>CM061546.1:187041264-188291264 GCA_030864215.1 Capsicum pubescens
TTGTGATTGAAGCGTTTCTACAACATCAACAAATAAATAGGTAACCATTCCCATTTGCTATTTTCGAGCTTCCTGCTCCTCCTTTTACTTGTTCACCGACATCATTCAAAGAAATATTCACATACTATCTAGTTCGATCCAAAGGCATCGATCAATCTTGACCGATGCCTGAGATCGAACAATATTCCAAGGCAATGGCCTCTTGTGAGAGCAGTAGCTTATTTGGTAAATATGAGCTAGGAAAATTACTTGGTTGTGGTGCATTTGCCAAAGTTTACCATGCGAGAGAGATAAAAAATGGCCAAAGTGTTGCAGTGAAAGTTATTAACAAGAAGAGAATTGTAAACACGACCTTGATGACAAACATCAAACGAGAAATCTCCATAATGCGTCGACTATACCACCCCAATATTGTGAAGCTTTTTGAAGTTCTAGCCACAAAAACGAAGATCTATTTCATCATGGAGTTTGTCAAAGGAGGAGAATTATTCGGCAAAATTTCCAAGGGTCGGTTCAGCGAAGATCTCAGTCGTAATTATTTTCAACAACTCATCTCAGTCGTTCGATATTGTCATTCTCGTGGGGTGTACCATCGTGATCTAAAGCCAGAAAATCTCCTTGTTGATGAAAATGGTGATCTTAAAGTATCAGATTTCGGGCTTAGTGCCTTGACTGAACAAGTACAACAAGATGGACTATTGCACACGCTTTGTGGAACGCCAGCATACGTAGCGCCAGAGATTCTAACTAAGAAAGGATATGATGGAGAAAAAGTGGATATTTGGTCATGTGGGATAATTCTTTTTGTTTTAAATGCCGGTTACTTGCCATTCAATGACCCAAATCTAATGGTCATGTATAAAAAAATCTACAAAGGTGAGTTTCGATGTCCTAAATGGATTTCTTCCGATCTCAAACGATTTTTATCTTGTCTATTAGACACTAATCCCATGACAAGAGTTACAATCGATGAGATCATCAAAGACCCTTGGTTCAAGAAATGTCTCAAACGTGTTAAATTCTTTGAAGTTGAAGAGATATTTGATCACACGAACAAGGAGCGCCTGGAAGATGTTGAAGGTGATTCTCATATGAAGAAAACATCACTGAATGCATTCGATTTAATTTCATTCTCTTCGGGATTGAACCTTTCCGCATTATTCAATGAGTCTTTTAACCCAATGGAAAAGACAGTGGTTGAAGGATCGCCGGAGAAAATAATACAGAAAGTGGAGGAATTGGCAAACAAGGATGAAAATTTTAAAGTAAAGAGGATGAAGGAATGGGGAATCGAGATCAAAGTTCAAATTATTAAATTTACCATGGTCATGGATATATACCGTTTAACAGATTATTTAGCAGTTGTCCAAGTTGAAAAAACATATGGAGATGCTAGTTTGTTTAAAGAACTATGGAGAAATAAAATTATGCCGGTAATTCGAGGTCAACAACTACCAGAAGTCTTGCAGGTTTCCAGTAGCTAAATTGATTTCACATGCATGCACACATTGCAGCAATTGGATTTTGTTTTTATTACTCCATATATATATATATATATATATATATATATATATATATATATATATATATATATATATATATATATATATATATCGTATAAAAAGTAACATTCGTCATTGTGCTTTGTAAATGACAAAAATATGAATGAAAAGAGAAATTACATAATATGACAAGTTTCATCAGATTACCATACTATTAATTAATTAGTTAAAGCAATTAATCTTTTTTTGTTTTTAAATATATTACTACTATATAAAATTATGAGTGAGCACACAAATAAAGCAGGCAACTGATGGTTGTTGTGCCTGCTTTCAGCTGTCTACTTCTCGTTGAGGGTATATTTATAATTTCATATTTTATTTTTTAATTTAATTATTTATTTTAAATTTTAATATGTTATATATTTAAAAATTAAGTCAAAAGTAGTATAATTAGAATAATTCATAATTTAAAATTATTTAGAGACACAAAAAAATTATTGACTCAAAATCTATTAGTGCAACATAAATTTGGAATATATAATTTGAAATTTTCGTGAAAAGTAATATAAATCACAATAGTAATCAAATTAAAATATTTGAAAGAGCATGCAGTTGAAGTAGGTAGCTGGTGGTTGTCATACCTATTTTCAACTGCCTACTTCTGGTCGAGGCAATTTTTATAATTTTAAATATTTTTATTTTAATTTAATTATTTTATTTTTATTTTTAATATATTATATATTTAAAAGTTTCGTAAAAGTATTATAAATTGCAATCATTAATAAGTTAAATTATTTGGAGACACAAAGAATTTTTGATTGACTCAAATTTCTATAAATGCAACATAAATTAGGATATATTATTTGAAAATTTCGTAAAAAGTAAGTATTGTAAATAAATTATTAAAATAATTATTGTGGATGTCCATAACGTCTAGACACTACTTCTTCTTTAAGTGTAGTAATTCACACACCTTCACTACCTCCTCATTTATCATCTACTCCCCCATATTCTTCCTCACCTTTTGATGAGTTAATGTCATGTTTATTTATGACACCTCTTGAAGTTCTTTCATGTAATACATTAAATAGATTTCTTGAGGAAGAAGTTTTAAACACTTGAAAGAAGAAACTTATCTTATATTATTTTATATTGTTATTATTGTTCTTTACATTGATATTCTTGACTTAATATTGAAACACATTATCAGCACGAACCTATCTAGTTCTACTTTCATCATTAGTTTTGCTTTTATTTTCTTTCAGGTATATTAAGTTTTTTTTTTTGTTTCTGTCTGCTAGAGTCTAGTAAATATTGGGTGTTAAAGTTATTTGTTTTTAGAAAATAATTTTTTTAACCTATGGTTGGAATCTTTCTGAAATTACAACAACATTATTTATGTGATAACATTTTAAAATTCCAACCTTATGTGCCTCACTAGTTCATGTTACATTTTCAAGTTACTGTTTTACAAAATAATAATAATAATTAAAAAAAGTCATTATTTGTAACGTACTATTTTCTTTTATATATTAAACGTTATTGTTCTTGTAGAAAATGTTACTTATTTGTGGAAACAAAGTGACTATTTTAATGTTATGTTGTTATATGTTTATCTAATTTAATATTTTTTCAATAGTTTTCATCATGTCGAATTTGTCAAAGCTTAAGTTTGTGACACTTGACATCTCTTAAAAAAATTACTTGTCATGAATTTTTAACACTGAAATTTACCTAGCTACTAAGGGTCTTAGTTCTACTATTACCCCCGATATTATAGCGTCGAGCCAGGACAACACCAAGACTGTAATTTTTTCCCGTCATCATCTGGATGAAGGACTGAAGATTGAATAACTGACAACAAAAGATCCACTTGAATTGTGGACTAATTTGAAGGGAGAGTATGACCACCTAAAGGCCACGGTACTGTCTAAAATTCGTTATAAGTGGATGCACTTATGATTTTAAGATTTTAAAACCGTTGTTGAATATAATTATGTTGTATTCAGAATTTTTTCTCAATAAAAACTATGTGGAAAAACTATAAATGAAGAGGACATGATGAAAAAAATACTTACTAATTTTCATGCTTCAAATGTGATATTGCCACAACAATATCGTGAAAAGGGCTTTCAGAAATATTTTGAACTGATCTTATTCCTGTTTGTGGTTGAGCAACATAATATCCTTTTGATGAAAAATTATGAAGATCTTCCCACTGAAGTTGCTCCATTATCGAAAGAAAATGGGGTATAAGCACATGACCAGCCTAAAAGGCGGCAAGATTAGGATTATAATAATATGTGTGGGTGTGACAGTGAAAGGGATGATATAATAACCATCGTGGTGATGGTAACCAAAAAAGAGAGAACCAAATTGGTCCTCAAAATAATCCTTCAATAGTCAATTGTCATTGTTGTGGCATGACAATCCATTGGAAAAATGAATGTCGGGCGCCTAAGTATTTTGCTAGGCTTTATCAAGATCTTTTCAAAAGAAAGAAAAATAAAGGTAGGACCCCTTCTAATGCCCGAATGGAGCATACTTGACTTTCAAAAATGATGATGAGGCAGGACCTTCACAAAACAATGTTAAGATAAACTTGGTTTTGAAAGATGATGGTTTTTATGTCCTTGATGATATTACTCATTTGAAAGTTAAAGACTTCTTTGGAGATCAAAAATAAATCATGATCAATTTATTGGAAAAATAAATTTTGTTGTTCTATTTATGTAGTTTTTTTAGTTATCATGTTTTTTCATTATGTTGTTTTTATTTTTTGAGAACAAAAAAGAATTTAAGTTTTATCGTAAAATTGCGATATTTTACATTTCTTAGCATGTATTTTTATTTTGTGAAGATAATAAAAAAAATTCAATCTTCAATTGGATCCAAGATGAGTAGTGGAGATATGCACCTTCTTGATAGTGCTACAACTCACACTATATGAAGAGAAAGAAAATATTTCTCTAATATGGTTATGAAGAAGGCCTATGTTAACAAAATATTCGGTAGTACAAATTTAATTGAGAGGTCTGAAAAAATGAACTTATTACTATCTGGGAGAACAATATTGACCATTGATAATGCATTATATTGTAGTAAGTCTCAAAAAAACTTGTTAAGTTTAAAGGTTATTCGCCAAAATGGCTATTATATTGAGACTGCAAATGAAGAAAATGTTAAATACTTTTATTTTACTACAATAAAGGCAGGGAAAAAGTTTGTGCATGAAAAACTACCCGCACTTTCTTCTGGACTGTACCATACAAATATTTATATGGTTGAATCACATGTCGTAGTAAATAAAATTTTTACAGGTTCTAATGATTTTATCATTTGTCATGACCGATCGGACAATCTCAATTTTAATATGATGTGTAGAATGATTGAGAATTCACATGAACATACTTTGAAGAATCAAAATATTCGTCAATGAAAGGAATTATCTTGTGCTATTTGTTCTTAAGGAAAGTTAATTATTAAACCATTAGTAGTTAATATTGGGATTGAATCTCCTGCATTTATGAAACATATACAAGGTGATATATGTCTACCAATTCACCCTTCATATAAACCTTTCAAATATTATATGGTCTTGATAGATGCATCTACAAGATGGTAACATGTATGTTTATTATTAACTAACAATATGGTTTTTGCGAGATTGTTAGTTTAAATAATAACGTTAAGAGTATAATTTTCAGATTATGCAATAAAAACTATTCGTCTTGATAATGCTGGAGAGTTTACATCTCATTCCTTTAATGATTATTGTATGTCCACTGAGATAAAAGTTGAACATTTGATTGCTCATGTTCACACTCAAAATGGTGTAGTATAATCATTGATCAAGCATCTTCAATTGATAGCTAGACCAATGTTAATGAGGACAAGACATTCTATTTCAATATGGGGGCATTTTATTTTGCATGCAACAATACCTGTGCGTATAAGGCCAAGCAGTTATTATGAATTCTCCCCATTACAATTGATTTTTAGTCGAGAACCAAATATTTTCCATCTTAGAAATTTTGGGTGTGCAGTATATGTTTCAATTGCTCCTCCACAATGCAAAAGCGTGGGACCTGAAAGAAGGTTAGGGATATATATATTGGGTATGAATCTCCTTCCATTATAAAATATTTAAAACTTATGATAGGAGATTTATTTACGATATGATTTGGTGATTGTTATTTTGATGAATCACTATACCCAACATTAGGAGAAGAACATAAATGGGTTGAAACATGAGATAAATCGGAATGCTTTATCACTATCTCATTTAGATCATCAAACAAATCAATGTGAGCAAGAGTTTCAAAATTTTATGTACTTGCAAAATATTGTAAATCAGTTGCCGGATGCATTTACTAACCTTCCAAGGGTTACAAAATCCTATATTCTAGCTGCAAATGCTCTAGTTTGAGTCTATGTCCCGATAGGACAAGCGATTAATGTAAATGAGTTTAAGCAACATTTGAAACGTGGTGGACCAATTGATTCCAAGGATAAGAATCCTTGAAAAAAAAATAAAAAAAAAATTGCAATATGGTGACAATTTCTCCAAAAGATCCTCAAGATCTAATAAATGATAAGATCATTGAGGAGGTTAAAGCACCTGAAACTAATAAGAATAAATAAATCTCAATAAGTTATGTCTTGACGAAATCAAAATAATATTATGGTTGACAATATTTTTGCTTATAATATTGCTATTGAAATAATGTAACACGATGAGGATTTGGAATCAAAATCTATCAATGAATGTAGAGAGAGAAATGAATGGACAAAATGGAAGAATTCAATTCAAGCGGAGTTGACTTTACTTGAAAAACGTGAAATTTTTTAACCAATAGTACAAACATATACAGGGTGATATATGTCGACCAATTCACCCTTCATATGGAACTTTCAAATATTATATGGTCTTAATAGATGCATCTATAAGATGGTAACATGTGTGCTTATTATCAACTCACCATACAGATTTTGCGAGATTGTTCGTTCAAATAATAAGGTTAAGAGCATAATTTTCAGATTATGCAATAAAGATTATTCGTCTTGATAATGCTGGTGAGTTTACAACTCAATCCTTTAATGATTATTGTCCGTCCACTAAAATAAAAGTTGAACATCCGATTGCTCATATTCACGCTCAAAATGGTGTAGTATAATCATTGATCAAGCGTTTTCAATTGATAGCTAGACCAATGTTAATGAGGAGAAATCTTTTTATTTTAATATGGGGGAATTCTATTTTGCATGTAGCAGCACTTCTGCGTATAAGGCCAAGCAGTTATTATGAATTCTCCCCATTACAATTGATTTTTAGTCAAGAACCATAAATTTTCCATCATAGAATTTTTGGGTGTGCGGTATATGTTCCAATTGCTCCTCCACAATGCACAAGCATGGGACCTGAAAGAACGTTGGAGATATATATATTGGGTATGAATCTCCTTCCATTATAAATAATTTAAAACTTATGATAGGAGATTTATTTACGATATGATTTGGTGATTGTTATTTTGATGAATCACTATACCCAACATTAGGGGAAGAACATAAATGGGTTGAAACATGAGATAAATCAGAATGCATTATCACTATCTCATTTAGATCCTCAAACAAATCAATGTGAGAAAGAGTTCAAAAGTTTATTTACTTGCAAAATATTGCAAATCAGTTCCCAGATGCATTTACTAACCTTCCAAGGGTTACAAAATCCTATGTTCTAGCTGCAAATGCTCTAGTTCGAGTCTATATCCCGATAGGACAAGAGATTAATGCAAATGAGTTTAAGCAACATTTGAAATGTGGTGGACCAATTGATTCCAAGGATACGAATCCTCGAAAAAGAAAATAAATAAATAATCAAAATAATGGCGATATGGTGGAAATTTATCAAAAAGAGCCTCAAGATCTAACAAATGATAAGACCATTGAGGAGGTTAAAGCACCTGAAACTAATAAGAATAAATGAATCTCAATAAATTATATCTCGACGAGAAACAGGTGAAATCGAAATAATATTATGGTTGACAATATTTTTGCTTATAATATTGCTATTGAAATGATGTAACAAGATGAGGATTTGGAATTAAAATCTATCAATGAATGTAGAGAGAGAAATGAATGGACAAAATGGAAGGATGCAATTCAAGCAGAATTGACTTTACTTGAAAAATGTGAAATTTTTGAACCAATAGTGCAAGCACTTGAAAGTGTTAAGCCAGTGGAGTACAAACGAGTTTTTGTGTGAAAACAAGATGAAAATATTGAAGATATAAGATATAAAGCATGACTTGTGGCACAATATTTTTCACAAAGGCTGACATTGACTATATAGAGACATATTCTCCTATAATGGATGAAATTACTTTCAGATATATAATAAATCTGGTAATTCATGAAAAACTTGATATATGCATGATGGATGTCATCACAACCTATTTGTATGGCACATTGGACAATGATATTTTTATGAAAAACTCAAAAGCCTTCAAAGTGCCTAAAGCACATAAATGTTCGGAAGAAATTTGCTGAATAAAGCTTCAAAATCCTTATATGGATTGAATCAATCCGGGCGGATGCGGTGCAATAATTTTAGGAAATATTTGATAAAATAAGAATGCAAAAATGACCCTATTGGTCCTTGTGTTTTTATATGAAGGTCTGAATCTAAATTTGCTATAATAGTTGTGTACGTTCATGACTTGAAGATCATTGGCACTCCTAAAGATCTTTTAAAATTTTTTGAGTTTTTGAAGAAAGAGTTTGAAATAAAAGAGCTGGGAAAGATAAAAAAATTTCTCGTCCTATAGATTGATCATTTGACAAATGAAATTTTTGTCCATTAATCAACCTATATTGAAATGATTTTAAAGAGATTTTGCATGAATAAATCACATCCATTCAGTAACCCAATGGTTGTGAGGTCGCTTGATATAAACAAAGATCCATTTTGACCTCAAGAAAACGATAAAGAGCTTCTTGGTGATGAAACTCCATATCTTAGTGTAATCGGGGCACTAATGTATCTTGCCAATAATACTCAATCGAATGTTTTTGCAGTAAGTTTATTGTCAAGATTTAGCTCTTTCCCGTTAAAAGGGCATTGAAATGATGTTAAGTCTGTATTCAGATATCTTCAGGGAACCATTAACTTGAAATTATTTTACTCTAATGAATCCAAGTTAGAAATGATTGGTTATGCGGATGCAGTGTCCACATAAGGTTTGATCAGACCGATTATTTATTTACATATGGTGGTACAGTTATATCATGGTGTTCAATGAAGCAAACATTAGTTGCATCTTCCTCAAATCTTGCATAAATCATTATCATTCATGAAGCGAGCCAGGAGTGTGTTTGGTTGAGATCAATAACTCAACATATTCAGAAAATATGTGAATTTTCTTTGAATAATGATATTCCAACTACATTGTATGAAGAAATACTGCATGTATAGCTCAGTTGAAGGAAGTTTACATTAAAGGAGATAGAACAAAATATATTTCACCAAAATTATTTTTCACTCATGATCTTGTGAAGAAAGGTGAAATGGATGTTCAACAAATTTATTTGGTGAATAATTCGACAGAATTTTTCACTAAAGCATCCCCAACCTCAATATTTGAGAAACTGGTATTCAAGATTGGGATGCACCATCTCCGGAAAATGAAATGATGTTTGCATCAGGAGGAGTAAAGTATGCACTACACTCTTTTTTTCTTGGCCTAGGTTTTTTTTCAATTGGTTTTCCTGACAAGGTTTTAACGAGGCAGCATACAATACGTATAAGAATATATACGTACTCTTTTCCCTTCACTAGAGTTTTTTTCCATAGATTTCTTTCTTAGTATGATTTTAATGAGTCAAATTATCTTTCAACGGAGATCCAAGGGGGTATTATAAATAAATTATTAAAATGATTATTGTGGATGTCCGTAAATTTTCGGCATTACTCTTCCTTAAAGTGTAGTAATTCCCACACATCCACTATGATACACTAAGAACTTGCAAAACACAAGAAATGCACAAAAACAGTCCACTAAAGAACCAAACCCGAGAACCCCCAAATGAGACCTAGTCTCGGGTTGAACAACAACAATGGAAACAACTTAATATCAAGGTGTATTGACACCTATTTCAACGAGCCAACAAACTAACAAGGAGGATAACAAGATGAAACAACAATAGGATGAACAACAACAACAACAATGCCCCACACGGCTTACACTAAACTAGAGGAAATAATACAAGATTACAATAAAAGTAAATGGATAGATAGATATACCAATGGTTGGTATAATCTTAAGAACCCAAGAGCTTATTCCAGTCTTGGACCCTTAACACCACACATAACAAAGACCTATCTCTTACGTGACACAAGATTGGATTCCACCTCTCAAGCATCGATGTTTCCAAGCATAAACAATAACTAGTGATTCCACACTAATTCTTGACCTACTTTCGATTTGGTGCCTCAAAGGAGAGAGAACTTGTGTTTTTTTTGTCTTATGACTTAAAACATTCTAAAAAACTAATTAGAGAATCCGTAACATATTCCTTATATAGCTATTACAAAATAAAAGACTAAAATATGTATAATTACCCCCCCCCCCCAAGGGTGAGGCTCCTATCAAGTGTAATAAGTAGGCTGATTTTGGTGTGTTTTGGCCATCTTTTACACTTCAATTGCACACACCAAGTCTTGGGTCCAACACTCACTCTCATAAGTCCATATCTGTGATTATTCTTGTATCATCCTCTCCATCTTGAGAGGAATTTTCCCAAAAATTCATGGCTTTACCTCGTTCAAGGACCACTTCAAAAAGAATAACTCAAAACAGCCCACAAAACATGACATGGCACAAAACAGTCCGCAAAAACATGAGATGGCACAAAATAGCCCTAAAAATATGAGGAATCTGAGAGCTCAATAACACAAGTCTCGTCCAACATCTTTATTTTAAACCTCGGCTTTCTCTCTATCTTGAGCCTTGTCTTCAATCTCATCCGAAACACATCCCACCTCTTTTCTTGGTGGCAGGTTCATTGTGGATCTCTACTTCTTCTCCTAAACTTCTCTTCCATCATATAATTATCATTGTAGACTCCATGTTTTTCATGTTCTTTTCTACCATACTCCTCTACATGGATATATCGATTTTGGTGAAGTGGAGTTTCGATTGAGATAAATAATTTGGTAAGGTAGAGCTTTGGTTGTAGGGAATGGACGGGAGGAAATTGGATTCCAAGAAATTCTTATTGGACTTGATCGAATTGAAGGGGAAGTGACTTATTTAGATCTCGGGTTTGAGGACATTTGGTGGCTTGGCTTATGTCTAGGTCATTTGGTGGTGGTCTTGGAGGATTGATCGTTTGAGGTAAAGTTTTGGGAGTAGAAACATGAGAGTACCTTTGACTCTCCACTCAATCCAACCTCTCAAGTATAGTAGACATATCCAGCCTAATTTTTCAAGGACCCCATTCGCCCTAGCCATGTGTCGAGAAATAGCATCAAGGTGGGCCAAAATGGTCCATTATGGCTAAGAAGTTACATACAAAAGAAAAAACACGTTAGTTGTACTATAATATCCTCACTCTCTCTTTTTATTTCTTATCTCTCGGATCCATCACACTCAATCTCACAAGTGTTGTAAGCTTACTTGTACTCTAAGAGGTATTGAGAGGTGAATCCAATGTTTACAATGACTCCAAAGAGTAAGGAAAACATACAAGGACGTATTACAATGACTCAAAAGAATTAAGACACACAAAGGAAAGTTAACACGAAGAACGGTTTCAAAACTAACTTACAATCTAGTACTAGCTTGTAAGTTAGTAATGGAATCAACAAACGAGACTAAAGAACAAAAAATTGAAACTAGAAGATCAAAATTTAAGCTTAAAATTTGTCGCGCGAATAGTAGTTGGTCACGTGGCAGTCCGTGATTGGCCTCGATTCTAAACAAATTTTATTTTCCAATTAGAAGTCTTGATAACTTTACAATTTGAAATGGTGAACTTTGGTCAATGGGGGGAAACTACAAGTCTTGAAACTGTTTTAAAATTTTCAAATAAAAGTCTTGACTTGACTTGTACTATTTCCTCAAGACAAGGGCCCTTGAATCATGGAAAGTTGTTGGAAAGTGGGTGAGCTATGATTGACTAGTTGGTGAATGATGGTAAGTATTTCAAGACTAACAATGCTTCACCTTTTTCCTTTCACCTTTAAAGATCTAATGCTCTCTTTATGTTTTACAATTTATGAAGGGGGTGAAGAACACCAAAAACTACAATTTATTAAAATAATTATTGTTGATGTCCATAACTTCTAGGAATTACTCCTCCTTAAAGTGTAGTAATTCCCACACCTCTACCATGATACACTAAGAACTTGGAAAACACAAGAAATGCACAAAAATAGTCCACTAAAGTGCCAAACCCGAGAACCCCCATATGAGACCTAGTCTCGGGTTGAAAAATAACAATGGAAACAACACAATATCAAGGTGTATTGACACTTATTTAAGCGAGACTACAAACTAACAATGAGTATAAAAAGATGAAACAACACTAGGATCAACAACAACAATAAGAGTAACACTAGGATCAACAACAACAATGCCCCATATAGCTTACACTAAATAAGAGGAAACAATACAAGATTACAATAAAAGTAAAAAGATAGATAGATAGAAAAATGGTTGGTATAATCTTAAAAGCCCAAGAGATTATTCCACTCTTGGACCCTTAAAACCACACATAACAAAGGCCTATATATTATGTGACACAAGATCGAATTCCACCTTTC
Organism: Capsicum pubescens; assembly: GCA_030864215.1. NCBI lineage: Eukaryota > Viridiplantae > Streptophyta > Magnoliopsida > Solanales > Solanaceae > Capsicum > Capsicum pubescens. The sequence goes on from CM061546.1 coordinate 187,053,592, forward strand.
AAGCATCAACGTTTCCAAGAAAAACACAATCACTAGTGATTCCACACTAGTTCTTGACCTAGTTTCGGTTTGGTGCCTCAAAGGAGTGAGGACTTGTGTTCTTTTGTGTCTTATGACTTACAAAATTCTCAAAAACTAATTAGAGAAGCCCTAACATGTTCCTTATATAGCTATTACAAAATGAAAGACTAAAATGTCTATAATACCCCTCAAGGGTGAGGCTCCTATCAAGTTTAATAAGTGGACTGATTTTGGTGTGTTTTGGCCATCTTTTACACTTCAATTGTACACACCAAGTCTCGGGTCTAACACGCACTCTCATAGGTCCATATCCATGATTATTCTTGTATCACACTACCTCCTCATTGATCATCCACTCGCCCATATTTTTCCCACCTTCTCATGAGTTAATGTCATATTTATGACACCTCTTGATGTTTCTTCATGTAATACTTTAAACAGAGGTCTTGAGGAAGATGTTTGAGACACTTGAAAGAAGAAACATATCATATATTATTATCTATCTATATTGTTCTATATTGTTATTATTTTATTTACATGATATTATTTTTCTTAATATTGAAACACAAAAATTATAATAATTAACAAATTAAAATATTTTAAAAAAAATGTTTGACTTTTCAAATTCTATCAATATTGTATAAATTGGAATAGAGTGAGTAACATATATTACTGAAAAATTACATAGAAAATTGTATTAATAATAATAATAACTTAAAATATCTAAAACTATGTAACAATTTTGATTGACTTTCACAAATATTCCATTATTTTCACATAAATAGGGACAAAGAATAACATATAATATTTGTTTCACGGCCCAATTCATGAGTCAGGATGATACCTACTAAAACTCACCAATAGGTCAGCCAACACCGTAACCCGAAACTAAGGCAGTGGGTTACTTTGGTAGAAATGCCCGACAAAGGCTACAATAGATGAAAACAACAACAAAAAAAAATGTTTCACAATAAACAAACAACTACAAATATAAATTCCCACGACCTGGTAGTATTAGTACAAGAGCATCTAAGCAGTAGGAAATACAACTCAAAGTCTAAATAGTCTTTTACATTCGTCTTAAAAGACTAAATAAAGATAGGAAGAAAATGGTCGACTTGAACTCCAAGAGCTCACCCTGTCTCTGGAAGATCAACATAGCACGATCTCAACTCAGCGGCTGCAACTAGTACTCGATTCTTACCCAAAAAGGTAAAGAAACGTAGTATGAGTACCAAATAATGGGTACTTCGTAGGTATAATCGGCCAACTAAGCTAAATTATAATATAAAGATGATATAAAGTAAGACAATAACTATAAGTCAAGGTACAAAATCAAACTTGAATCGTATGCATCATCACCGTACAAAATTACTAACCAACTAGAACAATAATACAACATCTCATATCAAATGTACCACAACCATTGTACAAAATGAATAATCGATCAAGAAGTGTAGAGCAACATATATAAAATTACAATCGCAAAAATACCAAGTTCAACACGAATGCAATCATTAGAGCATAAAGCAAAAGAACTCACCACGACATCCCATACCACCAAGAAGTACACCAAAAAAGACACAAAGTAAAGAACTCATCACGACGTCCCATAATACTGGAGAGTGTACCAATAGATCAATTCATCATCGTATCAATATTTATACACACACACACACACTCTACTAAATCACATTTATCTACAGTTTCCACATTTCTCTTCACTATCACTTTCAACAATCCATAATCATCATAAAAACCCCAATTCAAACCAACACATACAATGTAATCATAACCAAAGTTATATACTTATTTAGACCTCAACTCATTAATATACTCTATATAGTCTATATTAACTAACCACCATTTATTATAAAGCAACTAATTCGCTATTCATCATAAGCCCTCCAACAATTAGCCTAACCGATTCCTCATATACTGCTTCTTCATGAAGTAGCAATTAATTATGATTCATTAGAGAGCCAACATCCACATTTAACCAAGATGCATCACCAGACCATAATCACCATTTAGCATACTTATTTCTAGTTATCATAGGAACACTAGTCACGAAGATAGTGAGAAGCTACATATTACAAACACATTTATCTATCTATAAGCCAACGCCTTTTTCAAGTTAGTACCATAATTATCAAAGTCCTCATTTAAGCAACCAACAACATTACATGCTAGACATCAATATCACTAATCATCAACAATGCTAAGTCTATTATCATCATTAGCCATTTTATAACCATAATTGCTTGTTACCACATTTTATCTAAAAAATATCCACCAACTAGTATTCTAGGATTCTATTCATCAAGTAATATAACCACTTTATATAGACAACTAGTTCTCACATAACCCATTTTACTAGGCAAAATTCCATAACATAACCTTTTATTCAAGCCAAATATATCCACTAGGTAAATCCTTAATTCTAAATATGATTACACTTATCAATTAGTCATAACTCAATATTCAGCATATTCTACTTCTATTCAAAAGTTAGTATTAACAAGAGCCACACCACTTAATTAGTGATTAACGGTAGAATTATACACAACTTTCCTAGAAAAACATCTTATCCTAAGTGCACACACGGACTTAATCATACAATGGCATAACCATACGCAACCTATATGTTCACATATGCTTACCATACATAACATCACCATAATCATCAATATATCCTCCGGGCGTACCGGGCATTATTACATCATCAATATATTCTCTGGATTCACCAGGAATCATCACACCATCAATACATTCTCCGGATTCACTAGGCATCATCACATCATGGCATCATCACATCATCAATATATTCTATGGATTCACCAGGAATCATCACACCATCAATACATTCTCCGGATTCATCGGGCATCATCACATCATCAATATATCCCTCGGATTCACCGGGCATTATCACATCATAAGTATATCCTATGGAATCACTTGGCATCATCACATCATCAATATATCCTCCGGATTCACCGGGTATCATTATACCACCCATAATCATTACAACAACATTAAATACATACATATATAGTCAAATCGATAACAAGTGCAAGCCCACAGTCAATAGAGTGTAATAGAGGTAAGGAAATACATATCATGGCACTTCTCCATTAATCATCACCATATTATATGAGTAGATGCATGGGCACATATATCTAAATGATATGAACAATTACCACTTTTTTTAGCTTAACATGATTATTAACAAGTCAATTATAAGTTAAAGGTATGCCTTCTAGAATCCTTCTTTACTCACATGGTTCACAATATTATCGCAAGGAGACGTTTTTTCACAAACATTAGTTTAGTCGCTAAGACGAACTCATAATAAGTGTTGTGACATAATTCAAGGCTCACCTAGGAAACTAGCAAATAAGTTAAGTGATAGCATACCATAGATTCAATTCACAAGACTTTCCAATGCTATCCATATCATGACAACAAGATAATCAATCAAGTATACACATTATTCAAACATCGATAACATGCATAAACCATTTACCGGGTTTAGCCATTATATCACCAAAAGCATAGTCTTGGTGTTTATCATGTATCTAGGTCAGTAAAGAAGTTACATAGTTCAAGCTTAAGTCGGCCAAGTTCCACTTCTAATAATCCCTAAGTTGTATACTACAAGTCTAACTTCTTCACATAATTCAGCTAAGTTAGCTAACACATGACTTACGGGCTTACCAATCCACTTCTATAGGTCAATTCTTATTCAAGTTTTCGTCCTAAGTCACCCCAAGCGCTTAAAGTCATTCCACCACTAAGCATATCTAGGTCAACATTCTTTTAAGGTGAGTAAACAAGGTCACTCTGATCTACTAGAGAAACTAGTGTATTCTCATGTTATTCATGAGATAACAAGTCCAACTAACCAAGATTCTAGGCTATGAGTCAACTATCCCACTTAATGTGTTTCAAGACCTAAGTGACCAACTAGTCCCAAACATTTACATCTACCAATTCAACATCTAACCCCCCGCCCAATCTTATCAAGATATCATAATTATACTGCAATAAAGCTCAATCTAACACAAGTAAGCCTAACCTACCTCGAGTCCAAATAGCTCACGAAGCAACAATCTTTACTTTTTCTTTCCTCAAAGATTCTACCTCGATCCAAGATATCAAAAACATAATGTATGTATTATTACAAGAATAACAAGACCGATATTGCACCATTATGCCTCAGATTCAAAATGACACCAAAAACCATCCAAAATGACACCAAAAACCCCCAAGTGTGTTCCACATATGGAATATAAGTTTCCGAACCAACACATTGTTCAAATACCATTAGGGATCTATAACCCTCAAGAAATTTGTGCAAAACTACCATATTTGGGGATAAAATCAAGCCTCAAGATACTTGGGGTTTGGGTCTAATAATCAAGAAATCATCACAAAAATTGAAGGAATCTTACCTTAAATTTGATGTTAATCACGAATATGCAAGTTGTTTAAGCTCCCAATCAACACCCAACACACAGTTTGAAGGCTACTCTCTCCATTAGGGTTTTAAAGGCTCAAGACAATGAAGAAATGATAAAATATTGGCCAAAAGAGGGATTTTATATAGACCATTCCATGCCTCAAGAGTAGCGATTATGCACCCCTACTAGACCACGATTGTGGCCATTGCAATTGCACCATACCTCATGTGATTGTGGTACCTTGGTGCACTAGATGATGTCTTAAACTTGAAATTTAATTCTAAGTTTCAGCTAAGGCCTCGGGATGCACCCGGAGTCCAATATGAGCAAACAAGAACCATATAGATTTCGACGTTCCGGATGCATTGGCAAAGTTAGATTTTCTATCCGATATCATTTTACTGAAGTTATTGCTCGGTGGCCATTTGAAACCAACGAAGACTTTTAAATGGGAAAATAGTTTCAAAAATAAAATAAACTGCCAGGTAACTATAATATCAGTTCTAGCAAGTCATAAATGACTTGGGGTAGCTATGGGAAAGTTCTATTAGCAAAAATAAGTGGGAATATGGAAAATGACCCGAAGGGTCATCACAACATCTACTACTAAGGAACTTTCATCCCCGAAAGTTAAAGACGAAGAAAATACTTGAAGTCCCAAACAAATGAGAATACTGAGCCCGCATCTCACTCTCGATCTCCCAAGTGGCCTCCTCTACTGGGAGGTTCCTCCACTGAACCTTAACTACAGGAATCTCTCTAGTGCGTAACCACTTTGCATCACTAGCTAAGATAAGCATGGGCTCATCTACAAAGAATAACTGTTCATCTAACTGGACTAAGTCCCACCTAAGCACATAAGATAAATCAGGAATATAGTTTCGTAACATCAATACATGGAAAATCAGATGAATAACAACAAAATCTGGAGGTAAGGCTAGCTCATACACCACCTTGCTAACTGGACGGAGAATCTCAAAAGGACCAATATAACAAAAGATGAGCTTACCCTTTCTTTTGAATCTCATCACACCCTTCATAGGCAAAACACAATGAAACATATGATCACTAAATCAGAATCTTATGGCACAGAGTCTACGGTCGGCATAGGCCTTCTACCTACTCTGGGATGCTCTCAGCCTATTCTGAATTACCCTAACTCTATCCAATGTGTTCTAAAGAAAATTAGAACCACAAGGTCTCACCTCAGAAGTCTCAAACCATCCGATCGAAGAACGACATATCCTACCATACAAAGCCTCATAAGGAACCATCTCAATACTTGAATAATAGATATTGTTATATGCAAACTCTGCCAATGCTATATACTGATCCCACTCTCCTCTAAAATCTATAAAACAGGCTCAAAACATATCCTCAAGCACCTGAATATTCTGCTCGAATTGGCCATCAGTCTGCTGATGAAAACCCCTACTCAAATTCCCTCAAGTACCCAACTCCTCCTGAAATACTCTACAAAATTAAGAAGTAAATACAGAACCACAGTATGATATGATAGAAATAGGCACTCTATGCAAACAAACTACTCCCAAACATAAATCTAGGCTAATCTCTCAACACTAGAGGTCATCTGAATAGGAATGAAATATGCTGACTTGATCAAACGATTAACAATAACCCAAATACCATTATGACCATAGAAAGTATTGGGTAAACCACTGATGAAGTCCATAGTAATCCTTTCCCATTTTAACTCAGAAATGGGCAACCTCTGGGTCAATCTACCTGGACGCTGATGCTCGGCCTTCACCTACTGATAATTAGGCAACGAGCCATAAAGTTTGCCAAATATATCTTCATCCTATCCCACAAATAATATTGGCTCAAATCTTTATACATTTTGGCTATACTGGGGATGAATGGAATATCTAAAACTGTGAGCCTTATAAAGAATCGAGTGAATTTATTTATCAAGTTGGGGAACAGAAATAAAACCCTGAGGACTCAATATATCCTTAAAATCAATAGTGTGCCTCTCAGACTCACCATTCACTTCTTGATCATGGAGGAAGTACAACTTGTTATCCTCATACTAACGATCACAAATCTACTTAGATAAGGACGACCTCATCTCCACACAAGCCAAAATCCTCATAGGATCTAAAATATCAAGACAAACTATCAAACTAGCTAAGGACTGAATGTCCCGTGCCATAGGCCTTTGAGAAACTGATATATAAGAGAAGCTACCCATACTTACTACTTTGCGACTCAAGGCATCAGCTACCATATTTTCCTTACCTAAATGATAAAAAATAGAAATATCATAGTTCTTTAACAACTTCATCCATCTACACTGGCAAACCTTGAGCTCTTATTGGGTCATAAGGAGTTGAAGACTGCGATGATCGGTGAAAATCTCAAATGTACACCATACAAATAATGCCTCCAAATCTTAAGCGCGAAAAATCCTGCCGCCTACTCCAAATCATGAGTGGGTTAGTTGTTCTCATGTACCTTAAGCTGTCTAGAAGTATAAGCAATAACATGACCTTGCTGCATCAAAACACAACCAAGACCAACTCTAAAAATATCAAAAAACATGATGAATTCCACACACTTAACAGGAAGAGCTAACACTGGAGATGAAGTAAGGCAATCCTTAAGCTTTCCAAAGCTCAACTAACACTCCTTGAACCGTCAGAAAGGAACTTCCTTCTGAGTCAATCTAGTAATAGGAGATGAAATGCTAGCAAAGCTCTTAATAAAGCTACTGTAATAACCGACCAACCCAATAAAACAATAGAACTCAGTCAGAGATATAGGTCTAGCCCAATCATAAATCGCCAAAATCATAGCCGATTCAACCATACTACCCACTTTGGAAATCACAAGTTCAAGAAATGACACTGACGTAAGCCAGAATTCACACATAGAGAACTTGGAAAAGAGCACATGATCTCTTAGAGTTTGGAGCACGACCCTCAAATGTTTTGCATTCTCCTCACTACTCCTCAAATACACCAGGATGTCATCAATGAAAACAATAACAAAAGAGTATGGATAAGGTTGGAACATACGATTCATCAAATCCATAACATGGCCGGGTTATTAGTCAACCCGAAAGACATCACCAAAAACTTATAATGGCCATAACGGGTCCTGAACGCTGTCTTCGGGATATCCTCATCTCAAATCCTCAACTGATGATAACCTAACCTCAAATCTACTTAGAAAAAATAGCTGCACCCTAAATCTAGTCGAATAAATCATCAATGCGAGGCATAGGATGATAGTTTTTCACCGTCACCTTATTAAGCTATCTATAATCAATACACATGAGTATCGAACCATCCTTCTTCATTACAAACAAAATAGGAGCTCCCCATTGGGACACACTCAGTCTAATGAAACCATTACCAAAAAGATCCTGGAGTTGAGATTTCATCTTCTTAAGCTCATCAGGAGCCATACGGTAAGGTGCTATAGAAATAGGTTGGGTTCTAGGCTCAAGGTTAATAGAAAAATCAATCTCACAATCAGGGGAATACTAGAAAGGTCGATGGGAAACACATTAGGAAACTCACACAAAGCTAGAACAGATTAAAGCGATGAACTCTCTACACGAGTATCACATACATAAGCGAGATAAGACTCGCAACCCCTCGATATAATACTTCTAGCACAAACACAAGAAAAATCTCCATCGACTATTTGCTAAATGCTCCTTGCTACTTGACTAGGGTACGTCGGGCATGGCTAAGGTAACGATCTTGGCAGAACAATCCATGATCACATGATAGTGGCAAAACTAGTCCATGCCTAGAATCATATTCAAATCCAGTATATCCAGAATAATAAGATCAGCATAAATATCAACATTACTTACTCTCACAACACATGATCTGAATACTCAATCAACTACTAAAGACTTACCCATGGGAGTAGATATGCGTAATGGCACAGATAATTAATCACTAGTCAAGTCCAACCGAGGTGCATAATAAGCAAATATATAAGAATTAGTGGATCTAAGATCAGACAAAGCAAGAGCCAACTTGTGGTACACTAAAATCATGCCTATCGTAACATTATCTGAAGCCTCAGGATCATGCCTATCAAGTACTGCATACAACTGACCACGCTCGCTACCTGGCTGGGCAGCTGACCTACCTGTTGTCCTGCCTGCCCGAGTAGCACCTCAAGCACCCTAGTAACCACCTCTACGACCTCGCAAACCACCTCTACCTGAGGGATAAACTGCCCTTATAAAAGTAGCTCTCTGTACTAAAACAACCATCACCCTACGACTAGGGAAATCTCTCGAGAAATAACCAGAAAGCCTATAAGTAAAACAAAAATATGAGCAAAACCAGAACTCATTGATCCAGCTGAACCAGAGTAACTACCATGCCTAGCAAGACCCACAGATAAACCTCTCAAAAATTGATCACTGCCCTTACTAAGGCGACCACTAGTACCAAACTAACCTTCGTCAGTGGTCTAAAATGTTGTATGAACTGGTTGACTAGTATGACTCAAAGGATGAAAAGATGGACGCGGAGGCTGCCCAATATAAGAACTACTACCTCTTAATTATGAACCGCAATGGCTTCCACTAAATCTACCCTGATAGTTGGGCCTCTTATCATATCCCTCACGATGTATGTCCTCCATCACTCTAGCATGATCAAAAACCTCATCAGAAGTCCTACCGCAATAACTAAACTCTGAGTAGCCATCCGAATAGGAAGTTTTAATCCTCTTACAAAGTAGCAAACTCTCTCATACTCAGTATCTAATATAGAAGTTGCATGCCTAGATAACATATGGAAACAAGCCTCATGCTCAGTGACTATCATAAAACCATGCTCCAATCTAGAGAACTGATCTCTCAATGGATCCCTAAAGCTACACGACATATACCTCTCCAAGAACATCTCAGAGAACTAAGTTCATCAAAAGAGGAAAAGATCCAACTGGCCTAGAACTCATAAAACCTCTCAACCACTATAGAGCAGACCAATCCAATTGAAATATGGTGTAATCCACACCACGAGTCTCAACAAGGCCTAATCTATGAAGCCTATCCTCACAAGAAGTTAGAAACTCAAAGGCATCCTCTCCAGGAGAATAAAAAATCTAGGTGGATGCAACCTCAAAAACTTACCCAGCATCTTTTTATCCCTGGCAGACATAGCAAGTTGGGTCACAACTAGCTGAGCGATCACCGATTGAACAACTGCCAGCATAGGAGGAACCTCAAGTCTAGGAGCTACAGTTGTTGGCTGTACTGCTACCCTAATAGTCTGTGAACCATCAACAATACCCAACAACCGAACCAAAGCAACTCTAAGAAATGAAGAAGGAATAAAATATATTGGAGCCAGGGTTGCTTCTTGTCCCACCGCTGGCTGTGGTGAAGGAATCTCTTGCTTAGGTGTAGGAATGGGGTTCTGGGGAAGCCTATATTAATCCCTAATCGGGGACACACCTCAAAGTTGTCCTCAAATAGGGGAAAGTTCCCTAGGATGGTTCTTGGGACCCTCATTATGCATAGCTGATGCATGAGTCCTGGGCATTTGCGAAAGAGTAAAGTCAAGAAGATATCTTACAAGCCAAGTTAGACTCTTAGCATGATACAAGTGAAAGAAGTGAAGGACTCCTAAAAATGTCCCATAGCCTCCCAAAGATAGGAAACAAACGCCAATGTTCCAATCCACAGAACTCTATTAGATACTTTCTTTTGTACCTATAAGACTAGTGAAACCTAGGCTCTAATACCAATTTATCACGACCCAATTCACAAGTCATGATGACACCTATTAAAACCCACTAGTAAGTCAGCCAACACCATAACCCAGAGCTAAGACAATGGGTTACTTTGGTAGAAATGCATGACAAGGGCCATAATATATGAACACAATAACAAACAATGATGTTCTACAATAGACAAACAACTAAGAATACCAATTCCCATGACCTGGTAGTATTAGTACAAGAGTGTCTAAGTTCGACAGCAGGAAATACAAATCAAAGTCTAAATAGTCATATACATTTTTCTCAAATACGAAAGTCTGGATAAAGATACAATGGAAATAGGTGACTCAAACTCAAAGATTTCACCCTGTATCCAAAAGATCAACACAACATGATCTCAACTCAGCGGCGATAACTAGTACTTGGGTCTGTACTAAAAAGGTACAAAAGTATAGTATGAGTACCAAAACAATGGGTACTCATTAGGCATCATTGATTGACTGAGATAAATTATGATATAAAGATGATATAAAGTAAGACAATAACTATAAGTCAAGGTACAAAATCAAACCTGAATCATCTCAATCATCACTGTACAAAATAACTAACCAACTAGAATAATAATATGACATCTCAAATCAAACATACCACAACCATCGTACAAAATGAAAAATTAGTCCAGAAGTGTAGAGAAACATATATACAATTACAATCGCAAAAATACCAAGTTCAATAAGCATACAATCATTAGAGAATAAAGCAAAAGAACTCACCACGACGTCTCATACCACTGAGAAGTACACCTAAAAGAACACAAAGTAAAGAACTTATCACGACATCCCATACCACCAGAGAGTGCACCAATAGATCAATTTATCATCGTATCAATATATATATACACACAACCAGCTCACATTTGTCCACTGTTTCCGCATTTCCCTTTACGGTCACTTTCCAAGATCCATAATCATCATAAAAAATTATAATTCAAACCAACACATATAAATGTAATCATAACCATAGTTATATAGTTATTTAAACTTCTAACTCATTAATATAATCTATCTAGTCTATATTAACTAACCACTATTTATTATTAAGCTACTAATTCTCTAGTCATCATAAGGCCTGTAACCATTATCCTAACCGATTCCTCATATTCTTTTTTTTATTGAGTAGAAACTAATTATGATTCATTAGATATCCAACATCAACATCGAACCAAGATGCATCACTAGACCATAATCACTAATTAACATATGCATTCCGAGCTATCATAGAAACAGTAGTCACCAAGATAGTGAGAAGTTACATATTATGAACACATTTATCTATCTATAAACCAATGCCTTTTTCTAGTTAGTACCATAATTATCTAAGTCCTCATTTAAGGAACCAATGGCATTACATGCTAGACATCAATATCACTAATCATCAATAATGCTAAGTCTATTTTCATCATTAGTAATTTTATAACAATAATTGATTGTTACCATATTTCACCAAAATAAGGTCCACCAACTAGTATTCTAGGTTTCTATTCATCAAGTAATATAACCACTTTATATGGACAACTAGTTCTGACATAACCCATTTTACTAGGTGAAATCCCATAACATAACCATTTATTCAAGCCAAATATATCCACTAGGTAAATCCTTAATTCTATACATGATTACACTTACCAATTAGTCTTAGCTCAATATTCATCATATTCAACTTCTATTCACAAGTTAGTATTAACAAGAGCCACCCTACTTAACTAGTGATTAATGGTAAAGAATTATACCCAACTTTCCAAGGAAAACATCATATCCTAAGTTCACATACATACTTAATCATACAATGTCATAACCACAGACATACCCATATGTTCACATATGCTTACCATACATAAAATCACTATAATCATCAATATATCCTCCGGGCATACCGGGTATCATCACATCATCAATATATCCTTCGAATTCAATAGGAATCATCACATCATCAATAAATCCTCCGGATTCACCAGGCGTCATCACATCATTAATATATCCTCCGAATTCACAAGGCATTATCACATTATCAGTATATCCTCCGAATTCACCGAGCTTCATTACATCATTAATATATCCTCCGAATTCACCTGACATCATCATACCATCCATAATCATCATGACAATATTAAATATATACATATATAGTCGAATCAATAACAAGTACAAGCCCACAATTTATAGATTGTAAGAGAGGTAAGGAAATACATATCATGGTAATTCTCCATTAATGATCACCATATTGTATAAGTAGATGCATGGGTGCGTATATCTAAATGATATAAACAATTGCCACTTTTCTGAGCTTAACATGATTATTGACAAGTCAATTATAAGTCAAGGGTATGCCTTTTAGAATCCTTCTTTACTCACATAGTTAACAATACTAGCGTAAGGAGACCCTTTTTTACAAACATTAGTTTAGTCATTAAGCTGAACTCATAATAAGAGTTGTGACATAATTCAAGGCTCAAATGGGAAACTTGCCAATAAGTCAAGTTATAGCATACAATATATTATATTCACAAGTCTTTCCAATGTTATCCATATCATGACAACAAGATAATTAATCAAGTGTACATATTATTCCAACACCGACAACATGTATAAACCATTTACCGAGTTTAGCCATCATATCACAAAAACATAACTAGGTGTTTATAATGTATTTAGATTACTAAAAAATTTACGTAGTTCAATATTAAGGAGGCCAAGTTCCACTTCTAATAATCTCAAACTCTCTTCTACAAGTCTAACTTCTACCCGAAATTAGGCTAAGTTATCTAAATCATGCCTTAAGGGCTTACCAACCCACACTAGTTCTATAGGACAATTCTTCTTCATGTATTCCTCTTAAGTCACCCTAAGCACCCAAATTAATTTCATCACTAACATATCTAGATCAACATTCTTTTAAGGTGAGTGAACAAGGTCACTCTGATCTACTAGAGAAACTATAAATTATAATAACTAACAGTTAAAATATCTATAAATATATTAAAAATATGATTAATTATCTAAATTTTATTTGTGTCACATAGATTGAGGCAAAAAATAACATATATTAGGCTCGTACTAGCACAATATATATACACACACATATGCGGAGTGAGTGGGATGTCTTATTAATCGAGAAATAATACATCATTAATTATGCCTTTGTTACCACCAAAGGATATGGTGCAGTGGATAGGGTTGCTCCTTCCTTAATCAGAGGTCTCGAGTTCGAGCCTTGGGTATGAAAAAATCCTTGGTAGGGAGAGCTACCCCATGAATGGTGCCCTACTCGATGCAAATCTGGATTAGTCGGACTCCAATGAGGGTACCGAACATCGGATGGGAAACCAAAAAAAATTATGACTTTGTTTGTTTATCCCTTCTCTTTTATTTTGAGTTTTATCCCTCCTGATTGTTGCATGTTATAGCCAATAGGGCTAATAATAAAGTATTTTTATTTTCTTGTTAAAAAAATATTATATTAGTACTAAAATAATATTTATAAGTTTAATAAGAGTAGGTCTCTTACTCCTATAGGAAAAAACTAATTGCATCCATAGTTATCTAGACACACAACTATTTTGGAAAGTGTATACCATGTTATAAGTAAGTAAAATTGTGCTATGTCATTAAAGCAAAATCGAACAAAAAGTAGTTGATCATTTACAGGAACTCGTAGTTAAATTATTGAAGTCAAGGCATAACATTGAGGTTGCCTAAGGAAACCACTACCAGATGTCTTCCTTAAACATGAATATGTAGTGTTATCCCCCTGAAAGTGGCCACTTTTTTAATATGAGGTTGTTCCTCTAGTGAAAAAACTATTACAATATTAATGTCGGATCTGAAATTAATAATAATATGAAAATATTTATGAATATTGTGTCTTGATAAGTCACTATCTTGAAGGCAGTTTTGTCCCCATTTCGATATAGATTCATCTAGTTGGTATCTCCACGAGGTTTCATAGCTGGTTCCAAACACGTGCACTAGATGGAAGTTTTGAGTTGAACAAAGTTTTGCCCAAAAATTCATAAGGAATCTAAAACCAATGAGGACAAAGTAATTTAGAAAGAAAGATAAGAAAGGAGAATGGTATTTTTTTTTGTGAATGTATTTTTTTATAAAGGGAAGACCATAATTATATAAGTATGGAAATTGTACGTTTTGGTAAAGAAATAAATAAGATATCAGTTGATATCTCATTAAGGACATAATTTTCATTAAAGAATGCATATGAGCTTTTATTCTCATCACCACAATTAATTTGAGAGAATAAATGTGAGTTTTTACTTTGCATTTTCATCTGCACAATCAATTTAAGAGAAATGAATGTAGTAAATTCATTGTTTGTATTCAAAGTCATGAATGGAAAAAGCTCATAGCCTTCCCTTCCCCCGCACAAAATGCAAATAAAAAATAATAGGGATAGTTTCTGGACATAAGAAAGGAACATGTACTTAAGTGTCAATATCTTTTGATTTGAATTGGTACATAGTGAAATAAGGCAGCAACAAATATCCACAAAGTGAAGTACTCTTGAACTAAATGGACATAAGTTTAGACCCCCACAATATGTACCATATCCTTGATTTTGATGAGAACTCCACGATACTCATAAACTATTTTTATGGTCATCCACAGAAACCTTGGGTCTCACGAGTGCTCTAAAAATATAGGTGATCTATTAAGTCTATCTCATAGATTATCTTAAGGGTATGGATCATTAAGAGAAATAGATAGCTCAACCTTATACGACACTACCTAAATGTCTTATATGGCTTCATTTAACCATAAATGAATATTCATCATACTACCTAAATCTAGTGGCTTTAGCCCTGTCCCCCTCGATGATTCGGGGACTATTTAGTATTATTCAAATTTTTATGGGCCTTGCATGTTTTAAGAAAATAACACCATATTTCAATAATGTTTAACTGTACCATGCCTAATTCAAATGTATCTCTTTTATTCATTGTACACACTATTTTTAGCAATTCCAACTACTTCCCGTGTGTCATAATATAGAGAAATTGGTGATGTTTATTTTTATTATAATGGCACATCTGCCAAAAGATTTGTTATCCACTGAGATTCTTGCCCTTCCAGCTCGAGAGCAATAAATTCAGATTCTATTATAGAAAGTGTTATACAAGTCTATTTTTAAGAATTCTATGAAATAGCCTTTGCAACCAAAGTAAACACATTGTCACTGGTGGAGCTAACTTTATAATTGTTAGTTATCCAACTTGCATCACAAAAACATTCTAAAACAACAAAAAATTTACTAAAATACACACACAAATTGATAGTGTAATAAACGCTCAGGTTATTTTCTATATTTTGCTTATTTTCATGGTTAAAACTTTTCTATAGTTGCCTTAAGTCATTTATGACTTGTTGAAACTGGCAGTTCGTTTGGTTTTTAGAGCCATTTTCTTGATTAGAAGTCTTTGTTTTTTCCAAATGGACAGCGGACAAAAAATTTAGTTAACAACCTCGAGTAAAAATTCTAATTGTTCACCAACTCCTCAATATTGATGTTAGGCTAGGTGGGTGTAATACCCTGACAATCCGAACCCATGTTAGCGCCATGTTTCAGGATCATGCATAGTACATTGTTGTTCTTTTATAGTATTTTGAGTTATTTTAAGGTATATTAAGGCTCCAAATAAGTCTCAGCTATTAGACAAATCAAAATAACCCTTACCAATTGAAAATTTCCATAAGAATGTTTCCTTAGTTAAATTTATATGAGCATATCTTTTGCTCTACTCAGAATTTTCCAGTTCATGACCCACTGAGTTGTAAGAAATTGAATTAGCTTTCCAACGATACCAATTTTTCCCAAATTCGATACTCGGGTGAGAAGTTATAACACTTTTAGTGAAAGCAGTATCCCAAAAAGAGCAACACCGCGTTGCGATGACCCCAAGAATGGCATTCGTCCTTTTCCAGTGTTTCACTATGATAAGTATTGCGTCATGCCAAGGGGAATTTTTATAGTTGTTAATTTCCAGTGAGGTACCGCGATTGCTATCACGTCGCGCCAAATTTCCAGTTTGGGGCCATTCATTTCCAGTGGCGCAACGCGATAGCACCGCATCGCACCGATGGACAAAACAAGGATTTTCCCTTTTTAATGGCCCAACATGATTTCACTGCATCGCACTGGGTCGAAAAAATGGGATTTTGCCCAGTTTCGCAATTTAATTTCCAGGGACCATTTGGTCTTTTTCTAAGGCCCTAAACTCATCCTAAACATGAAATTAAAACCTAAAAGGTCATTATATGCCCCATTATTCACAAATTACTCTTTAAGAAATTAATTCTCTTTCATGAACAAACCCTAACTTTCAAAATTCAAGATCAAATCTCAAGAACTCACCATCAGTTCTCACAAATTCATCAACCCAGATATGTTAAGAGTTCATCTATGGGTTCCTTTCACCCATGGAGCCGAAGTATCCAATTTAAATACAAAGTTATGATATTTTCAAGTTATTATGATTTTAAATTGTGATTTCAACCATGAACCTCTATGAATCTTGATTTGATACCATGCTTACATGAAATTATTGTCATTATAAAACCCCACATGTTTTAATATTGCTATTTTTTGAATTAAATCATGATGAAGTGTTGTTGATGTTGAAATTATGCTATTACTCCAAGTTTTACACTATTCCCATGTTTAGCCTAAACGATGCATATCAAGTGTTTGATGAAATGCCTATAAGAATGGATTTTTAATAAATGCTCCTATGTTATATCCTTAAAGTTTAGTACTATTTTACTATTATTGCTATTGAGTCCTGGGTGTTATGAATACCTAAAAACATAGCTATTTACTTAGTCTCAGTATCTTCAGAATAGTTTCAGAATATGTTATGAGCATTATCAATTCAGTCAGTTATCATAATCAGTTAAACTTAGAACATTCCGAGTAAGTTCAGTTGGGAGTAGGATTTAGCACCGAGCGAGTGCAGGGATGGCGGTTTCCCCATCAGATAGGCAGAGTCATTAGTAGCAATCCCTGTACTCCAGAACTATATAGCCAGTGTAGGATATGAGGATTCTCCCATTAGATTAGGCTTGACTACCTCGCAGGGGTCACCCGTCAATTTAGGCTTGACACCCTTAGTCCTTCGAGATAATATATCAGTATAGTGGATTCACACAGACAACGTTAATACCCGTTGTACAGTATAAAAACCCTTCCTACTGGGGTTACAGGTTGGACCCTAAACTTGCTCATTAGGGCATGTCGGTCCAGTAATTATTTCGGTAATTTAGTTTTAGTTGCTTGACCATAGCATACAGATATCACTGATTCAGCTATCAGATTTCAATATTTCAGTATTTATAGATTATATTTAGAGCATGTATATTCTTGGTCATAAATCCTCAATACTTACAGATTTCATGCATCCTCAGTATTTACAGATTTCACGTATCCTTAGTATCTACATATTTTATGCACTATATTCTGTACTCCATGTTATATATATTCAGACAATTATTATTCATGTTCATGAAACCATGCATATCATCCTACCACATTTAGCATACCAGTACATTCAAAGTACTGATCGCATACTCTTGTTTTGCGCTATGATGTATCATATCATAGGTTCGGACGCTCAGTTCCCGGATCACGCATAGATTTTCTAAACTATCAACCGTAGAAGTGGTGAGTCCTCATGATTCGAGGACATGATTTATTTATTTCATATTACTTTATCAGTTTTAGTTATTTCCATTTTGTTGGAGTTAGTTGGGGGGTTTGTCCCATTAGCTCCTCAGTTAGTTAGTAGAGGCTTGTCAGACTATTTTAGACAGTTAGTAAGTTTCTCAGATTCCAGTTGTCATTGTCAGACATTTTATCAGTATTATCAGTTATTCCTTATAGATTTTATTAGATTTGTGACTTAAAACCTTATGGCATTCCTTAATTTATTCCGCACATCTTACGTCATTATCAATTTTACTCAGTGCTCACAGCAGGTACTAGCTCATGGGTTAGCTTGTGGTCCCTCGGAACTGTAAGCACCGTGTGATGCCCAGGTGTACTCTCGGGGAGTTACAAACTTGGTATCAGATCCTAAGGTTTTAAAGTATCCTAGGAAGTCTAAAAGTTGCATCAAGTAGAGTCTTATAAATGGGTGTGAAGTGCACCACACTTATGGGCAAGAGGCTACAAGGTTTTTAGGAAAAGTTTCCCTTATTTAGTGTTCATATCGTGCGGCAGAGCATGAGATCATGTTAATCTCTCTATCTAATCTATTCTTTCTTTTGTTTATAGAACATGCCTCCCAGAAAGACTAATAGAAGAAGAAACGTAAACCAGCTAGCACCTCCGCCCATTCAGGAAGATCCCCTGAATGAGCATGTTTCTCATGAAGAATTTAGAGCTACATTCACCACTCTAGCTCACTCTATAGTAGCTCAGAATGCTCAGCCAATTGTTGTTACGGCCAACCTAGTGGCCAATACTGCTGCAGCTAGGATTTGGGACTTTACCCAAATGAATTCTCTTTTGTTTTTGAGATCCAAACCTGAAGAGGATCCGCTAGAATTCTTAGGTGTAGTACTGAAGGTAATAGATATTATGGGGGTGACTTCTAGTGAGAGTGCTGAGTTAGCTTCCTATCAGTTGCAAGATGTGGCTCATAATGGTTTAAGTAGTGAAAGGTAGATAGAGGCGCAAATACAGAGCCTATAGAATGAGAAGAGATTGCTACAACTTTCTTAGATAGATTCTTCCCATTAGAGATGAAGGAAGCCAGGGTATTAGAGTTTATTAATTATAGGTAGGGAAACATGAGTGTGAAGGAGTATTCCCTTAAGTTTACTCAGTTATTTAGGTATGCTCCTTATAGGGTAGCTGATAATAGATCTAAGATGAGCAAGTTTATGTCTGCGATATCAAATAGTATGGTAAATGAGTGTAGGACTGCAATGTTGATTAAGGGGATGGACTTGTCTAGGTTAATGGTCCATGCTCAATATATTGGGGAGCAAAAACTTAATAAAAAGAGAGGGAGAACAAGAGGGCTAGAACAGGTAGCTTTAATTTCAGTTAGCCAAGGTCAGAAGGTGGTAACCGTCCTCAGTTTCATTAGAAATCTTTAGTCCCGGCTCCATCTTCAGCTAGTGACCCAGTACCCTAGTTTAAAAATAATAATAGGGATAGAGCACCAGGCTCTATGTCTCAAGGTAGTATGAACAGTGCTCATACAAATCCTCTTTGCCAGAAATATGGTAGAAACCATCAGGGTGAGTGTAGATCTAGCATTAATGTATGCTTTGGGTGTGGAAATCCAGGACATTTGATTTGGGAGTATCGGGTAGTTTCTTAGAAATATAGGGATTTGAGCCAATAAGGCCAGTCCCATCAGTCATCAGTTCTAGCCGGCCGCTCGACTCAGTGGAGTGTCACTTCCAGTGCTAGCAGTGGTCAGTGTCCAAATAGATTGTATGCCCTTCATTCCTAACAGGACTAGAAAATTCTCCTAATGTGGTTACTGGTACGTTATAGGTCATTAATTTACATGTTTATGCTTTATTAGACCCTGGAGCTTCTCTTTCTTTTGTAACCCCTTATATAGTCGTCAACTTCAGAATCAATCCTAAAATCTTAGTAGAGCCTTTCTAAGTATCTACCCCTGTAGGTGTCTCTATTGTAGCCTGGAAGGTATACAGTAACTGTCTGATCATAATATCTTAGAAAGTTACTTCAGTTGATCTTTTAGAGTTAGAGATGATGGATTTTGACGTCATTCTCAGCATCAATTACCTCCACTCATATTATGCTTCAGTTGATTACAGAAATAGAGTAGTTCATTTTTAGTTTTCAAATGAACCAGTCTTTGAATGGAGGAGTAGTACTACAGCTCTTAGGGGTCATCTTATTTCATACATTAGAGCGAGAAAGATGATATCCAAGGGGTGTATTTTCCATCTTGTCCAAGTCAAAGATTCTAATTTTGAGACTTTTAACCTTGAGTCAATTTCAGTAGTGAGGGAATTTCTAGATGTATTCCCTAAAAATCTTCTAGGAGTTCTTCCCGAGAGGGAAATTGAATTCAAAATTGACCTTCTTCCAGATACTCAGCCTATCTCTATTCTGCCATATAGAATGGCTCCAGCTGAACTAAAGAATTAAAATAACAACTGAAAGATATCTTAGATAAGGGATTCATTAGGCCCAATAATTCCCCGTGGGGAACACCAGTCCTATTCATGTATAAGATATTTGTCCTAGAATATGTATCGACTACCATCAGTTGAACAAAGTCACAATAAAAAACAAGTATCCATTTCCCAGAATTGATGACTTGTTGACCAACTTTAGGGTGCCAGTTATTTTTCTTAGATAGACCTCAGATCTAGCTATCACCAACTCAGAGTCAGGGAATGTGACATTCCAAAATAGTTTTTAGGATTCGGTATGGTCACTTTACATTTCTAGTCATGGCCTTTGATCTCACGAATGCCCCAACAGCCTTTAAGGACTTAATAAACCTAGTGCTCAAGAAGTACTTGGACATTTTCATCATAGTCTATATTGATTTAATCCTTGTCTACTCCTGTAAAGAAAATGATCATGCAGACCACCTTAAAATAGTATTACAGACTATTAAATCCATTAATTGTTCACTAAATTTAGTAAATGCAAATTTTGTCTAAGATTAGTAGCTTTCATTGGCCATATTATTTCCAGTGATAGCATTAGAGTCGATTCTCAAAAGACTGAGGCGTTAAGAAACTGACCCAGACTCATTTTTCCATGAGATATCAGGAGTTTATATGGTTTGGCTGGCTATTATTGATGTTTTTAAAGGATTTTTATCTATTGCATCCCCCATGTCCAGATTGAATCAGAAGAAAGTTAAGTTTCAGTAGTCAGATTCATGTGAGAAGAGTTTTCAGGAATTGAAGACTCGACTTACTAAGCCCCAGTTTTGACGTTGCCAGATGGTTAAGATGGGTTTGTTGTGTACTGTGTTGCTTCTAGATTTGGGTTGGGATGTGTTTGATGCAGAGGGGTAAGGTTGTGGCCTATGCCTCTAGATAACTTACGCCTCATGAAAAAAATCACCCTACCCATGATCTTGAGTTAGCATTTGTTGTGGTTGTCTTAAGATTTGGAGGCACTATTTGTATGGGGTGCATGTTGATGTGTTTACAAATCAGAAAAGCTTGTAGTATGTGTTTTCATAGAAGGATTTGAATCTGCGTCAGAGGAGATAGTTAGAATTGCTGAAAGATTATGACATGAGTATTTTGTACCACCTGGGCAAGGCCAATGTAGTGACAGATGCCCTAAGTATATTTTCTATGGGTAGTGTTGCTGATGTTGAGGATTATAAGAAAAAGTTAGTTTAGGAAGTTCATAATCTTGCCAAATTAGGTGTTCGTTTGGTTGATTCAGCTGAGGGTAGTGTATGGGTTTAGAATAGTTCAGAATCTTCTTTGGTTGCCTAAGTTAAAGAAAAGCAAGATAGGGATCCTATTCTAGTGAAGATGAAATATTCAGCCAAAGATAAAAAAATAGAGGTTTTCTCCTAAGGGGAGATGGTGTATTGCATTGCTAGGGTAGATTGTGTGTGTTGTGTGTTGATGATTTGAGAAAATAAATTCTTGTAGAAGCATATGGTGCGCGTTACTCGATCTATCCAGGGGCCACACAGATGTACCATGATCTACGGGCAATCAATTGGTGGAGTGGGATGAAGAGAGATATCGCAGAGTTTGTAACTGAGTGCTCTACATGTCAGCAGGTTATGATTGAACATTAGAAGCCTAGTGGGTCTATGCAGGAGTTTAGTATTCCCACTTGGAAGTGGAAGTCAACATGGATTTTGTGATTTGTTTGCCTTGTACTCATCAGCAACATGATTCGATTTGGGTCATTATGGATAGAATGACCAAATTGGCTCATTTTTTGCCGGTCCATACTTCTTATTCATCTGAGGTCTTTGCCAAGATCTATATTAGAGAGTTGGTTAGTTTGCACGGTGTTTCATTGTCCATCATCTCAGATAGAGGTACCCAGTTTGCCTCTCACGTTTGGAAAGCTTTTTGGAAGGGTCTTGGCACCCAAGTTCTCCTCAGTACAGCCTTCCACCCTCAGAAAGATGGTCAAGAAGAAAGAACCATTCAGACCCTTGAGGATATATTAAGAGTGTGTGTAGTCGACTTTAAGGGTGGGTAGGATGATTACTTTCCTTTGATTGAGTTCGTATATAATAACAGCTATCATTTAGTATTCAAATGGCTCCATTTGTGGATCTACATGAAAGAAGATGTAGATCTCCGATTGGTTGGTTTGAAGTAGGAGAAACCGCACTAGTAGTGCCTGAGTTGGTGTTTGATGCTTTGGAGAATGTTTAGTTGATCAAGGAGAGGCTTAAGGCAACCTAGAGCCGACAGAAATCTTATACAGATATGAGAAAGAAAGATTTTAAGTTTAAATTTGTGATTTCGTATATCTGAAGATTTGTCAAATGAAGAGAGTGCAAAGGTTTGGTAAGAAGGGGAAGCTTTGTCCCCAAAATGTTGGCACTTATAGGATTTTGATCCATTTCAGAAAGGTGGCTTATAAGCTTGAGTTGCCTGCAAATTCAGCATCAGTGCACCCAGTATTCCATATTTCCTTGTTGGAAAAGTGTAATGGTGACCCAACTATAGTTGTTTCCTTAGAAAGCATAGATTTTCAAAACAGTCTTTCCTACAAAGAAATTCCAGGCAAAATTCTTGATGGACAAGTTTATAGACTGAGGAACAAAGAAGTCCCCTAGTCAAAGTTCTTTGGCGGAATCACTCCATTGAGAGAGCCACTTGGGAAAAAGAAGCAGATATGCGGACCAAGTACCCTCATATTTTCTCCGCAAACTCAGACTCAACTTAAGGTAACAATCTTCTTTGAATTTCTCTTCTCAATGCTCTATTTCAGCTGCATATCTTTCTTATATCAGTCATGTATTCATAGAACCAGTTCAGTCTTGAATCATGTTTCAGAATTAGTTATGTACTCACATTTTCATTACGTATATTTAGCATGTAATCTCAGTTCCTCAGTGTTTCCATCTTAATCAGTCTTATTCAAGGATGAATGTTCCCAATGGGGAGATATTGTAATACCCTGACAATCTGAACCCATGTTATTGCCACGTTTCAAGATCATGCATAGTGCATTATCATTCTTTGATAGTATTATGAGTTAGTTTGATGTATATTAAGGTCCCAAATAACTCCCAGCTATTAGACGTATCAAAATAACCCTTATCGATTGAAATTTTCCATAAGAATATTTCCTTAGTCAACTTCAAATGAGTATATCTTTTGTTCTACTCAGAATTTTCCATCTCACAACCCACCAAGTTGTAGGAAATTAAATTAGCTTTCCAATGATACCATTTTCGCCTAAATTTGATACTCTGGTGAGAAGTTATAGCACTTTTAGTGAAAGAAGTAGCCCAATATGAGCAGCACCGCATCACGGTGAACCCAAGAATAGCGTTCATCCTTTATGATTGTGTCACTTCTATAAGCGTCATGTCGCACCAAGGGGCATTTTCACAGTTGTTAATTTCTAGTGAGGCATTGCTATTGTCATCGCGTTGCGCCAAAGTTCCAGTTCGGTATCATCCATTCCCAGTGGCACAACGCGATAGCACCGCGTCACGCCGATGGACAAAATGTGGATTGTCCCTTTTCCCAGTGACCCTACGCAATTTCCCCAATTCATGCAGGGGCCACAAGCTGGGAGTTTGCCTAGTTCCACGATTTAATTTCCAGGGATCGTTTGGTGTTTTCCCAAGGCCCTAAACTCATCCTAAACACAAAATTAATACCTAAAGTGGCATTATATGTCCCATTATTCACAAATTACTCTTTAAGAAATTAATTCTCTTTCAAGAACAAACCCTAGCTTTCAAAATTCAAGATCAAATCTCAAGAACTCACCATCAATTCTCACGTATTCATCAACCCAAGTATGTTAAGTGTTCATCCATGGGTTCCTTTCACCCATGGAGCCCAAGTATCCATTTAAATACAAAGTTATAATCTTTTCAAGTTATTATGATTTGAAATTGTGATTTTAACCATGAACCTCCTTGAATCTTGATTTCATACCATGCTTACATGAAATTGTTGTCATTATAAAATTCCACATGTTTTAATATTGCAATTCTTTTAATTAAATCATGATTAAATGTTGTTGATGTTAAAATTATGCTATTACTCCAAGTTTTACACTATTCCCATGTTTAGCCTAAACCACGCATATCAAGTGTCTGATGAAATGCCTATAAGAATAGATTTTTAATAAATGTTCCCATGTTATGTCCTTAAAGTTTAGTACTATTTTACTATTATTTCTATTGAGTCCTGGGGGTTATGAATATATAAAAATTATCATAATCAGTTAAACTTAGAAAAGTTTAGTATTTCGAGTCAGTTAAATTGGGAGTAGGATTTAGCATCAAACGAGTTCAGGATGGCAGCTTCCTCGTTAGATGGGCAGAGTCGTTAGTATCAGTCCATGTACTCCAGAACTATGTAGCTAGTGTAGGATATAAGGATTCTCCCATAAGATTAGGCTTGGCTACCTCATAGGGGTCACCCATCAGTTTAGGATTGACACCCTTGGAACGGTACTAACACTCTTCCAACTGGGGTTATAGGTTGGATCCCAAACTTTCTCATTGGGGCATGTAGGTTAGATAATAGCTCCCACAGTCTCAGTCTAGTAATCATTTCAGTAATTCAGTTTCAATTGCTTGACCATAGCATACAAATATTAGTAATTAAGTTATCAGATTTCAGTATTTTAGTATTTACAGATTATATTCAGAACTTGTACATGCTTGGTCATGAATCCTTAGTACTTATAGGTTTCATACATCCTCAGTATTTACAGATTTCACCTATCTCTAGTATCTACATATTTTATGCACTCTATTCAGTACTCCATGTTACATATTTCTTGCACTCTATAAATGAGTTATTGATTAAGCTTATGTTATTAATGAGGTATTGAGTACGCTATTGATTTGGATATTTATTGAGCTACCTGAAATACCCCAACTTTTGGACTCTGAAATATCTGTAGTGTTGACAACACTGCCATGACTACGACCTAGGTGATGAGTCATTACCACTCATCACTAGTCGTAGGGTGGGACTAGTTTTCATAATAGTAAGGTCGCCCAAGGTTTTTGGTTTGATCATGACTTTTCATTATGAGTCGTTAGGTCATATCATAAGTCGTGGAGAGGGACTCGTGACCATAGTAGTGACGGGTCAGAAATTGCATCCCTGGGTAATTATTCTAGGTAACAACTTGTGGTCTGACCTCACGAGTCGTTACCTGACCCGTGATAGCTGGCCAAACTTTTCTTGAGAATATTAATTGGGGGCAATTTGGTCTTTTCCTACCTATACACTATTCCCCATGACTTAAAAACATCTTAAGGAACCTTTTAATATTAGTTATCAAAATCAAACACTACCTTTCCTCTCTAAATCCCAAGTTAAGAAAAAATTAGGGTTTACAAGGAATTTAATCTTCAAGCTTCAAATTTCTGATTTTCTTCCAAATTCTTTGGTGTTTCAGGCATGTCTCTCATCCCTAACTTTAATTTTATACTATGTCATATGTTTTAATCATTGTTCATGTGATTTAATTGTTGGTTTGCAATTAGGCTGAGGGCTTTTGATTGGTTATGGTTTTAATTGGTTTCCCATCTTTTGAATATGTGATCCATGCTTTAATAAATTGTTTTTGGACAGAATGGGTGCATTATTATGGGAATTGGAATACGGAACATGGGTTTCCCCAAATTGATGGAATTTGGTTTGGTAATGGCATTAACCTCAACCCACCCGCATGATTTTGGCGTTAAATGTTGAATTTGCATAATTTAACTGACTTTTGAAACTATTCATTACATTAATGGACAAATGGATTAAATTGTTTTTAAATGCCTTGGTGGTTATGGTTTTGGATTTTTAAAGGAACATGGAAGTCAATTGGTTAATTGGAATGGAGTGACATGATTATATAAGTTTACAAGCATATTTTGTATGATGATACCAGGTGGTAAATGGCTTATAATAAGACTTCTTGGTATATTGTTGAGATTACGTGCAAAATTCTTTTAATTTGAGCTTAAATAGGATTGTGTAGCTCACCGTGAAGGTGGAGGTCCCGGGGGGACCAATACTGCAAACTACATTTCCCGACATGCGGGTATATATGATCTTGTTCTTAGTTCACACATTATATTTTTAGGATGGATAGAGCCTTAGTGCCTCTGGATCTCCTTTTGATTTCTTGGTTCATGTGGCTAACACACACTGGGGCCCTTTCAATATGGAGAGTTGAATCCATATAGACTATAGGTTCCCTTAGGACGTGTAATACTCCGCAAGATTCTAGACAAGCTTCCAGCTATTCGTTACATGTGTAGAGGTCACAAAGCTATTAATTTACACTAGGTACAAGAATCATGGCCATTTTAACACCCCAAGAATTCAAACATTTTATTTTTGGCCTTCTCGAGTTTGAAACATTTATTTATGAGTTGAAATGTTTTTAGGAATGTTAAAAGGGTCATCCAGGAGAGTTTTGGAATTTTTAGAAGAGGTTCAAGTTGTTTTATGACCACGGAAGAAGTAAGCCTCTGCGATTCCAGCATGTCATCGAGGATAGTTTCTGTGATACGCAGTGTGTCATGGAGGTTAGCCTCTGCGATACTTTGAAGACCCAAACCAGGGCCTGTCCGTGTCGGGTATCACAAGTTCCACGTTGACTGAAGATCACCCCTTGAACCTAACCAACCAAAACACAACACACCCCAAAGTTGGATGAATTCTGAATATATAACCCGATAGTATGCAATAGCTTAAGGAAGTTTTAATGCATGTCCATAAACAACCACCGAAAACCGGCCAAACAACTGACTGACACCACCCAAAGAAAACAGTCGTCCAAACAAAGCCTTCTAAACAATAATCCAAAACCGAATATCAATAAAGTGTTGGGACATTCTCCCGATAATATCCAAAAATAAGTTTAAGATATAAGTTGAACAAAATATGAAATGTAGACTTCTGATGTATCGAAGCTCACCACTTCAATGTCAACTTACAAGCTGATCTCAAATCCTAATCACTGAGTAGGAGGAGTAAAAGTGTGACCAATTCCAATATCACGTGGGGATACAAAACCCAAAGATGGTTACCTGGGTGAATGCTAACATGTAACTCGGGAATAAGGATAACATAATAACATAATAAACAGTTTCACATCACTCAAACCAGTTCACATAATCAGATGCATATACATATATATTTATGTATCACATGTCGGGATCGGGAGAGAGGGTTAACATACATTTTCAAAACTTTAGCCTGGATTGTATAGCTCAACCTTTATATAATAGTACCCAGGGGCTATATCGGCCCTAACTCTCACCCTATGGCCGGGCCCCAGTGCGTGTAGCCGTAGGAACTGAAGAATAATTTCATATATATGCACATGGGGGACTCAAACCTCTCAACATAAACTAAGGTGACCTAAGCACCCGATCATATAATGATTTATGGTGGATTCAAACCTCCCTAATAATGACATAATAATAAAGAGAGGGACTCAAACCTCCCTGGTCTGTTTGTCTCTCGCATAGGCAAATGCAGTTTCCAGTGTCGCTTACCCTAACCTCCATTTTCACGACTCAGCTACACAATCCTTGTTGTAGACCAATTAAATCATTTGTCACACAATCTGAATCATGAACCACATTCCATATTGAGACATACATTAATGGTATTGTCATACCAACTACACTTGCAAGGTAACACATCATGCCAAAACAATTTCCATTAACTTGGAGAAAACAACTTCGTTTGTTCCGTAATACAAGGTGAGGGATCATCGATTCCCTTTATTCATTAAATCAGACAATTGTATTTTTAAATACCTCTTTACATCATGCAGTACTTAAAGACTAGTTCAATTTACAAGTTCCCACCTTTCTCCTAACTCAAACCAAATTTCACACTATGGATTGGTGTCATAACTACTTCAAATGTCACAAGTTAGAGACAATCACAATTCCCTATTTCATTCACCATACCCATGCACCCATAAGTTCAAAACCATATTTAAAGTATGAATAATCATAACTAAATCATGGGAAAAGATCATTCCACAATAAGCACTAAAAACCCACAACCTTTGATTTCAAAATAAAAATAATTCCATGTTAACAACACTTTAATACATATGATTTTTAACAAATTAACAATAAGGGAAGAGTCACATGCCTGAAATAGTAAGATGTACAGAGAGAAATCGCCCTTGAAAGCACTAATTGATCAACCTCTTCAAAACCCTAAGTGTTCTTGACCTTGATGAATTTGAGAGTGTTAAGAAGTTACTTTGATGTGTTTATGAGGGCCAATGATAACCTAAAGGGGTTAGAAGATGTGGGTTTCAAGTTGGGTAAGAGGAGAAATGTATAGAATGCTTTTAACTTAAAAGCTGAAAAGGGGTCATCTTTTACTATGAGTCAACCATCAACTAATAACCACTCCTTATGACTCATCACCACGAGTCATACCCAAGGCAGTACAACTAGGGCACCCTACACTGTTATCCTTATGACTCATCCACAGGACTTGTAATGGGACCTTACGACTCATATGTCCCAGTTGTAATCAACACAAAACCCATGTGGGCATACACTGGACACCCTATGATTTTCACCCCATGACTCGTAACAAAGACATATGACTTGTAGTGAGCCACTCATACTCATAGGGGAATCATTCCACAAATTTACATGATTTGGTTATGACTCATCCCAACGATTTGTCAAGACACCCTACGACTCATAGGGTGAATCGTAACCAGGGCAGTGGCTCAAAGCTCAAGAATTTTTCAAGGATCAATAATATGGTTTTTAATTCTCCCCAACTTGGATCATTCATCCTCGAATGATGGGAAAAGGCTTTTTCTAGAAAAAATTGACTACACATACCTCTACTCTTACCTTTAACAAAGGCAGAAAACAAAGATGCTAAGGAATTAACTCTTTCTTTTAACAAATTCAGAAAATAAAGATGTCAAGGAATACACATACCTTAAGCACGATTATCCAGAGCTGAAAACAACAACAGATACTTGAAATTCATGTCCTCTTTGGATTCCCAAGTAGCCTCTTCAACCTTGTAGTTCTTCCATAGATTCTTTACTGAAGCTACATCCTTCATTTGCAATCAACGAACTTGCCTTTCTAAAATTTTAACCTAGACTTCCACATAAGATAAAGAATCCAAAATACCTACTTCCTCCAAGGGAACAACCACCAAAGGATTACCCAAGCACTTTCTCACATTGAAATGTGAAACACCGAATGAATAGAGCTCAAACTAGATGGAAGCTCCAATTTATACGTAACATTACCAACCCCCTTGAACACTAAGTATGGACTAACAAATTAGGGACTGAGATTTATCTTCTTACCAAACCGCATCACTCTTTTCATGGGGATACAATTAAGAACACCCAATCACCAACACTAAACTCCAACCCCATTTGCTTCACATTCGTGTAGGACTTTTGGAGACTTTGGGAGGATTTAAGACTATACCGAATCACCTTCACCTTCTCCATTTCTTGGAGAACCAAATACGGGCTAAACAACTCAGCCTCACCAACTTTAAATCACCCAATGGGAGACCTATACCTCCTAACAAATAAGGCCTCAAAAAGAGTCATGCCAATACTAGAGTGGTAGCTATTACTATACACAAATTCTATAAGAAGCAAATGATCAACCCAACTACCACCATAGTCAATCACGTAAGCTTGAAAAATATCTTTCAATGTTTGAAGTGTTTTTTCTACTTGGCTATCCAACTGTGAGAGGAAAACATTAATAAAGCTCACCTTAGTTTCAAAACCTCTATGAAACAAACACCAAAATTTTGATGAGAACTATCACAAACCAAGGCTACCCCCTAATCGCGGCAACAGTGCTTATGGACATAAGTGACCATAAGCTAACCCACGAGCTGGTACCTACTACGAGCACTAGACAAAATAGCAATACTTCACATATGCAAAAGGTAAGTTGATAAGATACTGTAAAATTAGATGCTGAAATACGAATAAAAACAAGTCTAAAATATATGATAACAATTGAAAACACTGAAATAAATGATTGTCTAACTTATTGTCTGAAAGCATCTAAATATCATGAGGAGTTAACAGGACAAACCCCCACCTAACTATAACAGACTGAACATAAGAAAATGTTAAAATAACTAAAATGAACATATCATGTCCTCAATGGATAAAAACTCACCACTACTGCTGTTGAGCAACTCTGAGTTGTCTAAGAACGGTTGGGAAAATAAGCGTTCAAATCTATGTTATAAGAAAACATATCGCAAAAGAAAAGTATACGGTCAGTACTTTAAATGTACTTGTATTTGAGATGAGGACTGGGTAAAATGCATGAGGTAACTAAGCATGAATGCATGAACATGTAATATTTGAGAATGCAAGACCAAGCATAAATATGCTTATGAAATAAATTTGAAGTCTGCAAGACTGAAATTTATATAACTGAATGACTGAAAACCTGAACACTTGGTCGAGCAAACCTGACTGAGATATACTGAAATAC
This sequence comes from Capsicum pubescens, assembly GCA_030864215.1. Lineage (NCBI taxonomy): Eukaryota > Viridiplantae > Streptophyta > Magnoliopsida > Solanales > Solanaceae > Capsicum > Capsicum pubescens. Next base: position 187,084,543 of record CM061546.1, read on the forward strand.
AGACTGGAACTATGGGAGGTATCATATAACCTACATACCCCAATATGAGCTAATTGGGTCTAATCTATAACCCCAATTGTAAGGGTATTAGTACCGTGCCATGGGTACTAACACTAGCTATGTGGGTCCACTAATCTGATGTCTCGAAGGACTAGGGAGTCAGTCCTAAACTGGAGGGTGACCCCTAAGAGAGTGTCAGTCCTCAACTAGCAAGTGACATCTCATAATCCTACGCTGTCTACGTAGTTCTTGAACTTAGGGACTGCTACTAAGGACCCAGTGCTAACTGGCGGCTGAGCCCCCATCCCTAGGTTCTCTTGGTGCTAAACCCTACTCCTAACTTAATCAACACTAATACTGAACCGAACAAAGTTTAACTAAACATTATTTTTGATAGTGTCCATCATGATCATAAAAATCTAAGTATAGTTATATGATTCATATCTTAACTAACTTAGTACTCATAATTATGAAATCATGTGAACACACAGGTATCGAGTGTTCATAACCTACCAGCACTGAATGATCATAAAATACAATATAAAAGCTTAAAACTTTAGGATTGAATCATGGTTGAAAGACCCAAAAGTAGACATTTCATCAAACCTGTGAGAATCATGAACTTGAACATGGGAATATATTAAAACATTGGAAAAATGCATGGTTACGTGACTAAGATCATAACTTGATAATATAAAATGAAATTCACTTGAATATAACATTAGAGATTGAAGCTTAAAGCATGAGATAACCTAACTTGTCATGGAATCATTCCTGGGCATGAATTAAGTCAAACTACTAAGGAGAAATATGAAATAAAACTCATCTTTAACATATAAAATTCCATAATTAGAGAAAAATCCATACTTTAATTGAAAAGAAGGTTTTTGGGCTCCATGGGTGAAAGTGGCCCATGGATGAACATCCCACATACCCTAACAACTAAATTCTTGAAGATTTTCTTGGGTGGGAAGTTGAATTCTTGATTTATTGAAAATGAAGCTTGGATTTGTTCTTGAGGAAAGAAAGAGTTTTTCTTGAGAGAATTTGGGAATGAAAGGGCAAGTAATGCTCATTGGAAGCACCAAATTCATGTTATCGATGGATTAGGTGAATGGAAATAACTCAAATACCCTTAAACTGCCAGAAACAAAAGATTGATGGAATAGGGAAAGGGCGGTGCTGGCTCTGGAGTAGTGGACTAGGCCGGGAGGTACCCACCTTAGAGTGGTGGACTGGACCAGGCAGTTCCCGCCATAACCCGGTGGAATAGAGGGGGTAGTTCTCACTTATCCCGATGGTGCTATTGGTTTGGATTTCCAAACACGCCACTACGCTCGTTCAAAAATTCCAAAAATCACCAAAGACATACTTTGAACAACCCCGATCATGAATTAAATCAAAAATCGACGTCTCGAGGTCGGAAAGGTTAAAAATAAGATCATCAAAGTTCAGGGGTATTGTAAATTACTAATTCCTCAACACTTAGTGAAAATTCCATGTCTTGGATTCCTTAAACATGTAAATGTGTGCTTAATTAAGCTTGAGATCTTACAAGGTTTTACATTATGTCCCCCTTGGGAACATTCGTCCTCGAATAAGACTGGTTATACTGAAAGCACTAAAGCAACTGAGATCATATACTGAACATGCATGACTGGAAACATGACTATATAACTAAGTTTGAAGAATAATACATGAATTTAACTAATTTCTGTTAATGCATCACTAACATGAGAATGGTTACATAGTTGAAACAGAGAATAGAAGAGAGTCAATATAGGAAAAATCATTACCTTAATTTGAATCTGAATTCGCGGAGAAAATATGAGGGTACTTGGTTTGTATATATGCTTCTTCTTCTTCCCAAGTGGCACCCTTAACAGATTGATTCCACCAAAGAACTTTAACCAACGGAACTTCTTTAGTCCTTAGCCTACGAATCTGACGATCAAGGATCTCAACTGGAACTTCTTCATAGGAAAGGCTATCCCAAAACATCCATTCTTTCTAAAGGGACAACAACAACTGAATTAGCAATATATTTTTTAACAAAGAGATATGGAACACTGGATTTACTAATGCAAAATCTACAGGTAACTCAAGCTTATAGGATACCTTTCAAAAATGATTCAAGATTCTATAAGGGACAACATAGCAGGGACTAAGTTTCCATTTATTTCCAAACCTTTTCACCCCCTTCATAGGAAAAAATTTAAAATATACCAAATCACCAACTTCGAACTTGAGATCTCTTCTCATCACATTTGCATAAGATTTCTAATGGCTTTGGTCTGTCTTCAGTCTCTCCCAAATTAATAGAACTTTTTCCATTACTTCAAACACTGAATTAGGCCCTATCAGGGTAGCCTCACCTGCCTAAAACCAACCAATATGAGATCTACATCTCCTCCAATAAAGAGAATCAATGGAGCCATCTAAATTCTAGAGTGATAGCTATTGTTGTAAGCAAACTCAATCAAAGGAAAATGGTCATCCCAGCTACCTTTAAAGTCAATAACATATACCCTAACCATGCCCTCTAGGGTCTAAATTATCCTATCCGCCTGGCCATCTATCTGAGGGTGAAAAGTTGTGCTAAAATAAACTTAGGTACCAAGACCCTTCTAAAATGCTTTCCAAAAGTGAGAGGTAAACTGATACCTCTATATGAAATGATAGACAACGGAATCCCATATAACTTAACCAACTCCATATGGTAAAGCCTGGCATAATCCTCCACTGAATAAGAAGTATGAACTGGCAATAAATGACCTGATTTGGTCATTCTATCTACAATGACCCATATGGAATCATGTTGATGACGCGTGCGAGGAAATCGAGTCACAAAGTCCATGTTCACCACTTCCCACTTCTAAGTGGGGATGCTAAACTCTTTAAGAATACCACTGGGCCTCTGGTGCTCGACCTTAACCTGTTTATAGTTTGAACACTTAGCGACAAACTCGGCAGTATCCTTCTTCATACCACTCCACCAATAGATTTCCCACAAATCACGACACATCTTAGTGTCTCTTGGATGGATAAAGTATCGCTCACCATGAACTTTTTCTTGAATCTATTATCTCAAACCATCAACACATAAAACATATAACCTGCCCTGGTAATGAAGCACACCATCTCCACCCTTGAAAGAAAACCTCTACTTTCTGCTCTCTAATTGCCTCCTCAACATAGCTAAACTAGGATCCCTTTCTTACTTCTCTTTAACTTAAGCAACTAACAAAGATTTCAAAACATTCTAAACCCATACACTACCTTTAGCCAAATCAACCAACCAAATACCCTATCTAGTAAGCATTTGAACCTCCTAAATTATCTTCTTCTTATCATCCTATATATGGGAAACACTACCCATAGACAACCTGATACGGGCATCTACTACTACATTGGCCTTGGCCATATAATACAACACACTTATATCATAATCCTTTAATAATTCCAGCCACCTTGTCTGACGAAAGTTCAGATCTTTCTGTGAAAACACGTACTGCAAACTCTTGTGATCAGTTAACACATCAACATGAACCCCATAGAGATAGTGCCTCCAAATTTTCAAGGAAAAAACAACAGCTACCAACTCAAGATCATGGGTAGGATAATTCTTTTCATGGGGTTTAATATGTCTAGAGGCGTAGGCAATAACCTTGCCCCTCTGCATTAAAAACCAACCAAGACCAACTCTGGAAGCATCACAATAAACTACAAATCAATCTGAACCATCTGACAAAATAAAGACTGGAGCAAAAGTGTGTCGAGTTTTCAACTCCTGAAAACTCTTCTCGCATGAATGTGACCACTAAAATTTGACTTTTTTCTGAGTCAATAAAGACATGGTGGAGGCAAAAAATGAAAAACCTTCAACAAACCATCTGTAATAGTCGGCCAACCCTAAGAAACTCCTGATATCTGGTGGAGAGATGGGTCTAGGCCAGTTTTTCACTGCTTCGATCTTTTGAGGATCAACTCGTATGCCATTATCGAAATCTATATGTCTAAAGAAAGCTACTGATCTTAGACAACACTCACACTTACTGAACTTAGCAAACAACTGATGATCTCTAAGAGTCTGTAACACAACTCTCAGATGTTCTACATGATCATTCTCACTACGGGAGTAGACATAGATGTTATCAATAAAAATATAACGAACATATCCAAATACTATTTGAACACTCTGTTCATTAAGTACATGAAAGATAAAGGGGCATTTTTTAGTGAAAAGGACATAACTAAGAATTCAAAGTGACCATACCGAGTTCTGAAAGTTGTCTTCGAAATATCACATTCTCTAACTATGAGAAGATGATAGACCGATCTGAGGTCTATCATAGAGAAATAGTTGTCAACCAAAAGTTGGTTGAACAAGTTATTAATTTTGGGGAGTGGCTACTTATTATTAATTGACTTTGTTCAACTGATGGTAGTCGATGAATATTCTGAGGGAACCTTCTTTCTTATGCACGAACAAGACTGGAGAACCCCATTGAGAAACATTGGGCTTGATGAAAACCTTATCTAAGAGATCTTTGAACTATTTTTTTAACTCCTTAAGCTCAGCTGGAGCCATTCAGTAAGGTGGAATAGAGATAGGCTGGGTATCTAGAAGGAGATCTATTCTGAAGTCAATTTCCCTTAAGGGAGGACTTCAGGAAGGTCTTTAGGGAACACATCTAGAAATCACATAATAGTAAAATCCACTCAAGACTCGGAGTATCAGAACTAGAGTCCTTGACTCTAACAAGATGAAACATGCACCCCTTAGATATCATCCTTCTTTCCTTAAGATATGAAATAATCTAACCCCTAAGAACAAAGGTATGGTCCCTTCATTTAATTACTGGTTCATTGGGAAACTTAAACTGAACGACTCTATTTCTACAGTGAACTGAGGCATAACATGAGTAGATCCAATCCATGTAGATAATGACATCAAAATCAGTCATCTCTAACTCAACAAGATCAACTGAGGTAATTTTTTGAGATACTGTGATCGAGCAATTTTTGTATACTCGTTTGGCTATAATAGATTTTCCCACTGGGGTAGACACTGAGAAAGGTCCTGCTAATGTTTTGGGACTGCTACCAAAATTGACAGATATATATGGAGTTACAAAATAAAGTGAAGCTCTAGGGTCTAATAAAAAATACACAAGAAGATGAAAGACCTGTAATATACCCGTAACCACGTCAGGAGAAATTTCCTGATTATGTCGAGTTTGGAGAGCATATAATTTATTCTAGAGCTTTCTACTGGTTGCACAGAAGTGGCACCCTACTGAGTTGGGTGACCTGCTGGAACTAATAAAAGATTAGACTGGCCCTATTAGCTTGAATCATTTCCCCTCTAAGCAACCAATGGATACACCCGGATCCTGTGACCTGACTTGCCACATCCGAAACACACACACTACCAGCCTTACACACTGATGATTCCAACCATATTTCCCATAGAGTAGATTAGTATGTCCTCTATTCACACTACCCTGGGACTTAGAGCCCGGCACTCTATCCCAACTGTCTTGGTTGAACTTAGGCATTGGCATACTAGATTAAGATGGAGCTGGGGCAAACAAATTTTATGGAACTGAGAATGGATACCACCTTCAAACCTTGGCTGAGAAAAGTTAAAACTATTTTTTCTGGACCTATTATTCTCTTTCTCTCTTTGTAAGCTTCTCCTCCTTAATCTTCTGAGCATGAACCATGGGTCTAGATAGGTATATCTCCTTAATCAACATGGCAGTCCTACACTCCTTTACCATACTATCAGCTACACTAGATAGAAACTTACACATTCTAGACCTATTATCAGCCACCATCGAATAAGCATACCTCACCAACTAAGTGAACTTAAGAAGGTACTCCATCACACTCATAATACCTTGCTTCAAATTGATGAAATCCTGTACCTTAGCTTTCCTAAACTCTAGTAGAAAGAATCTATCTAAGAAAGTCATGGTAAACTCTTCCCACTCAATAGGCCCTGGATCCCTAACTTGGTCTTTCTTCCACCACTTCAGCCAGGTGTGAGCTACATCCTACAACTGATATGTAGCAAACTAACGCCCATGATATCAGTCAGTTTCTATACCATGTCTAAAAACTCCTGCTAATTTTCCTCATACTTAAATCTTGATAACAAAGGGGGATTCATCTGAGTGAAATCCAAAATCATAGCTACAGTTATATTTGCCACTAGATTGGCTAAGAAAATAGATCACTGTTTGTTTTGAGTAGCTACTGAATAGGCTAAAGTTGTGAAAACTGCCGTAAATTCAGCGTGAGAGACATGCTCATTCAGGGGATCTTTCTGAATAGGTGGTGGTGCGGGATGATCCTCGTTCCTAGTTTCACCATTTCTTATGGGAGGTATTTTCTGTAAACAGAATGAGGGATGGGTTAGAAAAAGGAATTTAATAGATCCCATGCTCTTTCATACGACATAAAAATTGAAAGAAGGGAAACTTTCTTAAAATGTCTTATAGCCTTTTGTCCATAAGTGTTGTGCGCTTCATACCCATGTACAAGACTCTACTCAATTCGGCTTTTAGAATCTCTAGGTCACTCTAAAACCTATCTCTAATACCAAGCTTTGTCACGTCCTGAGGCTACCCCTTAGTCGCGACAATGGTGCTTATGGCCACAAGTGACCAAAGCTAACCCATGAGCTGATACCTGCTGTGAGCACTAGACAAAATAGTAATACATCACATATGATAAAGGTAAGGTGATAAGATAGAGTAAAATTGGATACTGAAATACAAATCAAAACATGCCTAAAATATCTGATAACAACTAAAAACACTAACATGACTGACTGACCGTCTAACTGATTGTCTGAAATCCTCTAAACATCTTAAGGAGTTGATGGGACAAACTCCCAACTAACTTTGAATGACTAAACATAAGAAAATGCTTAAATAACTGAAATAAACATATCATGTCCTCGATGGATGAGGACTCACCACTTCTACTGCTGAGTAACACTGATTTGTCTAAGAGTGGTTAGGAAACTGAGCGTCTGAACCTATGTTGTAAGACAAAATATTACAAAAGAAAAGTATGTGGTCAGTACTTTGAATGTACTGGTATATGAGATAAAGACTAGCTTAAATGCATTAGGTAACTGAGCATGAATTCATGAACATGTAATATTTGAGAATGCAAGACCAAGCAAAAATATGTTTATGAAATAAATCTAAAATTTGAAAGACTAAAAGCTGTATAATTGAATGACTAAAAACCTATACACTTGGTCTAGCAAACCTGATTGAGATACACTTAAATACTGATTGAAACTATGGGAGGTATCATATAATCGACCTGTCCTAATCTGAGCGAATTGGGGTCCAACCTATAACCCAAGTTGGAAGGGTGTCAGTACCGTGCCATGGGTACTAACACCACTGTATGGATCCATTAATATGATGCCCCGAAGGACTAGGGAGTCAGTCCTAAAATTGCGGGTGACCCCAAGAGAGTTTTAGTCCTAAACTAGTGGGTGGCATCTCATAAACCGGCTACTAAGGACCCAGTCCTAACTGGTGGGTGAGCCCCAATTCCTAAGTTCTCTCGGTACTAAATCCTACTCCTAACTAAACTGACACTGATACTAAATTGAACTAATTTTAACTGAACATTATTTCTGATATTTCTTATCATGATCATAGATATCTGAGTATGCTGATATGATTCATGGCTTAACTGACTTAGTACTCAAAATTCTGAAATCATGTGAACACAAAGGTGTCGGGTGGTCATAAACCACCAGAACAGAATAATCATAAAATACAATATTAAATCTTAAAACTTTCAGATTGAATCATGGTTCAATGACCTAAAGTAGACATTTCATCAAACATGTGAGAATCATGAACTTGAATATGTGAATCTCTTAAAACATGGGAAAACAACATGGTTACGTGACTAAGATCATAACTGTATAATATAACATGAAATTCACTTGAATATAACATGAGAGATTGAAGCTTAAAGCATGAGATAACCTAACTTACCATGGAATTATTCTTGGACAAGAATTAAGTCAATCTACTAAGGAGAAACATTAATTAAATCTCATCTTGAAAATATAAAACTCCATAATAAGAGAAAAATTGATACTTTAGGACATGATAACCTAACTTATCATGGAATTATTCTTGGACAAGAATTAAGTCAATCTACGCGATTCAAGAGCCTCAACCATGATCCTCTCTCACAACCTAACTACATCAGGAACATATAATATACCTTGGTACATCAAGATACTATCACCCCCAATTTAAGAAGCTACAACCTTTTGTTGTCCCATATCTCCCTTAATCTTCATTGAGATAGGATCCAATACCTGTTTTACCTTTATTTCAGTACCAAGATAGGACTACGCCACCTTATGAACAAACACACACCCGTTCTCAGAGTCTAAGAGACGAACTCCAAAGTTAGAAAAACGGTGAATATTTTTCACCAATTATCGCTTATCCTCATCCACATGAGCTAGAATCCCCATAGATAACCTGCTAAGAGCATCAACCACTAAATTATCTTTACCTGGGTGGTAATGGAGTCTGATGTTGTAGTCCTTTAGAATCTCAAGACACCTCCTCTACCTAAGATTCAACTCTTTTAGGTGAATGCATATTGCAGGCTCTTATGATTGAAAAAGATATCTATATGGACTCTATACAAATAGTGATGCCAAATCTTCAATGCAAACACCACAGCTAAAAACATCAAGTTATGAATTTGATAATTCCTCTCATGAAATTTTAACTGCCTAGAAGCATAGGCCACCACCCTATGATGTTGCAGCAATACACAACCAAGTCCCACACGGGATACATCACAATAAACCATGAATCCATCATTACCCTCGGATAGAGTCAAAACTAGAGCTCAAGTCAACTTATCTTTTACATTTTTGAAATTGTCTTCACAAGTATCTGACCACAAGAACTTTGCCTTCTTTTGAGTTAACTTAGTAACCGGGGAATCCATAGTCGAGAAAATCTCTACAAACCTCCTATAGTAACCGACTAAACCCAAGAAGCTCTAACTATCGATCAGAGTCAGGGCCTACGCCACTTCTTAACCACTACAAATTTCTACAAATCCACCATGATACCTTCACTAAAAATGACATGACCCAAAAAAGTAACATCTTTCAACCAGAACTCGCATTTTACAAACTTAGCATACAAATGTTGATCTTTCATGATTAGCAATATGATATAAAAATTGTTGGAGTAATTTGCCTCACTCTTAGCGTACACTAGATATCATCTATAAACATAATGATGAAAAAATTTAGAAACTGATGGAATACCCTATTCATCAAGTCCATAAATACCGTTGGGTCATTATTCAAACAAAAAGACATGACTAAGAACTCATAGTGAACCAGGTTCAGAAGGCAATCTTTGGGATATACACCTCTATAATCTTTAGATAATGATAACCAGACTGAAGATAAATTTTAGAGTAACATCTAGCACCCTGAAGCTGGTTGAACAAATCATTAATCTAAGGAAAATGATGCTTGATCTTTACTGTAATCTTATTCAGATGCCAGTAATTGATGCACATCCAAATGGAACCAGCATTTTTATGCATGATCAAAACAAGAGCACCCTATGGAGATACACTAGGATGGATAAAACCCTTATTAAGGAAGTATTTCAACTATTCCTTAAGTTTCTTCAACTCACCTGGAGCCATTCTATAAGGAGGGATGGAAATAAGATGAGTGTCTGGAATAAGGTCAATCCCAAAATCAATCTCCTTATCAAGAGGGATACCAGAAAGATCATTAGTAAAAACCTTAGGGAATTCATTAACCACAAGAATGGATTATAAGAAAGGACCCTCCAAGTTTTAATCTTTAACCCAGACTAAATGATAAAGATATCCCTTGGAAATCAACTTTCGGGCTCTAAGATACGATATGAATCTTTCCTTAGTCACTAGAGAACCCCCTTCCCACTCAGTGATCAGCCCATTATGGTATTCAAACTTGACATTACTGATGAACCAATATAAGGAGGCATAGCATGAGTGCAAACAGTCTATCCCTAATATGACATCAAAATTAACTTTGTCTAACTCTATCAGATCTACCTGAGTTTCTCTACCACCAACCGATACCACACAACTCCTGTAGACTCTTCTAGAAACTACAGAGTCATCCGCTAGTGTGGAAATAGAAAAGAGATTAGGGATACGCTAGGGACAGAAACCAAAATGCATAGCCAGAAATAGGGTCACATAATAAAGAGTATACCACAGATTATGCACGCAATACACGTCATAAGAAAAGCATCGTAACATACCAGTGACGATATCGGGAGATGCCTCAGACTCCTTGTGAGTAGCAAGAGCATACAGGCAATTCCAGCCAGTGCCAATGATAGAAGTAGAATTAGAAACCTTTAGTGTAGGAGTTGATGAAGTGGCAATAAGAATCTTATTTTTCCTTGAAGCAACCTTAGAAGGGTAATCCCTTTGTAGGTGACAAATTTGACTATATTTAAAACATATATTCCTCTCCTCTTCACAAACACCATGGTGTACCTTCTAGTAGAATCTAAAAGGAGGATATGATAGAGATGACTGAGCCCCACTAGCTTAAGATTGGACACCCATTGCCCTAAACCCACTATCTGATGAGAACGATGATCACCCAATGGATTTAGATATGGAGTACTAGTCGTAAAGGAGGAATCAGAACTCCCCGACTTCTTCTTAGACCACTTTCCACTATCTCTAATACTATGTTGCTGACCTTCACCCTAATAAAAAAATCTAAAATTCTTATTCTCCCTTTTTCCTATCTTCGCCTTCTTCTTCTTGTTTTCCTGAACCTACTGCATATACCCAACCAATCTTGAGATATCCATATCCTTGTTCAACAAGGCATCCTTGCACTCAAGAATCATATTACTGGACAACACAGAAGCAAATTTCCTTATTCTAGCCCTCATGCTAGATACTAACTCAAGAGCATATCGAGACAACTGAAGGAATTTCAAAACATACTCCTTGACAATCATCGTGCCTCACTTTAAATAAACAAATTCTTCAACTTTTGCCTTCCTCAACTCCTGAGGAAAGAAGTGGTCCAGAAAAGCACTAGAGAATCATCCCACACTATGGATTTGGCATCCTCTCCCCTAAAATATTCCTATTCCTCAGACTATTAGTATGCTATATCTCTCAGTTTATATGCAACAAATTCCACAACCTTCATATTAGTAGTATGCATAACCGGGAAGATCTTATCTATCTCGTCTATAAAACCTTAAGGATCCTACTCAACTTTAGAACCAGTGAACAAGGAGGACTCAACATTATAAATTAGCTAACCCTTGTGTCCTCACAAGATGGAGTAACAAAGTTACACTCTCAGATTGAGAAGCTACCAATTGAGCCAACATATGAATAGACTAACGAAATTCCACATTTGATACATCAGCCTGAAGAGCTCGAGGAGGACTAGAGGGGACCAGTGGAACTCCATAAGGACAATCAGGAACAGGATCGTGCCTCCCAGATGATCTAAAGATCATGGAAACTCCTATATCCTACTTGAGAAATATGCTGATGGGACATGCCCTTCCTATAGGGTACAAACTTGGTCTAGAGGAGACCAGTCAAACTCCAGAAGGACAATCAGGAACAGGACCCCTAGACCAAGTTTGTACCCCATAGGAAGGGCATGTCCCATCAGCATTATTCTCAAGTAGGATATAGGAGTTTCCATGATCTTTAGATCATCTGGGAGGTACGATTTAAAAAGAGAGCACACTAGTTTTAGAGAGAATCCAAACCTCAGACTTTATAGCTTAAAATAAGACAACCAAAAAGGCAAATATTCATAAATTCCTTGTATCATCTCCCTTATGAGTGTGGCGTGCTACACACCCATAAATGAGACTCTACTCGACACGACTTTGTTAAACACCTAATGACACCAAATTTTGGCTCTGATACCAATCTAACATGACCTAAACTAGGGTCTGGCTATGTCGAGTATCTCAAGTCCCATGTGGATTGGAGATCACCCCTGCACCAAACTACCCAAACACAATACTCCCCAAAGTTAGATGAATTTTAAACATATAACAAGATAGTGTGCAATAGATTAAGAAAGTTTTAATGAATATCCATAACAAACTACCGATGATCAAACAAATGACCGACTCACACCACCCAATAACCACAGTAGTCCAAAAAAGCATTCTAAACAATGACCCAAAATCAAATATCTATAATTTGTTGGGACATGCCCCCGACAATAGACAAAAATATGCCTAAGACATAAAAGGGACAAAACAAAAAATATAGACTTTCAATGTATGGAAGCTCACCACTTCAATATCAACTCACGAGCTGATTTGGAACCCTAATCACTGAGCATGAAGAGTAGAAGTGTGTCGACTTCCTGTATCATATAGGGATACAATGCCTAAAGATAGTTAGCGGGGTGAACGCTAGCATGTAAATGGGGAATAAGAATAACATAATTACATGATCAATAGTTTAACATCATTCAAACCAATGCTCATAATCATATACATAATTATATATATATATATATATATATATATCACATGCTGGGATAGGGAACAAGGCCAAACATGTATTTTTAAAACTTTAACCGAGATTGTATTGTTAATGGTTATTAAATAGTACCCACAGGCTATATGGTCCCAAGCTCTCACCACCTAATTGAACCCGATGTGTGTGTAGCCACACAAACTAGAGAATAATCTAATATATATGCACACAGGAAACTCGAACCTCCCAACATATACCAAGTTTACTTAAGCACCTGATCATATAATGATTTATGGATGATTGATAATACTCAACTTACACTTCAATTTAGTGCAAAGCGTTCGTCGTCAATATATTTACCCAACTTTGGAGTTGGGGTTGAATCCACAGGGAACAATATGAGTGGCGATTAAACTAGTATAAAACTAAAGATATAAGTTAAATTCAAATAACTGGCACGAAAAGATAAAATAAGGGTTTTTGAGATTAGCAAATAATTGTTGGTCACTTTAGCTTCGGTGTTTGAAATCAAGAGTTTATGAAAAAACCAGAATTATGTTCACTAGGGGTTTTGGTACTTAACAAATGCGAATAGTGATTCAAGATTCTCACAGTAGGTAGGACAACAGATTATCTTTATCGAAGTTATGCCTAAATGTCTCTCGACCTACTTAAGCATTTAATTACCTAATCCTCTCGGACTTAGGGAATTTATGTTCACAGACCAAACTGTACCTCAGGTTAATCAACCTTGTTACAGTGTCAATTATTAAATGGAAGTTTTTAGGGCTTCCAAGTCCCTGTTGATAGTTCACTTCCTACTATAATTGATTTCTTATCTCAAGCAAATCAAAGTAGGTGTTATCTATTGCTTGCAACCAATAGATGATAATTAAAACCTCAGAATTATCAAGGAGTCCTATTACCTTTCGAATCTTGAACACTTAGCATCTTATCAAGACTTACCCCTAGATCCCATAATTTGGATTAAAGGGATTTAGCCACTCATAATGCAAAATTCAAAATAACTAGTTGTATTCACAATTTAAAAGATAAACTTACCACAAGATGAATAATAACTAATGATTCTTAGATTAGATCACAATAGGAATCCCAAAAATATTAATTAAATCTCTTCAAAGTAATTTCTTTTTCAAGCCAAGAAACTAGAGAGAGAAAATAAAAAATATATTGTGGAAACAAAATAATAAAATTCAGAAATTCTTCGGATTAGGTGACACCCTTTGTGATAGCATATCAGGAGACTGACGACTTATCACAAATATTGTCAGCTTCTTTTATGCCTTTGGTTCTTGCTGCCTACCGCTGACTACAAAAAATGACGCCCTATCAGCTCCTTGACGACCTATCACAAAATATCGTCAAGTCTCTTCTTCAGTTCTCATGTGCCACCTTAGGTTGACGACATTCTTGATGGCTTATCAGATCCTTGACGACCTATCACAAAATATAATCACAACTTTCAATCTTAGGCCAATTCTCTGTCAATGGCTGACGATGAATCGAATATCTTATCATAAGGCTGATAACTTATCAGAAATATCGTCATCCATACTTTTGCCTCTATCTACTTCTGATTTCAACTCCTTTGCTTCCATTCTTATTGTTTCTCTATCATATTAGCTTCTACAGCAAAATCAAACATAAACCAATCAAAAATGAAAAACGTTTCTTAAGACTTCGCAATTCTTCTTAGTTAAAAGCCTCAAATGTGTTAGCATTAGCTCACACATTAACACTCTCAACTTAAAACAATTGCTTGTCCTCAGTGACTCAACACAACTAAGAAAATACAAAGCATATTTAGCAGTCAATCATGCATGTCATCTCAAAACACTTTCACCATCTCCAAAGTCAGTCAATTTATGTACAATAAAGAACAAATGCAACACAGAGGAATCAAGATATGGCATTAATTCAGCTATAATAACCATGCATAGACCAGTATTATACTACCCGAATAAGTTAGTAACTAGCAATGTAACAGTGTGCCCTCACAGCAAAGAAATCCCCCTCATCTCATATCAGGAATTATATATGTAACCATAGGGACAAGCAAAACACTCACTCTCAGAATGAAGTTCCTATCAGTGTATGCTAAGTACCATAGTCTTGCCCTTATTTTTATTACCTAGATCTTTAGATAGGTCAGCTAGGATCACTATAGGACTTCTCTTAGGCTTGTAATGTAGGCTAGGGGATGGTATGATACTTGATGGTATTTAAAGTGACTAAACCTCCTTGACACTACATTAGCTTTTGGGGGTTTCACTCATTAGACTTTTTCTATTCTTCTCTTTTCTTGATCGTACTTATTTAGGATTGGTGCGGTCTTTTCTACAATTATTTTTTTGTTCACAACTTTTCTTTTTCTTGCTATTTTCCTTTGCACCCAGCTTTTCATTCTTTTATTTTATGATACCTTTCTTCATACTCATTCTATATCACGCACCCCTATGATAGACACCCTCAACTTAGGCCATTTGCCTAAGTCAAGGTGTGAAGTGTCCAGGAAGGATCAGGGCCAAAACAGGCTCATTGTGATCTAAATGGGAAGGTGATAGGTGTCATAAAAAGAAATAGGATAATTACGCTCAAAATAGTTATCAAGATATATTATATGCATAGGGAAGGTCATTTAGGCTAAAGTGAGCTAATATCAAAATGGCCTATGATCCTTTCCTAACCACTATCCTTCAGCCTAGGTAAGACTAACCGGGCAAGTTCTGGTTTCAGTACACCGAGGGAACTAAGTAGTTGCTCACACACACACGACACACAAGTATATCACAAGCTACGACTCATTTAGTTCATGCCACTGTTTAGCAATGATTATTATGTTGCTAGAACTAATGCCATACAAAGATACACGGTGGTCACACTTAAATGCAAATCACTCAGTTTAAAGTAGTCGACTACTTGAAGAGGTGTACAAAAATCACAAAAACAATTCAACTGCCTCAAGTACAAGTATTTCTCCTAGTTGACTACAAAATTTTACAACAACAAATTTACCCTACACCCTCAACTTAAAATCAAACAAAATTTAAACTTAGGGTTAGAGTATACCTGGAATGGATCAATCTCGGGGGTCATGGGTTCCTGACCCTGCTAATGCATCTCCATCAGAAGCCTTTAACTGTTCTGGTGCAGATAGTCTATCAGTCTCTGAAGGCCTACTGGTAGAGGCATCTATTGCTCTCACTTGGATGGTTGCCTCCCTTTTCTTATTATCCTCTAAGTACTCAATCCTGGCCTTCTTCATCTCCTCTTTTTTAGACTTCTTTCTTGCCCTATTCTCTGCTTTTCTTTCTTCATCACTGTCAGGCCTATCTCTCTTTCCTTTGCCTTTCTTTTTACCTTTTTTTTTCTTTTTCTTCATTGGTTCCTCTGTGAGATCAAGCATTGGGATTTCTCCCTTAAACTCCTTATCTACCGGGTCTACTGATGCCACAAAGTGGTGATAAAGTATCTTTCCAACCTCCTCCTTTACTTTATCTAGGTCTGATATGAATAATGCCATCTCTAGAGCAGACCTCTCTCTCGACTGCACATTGAAGTGATTCTCTAATTTATCAATCTGTCCTGGTAGAGCCTTGTAAGGCTCGAGTTCAGCCTTAACCCTCTTGTCCACTGCAGTCGCAAATTTCTTGGAAAAGAGTTTAAGCTGAGCCTTGCACCACTTGGACTATTTTGCTACTCTTCTGAAAATTATAAGGTTGAAGGAAAATTCTATTGTAGGCACTGTAGATGGAGGAATTGTCTCAATTCTGAGCACTGATGATTCTTCCAATGTTGCAGATATTGGAGGTACAACTTTAGAATTAGTCATATCTGTATTAGGAACTGAACTAGTACCTGTGACCAGTGGGTCAGTGGGAATCTCTGCGCCCTTGTCAAACATTAGCCTCTGCTTATTTTCCTCATTTCTGATAGGATTATGGGTCTTCTTGGCAAGGAGTTCTTCTTCTAGCCCCACAATCTTTGGCATATTTGCTGCCCTGCACAACCTTGTAATTAAACAAGGAAGGGATATGTTGTATCAGACCTCGAGACACGAATTTTTATCTCTTCGGCAATAATCTCTCCAAAATTCAATTCAAGGTTAGCCACAAAATTTGCGACTAATATTGCTCTATCATCCCCGAGGATATTATCACCATCTGTGGGCATCAACCACATACGTACAATACCTCACCAAAATCTTTTCTCTGAAGTCAGGGAGGACTTGAAGATCCTTTCACTCGGATTTGTTAGATATTCCGATTCTCCATCGACTATGAGTATGGCTAACCAATTCCGCTGATTTTCCTAATGATTCAACCAGGCATATAAAGTAGAAGAAGTGGCCTGAGGAGTAAAGTTTGGTCCATGAAGTAACCTGTTGATTGTTTCTTCAGAAACATCCACCATTACACCCCGCACCAGAACTTTATCCAACAAATGTTGGTCAGCTGCTTTCTCTCCTTCTCTACATATGTTTTCCAAGCGATCTTGTTAGTTTACATAGAACTCCCTAACTAGTGTAGGGCAAAATGAATTTCCTCGTCGTGTAGTCCATCCCAAATCATAGCCATGAAATTTCTGCTCCACTTCCGCGTAAATCTGGATAGCAAGCCTCAAAATATGGTTCTCCACAATAATAACAAGAATCATCATCACTCAAAAAACCATCTATCCAGGCTGACATCTCAAGAAAGGTGTGAGAAAAATAAAAAGAAAAGAAAATAAAAAAATAAACAAAACAAATATTTACAAGTTTGAATTCAAGCAAGTAAACTAAAATTCCAAACTAACTCAATACTCCAAATTTTTCCCCGGCAACGATGCCATTTTTGATAACGCTCAAAATACACCTCTCTAATGAGAATGTAAGCGATCATTGTCAATATAAAACCCAACTAGGTTGGGGTCGAATCCCATAGGGAATAATGTGAGTGGCGATTAAACTAGTTTGAAACTAAAGCTATAAGTTAAATTCAAACAAATGATACGAAAAGATAAAATGGGGGTTTTTGAGATTAGCAAATAATTGTTGGCCACTTTAGCTTCGGTGTTTGAAATCAAGAGTTTATAAAAAAAATAAAAGTATGTTCACTAGGGGTTTTGGTACTTGATAGATAAGAATAGTGATTTAAGATTCTCACAGTATGTAGGACAACATATTATCTTTATCAAAGTTATGCCTAAATCTCTCTCGACCTACTTAAGCATTTAATTACCTAATCCTCTCAGACTTAGGTAATTTATATTCACTAACCAGACTTTACCTCAGGTTAATCAGCCTTGTTACAATGTCAATTATTAAATGGAAGTTTTTAGTGCTTCTAAGTCCCTGTTGATAGTTCACTTCCTACTATAATTTATTTCTTATCTCAAGCAAATCAAAGCAGGTGTTATCTATTGTTTGCAACCAATAGACAATAATTAAAACCTCAGAAATATCAAGGAGTCCTATCACCTTTTGAATCTTGAACACTTAGCATCTTATCAAGACTTACCCCTAGATCTCATAATTCGGGATAAAGGGATTTAGCCACTCATAATGAAAAAATCAAAACAACTAGTTGTATTCATGATTGGAAAGATAAACTTACCACAAGATGAATAATAACTAATGATTCTCAGATTAGATCACAAAAGAAATCCCAAAAATATTGATTAAATGTCTTCAAAGTAATTGATATTTCAAGCCAAGAAACTAGAGAGAGAAAATAAAAAAATATATTATGTCTCCAAACTCTTGGTCCAGAACTCCTAAGAAAACCCTAAACAGGGCTTTAAATAGTTCACGCTAATTATGGAAAAAAAAATAAAATTCAGATATTCTTCGAATTAGGTGACGCCATTTGTGATAGCCTATCAGGAGGCTGACAACTTATCACAAATGTCGTCAGCTTCCTTTATGATTTTGGTGTTTGCTGCCTGCCGCTGACGACAAAATATGATGCCTTATCAACTCCTTGACAACCTATCACAAAATGTTGTCAAGTCTCTTCTTCAGTTCTCATGTGCTGCCTTAGGTTGACGACATTCTTAACGGCTTATCAGATCCTTGACGACCTATCACAAAATGTCGTCACAGCTTTCAATCTTAGGACAATTCTCTGTCTATGGCGGAAGATGAATCTGATAGCTTATCGCAAGGCTGATGACTTATCAAAAATATCGTCAGCCATACTTTTGCCTCTATCTACTTCTGATTTCAACTCCTTTTCTTCCATTGTTGTTGGTTCTCTATCATATTAGTTTCTACTGCAAAATCAAACATAAACCAATCAAAAACGACAAAAGTTGCTTAAGACTTTGCAATTATTCTTAGTTAAAAGCCTCAAATATGTTAGTATTAGCTCACACATCAACACCAAAAACTACGAAGGAAGGTGGAAAGGCCAAGCTGTGGGCCCGGTCGGGTCTTTCTAGTTTGGCCCATAGTTTCAGCTAATGTTGGGTTTTTTGTGATGAAATTTCTGATAAGCCATCACAATTGTGATATCTTATCACAAATATCATCAGCCTTGACAGACGCTTCTTC
Source organism: Capsicum pubescens (assembly GCA_030864215.1). Lineage (NCBI taxonomy): Eukaryota > Viridiplantae > Streptophyta > Magnoliopsida > Solanales > Solanaceae > Capsicum > Capsicum pubescens. The sequence goes on from CM061546.1 coordinate 187,103,678, forward strand.
AGAGCTGAGGTCTTTGACAACAAATCTGACAGCTTATCACAATCGTGACAGCCCATCAAAAATGTCGTCAGGGGAATTTAGTTGAATACATTGATTCCACCTTCTTTGAACTATAACCTACTACAAAAAGAAACCATTTACTGGAGTGTAAAATTTTGGGTTGCCTACCAATAGCACATGATTTAATGTCGCGGCACGACTTGGTTATCATGGGGTCGAATCCACAGGAAACAATGTGAGTGGTGATTAAACTAGTTTGAAACTAAATCTACAAGTTAAATTCAAATAACTGGCACAAAAAGAAAAAATGAGGGTTTTTAATGATTAGCAAATAATTGTTGGTCAGTTTAGTTTCAGTATTTGTAATCAAGAGTTTATGGAAAAACCAGAATTATGTTCACTAGAGGTTTTGGTACTTGACAAATATTAATAGTGGTTCAAGATTATCATAGTAGATAGGACAACAGGTTATCTTTATCGAAGTTATGCTTAAATATCTCTCGACCTACTTAAGCATTTAATTACCTAATCGTCTCGGACTTAGGAAATTTATATTCATGACCAGATTTTACCTTAGGTTAATCAACCTTGTTACAGCGTCAATTATTAAATGGAAGTTTTTAGTTCTTCCAAGTCCCTGTTAATAATTTACTTCCCACTATATTTGATTTCTTTCTCAAGCAAATCAAAGCGGGTGTTATCTATCATTTGCGACCAATAGACGATATATAAAACCTCAGAATTATCAAGGAGTCCTATTACCTTTTGAATCTTGAATACTCAGCACCTTATCAAGACTTAACCCTAGATCCCATAATTCAGGTTAGAGGGATTTAGCCACTCATAATGCAAAAATTGAAACAAATAGTTGGATTCATGCTTTGAAAGATAAAATTACCACATGATGAATAGTAACTAGTGATTTTCAGATTCGATCACAATAGGAATCCCAAAAATATTGATTAAATTTCTTCAAAGTAATTACTTTTTAAAGACAAAAAACTAGAGAGAGAAAATAAAAAAATATATTATGTCTCCAAACTCTTGTTTGGAACTCCTAAGAAAACCCTAAACAAGGCTTTAAATAGTTCACCCTAATTATGGAAACAAAATAATAAAATTCAAAAATTCTTTGGATTAGGTGACGCCATTTGTGATAGCCTATCAGGAGGCTGACAACTTATCACAAATGTCGTCAGCTTCTTTTATGCTTTTGGTGCTAGATGCCTACCGCTGACGATAAACAGTGATGCCCTATCAGCTCCTTGACGACCTATCACATAATGTTGTCAAGTCTCTTCTTCAGTTCTCATGTGCTACCTTAGGTTGACGACATTCTTGACGGCTTTTCAGATCCTTGATGACCTATCACAAAATGTTGTCACACTTTCAATCTTAGGCCAATTCTCTGTCTATGGCTGACGATGAATCTGATAGCTTATCACAAGGCTGACGACTTATCAGAAATGTCGTCAGCCACACTTTTGTGTCTATCTACTTCTTATTTCAACTCCTTTGATTCCATTCTTGTTGGTTCTCTATCATATTAGCTTCTACTGCAAAATCAAATATAAACACATGAAAAACAACAAAAGTTGCTTATGACTTCGCAACTATTCTTAGTTAAAAGCCTTAAATGTGTTAGCATTAGCTCACACATCAACACCCTCAACTTAAAACAATTGTTTGTCCTCAACCAACTCAACACAACTAAGAGAATACAAAGCACATTTGGCAGTCAATCATCCATATCATCTCAAACACTTTCACCATCTCCAAAGTCAATCAATTTAAGTACAATGAAGAACACCAATGCAACACACAGGAATCAAGATATGGCATCAATTCAGCTATAACAACCATATATAGACTAGTATTACACTACCCGAACAAGTTAGTAACTAGCAATGTAACTAGTGTACCCTCACAGCAAAGAAATCCCCCTCATCTCATATCAAGATTATATATGTAACCATGGGAACAATCAAAACACTCACTCTCAGAACAAAGTTCCAATCAGTGTATGCCAAGTACCATAGGCTTACCCTTATTGTCATTACCCAGATCTTTAGATAGGTCATCTAGGATCACTATAGGACTTCTCTTAGGCTTGTAATGTAGGATAGGGGTTGGTATGATACTCGATGGTCTTTAAAGTGACTAAGCCTCCTTGATACTACACTAGCTTTTTGAGGTTTCACTCATTAGCCTTTTCCGCTCTTTTCTTTTCTTGATCACAATTATTTAGGATGGATGCAGTCTTTACTCAATTACTTTTTTTTTCACAACTTTTCTTTTTCTTGCTCTTTTCTATCGCACTCAACATTTTATTCTTTTACTCTACCTTTTTTCCTACTCATTTTACATCACGCACCCCTATGATAGTCACCCTCAATGTAGGCCATTTGCCTAAGTCAAGGTGCACAATGTCCAAGAAGGACCAGGGCCAAAACAGGTTCATTATGATATAAACTAGAAAAGTGACAGGTGTCATAAAAAGAAATAGGCTAATCAGGCTCAAAGTTGGGATCAGGGGATATTCTACATACAGGGAAGGTTATTTAGGCTAAAAGTGAGCTAATATCAAAATGGCCTATGATCCTTTCCTAACCCCTATCCTTCAACTAAGGTAAGACTAACCGGATAAGTTTTGGATTTTAACATACAACGGGAACTGAGTAAGATCTCACACACACTTGGAACACAAGTATATCACAAGATACTACTCATTCAGTTTATGCAGTTGTTTAGCAATGATTACTGCATCACTAAAAGTAATGCCATACAAAGATACACAGTGGTCACAATCAGATTCACATAGTTAAATACTCAATCCATTGGAGAGGTGCTCAAAAATCACAAAAACATGTTAACTGCTTAAGGTACTTGTATTTCTCCTAGTCAACTATAATATTTTACAACAAATCATAATATACCTAAACATGTCAGCTCTACTAGGAACAAGACCCCGAAGAAAAGAGGCACGACAAAAAAACTCCCAAGAGGACATCAACACCCACAAGTAGTCCCACCCTTAACTTATAATCATGCATTGTCCCTAATGAGTCAAACAAAAAAAGAGAGTCAAAAACATACCTATGGCACCATGGGTGCAAAAATCTAATGTCATTCACTTAATACGAATAAGAACAACAAAATACCTTGGGTTGCCTCCCAAGAAGCGTCTAATTTAGTGTCGCAACACGACATCATTCAGTCATCCTTTATCCCCCCTAGACGATTTGAATTGTTGGCCCATCTTTTGATCTTTACTCCTTTTAGGTCTGTTGGGCTAAGGTGAGGGCATGATAAGGAATGTTCTATCATGCCACTTTGAAGACTTGAACCGCTTGCCCAATTTTGCATCAAACTTTTATGTGGGCTCATTGGAAAGAAGTGTGGATCTTAAAAAGCCACTAAATGGACATCGATCTTTAGGCTTCTTGGCTTTTACGATTGGAGTTATGGTATACCCTTTTGGAAAGATAAACTCCAAAATGTAAAAATTTTCCTCTTCATTTTTAAAATTCATCATTTGCTTGGATGATTTGACTTTCATCACATCCACCAAGCATAATGTTGAAAAGTTGTTCGAATGAGGACTAACTCTTACTTCTGGAGTAGTATCCCTATTATTATCTTTACTCGAAATGGACTAGAGTCTTCACAAGGATTGTTCTTGATTTCTTCTTTTGCCTCTAGCACCATTTCCCCAATCTTGGCATCATCCCTCATGGTTGGTTCGTTTGGTTGGGAAATCTCCAAGGGTTGATTAACACCAAGCTCATCATCAGTATAGGATTCTTGCTCCTCATATTCACACTCTTTGATTAGTCTAAATGATTCCACATACAAGATATCATCTAAACACAATGTAGAAGAGTGCCTTAGATAATTGACCTCGATATCCATCTCCCCTATCCTTTCTCTTTAATTGTTAAATACCCTAATGTCTTGACGCATATCACATATGATATCATTCATTTTGTCCATACGATCCAACATTAGTCTAAGAATAGCTTCAATGCCACACTTTCTAGTGCTTCATTCTTCCTTTTCTTGACCAAAAGACCTATCAAAATCATAAGAAGAACTAGAATTTGGGTTAGCACAGTGAGGGGAGGGGGAATTTTGGCAATCACTCCAATGTCCATCCTGACCACCACACACAGAACAATCATACATCCGATAGGATAGAGATGGTGCACACATCTCTCTCCGGAGAGCATATTTATAGTCTTGCCAAAAGTGAGGTCCATCACAATATTAACATGGATCATCAAGATAAGATTTCCAACCACCAAAATCATGTTCATTCCATGATGCCATAGTAGTAAGTAAACTAAAATTAAAATCTACCTAACACAAGAAATAAAATTAAACTAAAAATAAATATTTACAAGTTTGAATTCAAGAAAGTAGGCTAAAATTACAAACTAACTCAATACGCCAAATTGTTCCCCAGCAACGGCGCCATTTTTTATAACTCTCAACTTAGACTTTAATTTAGCGCAAGGCGGTCGTCGTTAATATATTTACCCAACTTTGGAGTCGGGGTCGAATCCACAGGGAACAATGTGAGTAGAGATCAAACTAGTTTGAAACTAAACTAAAAGTTAAATTCAAATAATTGGCACAAAAAGACAAACTTGGGGTTTTAAATGATTAGAAAATAATTGTTGGTCAGTTTAGTTTCAGTGTTTGTAATCAAGAGTTTATGGAAAAAATAGAATTATGTTCACTAAGGGTTTTGGTACTTGACAGATGCTAATAGTGGTTCAAGATTCTCACAGTAGATAGGACAACAGGTTATCTTTATTAAAGTTATGCCTAAATGTCTCTCGACCTACTTAAGAATTTAATTACCTAATCCTCTCGGACTTAGGAAATTTATATTCATGACCAGATTTTACCTCAGGTTAATCAACCTTTTTACAGCTTCAATTATTAAATGGAAGTTTTTAGGGCTTCCAAGTCCCTGTTAATAATTCACTTCCCACTATATTTGATTTCTTTCTCAAGCAAATCAAAGCAGGTGTTATATATCATTTGCAACCAGTAGACGATAAATAAAACCTCAGAATTATCAAGGAGTCCTATTACCTTTCGAATCTTGAACACTCAGCACCTTATCAAGACTTATCCCTAGATCCCATAATTCAGGTTAGAGGGATTTAGCCACTCATAATGCACAAATTGAAACACATAGTTGGATTCATGCTTTGAAAGATAAACTTACCACACGATGAAGAGTAACTAGTGATTCTCATATTAAATCACAATAGGAATCTAAAAAATATTGATTAAATCTCTTCAAAGTAATTGCTTTTTCAAGTCAAGAAACTAGAGAGAGAAAATAAAAACATATATTGTGTCTCCAAACTCTTGTTCGGAACTCCTAAGAAAACCCTAAACAAGGCTTTAAATAGTTCACCCTAATTATGGAAACAAAATAATAAAATTCAGAAATTCTTCGGATTAGGTGATGCCATTTGTGATAGCCTATCAGGAGGCTGACGACTTATCACAAATGTCATCAGCTTTCTTTATGCTTTTGGTGCTTGCTTCCTACCGTTGATGACAAAAAGTGACGCTTTATCAGCTCCTTGAAGACCTATCACAAAATATCGTCAAGTCTCTTCTTCAGTTCTCTTGTGCTACCTTAGGTTGACAACATTCTTGACGGCTTATCAGATCCTTGATGACCTATCACAAAATGTTATCAAAACTTTCAATCTTAGGCTAATTTTTTGTCTATGGTTGAAGATGAATCTGATAACTTATCATAAGGCTGACGACTTATCAGAAATATCGTCAGCCAAACTTTTGCCTCTATCTACTTCTGATTTCAACTTCTTTTCTTCCATTCTTGTTGGTTCTCTATCATATTAGCTTCTACTGCAAAAATCAAACATAAACCCATCAAAAACGACAAAAGTTTCTTAAGACTTCACAATTATTCTTAGTTAAAAGCCTCAAATATGTTAGCATTATGTCACACATCAGAGACTCGAACCTCCCTAATCATAAAATAATAATAATTAGGGGGACTCAAAGCTCCTTGGTAACTTTGACCCCCGCATCACCAAATGTAGTTTCTAGTGTCGGTTACCCAGACCTCTATTTTTACGACCCAAGATTATAACCCTTATTAGAGCCTAATTAAAGCATTTGTCAAACAATCCTAATCATGAACCATATTCTACATTAAGGCATACATTGTTGGTATCGTCATACCAACTACACTTGTAAGGTAACACATCATGCCAAAATAATTTCCATTAACTTGGAGAAAATAACTCCCTTTGTTTATTAATACAAAGTAGGGGATCACCGACTCCCTTTGTTCATTAAATTAGACCATTGTGTTTTCAAATACCTCTTTACATCATGTAGTAGTTCCAGACTAGTTCAATTTTCAAGTTCCTACCCTTCTCATAACTCAAAACTAATTTCTCCCTATAGGTTGGGGTTATAACCACTTCAAAAGTCATAGTTTGGGAAAATCATAATTCCCTAGTTCATTCACCATACCCATGCACCAACAATTTCAAAGACATATTTAAAGCATGAATAATAATAATTAAATTATGGGAAAACATTATTCCATATTAAGCATTCAAAATCCACAACCCTCAATTTTAAAAAAAAATAATTCCAGATGAACAACTAATTAATACATATACTTTTTAACAACTTAAAAATAAGTTAAGAGTAACAATCCTAAAATAGTAAGATGTATGGAGAGAAATCACCCTTGAAATCCCTAATTGATCAACCTCTTGAAAACCCTATGTTTTCTTGACCTTGAATAATTTGAGAGTGATGAGAAGTTACTTTGATGTGTTTATGAGGGTTAATTATACCCTAAAGGGGTTATAAGATGTGGGTTTCATGTTTGGTAGAGGAGAAATGTCTAGAACTCCCTTAACTTAAAAGCTAAAAAAGGGTTTTTTTTACTATGAGTCAACCATCGACTCATAACCACACCTTACGACTCGTCACCACAAGATGTAATGAAGAAAGTACCACTAAGGCACCCTACACTTTTATCCTTACAACTCATCCACAAGACTCGTAATGGGACCATATGACTCGTAGGTCCCACTAATAATTAACACACAACCTATGTGGGTATAAAATGGACACCCTACGATTTACATCCCATGACTCAGACCAAATCTGAATGGCTCATAGTGAGCCACTCGTACTCAGAGAAGAATCATTCCACAAACTTACATGATTTGGTTATAACTCATCCCAACGATTCATCAGAACACCCTATGACTCATAGGGCGAGTAATAACCAGAGTCGACATCTCAAAGCTCAAGGAATTTTTATGGGCCAAAAATCTGGGGTGTTTCAGATATGCAACAGGTCACGAGGCTGGCCTCTATGATAGCCTTCGTGGCATGAAGATAGTTTAATTTTGAGCAGTTTCATTAATGTTAAAGGGTCATTTTGGTCCTTTTCTCTCTCCTTAAATACCTAATTCCCAATTTAAAACCCAAGAGGGGCATTATTTACCCTATTCATCTTTAGTTAATGATGTATAAGCATCTTCCATCCTCAAGGACACAAAAATCAATGCTTTTTCCAAGAATTCATCTTCCAAGGTACCAATTCAAAGTTTTCTTCATGAATTAAAGCAACTCCGATATGTAGGATACTTATCAATGGATTTTTTCCACCCATTGGGTCCTAAGAATCCCTTGTTTTTCAAATATAAATCCTTTTTACCTTTTTTATGAAATTTTAATGTGAAGTATGAATTTAATCCTAATAGTTTTAAATACGAACCATGACATTATGTTTTCCCCATACGAATTACATGTTTTATAATCTCACTAATCCATGTAATGTCTAGTTGATACCATGTCATTTTATCAATTATGAACTAAACCATGTGAGCATGTTGTCCTCATAAGTTCAATATATTCCCATACTTACAATCATGGATTTCATCAACTTAGTGAAATATACTATATTTTGGGTCTCTAAATCATGAATTTTCTTAGAGTGTTTTTAATGATGTTACTGTATTTAAAGTATTATTCAGTGCTGGAGGGTGATGAACACTCGATACCTTTTTTTTGCACGTTCTAATTTTAAGCAACAAGTCAGTCATATCATGATTTTATCACCATATTCAGATTATCATATACATGTTGAGCAATTATAGTGTAAGTCCTATTAACTTTAATTAGTACCAATGTTAGTTTAGTTGGGAGTAGGATTTATCCCCGAGAAAATTTAGGGATGAAGGCTTTCCTGCCAGTCGAGGGTGAGAACTTTAGTAGTAATACCTAAGTTCCAGAACTACGTGGCCAGCATAGGAATTAAGAGTTCTTCCTGCTAGTTGAGGGTTGACACTATCTTAGGGGCACCTTCCAATTAAGGATGACAACCTAGTAATTTAGGACATCGACTTTGTCGTATCTATATCGTCACCCATAGATTGGTACCCCTGGAAAGGTACTAGCACCCTTCCAACTGGGTTACAGGTTGGACCCTGATCACTTCAAATTAGGGCATGTTGGTTATATGATAGCTCCCTTAGTTTAAATTCAATGTTCAGGTTATATCATCTTATTTTTGTATAACCATCTGTTGGTACCCATGGCAAAGTACTAGCACCCTTCCAACTAGGGTTACAAGTTGGAGCCCAATCACCTCAGATTAGGGCATGTCGGATACATGATAGCTCCTATTATTTCAGTTCAATGTTCAAGTTATATCAGCTCAGGTTTGCATGACCAAGTTTTCAGTTTAACAACTATTCAATAAGTCAATTTTACAGATCATTTTAGTACATTCTTTAATTGGTCTTGCATTTATTTTACATGTTCATACATTCATGCTCGGTATCTATTTGCACTTTCGTTAGTCGTTATATTATGTACCAGTATATTCAAAGTACTGATGTCATACTCTTTTTTGTGTTATATTATCTGATAAAATAGGTTCAAACGCTTAGTTCCCCGATCACCCTTAGTCATTTTAGTGCTACTCAGCAGTATTTGGGGTGAGTCCTTATCTATTGAGGAGAAGTTATTTGTAGTTTATTTTTAATACATTCTTTACTTTAGTCAGTCAGAATTAGTTGGGGGTTTGTCCTATCAACTTCTCATATTTTAGAGTCTTTCAGATAGTTAGACATATTCTCAGTTTTATCAGATGTTCGATATATTGGGTAATATTTTTTAATTAAACCTTGACAGAATTTTTACCAGTTTACCATCCATATATGATGTTTTATTACTACTTTATTCAGTGCTTATAGTAGTTACAAGATCATAGGTTAGCTTGGGGTCACTTATGATCTTGCGCACCGTGTTATGACTAGCGGGTAGTCTCAAGTCATGACATGGTGGATAGAGCTACACAGTCCAGGTTAATGTTTTTCTAAACTCTCATATTCATAACCCTTTAACCTTGTATGTGGTTTTGAATGATTTTGGACATAGCATTATTTTATCACATTCCCTGAGTTATATGCTAGTGTTATCCCATTGACCGTCCTCAGACACTACTTTATTTCATGAAGTAGAATCCTAGGGTTCTTTTGCTACTCTTTTGCAACTCTTTTGCAGCATTAGTTGGTGTGGATTTGATTAAGTTATTGTGAAGTGGTGAGCCTCCATTATCTGGAAAGCCCTTAACACTTCATTAGATTTCTTTTCATATTTTTAAGATTGTTAGCTTTTGTTTGTCATGGGCGGTGGCATGTCCCGACCTAGTTTGGTACTTTGGTATATAGATAATTTGATTATTGGATTGTCTTTGTCTTATCTACATTAATTTCCATCTTTGGTTTTCTTCCACTATTTATATTTATTGTGTTTTGGATGTCAGGATAAGAGGGTGGTCTTTGACTCATGGTGAGCTTTATATACCTGTCACAACTAATCCCTGGTTTGGGTCATGACAAACTTAGAATCGGAGCATGGTTTAGGGTCGTTGGGTGTCTACAAAGTCGTGTCGAGTAGAGTCCTTTTTATGGGTGTGTAGCATTCCACACTTTTAAGGAGGATACTACAAGGCATTTTGGAATGTTTCCCTTTCTCGTATTCTATTTTTCGTCTATAGAGTCTAGTACTGTGAAAATTCTCTAACTCCTGGCTTAATCATATTTTGGATCATGCCTCCCAGGAGATATGACGATCATAGAAACTCCATTGAGCCCTCTAATCTGGTTGAGGAAAAGTTGGAGGGGACTTACCTTGTTTATGGAAAAAAAACCGATCTAGGTTCCCTACTCCTGACTATATTGCTCCACGTAGGGTTCCATCGATCTATACTAGTCCCTCTCGGGCTTCTCGGGCAAGTTATACTTATTATCAGCTGCCACAAGAAGACATCTCTAATGTGGATATCCATCAGTCTATTCATATAGTTGCTCAATTGGTGGCATCACAATCTCATTAGTCAGCCATGTTGGTTCAACTATGAGCTTATATGAGATCTCAGGTTTGCCAGTTCATGAGGTTGAATTCCCCAACCTTTACAAGCTCTAAGGTTGAAGAGGATCCTCAGGGTTATATTTATGAGATGGAGAAGATTTTTAGGGTAATGCATGCACGATGTAGAGGATGTGGAGTTTGTTAATTATTAGTTGAAAGATGTAGTTCATCAAAGGTATGAGGAGTGGGAACAGTCGAGAGGTAATAATGATGAGTCATCAATATGGGATGAATTTTTTGGGTGCCTTTCTTGATCACTTCTATCCTTAGGAGTTGAGGGAAGTTAAGGTTGAAGTATTTGTGAACTGGAAATAATGTAAGATGAGTGTGATAGAGTATGCATTGAAGTTTCATTAGTTGTCTCATTATGCTCCGGAGTTGGTATCTAGTATGAGGGTTAGAATGATAAAGTTGCTTCTGGTTTGTTCCTTGACTTGGTATTGAAGTGTAAGGATACAATGTTGAACAATTATTTGGACATCGCTAGTAGTTTATATGCAATAGGTGAAGGATTAAAAGAAGAAGAAAGTAGAGATGGGAGAAAGGAAAAACAAGAAGTTTAGATACTCAGAGTAGGGTGTAGTTCAGCAGAATAGTCGGAGAGATGGCAGGCAGTGGACTAAGAAGAAGAATTAGAAAGGTTCTAATTCTTGTTCGATGGCTAGTGCTCTTTATCCTAGGCCTTCGGGTAATTATTATTTCCAAACTAGCAGTGGTCTTAAGGCATTGGGTGCCCAGTCACAGGCCAGTAGATCTCAGTTAGCCATACCTTATCCTCTTTGTCAATTTTGTGGACAACTTCACCATAGTTATTCTAAGAACAAGAGAAATCAGTGCTTTAATTGATGTCAACTTGGTCATATGCACCAAGATTTTCCTTCATCCAGGGTTTCCACTTGGGCTAATAAAGTTTTCATTTTCACTTTGTCGACTTCTGCCCTAAACGGTACCACTTCATGTACTAGAATAGGGCAAAACTTTCTCTATGCACTTGCTACTCATCAAGAATTTAAGGAATCCCCTGATATTGTCACTGGTATTTTACGACTCTTCTCTCATTATGTGTATTGTTTTCTTGATCCAGGTTCTACCGTTTCTTGTGTGACCCCTTATGTGGTTGTACATTTTCGTTTCGGTCCCGAAAGTATTTCTGATCCTTTTTTTGTGTCTACTCCGGTGCGTGACTATATTGCTACTAGAATGATCTATAGGGTTTGTGTGGTGTCTATCTTTCATAGAGAGACATTGGTGGATTTTATAAAGCTTGACATGATATTTTTTTTATATAATCTTGGGGATGGATTGGCTTCATTTATGCAATGCATCTCTGGATTGTAGGACCCGAAAGGTCAGTTTCCAATTTCCTAACAAACTAGTAATTGAAAGAGAGGGAAGTTCCTTAGTACCCAAATGGAGGTTTATTTCCTATCTTAAAGTCTGGAAGTTAATTTTCAGGGGGTGTCTATATCATTTAGTTCGGGTTAAGGATTCTAGATCCAAAAGACCCTCTTTGTAGTCTGTCCCTGTGGTTAATGAATTTCTTGAGGTATTTTCCAATGATCTTCTTGGGATTCCTTTATGGTTTAATGAATGAGTCATGTTTAACCCCAGACTTGATGGTTTCTGGATTTGAATAATATTTTGATAATGGTATGCCTTCAACCTATTTGTGAAAATGTCAATCAAAAGAACCTTGCCGCATATGAATTCTGCTTAACTAAGGCATTGTCCTATGAATGTTGATGACTGGTAAATGGTTTTATAAAGGCCTTATTGGCCATAGAGATATTTGAAACTTAACCTTAGGGGTTTAAACCTTGGTGGTTTAATTTTCTAAATAGGTTTGAGTCCCTAAATGTTGAATTGAATTGATGTCTTGGTTTAGACAAAGGGTTAGAGTCCCGAAGTTGATTAATATTTGTTATAAAATAAAGATCAATACATAGAAGAATCCTAAAACCTGTTGGTATCAGTACAAGATCTTCTAATATAAAAAGAGTACAAAAGAGAAAAATCAAGAGAAATACAATGATACAACTTATCTCCAAATACAACTTAGAGACTATTCTAATACATACGAGAGCCATAAGTAATGCTCCGAACATTAGTAGCTCACTCTAAGTCTCTGAACCAGGGCTGCTCCATACAATGCACACATAAACGGCGATAACCCGTACTATAATTTGTTGGTTGCAGAAGTGTAGTATGAGTACCAAACAAATAGTACTTAGTAGACTACTTCCAACTGAGCTCCAAAGCTTAAAGCAAATATACAAAATATAAAAAGAATGGGAACTACACCGAAGAGTCCAGAAATCATAAGACAAGTCAATGAGATAATAAGGAATAACTATCCTATTAATTTCCAAGAGTCTAACATAATTAAACTAAGGAAGTATCAGGGTGAACTATCCTATTCTAGCTACATTCAATATACATCAGTGCTATACCGTATATCCTAAGTAAATATACGAATAAAGAGCAAAAGAAAAATATATATAGTAATATACAAGGCAAAGAAATGTCTATACAACATGAAAAAACAAGGAAGGGATATAACGTAGTATCATATCTTTATATAGCTAGATATATATATGTATATATACATATAAACACAAGGTCATCTCAAAGCATAACCTATATCATCATATTCTTATTTGAGACCTCATTATAATAGAATCGGGATTTAAATACTATCATACTAGGGGTTTCTAATCCACATGGCTAGACATGAAATAATCGTGCGTAATAATGCAATCATAAGATAGGGGAGGCCAAAGACATACCTTAAATCCTGATACCGGATCAAAGACCAATCTGTTACAAGGTAACCATAATAATGATCTTAACAATGATAACAACAATATGAATAACAGCTTCAATAACAGGCTACTCCGGATAACCAAATACCTAGTTCAGCCGATGTGTACCCCCACCTTCCCAGGCTCGGAAGGTCCAATAAACATACAACAACATAAGGCATATTCTTCACCCATATCTATGCAACCGTCCGATATCGGCTGATAGACATAGGTGCATGCTGGTGATAGGTAATGCACATATAGGAATGGATGCAAACTACACAATTAATATCACTAATCATCATAACTATTCTCATCAGGACCATCATATAATCAACCTCTGGACTTGTCGGGTATCAACGTATCATCAATATATCCCCCGGCTTTGCCGGGAATCAACATCATTAAAATAGTATCCTAGGATCTTGCCGGGTATAAATATCATCATAATAGTATCCTTTAACCTTGTCGGATATCAATATCATCACAATAGTAACCTTCTTCCTTGCCGAGTATCAATATTATCATAATAGTGTACTCTAGTCTTGTTGGGTATCAATATCATCATAATAGTATTCTATGACCTTTTCGGGTATCAATATCATCACAATAGTATCCTCCGGCCTTGTCGCGGATCAATATCATCATAATAGTGTCCTCCGGCCTTGTCGAGTATCAATATCATCACAATAGTATCCTCCGCCTTTATCGGGTATCAATATTATCATAATTACCATTACCGAATAAGATAAACTAAAATAGTCTTAAATATACACATATCACCAGAGAATATCTATCTAGCCAATACTTTCCAACTACTCGTTATTAGTTAACAACACTTATTATAATAGAATCCTAGTTCACTAGTCATCACATAACCTCTTGTTATTAGCCTAAATATTATCTTTCACATAATTCTTACTCACGGGATATAAACTAACCACTAATTATTAATTAGCCAATATCTATCATCTAGTGAAGGTTCATCACTAGACCAAAACCACCATTTATCCACCATTAATTATTATCAACTAATCATCATATATTTGTTAATAATTACTAGACAACACCTTACTATTTGTCACCTAACTATCTTTTATTAACTGACACCATTTATTAACTAACCATCGTTATCTTCTATGTTTCAACTATGCAAGATTCATCAACTAATGCATTAGATTCCTAGCAATCAACTGCTATAGTCCCCTAATAGACAACTAGTTACCACATAGCTTAACTGTCTATCAAGAAGAGCAGTCATAAGATCACATTTAAGATATAATCACTTTATTTAAAATGGTAAATATTCATGAACATAACAAATCTATTCATTCCATAACTTGTATTCAATAAGTGGAATAATAAGAATCTACCATGACCCGAACCAGGGCCTAGACATAATGGGCATCCCGAGTCCAACCAGGATCGGGGACTACCCCGTTAACCCAACCCAACTGCCTATTACAGCCTCAGATGAATTGAATTTTGAACATATAACAAGATAGCATTATTGTTCACATCAAGAATCTAGGATAGGATCACAACCGTGACCGACCCAATCTAGTCTAACCATACCAAACCCGACCATCCATACCATACAAAACTAAAGAGAATATCAAAACATAATATAACAATCAATCCAAAAATGTAATATGATGGAACAGTGAGAAATTATGTCTGATGATGCCAGCCTCCCATCTTATTCTAATTCCAAGGACGACACCAATACCGATCCTTCCCATACCAACCCCCAGAAGTACCACAAAGCCTCTATCTAAAAGAAAACAAGTATCTGGTCAGGACATGCCCCTAACCATGGCAAAAACCAATATAAAAAATGAGAAAAAAATATAAAAGAATGTCCATATAATAAAATAGAGCCATACAGAATGATGGAAGCTCACCACTTCAATCCAAATGTTTTGCCCGAGTCAATAACTATGTAGGAGGATTCAAACGACTGATTTTTGCATAGCGTGGGTATACAACTGCCCGTAGATGGGTTAGCGAGTGACCGCTAGCATGTATCTCAGGATAAGGATAAAGTAATGACATCTAAACAACCAAATAAAACCATCCATTATGCATACAACCATACATATATATAAGTTTCGGGCAAGGGAATCCGTGTTTAGCATGCATTTAAAACCTTTTACTTGGGCTATGTAACCTTGCCGTTTAACCGCACCCATGGGCCGTATGGGTTCATCTCCCCATATTGAAAGAGTCCTAGTGTGTATAGCGCATGACCAAGAAATATCCCATGGGATGACTAGTACATCCCTCCAATATAAAACATGAAATTTGCACGTGGCCATGAAGTATCTCTCATATCAGCAAATATGAGTTTCCAATTTCGGTTTTCTTGGAACCTCCACCATCCATGGCTCAGTTACACATCCCTCCATTAGAGCCTAAATTTAAACCAAGTCCAAACCAATCCAATTACCATTTATTAACCAAGGCCATTTATTAGTGGTATCTTCATACAAACCATACTTGTAAGATTTATCCATAGCAAACCATTTAGGTTAAGGGGACGCTCAAGTGCCCTTTCCGTTTACCATATTAAACTTTTAAGAGACTTTCATGTGCTCCAAAAGCAAAACCAATAAATCTTTAACCTTTGTAAACCATTTAAACCATTTATAGTTTTATGCATAAGCTTAAAACAAACAAGAGTTCCATTTAAAGAAGTCAATGCAATGAACATATCTTTATAAGCATTATAACCTAAACCAATTCCAAAGACCATTAAACCATTACCATGCAATCCAATTGCCCAAAACCATGAAAACAACCATAATATTCATGCCTTTTTAGAAATAATAAGTAGGGAAGAGATAGATGCCTTAAACCAAGAAAGATAATGGAAGAAAATCACCAAAGCAATCCCCAAGTAAACACCTTAGCTCTCTTGCCCCAAAAGCTCTTGAGAGAATTTTTCAATGTCTAAGAATAGTTTTCTATGTGCTAATGAATAGAATAATTAAGTAAATAACCTCCTAAGTGTATTAGAAGTTGTGGGTAATAATTAGGGTATGTAGGAAAATATCCAGAATACCCCCACATAAGTCCTTTAAAAATCCCATCACAAGGATACGACTGACCCCCTTACGAGTCATACCCTTCCTTATGATTAGTTTACACCAGTCGTACCCAGGCCTTAACCCTGGACCAGACATTGTCCAGTGTATCACTCATCCTATATCAGCCACCAAATCAGGAGCATATCTTGATAACTGATGAAACTTCAAGGCATATTCCTTTACAGACATCCTCCCTTGCCTAAGGTTCATAAACTTCTCCATCTTAGCTTCCCTCAACTCTTGAGGAAAGAAACGATCCATGAGGGATTAGAAAAGGTCTCCCACAACCCTGCTTTTTCCATATCACCCTTATCTCTATCCCACTCATCATACCATTGATAAGCAACATATTTGAGCTGATAAGCTGTAAAACTAACTCCGTCCACCTCAGAAGCCTGCATAACCTGAAATATCTTTTCTAGTTTATCTAAGAAGCCTTGTGGGTCTTTCTCCACCTCCACTCCCATAAAAGTAGGAGAACCTATCTTCATAAACTAACCAACCCTTGTGGCCTCTACAGACAAAGCACTAGTCGTACCTCGCTTAGCCTGAGCAACGACCATCTGAGCAATAACATGGATAGACTGACAAAACTCTATGTTCTTTACGTTACCCTAAGGGACCTGAGGAGCAGTTGGATAAATAGGAGGAACTCCAGAACAATCAGGAATAGGACCATTAGATCAAAGATGTACTCCAGACGTAGGAGGTACCCCTTTAACATTATCCCCATATGAGAAAGAAGGATTCCTTTGCATTCTAGATCTAGGAGGCATGATCTAAAAGACAAATAACCAAGGATTAAAGGGGATTCAAAGACTAAGAATTTTAAGAAAGTGAAATATTCTTGAATGTCTTGCAGCCTCTCTCTTATAAGTGTGGTGCGCTGTACACCCTTAAAAAAGACTCTACTTGACATAGTTTTGTGGACTTCCCAGTTGACTATAAACATAAATCTTTGATAGCAACTCGTCACAACCCAAACCTGGGCCTAGATGTAATGGGCATCCCAAGTCCAACTAGGATCGGGGACTGCCCCTTAACCCAACCCAACCACTTGTTACAGCATCAGATGAACTAAATTTCAAATATATAACAAGGTAGCGTTATTGTTCATAACAACACTCTAGGATAGAATCACGACCATGACCAACCCAACCATGTTTAACCGTACCAAACCCAACCATCTATACTATACAAAACCAAAGAGAATATCAAAACATAATATAAGAATCAATCCCAAAATGTAATATGATGGAATAGTGAGAAATTATGTCCGATGATGCTAGTCTCCCGGCTTATTCTAATGCCAAGGACAACACCAATACCGATCTCACCCATACTAACCCCCAAAAGTACCATAAAGCCTCTATATAAAATAATACATATATCTGATTGGGATATGCCCCCAACCATGGACAAATCCAATATCAAAAATAAGAACAAAATGTCTAAGAATGTCCATATCATGAGATAGTGCCTTCCAGAAAGATGGAAGCTCAACACTTCAATCCAAATATTGTCCTCAAGTCAATCACAATGTAAGAGGAGATGAACGGATGGTTCTTGCATAGCGTGGGTATATAACCGCCAGTAGAAGGGTTAGCGAGTGACCACTAACATGTATCTCACAATAAAGATAAAGTAATTATATTTAAACAACCAAGTAAAACCATCTATTATGCGTACAACCATACATATATATAACTGTCGGGAAAGGGAATCTGTGTTTATCATGCATTTAAAACCTTTTACTAGGGATATGTAACCTTGCCATTTAACCACACCCATGGGCTGTATGGGCTCAACTATCCCTACTGAAAGAGTACCAGTGTGTGTAGCCGTACGACCAGGAAATATCCTATGGGATAATTGGTACATCCCTCTAATATAAAACATGAAACTCGCACATGAACATAAAGGACCCCTCATATTAAAAAATATAAGTTTTATGTTTTGGTTCCCCTAAAACCTCTATCTTCCACATCTTAGTTACACATCCTGCCATTAGTTCCCATATTAAAACCATGTCCAAACAATCCAATTACCATTTATTGACCAAGGCCATTTATTAGTGGTATCGTCATACCAAATATTCTTGCAAAATTTATCCATAGACAAACTATTTAGGTTAAGAGAACTCCCAAGTTCCCTTTTCGTTTACCATATTAACCTCTTAGAAGAATTCCATGTACTCCATAAGAAAAAACAATAAGCCTTTAACCTTTGTAAACCATTTATAATTCCATGCATAAGCTGAAAACAAGCAAGAGTTCCATTTAAAGAAGTCAATGCAATGAACATATCTTTATAAGAATTTTATCAAACACCTTGGGCATGGTGTAACCAAAACCAATTCAAAAGACTATTAAACTATTACCATGCAATCCAATTTCCCAAAACCACCATTAATGCATATAAAAGCATAGTTAAACCATAGGAAACCATAACCAAGACATTATAAATAAAACCTCCAATGTAGGAGGAGTCAAATGGCTGGTTCCTACATAGTGTGGGTATACAACCGCCAGTAGATGGGTTAGTGAGTGACCGCTAGCATGTATCTCAGGATAAAGATAAAGTAATGCCATTTAAATAACCAAGTAAAACCATTCTTTATACGCAGAACTATACATATATATAAGTGCTGGGAAAGGGAATCTGTGTTTAGCATGCATTTAAAACCTTTAACCTGAGCTATGTAACCTTTCTATTTAACCACCCCCATGGGCCATATGGGTTAGGCTCCCCCTAATGAAAGATTCCCTGTGCGTGTAGCCACAAGACCAGGAAATATACCATGGGAATACTAGTACATCCCTCTAATATAAAATATGGCACTCATACGTGGCCGTCAAGAACCCCTTATATCAACAAATATGAGTCTCCAGTTTTGGTTCCCCCAGAACCTCTACCTTCCATGTCTTAGTTACACATCCCACCATTAATGCCCAAATTAAAACCATATGTAAACCAATCCAATTACCATTTATTAGTAATATCGTCATACCAAATATATTTGTAAGATTTATCCATAGCCAAACTATTTAGGTTAAGAAGACTCTCAAGTGCCCTTTCCATTTACCAGATTAACCTCTTAGGAGACTTCCATGTACTCCACAAGCAAAAACAATAAGCCTTTAACCTTTGTAAACTATTTATAGTTTCATGCATAAGCTAAAAATAAGCAGGAGTTCCATTTAAAGAAGTCAATGCAATGGACATATCTTTATAAGCATTTTCTCAAACACCTTAAGGCATAGTATAACCAAAACCAATTAAAAAGTCCATTAAACTATTACCATAGAATAAAATTGCCCAAAATCACTATTAATGAATATAAAAGCATAGAAAACCATAACCAAGCCATTATAAACAAAACCCCCAATTACTTGTTGAAAACCATAAACCATGCAACATTAAAACCATGAAAACAACCATAAAATTCATACCTTTTTAGAAATAGTAAGTAGGGAGGAGATACATGCCTTAAACCAAGAAATACAATGAAAGAAAATCACCAAAGAAAGTCCCAAAGAAATCCCCAATTTTAAACCCTGGCTCTCTTGCCCCAAAAGCTCTTGAGCAAATTGTTTAATGTTTAGAAATAGTTTTCTGTGTGTTAATGAATAGAATAATTGGGTAAATAACCTCCTAAGTGTATTAGAAGTTGTTGGTCATAATTAGGGTTAGTAGGAAAATGTCCAGAATCCCCCACTAAAGTCCTATTAAAACCCCATCACATGGATATGATTGACCTTCCTATGAGTCATACCTTTCTTTACAATTGGTTCCCACCAGTCGTACCTAGGACTTAACATTTTATAAGATACTTTCTAGTGTATGACTTATCTAACCAAGTATTAACCTAAGCATATGATCCCCATGATCCGTATCCTTGGTAAAATGAATTGCCCGGAGGATCAAATACTGCCCACCATATGAGCACCTAATATGACTCGTATCTAATCCTTACGAATCATACCCTTAATTCATGACCATTCTAGTGATCAAAACCATCTAACCAACCAACACTAGTCAATTTACGACAGGACCATACTACTTGTTACCCAACATACGGCTCATATCCATGAGTAGTATTGGGTCCAGAGAACGGTTTTCAATAAAAAATTTCTAAGGCAAAAACTAAAGCATACCAGGTTTGGACCCTTAGAAAATTTTCTAGAACTCATTCTTTGGACCCAATACAACTCATGGTATGAGTTTTATGTTGGGAACGAGTGGTGAAGTCCTGTCGTAAGCTGACCAGTATAAGTTGGTGGGATTTTTTTGGTCACTGGTATGGAAATAACTTAGGGGTGAGTGTCGTATGGTTAGGTATGAGTTGTATAGGTAACTCATAAGGTGATCAGTATTTGATCCTCCTGGTGTTATATTCTGCCAAGGATACGAATCATGGGTATGGATCATATGTTGAGGTTATGACTTGGTTGGATGAGTCATATACTGGACAATGTATGATCCATGGTTGAGGCTTGGTTACGATCAGGTGGGTATCAACCGTAAGGGAGGTTATGACTCGCAAGGAGGTCAGTCGAGACCCTGTGTTGGGTTTTTATGGGATTTAAGTAGGGGTATTCTGGATATTTCCCTACTTAATCTAATAAGGACCCATAACTTCTAATATACTTAAAAGGTTATTTACCCTATTATTTTATGCTTAAACACTTAGAAATTCTTACTAAACATATCATAATTCTCTCAAGAGCTTTTGGGGAAAAGAGTTAGGATTTAATCTAAGGGATTACTTTGGGGCATGTCTTCGTAAATTCTTTTCAGAAATCTTCTTGGTTTATGGAATGATTATTTTCCCTAATTATAAATTCAATTAAAGGCATGGTTACATGGTTGATTTCATGGTTTTTACTGTTGCATGATTATGGCTTTCAACTATTGATTTGGGGGTTTTGATGTTGAATGCTTAGTTATGATTTCCTATGGTTTTAATTATGTTTTCTATACTTTAAAGGTGATTTTATACAGTTGAATTACATGGTAATGGTTTAGTGGTAATGTAATTTGGTTTTGGTTATATTATGGCCCCAAGGTATTTTATAAAATGCCTATAAAGATATGTTAATTGCATTGACTTATTGGTAATTCTTTTGGAGAATAAGGAAGTCTCCCAAGAGGTTTAATATGGCTAATGATAGGGCACTTGAATATCCCCTTAATCTAAATGGTTTGGCTATGGATAATGCTTGAAATTATAATGGTATGATGATACCACTGGTTTATTAAATAGCCTTGGTTAATAACTAGATAATTGGATTATTTGTTAATCATTGAAGGTGACGGTCTCGGGAGGATCAAAACTGGAAACTCATATTTGCCGATATGAGGGGTCTTCAATGGCCATGTGCGAGTGTGACATTTATATTTTATAGATGTACTAGTCATTCCAGGGATATTGCTTGGTCATGTGGCTACACTCACTAGGACCCTTTCAGTAGGGGGATCTGAACATATATAGCATATTAGTGGTCGGAAGGCTAAGCTACACAACCCAGGTAAAGGTTTTAAATAGCATGCTAAACACGGTCCCTTTACCCAACACTTATGTATAAATTTATGGTTGGTTGCATTGGATGGTTTTCACTTAGTTTTAATAACTGGCATTACTTTATCCTTATCCCAATTTTTATGCTAGATTTCACCCACTAACCTGTCTACTAGCACTTGTATACCCATGCTATACCGGAACCGTCCGTTCAACTCTTCCTTCATAGAAGTTGATTTGGAGATAACTTATTTGACTGAAGTAGTAAGATTTGATTCTTTTAGAACGCATCATTTTATGTTGGACATTCTTAGAATTTTAACTTTATTTTTGGATATTAGTTTTATTCATGGTTGAGGGCATGTCCCAGCCAGATATTTGTATTTTTTTGGATAAAGGCTTTATGGTACTTCTGGGGGTTGGTATAGGTGGTATTGATATTGGTGTCATCCTTAGCATTGGCATTGGTGTTGGTGATAACATCATTGGACAACATTGTTGGTTGTTCCATCGTATTACATTTTGGGTTTGATTATCAAATTATGCCAAATACTTTCTAAATGGTTTGGTATGGTCTAGATGGTTGGTTTGGTATTGGTAGACTCAATTGGGTCATTCACTATTGTGACCATATCCAAGATTCTTTATGAAAGCATTGCACAATATTGTTGTATGCTCGAAATTTAGCTCATCCAATGGTTGGGTTGGGTCAAGGGGGCGATTCTCGGTCTTGGTTGGACTTGGGATGCCCATTAGGATAAGACCCTGGTTTAGGCTACGTCAAGTTGGTATCAGAGCCTAGGTTCATGGTCAATTGGGAGTCCACAAATATGTGTCGAGTAGAGTCTCTTTTAGAGGTGTGTAGCACACCACACTCATAAGGGAGAGGCTGCAAGACATTTAGGAATATTTCACTTTCTTGGTATTCTTTCTTCAAGCTTGACTTCTCAGTCCTGGAATCTTCTCTAATCCTTGTTTGTTCAACTTTCAGATTATCCTCCTAGATTTAAAACATAAGGAAAGTCTCTTACCCCATCTGGAAGTGATGTTGAGGAAGAACGTTCTACTCCTAAGGTTTATCTTAGATCTCCTGGTCATATTCCTAATTGTAAATGAGTTCCTCTTATTCCTCCTACTGCTCCTTAGGTCCTTTTGGGCAACCCAAAGAATGTGAATTTTTCTTAGTCTATGCATGTTATTACCTAATAGGTTGTTGCTCAGGCCGAGTGAGGTATGTCTAACATTGTGTCTATTGAGGCTGCTAGGCTTGGATAATTTATGAATATGGGTCCTTTAACTTTTACATGAGTGAAGATGGAAGAAGAACCACAGGATTTTCTTGATGAGATGGAGAAGATCATTCGGGTAATGAGGTATACTAATGTAGAAGGAGTAACTATGCAGCTTATCAGCTCAAAGAGGCTTCTTATCTGTGGTATGAGGAGTTGGAAAAAGTTAAGGGTGATGTAGAAGTAGATAGTTTATGGGAGGCCTTTTCTAATGCTTTCATGGATTGGGTTTTTTCTCAAGAGTTGAGGGAAGCTAAGATGAAGGAGTTTGTGAACGTTAGGCAAGGGAGAATATCTATAAAGGAGTATGCTTTGAAGTTCCATCAATTATTGAGCTATGCTCCTGATTTGGTAGCTTATTCTAGGTCGAGAATGAGAAAGTTTGCTTCTAGGCTAAACAGAGATCTGATTTTGGCGAAAAAGACTATTTTGCTCATGAAGAATATGGATATGTCGAGGATGACTTTTCATATGTAGTAGGTTAAGTATAAGAAGAGAAGGTAGTCATAATATGGAGACAGGTAGGGTAAGTGGGCAAGTTTTCTGATCAGGGAGGTGCCCAGTCTCACGATGGTCGAGACGATAGAAAGTGGCAAAAAAAAGTAAGGGAGTCCCGGTTCTTTCTCTACTAACAGTGCTCCTTACCCAACAATCGGGTGATAGGCATCATCAAGGTGGTGAAAATTCTCTGGCGCAAGGAGCCTATTCTCAGGAAAACAGAGGTTAGTCATTGTGTTTGTGTCCTTCTTATTGATTTTTCGATCGTCCTCATCGGGATTCTATGAGAAAGGAAGGGATAAGTGCTTCAAGTGTGTCTAAGTAGGCCATCGGTTCAAGGATTGCCTGTCTAACATGGTTACTATAGAGGCGAATAAGATTCTGGTGGCTTCATCTTCTTTTCCTACACCCAGTAGTGTGGCATCTGCTTTTTTACTGCTCCTGGTTCCAGTGCTGGTTGAAATAGGTTGTATGCATTGGCATCCCATCAGAAATTTAAGGCATTGCCTTATGTTGTTACTGTTACATTACATCTTTTCTCTCATGACATATATTGTTTGATTGATTCGGGTTCTACCCTTTCTTATGTAACTCCTTATATAGATATATCTTTTGGTTTTGATCTAGAGATTATCTCAGATCAATTTGCTATTTCTACCCCAATAGGATATTCGGTCATTACTAAATGAGTCTATAGAGGGGTGTGGTATCTGTGAGTGGTAGGCAAACTTTTTTGGATCTATTTGAGTTGGGTATGGTAGATTTTGATGTAATCTTGGGCATGTAATGGTTGTATTATTGTTATGAAATTTTAGATTGTCGAACCCATAGGGTCATCTTTAGGTTCCTTAGTGACCCTGAAATAGAATGGGAAGGTTGTTCATTAGCACCAAGGGGGAAGTGTATTTCTTATCTTAGAGCTTAGAGGTTAATCTCTAAGGGTTGTCTTTTCACTTGGTCCAGTTTAAAGATTCTAACTTGGAAGGTCCTTCCTTGTAGTAAGTTCTAGTAGTTATTAAGTTTCTAGAGGTCTTTTTGGATGACCTTATAGGTGATCCTCATAATAGGGACATAGAGTTTGGTATTGATTTAATTTCAGACACTCATCAATTTCTATTGCTCCATATAGAATGGCTCTAACAGAGTTAAGGGAACTCAAGGAGAACATTAAGGATCTTCTATAAAAAGGGTTTATTCGTCCCAGAATTTCTCTATGGGGTGCACCAGTGCTTTTCATGCGCAAGAAGAATGGTTCTCTTCATATATGCATCGACTACAGGTAGTTGAATAAAGTAACAGTCAAGAAAAAATATCATCTTTCTTAGATATATGATTTGTTTGACCAGTTGCAAGGTGCCAAGTTCTTTTCTAAGATAGATCTTCGTTCTGGGTACCATCAGTTGAATATTTGGGAGGTGGTTATTTCTAAGATAATTTTCTACACTCCGTATGGGCATTATGAGTTTTTGGTGATATTATTTAGATTAACAAATACCCTAGAAATATTTGTGGATTGTTGAACAAGGTGTTTCAGCAGTATTTAGACCTCTTCATCATTGTATTTATAGATAATATTCTAGTGTATTCGCAAAATAAGGTGGATCATGCTAATCACCTCCGTGTAGTATTGCAAACCTTAAAGGAACAACGGTTGTTTGCTAAGTTCTCTAAGTGCGACTTTTAGTTGAATATTGTGACTTTCTTGGTTCATATCATTTCTAGTGAAGGGATCATAGTGGATCCGCAGAAGGTGGTTGTGGTGAAGAAGTGGCCTAGACCTACGACTCCATCTAATATTCAGAGCTTCTTGGGTTTAGCTAGGTATGATAGGCGGTTTTTATAGAGTTTTTCATCGATAGCTGCTTCTTTGACTAAGTTAACTTAGAAGAAGCTAAAGTTTTCTTAGTCAGATGTGTGTGAGGGGAGTTTTGAGAAGTTAAAGGATAAGTTGACTTTGTCTCCAGTTCTGACTTTGTCAGAGGGCAATGATTGGTTCATGGTTTTCTGTGATGCATCCCGAGTTGTTCTTGGTTATGTGTTGATGCACAATGGGAGGCTGATGGCTTATGCTTCCAAGCAGTCGAAGGTGCATGAGAGGAACTATCCTACTCATGATTTAGAGTTGTTAGTCGTTGTGGTTTCCTTGAAGATATGGCGATACAATTTATGTGGTGTTCACGTGGATATCTTTTCTGATCATAAAAGTTTACAGTATGTGTTCTTACAGAAGGACTTTAATCTCAGGCAAAAAAGATGGCTTAAGCTTCTCAAGGACTATGATATGAGTCTTTGCTACCACCCAGATAAAGCTAACATTGTTGTGGATTCTCTAAGAAGGATGTCTATACGTAGTTTGGATCAAGTGGAAGAAGGGAAGCAAGAATTGGTGAAGGATATTCACCGTTTGGTGAATCTTGAGGTTTGTCTCTTAAACTCCAAGAATGGTGGTATGATGGTGCAAGAAGTGGTTAGATCATCTCTCAGTGTAGATATTAAGGAGAAGCAAGTGTTGGATTCTACCATGATGAAAATCAAAGGTAGCATTGGTGGGCAAACGGTGGCTGATTTTGATATTAGCAGCAATGGTACTATGCGGTACCAAGGAAGTTTGTGTGTTCCTAATGTACACGAATTATGGTAAATGATCTTGGCTAAGGTGCACGAGTCGTGCTTTGTTGTTTATCCTAGTTCTACTAAGATGTACCATGATCTTAAGGAGATCTATTGGTGGAGTGGCATGAAGCGGGACATAGTTGAATTCAATTCCAAGTGCATGGTGTGTCAAAAAGTTAAGGTTGAGCACATGAGGCCTGGTGGGTTATATCAAGATATTGTGTTGCCTGAATGGAAGTAGGAGGAGATCAATATGGATTTCGTAACCGGTCATCCTTGGTCTCGAAACCAATTCGTGATGATTTTGGTCATCGTGGTTAGAAAGATAAAGTCTGCACATTTCTTGCCTGTGTGGACTAACTTTTCAGTAGAGGATTATGTGAAGCTTTATCTTTAAGATATTGTGAAACTGCATGGGGTGCCTATTTTGATTATTTTCGATCATTGTACGCAGTTTACGTCCCACATCTAGCGGTCTTTCCCGAAAGGGTTGGGGACTACGGTGAGTGTGAGTACTACTTTCTATCCGCAGTTGGATGGGCAGATGGAAAGAACTATTTAGAAATTTATGATATGCTTTGAGCCTGAGTGATTGATTGTGGTGGTAGTTGGGTGGAGCATCTACCTTTGGTAGAGTTTGCATACAATAATAGCTATCATAAGAGTATTGGTATGTCTCCTTTTGAGGCTTTGTATGGTAGGAGGTGTAGATCTCCTATTGGTTGGTTTGATCTTGGTGAGGCTGATTTATTTGGTCCATATTTAGTTCGTCAAGCTATGGAAGAGGTAAATGTAATTCGGGATAGGCTCAAGGCTACCCAGAGTTGTCAAAAGTCCTATGGGGATGTTAGGCGTAGAAACTTGGAGTTTGAGGTCGTGATAGGGTGTTCCTCAGTGTGTCTCCCATGAAGGGAGTAGTGCGGTTTGGAAAAAAAGGAAAGCTCAGTCCTCGGTACATTGGTCGTTATGAGATTTTGTGGAGAGCAGGTAATGTTTCCTATGTGTTGGAGTTTCCATCTATCTTGAGTTTGGTTCATCCGGTATTCTATGTTTCTATGTTGAGGAAGTACGTTGGTGATCCATCTTTTATTATTTTTTTTAGAGGGGTTGGATATCTCAGATTCTTCATCTTATGAAGAAGTCTCGGTTGAGCTATTGGATAGGCAAGTTCATTGGTTGCAGACCAAGGTTTTATCTTTGGTTAAGGTTCTATGGAGGAACCACAAGGTGAAAGATGCCACGTGGGAAGTGAAGGAGGGCATAAAGTCCAAGTATCTGCTCTTGTTTTCTGCTTCTGATATTCATGCAGAAGGTATGTGTTCTTGAACACATCTTTATTTTTTGAGTATGTTAAAGGAAAGATTAACATTTTTTCTTCTTTGTTTTCAAACTTTGTTAAAGGGATGTTTGATAATGCCAATGACTTTGTGTGTTCTTACCCCTACCTTATCCGTCATTTGGGGACGAATGTTCCTAGTGGGGGAGACTGAATCATCCCAAGTTTGGAACGTTAGAAAATTCCTCAAAATCCTATTCTTTGGACCAAATATGATTCAAGATACGAGTCGTATACTGTGGTATGAGTGATGTAGTCCTTTCGTAAGATGACCAGTGTTTGTTGGTAGGGTGGTTTTCATCACTGAAATGGATACAACTTAGGGATGACTGTCGTATGGTTGGGTATGAGTCGTATAGGTGACTCATAAAGTGCTTAGTATTTGATCCTCTTGGTGTTACATTCTTCAAGGGATACGGATCATGGGTGCGGATTGTATGCTGAGGTTACAACTTGGTTGGATGTGTCGTATATTGGATAGTATTTGATCCATGGTTAAGGCTTGGTTACGATCAGGTGGGTATCAACCGTAAGGCAGGTTACGACTCGTAAGAAGGTCAGTCGTGAACCTATGTCAGGTTTTTATGGGATTTAGGTGGGGGTATTCTGGATATTTCCCTACTTATCCTAATAAGGACCCACGACTACATGGTTGATTTCATGGTTTTTACTCTTGCATGATTATGACTTTCAACTATTGATTTGGGGGTTTTGATGTTAAATGCTTGGTTATGATTGCCTATGGTTTTAATTATGTTTTCTATGCATTAGTGGTGGTTTTGGACAATTGAATTGCATTGTAATGGTTTAATGGTAATGGAATTTGTTTTAATGGTAAGGGAATTTGGTTTTGGTTATATTATGCCTATAAATATATGTTCATTGCATTGACTTGTGTTAATGGAACTCTTGCTTGTTTTCGGCTTATATATGAAACCTTAAATGTTTTTCAATTGTTTACAAAGGTTAATGGCTAATTGGTAATGCTTGTGGAGAACATGGTAGTCTCCCAAGAGGTTTAATATGGCCAATGATGGGGCACTTGAATGCCCCCTTAATCTAAATGGTTTGTCTATGGATAATGCTTGCAACTATGGTAGTCTGATGATACCACTGGTTTATTGAATAGCCTTGGTTAAAAACTGGATAATTGGATTATTTGCTAATGGTTTAAATTGGGCATTAATGTCAGGGAGATTAATCTAAGCCATGGAAGTTGGCGGTCCTAGGAGGTATTAAAACTAAAAACTTATATTTGCCGATATGAGGGGTCTTCAATGGCCACGTGTGAGTGTGACGTTTATATTGGAGGGATGTACTAGTCATCCCGGTGATATTGCCTAGTCGTGTGGCTACACTCACTGGTAATCTTTCATCAGGGGGAGCTGAACCCTTATGGCCTGTGGGTGGTAGGATGGCTAAGCTACACAACCCAGGTAAAGTTTTTAAATGGCATGCTTAACCTGATCCCTTTTCCAGCACTTATATATATATATATATATATGGTTGGTTACATTGGTTGGTTTTCATTTGGTTTTGATAACCAGAATTAATTTATCCCTATCCCAAGTTTCATGCTAGTGTTCACCCACTAACCCGTTTACTGGAGGCTGTATACCCACGCTATGCAGGAACCAACTGTTCGACTCCTCCTTCATAGAAGTTAATTTGGGGACAACTTATTTGACTGAAGTAGTGAACTTCCATCCTTTCAGAAGGCATCATTTCATGTTGATCATTCTTAGAATTTTTACTTTCTTTTCGAATATTTGTTTTGGCCATGGTTGAGGGCATGTCCCAACCGAATATTTGTATTATTTTGGATAGAGGCTTTGTGGTACTTCTGGGGGTTGGTATGGATGGAATCGGTATTGGTGTCGGCCTTAGCATTGGCATTGGTGTTGGTGCTAACATCATTGGACGATATTATTGATTGTTCTATTGTATTACATTTTGGGTTTGATTATCATGATATGTTTGATACTTTCTAAATGGTTTGGTATGGTACTAATGGTTAGTTTGGTATGGTTAGACTTCGTTTTGTCCTTCATGGTTGTGACCGTATCCCAGAGTCTTCATGAGATCAATGCGCAATCTTGTTATATGCTCGAAATTCAACTTATCCAAGGTTGTATCCGGTGGTTGGGTTGGGTCAAGGGACGGTACCCGATCCTAGTTGGACTTGGGATACCCATTACGATAATCCCCGGTTTGGGCTGCGTCAAAAACCTAGGATGTAACATTCTTCCCCACTAGGAACATTCATCCCCAAATGACGAACAAGGTAAAGGTAACCACACGCAGAGTTATTTGCATTATCAAACATCTCTTTAACAAAGTTTGAAAACAAAGAGGCAAAGATATTTATCTTTCCTTTAACAAACTCAGAAAATAATAATGTGTTCAAGAACACACCTTCCGCATGAATACTAGGAGCAGAAAACAAATACGGATACTTGGACTTAATGTCCTCTTCCGCTTCCCACATAGCTCCTTCCACCTTATGGTTCTACCGCAGAACCTTAACCGAAGCCACATCCTTGGTCCGCAACCGGTGAACTTGCCTATCCAATATCTCAACCGGGACCTCTTCATAAGACAGAAAATTCGAGATATCCAACCCTTCCAAAGGAATAACCAAAGAAGGATTGCCAAAACACTTCCTCAACTTGGAAACATGAAAGAGCGGATGAACCAAACCCAAATTCGCTGGCAACTCCAACTCATAATAAATATTTCCCACTCTCTGCAAAATCCCGTAAGGACCAATAAACCGAGGACTGAGCTTCCCCTTCTTTCCAAGCTACACTACTCTCTTTATGGGAGACACCTTTAGTAACACCCTATCCCCATCTTCAAACTCCAAGTCTCTACGCTTAACATCCGCATAGTACTTTTGGTGACTCTGAGCAGCCTTAAGCCTGTCCCGAATTACCTTCACCTTCTCTATAGATTGATAGTCCAAATCAGGACCAAACATATCCGCCTCACCAAGCTCAAACCATCCAATAGGAGATCTACACCTCCTACCATACAACGCCTCAAAAGGAGCCATACCAATACTAGAATGATAGCTATTGTTGTAAGAAAACTCTACCAAAGGTAGATGCTCAACCCAACTGCCACCATAATTAATCACACATGCATGAAGTATATCCTCCAATGTCTGTCAGATATAATGGAAATAGGCACCCCAAGCATCTTCATAATCTCTTGAAGTTAAAACTTTGCATAATCCTCTGCCGAAAAGGTAGTCCTTACCGGTAAAAGGTGAGAAGACTTGATCATCCTATCCATGATGACCCAAATTGAATTAAGATGATTTCGAGACCAAGGAAGACCGGTAACAAAATCTATATTGATTATCTCCCACTTCCATTAAGGAAACTCTATTTCTTGATGCAACCCACTAGGCCTCATGTGCTCAACCTTAACCTGTTGATACACCATGCACTTAGCCATAAAGTCAACCGTATCTCTCTTCATACTATTCCACCAATAAATTTCCTTGAGATCATGATATATCGTTGTGGAAACAGGATGGACAACATAGCATTACTCATGTACCTCAGCTAAAATCCTTTGTCATATCCCATCAACATTTGAAACACACAACCTCCCTTGGTACCGCAAAGTACCATTACTACTAATCTCAAACACCACCACCTTTTTCCAACCAATATCTCTCTTGATTTTCATCAAGACTAGATCCAACACTTGCTTCTCCTTATTCTCTACGCCAAAAGATGATCGAACCACTACTTTCACCATCACACCACCATCTTTGGAATCTAAGAGACGAACTCCAAGATTGGCCAAGCGACAAATATCCTTCACCAATTCCTGCTTACTTTTCTCCACATAAGCTAATCTCTCCATGGACAACCTGCTAAGACCATCGGCAACTATGTTAGCCTTACCTGGGTGGTAGTGAAGACTCATATCATAGTCCTTGAGAAGCTCAAGTCATCTCCTTTGCCTGAGTTTAAGCTCATTCTGCATGAACACGTAATGAAGACTCTTGTGATTAGAAAAGATATCCACATGAATACCATACAGATAATACCACCATGTGTTCAAAGCAAGCACCACCGCCAAAATCTCTGAATCATGAGTAGCACAATTTCTCTCATACACCTTCAACATCCTGGAAGCATCGGCAATCACCTTCCCAATTGGTATTAAATCACATCCAAGCCCTAGTCGAGATGCATCACAATAAACCACAAGACCATTATTGCCTTTCGGCAAAGTCAAAATTGAAGCCGATGTCAACCTATCCTTCAATTTCTCAAAACTCCCCTCACAAGCATCCGACCAAGAAAACTTAACCTTCTTCTGAGTTAACTTAGTCAAAGGAGCATCTATCGACAAGAATCTTTCCACGAACCACCTATAATACCTGGCTAAACCAAAGAAGCTATGAACATCGGATGGAGTCGTGGGCTAAGGCCACCCCTTCACTGTATCAACTTTTTGAGGATCAACTATTATCCCTTCACTAGAAATAATGTGACCAAGGAAAGTCACAACATTCAACCAAAACTCATACTTAGTTGTTAGATTATTGGTGATTAGTTTAGACATTTCATGAATAAATATTAGTCTTAGTTTACACTATCTTATAATAAATATTTGAAATTCATCCGACACTAGAGGTTGTTGTGTTGACTAGGTTAGGCGAAAGGGGTGATCTCTGGTCCACGTAGGACTTGATATACCTATCATGGCATAGCCCTGGTTAGGGTAGCAACAAAGTTGGTATTAGAGCCTAGGTTTATGGTCAATTGGGTGTACACAAAGTCGTGTCAAGTAGAGTCTCTTTTATGGGTATGTAGTATGCCATACTTATTAGAGAGAGGCTACGAGTCAATTAGGAATATTTCCCTGTCTTGTTGTCTTAATTTTGAGCTATAGATTCTAAGGTCTTAGATCCTTCTAATTTTCATTTGCTCGTCTTTCAAATTATGCCTCCAAGAATATCTGATGTTCGTGTGAACTCTTCTGTCCAGTTTGAGGACAATATGGATAGAGCTCATGCAGACTCGATCAAGGGTCGTTGCATCTGACTGTCCTCATGGGGTCCCATCTATCCCTACTAATCCTACTAATAAGGTTAACAATCATACTAGATAGCCTCATGGGGAGGTTACTAATGCTGAGTTTCATCGCTACATTAACTTATTAACTCAGTTGGTGACATCTCATTCACAACAATCGGATTCTGCTGCTTTATGGGTTTATCTGAGGACACTAGAGTTGGAAAATTTATGAGGTTGAATCCTCCAATGTTTACTGGTACAAAGTTTGAGGTGGATCCTCAAAGTTTCATTCAATACATAGAGAAGATATTCCAGGTTATGAATGCTTCGGAGGTTGAAGGTGTAGATTTTGCTGCCTACCAGTTAAAGGATATGGCGTACTAGTGGTATTAAGAGTAGGATTAGTCAAGAGGTGAGAACGATGGTTCTTCCTTTTGGGATAATTTCTCTAGTATATTTTGGATCACTTCTTTCCTCAAAAGTTGAGGGAGGCAAAAGGGAAGGAATTTGTTAACTTGAAGCAAGAAAGAGTGACAGTCAAGGAGTATGCTTTGAAATTCCATCAGTTAACCCAGTATGCTCCTTAATTGGCATCTACTATGTAATCCCAGATAAGAAAGTTTTCTTCAGGGTTGTCTTATGAGTTCATTCTTTAGAGTACGTCTACCTTGTTAAACAAGGACATGGGCATCTCCAAATTAGTTGTGTATATGCAGCAGGTTGAAGAAGAGAAAAAGAAGTAGGTTGAGATTACTGAGAGGTAGAGAGAGAAGTTTTGGTCTTAGGAGCAAGGAGGAGACAAATAGCATAGTGGTAAGTGGTCTAAGAAGAAGAGTTGGGGGAGTCCTAACTCATATTCGACGACTGGTGATCCCTACCCATAGCCATTTAGTGACTGATGTTTTTAAGGTGATGATGCTTCTAGGGTACAGGGTTCCCAATCTTAGGTCAATGGTACCCAGTCACACCATCCTACCCTTCTTGCATATTTTGTGTTCAGTATCATCGTGGTTAGTGCAAGAAGGGGAGGAAATAATGTTTTATGTGTGGTTAGATTGGGCATATGGAGTGGGATTTCCCTCTAGAGGTGTATATGGGCAAACAAGGTTCCCTATTTTCTCTTGTTCATCTCCTACACCAAATGGTGCTACTTCTGGCTCCCGCACTTATGGAAACCGTCTTTATGCTCTAACAACTCGTCAGGAGTCCAAGGCATCTTCGGATATTGTTACTAGTATGTTGAAACACTTTTTTGGTAATTTGTATTGTTTACTTGATCTAGGGTCCACTCTCTCTAATGAAACCCCATTTATGGCTGTGTATTTTATTTTCGGTCCTGAGTGACTGCTGGATCTTTTTTCTATTTCTACCATAGTGGGAAACTCTGTGGTTTCCAGAAGAGTCTATAGGGGATGTTTGGTATCTGTTGGTAGTAGAGAAACTCTGGTAGACTTGATAGAGTTATACATGGTTGAATTTGATGTTATTCTATGAATGGAATGGTTGTACTCGTGCTATGCTTCTTTAGAATGTCAAACCCGTAAGGTCATGTTTAAATTTCCAAATGAGCCGATTATTGAGTAGAAGGGTTGTTCCCTAGATTCTAAGGG
Source organism: Capsicum pubescens (assembly GCA_030864215.1). Taxonomy (NCBI): domain Eukaryota; kingdom Viridiplantae; phylum Streptophyta; class Magnoliopsida; order Solanales; family Solanaceae; genus Capsicum; species Capsicum pubescens. The sequence continues at coordinate 187,137,941 of CM061546.1, forward strand.
GAAGTTTATAACACAGTTTAGAGATCAGAGATTAATTGCCAAAGGTTATCCCTATCATCTAGTCTAGGTTAAAGATTCTAACTTGGAAGGTCCTTCCATACATTCTGTTCTTATGGTAAATGAGTTACCTGAAGTCTTCCCAGATGACTTACCTAGTATCCCTACTAAATGGGACATTTATTTTGGTATTGATCTTGTTCCGAATACTCATCTAATTTATATTCCCCCTTATCGAGTAGCTCCAGCTTAGTTGAAGGAGCTTAAGGAGAGACTAAAGGATCTTTTAGACAAGGGTTTCATCTGTCCTCGTGTGTCATCGTGGGGTGCACTGGTATTGTTTGTGTGAAAGAAGGATTGCTCCCTTTGTATGTGTAATAATTACCGATAGTTGAATAAGGTGAAGATAAAGAATAAGTACCCTCATCTAAAAATTAGTGCTCTTCTTGATCAGCTTTAGGGTGCCAAATTTTTCTCTAAGATCGATATTCGATCAGGGTATCATCAGCTAAAGATTAGGGATATGGATATACCAAAGACTGTTTTTAGTACCCGGTATGGGCATTTTAAGTTCTTGGTGATGTCATTTGGTGTAATAACCCAAAAAATCCAACTCAATATTAGCTCCATGTTTCAATCTCATGCATAGTACATCATGGTTCCTTGGTAGTTTCATGATCAAGGTTGATGTGAATTAAGGTCTCAAATATGTCCTAGCTATTGTGCGAATCAAAACATTCCTTACCGATTGAATTCTTGAGAAGGATATTGATATCATCAACTTCAAACGAGCATATATCTCATTATACTACGAATTTTTGATCCCATAACCTACCAACAGATATATAATTTAATAAGCTTTCCGTCGATACTAAATTCGCCTAAAACGGACATCCGGTGAAGAAGTTATGGCTATTTTAATTTTCTGTTGTAAGACGAATGCCATTTCAGTGCATAGCGCGTCGCGCCGGAGGCCAAAATGGCACTCGTCAATTTCCAGAAAGCCTCCGCGATAGCCCCTCTTTGTGCCAAGCTTCCAAGTTGCAATAATTGGTATTTTACCAAGCTCCGCGTCGCGCCGGGGCCGTAAATCGGGATAAATTTTACGTAGTTTTCAGTTTTCGTTTTAAACTCCTCAAGGGAAATATGGTAACTTCCCAAAACCCTATATATACTCTTTAAAAATGGGATTGAATCCCCAAAGCATCCCTTTACATTAATTTTATCAAAATTCACTCAAGAATAAGTCTAGGGTTTCCGTTGGGGTTTCAAGCTTCAAGCAAATTCAATCGTAGATTCCACGAATTCTTAATCTAAGGTATGTGTAGTGTTCATCTATGGATCCAATCCATTCATAGAGCTCAAGAACCATGTTTTTAAATGTTATTTTGTAAACTTTTTCTGGTGATATTAGCATGTACATGTTGATGATTGTTGTTTAAGTTTCAAAATGATATCTAAAGATGTTTTCATGAAATATATGTGATTGTTAGTTGAAAAACATGAACTTTAAGTGGTTTGATGTGATGCAAGTATGAAATCCACCTATTCTTTAAAGAATGCATGCAAGGTGTTTGATTAAATGCCTAGGATGCTAGAAACCCATAATTACATGATTCCATGATATCTAAATGACAAGTCCATATTAGCTATACACTTCCATATGAGTTTCCATGCTATTTAAGTGTTGTTGTTGTTGAAGAATGAAGCATGTATGATAATGGAAATATGAATTATATACACGAAATGTATCCATGCTCTACCTACCATGTTGAGATGTGAATAAATACATGAAGTATACTATCCCCTACTTATAATATTGTGAATTGTGGACTCTAATCTTGTGATCAAGCCATGTCGTGTGCTAGTTTCCTTCTATCGAGTCCTTAGGGTATTCATACCCAAAAAATATAGTTGTGTGCCTAGATCCATGTCATGTGCCATGATAAATCTCAGTCAAGATATACTCTATAGAACTCAATCAGTCATGTGACGCAGGAAACATCAGAAATCTCATAATCTCAGTTAACTCTCAGATAATAGTACTACTCCGTCAATCAACAGATGTCAGTTATTCAGTCCATTTACAGCCAGTTGAATCATGTTCAGTCCCTTCAGATGGGAGTAGAAGTTAGCACCGAGTGAACCCAAGGATAGGAACTCACCTGCCAGTTTAGGGTGTGATTCTTAGCAGTCATCCTTGTGTTCTAGAACTACGTAGCCAGTGTAGATTGAGACATCTTAACCTGTTAGATTAGAGTTGATGAGGTGGATTAACCTGTCAGTTTAGGGTCCCACCATTCTCACTTTGAGTACCTGCCAGATAAGGATCACTCACAACTGTCCTTACCAGCTGAGCGGTATTGACACCCCTCCAGTCGGGGCAGAGATTGGACCCTATCTTAGATGTAATTGTATACATGGGGCATGTCGGTTAAACAACTACCTCCCACAGTTTCAGTATCAGTCTCAGTAAAAGAACTCAGACAGTTCTTCAGATATCAGTATACCAGAACTGTTAGACACAGTCAAATTCAGTTATAGCATGGGAGTCAGAGAGTTCTACCATATTTAGGACTGTTAGACACAGTCTCTCATGTTATCAGAACTACAGTTCCAGTCATGTATTAGCATACAGATTTAGCTACCACATACTCACGATCTCAGTTACTATGTATGTATGTTTGTACTTTTACGTTCATATCAGTCAGTCAGTTAGCATTATTCATGCATGTAAACCCTTTGCATTAGCCTACCTCACTCGTATACTCAGTACTCCAGTTGTACTAATGCATTTGCGCTATGATTCTTTCTTTTCATATTACACCATAGGTCCAGAGCCACGAGTTCCATACCAATAGTAGCTTTCCAGTCACAGTGTTGCAGTGAGTCCTCATCCATTCAAGGATAATATGATTTGATTTATTCATTTATTACTTCAATTCAGTTTTATGGAGTTAGTTGGAGACATGTTCCTTCAACTCCTTATTCAGACAGTACTTAGAGGCTTTCAAATTTAGTCAAATTTAGCTATCAGATTTAGTATTTAGTTTTATATTCAGTTGTTTTGGGTATTCATTACCCCATAGATGTTACTATATCTCTTCAGTTGAACCTTATGGCCTACATGTTTAGGTTTTCCATGTATTATATGTATATTATGCAATGTATAGGTACAGATATCAGTCATGGATTAGCTTGTGGTCCCTCGGGGTCATGAGCACCTTGTAGCATTCCGATTTAAAAAATTGGGGTGTTACATATGGCTTAACCAATATCCCTGCAACATTTATAGACATGATGAATAGGGTCTTCCATCAGTTTCTAGATCTCTTCGTGATTGTCTTCATCGTTGATATTTTGGTGTACTCTAGGAGTAAGAAGGAACATGACGATCACCTCCACATCATGTTGTAGACCTAGAATAATCAGCAGTTGTATACTAAATTCTCTAAGTGTGAATTTTGGTTGAATGTTGTAACTTATCAGGGTCATGTTGTGCGTAGTAAAGGGATTATGGTGGATCCTCATAAAGTTGTTGTGGTTAAGAAGTGTCCTAGACCCATGCCTCCAACAGATAATCGGAGCTTGTTGGGTTTAGTTAGTTATTATAGGAGGTTTGTAGAGATTTTTTCTTCTATTGCTACTCCATTGACCAAATTGACTTAGAAAAAGTGAAGTTCTTGTGGTCTGACACTTGCGAGGGTAGCTTTGAGAAACTAAAAGATAAGCTAACTTCAGTTCCAATCTTGACTCTATCTGAGGGTACCGAGGGTTTTGTCATCTATTTTGATGCATCCCGGGTTGGTTTGGGATATGTTTTGATGAAGCATGGTAAGGTGGTTACTTATGCCTCTAGAGAGTTAAAGGTTCATGTGAAAAACTATCTGAATCATGACTTGGAATTGTTAACTGTGGTGTTAGCATTGGTGTCACCATCTTTATGGGGTCCATGTTGATATATTTTCTGATCATAAGAGTCTGCAGTAAGTGTTTACTCAGAAAAAACTTAATCTCAGGCAAAGAAAATAGCTTGAGTTGCTGAAGGATTATGATATGAGTCTTTACTACCATCAAGGTAAAGCTAACGTGGTTGTTGGTGCTCTTAGCAGGTTGTCCAAGGGATGTTTGTCATATGTGGATAAGGATAAGCGTGAATTGGGGAAAGATATTCACCATTACCTTACCTTAGAGTTCGGTTCTTGGACTCTGAGGATAGCGGTGTGTTTGTGAAACAAATGGCACAATCGTCTCTTGGTTCTGAAATAAAGAAAAAATAGGTATTAGACTCTCTCATGATGAAGATCAAGGATAACATGGGTAAGAAAAAGGTGATGGCCTTTGAGATCGGCAGAGATAGTATCGTGAGGTACCATAAGAGTTTATGTTATCCTGATATAGATCGGTTGTAAGGTAAGATTTTTGATGAGGCCCATGAATAGTGATATACGATTTATCCTGGTTCAACAAAAATGTATCATAATCTCTAGAATATGTATTGGTCGAATAATATAAAATGGGATGTTTCCGACTTTGTGCAAGTGTCTGGTGAGTCATCAAGTGAAGGTGGAGTACATAAGGCCCGATGATTTACTTCAAGAAATTAAACTATTGATATGGAAATAAGAGGTAATTAATATGGATTTTGTTATCGACCTTTTGTTGTTTCAGAATCAATGTAACTCCATTTGGGTCATCATCGATAGGATGACTAAGTTAGTTCACTTCTTGACAGTGAGGACTAATTATTATGCCAAGGACTATGCAAAGTTGTTTATTTAGTAAATTATAAAGTTGCATGGTAATCTTGTCTCAATTATCTAGCATCGTGGTACTTAGTTCTCATCACATTTCCAGCGCTCTTTTCAGCGTGGTTTGTGGAGTAAAGTGAGTCTTAGTACAACTTTTCACAACCCCCGGTCGGATGGGAAAGATGAGAGGACTAATAAAACTTTGAAAGATATGTTGCGAGCTTATGTGATTGAATTTGGTTGTAGTTGGTTTGACCATTTGCCTCTCATTGAATTTACTCATGAATAATAGTTACATCCTAGAATTGGTATGACTCCATTTGAGGCATTGTATGGTAGGGGGTGTAGATCTCCTATTGGGTGGTTTGGGGTTGGTGAAGTAGAGATGTTTGGCCCAAAATTAGTTTAGCAAGATATAGAGAAGGTAAAAGTAATTCGATACAGGCTTAAGACCGCCCAAAGTTGCAAAAAGTCCTATGCGGGCGTGAGGCAAAGGGACTTGGAGATTGAGATTGGAGATTAGGTGTTCTTAAAGGTGTCTCCCATGAAGGGGGAAATGTAGTTCAGGAAGAATAGGAAGATCAATCTCCAATAAATTGTCCCATACTTGGTTTTGAAAAGGGTCGGAACTCCTAACATGAGTTCTATTTATACGGTATTCCATGTTTCCATATTGCGCAAATGCGTGGGTGACCCTTCTTTGTTTGTTCCATTGGGTAACATTGGTATTTCAGATTATTTATCATATGAGGAGATCCCGGTGAGGATCTTGGATCGGAAAGTTCGTCAGTTGCGAATGAAATAGTGGTTTCAATAAAAGTTCTATAGCAGAACTAAAAGTTTGAAGAATTTACTTGGGAAGCCGAGAAGGACATATAGTCCAAGTATCCGTTCCTATTCCTGATTTCGTAAACTTTTGCTTGAGTTATGTGTTGTTCTTAACATCTTTGTTTTCTGTCTTTGTTAAAGGTAGATTGAAGAATTCCTTGGCATGTTGTTTTATGTCTTAAATGTATGAGAAGAGATGTTTGGGGTTTAATCATGTTAGTCAGTGCCTTATCCCATCATTCAAAGATCAATGATCCTAAGGGGGGAGACTGAAACGCCCTGAACTTTGGCCCTTGCAAATTTCTCGAGTCTTGAGATTTTTGTTCATAATACTACTCACACCACAAGTCGTATGGTGTGGTGACAGGTATACAAATTATTTATAACCATTTGTGGTGGGTTTTGGTTATTTGAATAGCGTGTTTGAAGTTTTTCATTGCATTATATAAATCTTGAAATGTTGAATGTTATGGATGATTGAAATTATGATTTTCAAGTTCTTTGAAAAAGCTTTGAATTTAGATGATGAACAAAGATGACACTCTATCTTCTTGAAATATTGGAAGTGTTGAACTCTATGACTAGCCTTGAGATTTTTATGTAATTTAATGATGAATATGAGCATGGTTTTGAATTATGGAGTAAAGGAGACGATAATGTTTATGATAATGTTTCTTGGAATGATATCAATGGCTTGCAAGTATTGGTATGACGATACCAATATGAATATTCCTTAATGAACGACCCCATGATTAATGTTATGTGAAAAGTTTTAATTTGGGTCTAAAAGGAATTATATAGCTTCACTGTGAAGGCGTAAGTCCTCAAGACCAATGCCCAAAACCTATGTTTGCCAACATACGAATTGAGGTCTCCCAAACTATACCCTCCTTGAAGATACTATACGATCGCTATCAAATTATAGTAACCCAACTAGGTTGGGGTCGATCCCACAAGCAATAGGTCAAACTCGTCTCTCTAACTTGCTGAAGTAGCCAAAAGTATTGGAAAGTAAATCGGGGGTTTACAGTAATCAGTAAAGTAGAAAGATTTGAATGATTTTGGTTGTACACAATCTGAAATGAACACTAGGCTTGTGTTCCCGATGGATTCTAACTCTGTAGGTTTATCTTGCTCAATCAAACTATCTCACTGCCACACATGCAGAATCTGACAAGTTAAGTATTACCAACAGTCTTGTGAACTCATTGGTAAAATTTACCCTTTACCTTATGAGTCTTAGGGTGTGGCCTTATTAACCCTTGTCTTTGATTTCGGTCTACTTATCACCTAGTGGGTCTCAAGTTATTAGACAAAGGTCGATAGCCTCAAATCACTGTCGTAATCTTCTTTTTCCTAATCTCAATCTCTCTTGTGAAGACAATCTCAAATATATGTAGGTTCTTAGAGTTGGCCACCACTAATAATCAATTAAACTGAAAAAGATAACAATACACATGTAAACAATGATCTAGCAGAACTTCACACTTTCCCTACATTGTTATCTTTCCAAGGTTCCCACAACCCTAGCTAAGGAAATTAGTCGCTCCGAATTGTGAAACAAGCCATGGAATTCAATAAATAATGCATATGATTAATCTCACAATAATGGACGAAGAAAACTAAAGTCTCAAATTACTAAAACTGAAGTCTAAAATTACTTAATAAACCAAAACTAAGAATAACAAGATTTCAAGATCAAAAGTTAATCTTGAAATCAATATTTGTTTGTAAGAGTATAAAGTGTGTAACCTAATACAAGAGTACCTCAAGGGTATTTATAGTTTCTAAAACTAACAAAGAAAAACTAACCAAAACAAAATAGGAAAATTAAGTCGAAAGTTGTCACACCTCTAGGAATGAGACTTTAGGATTGACGGTGACTCATTAGTTTCTTTCGTTGCTATCTTCTATGGTCAGTGATAATGACTCGTGATCATACCTCAGGAGTCGTTGTCACTCCAGTGAATGTTAAACTTTCAGTACTTTCTCTTTGGTTTCAAAATGAGTCCTCACTACGAGTCGTTGTCACTCCTAATGTCTCGTAGCCTTCATCCATTTCCATTGGGGCTTCAGGGCTATATTAAGGAATTTTGTTAGCATGCTCAGAACGACTTATACCATGACTTGTTGTCACTCCTAACGAGTCATGGTCATCCTCAATATTGATTCTTCAACCACCATCCCTCACTGTTAACATCACAACTTAGGCGACGAGTCGTATGGTGACATAAGGACTCATAGTCTAGTTTGTACTTGGATTTTTTTAGAGCTTTTTCATCCAATTCTGTTCCACATCACTTCCAACATAATTAACCTTCAAGACACATAAAACACACATCATATCTAACAAATGGTCTAAGTATTTGCATATTTTCACCATTTTAAGAATCAAAAGTGCCATAAAACCATGGTACATCAATATCCTCAACTTAGAACGTTTGCATTTCCTCAGGCAATAAAAACAAAATAAAATAACCCCATGATGCTTAACTAAGAAAAAACAAAGATACCTATGGCACTCAATTCTAATTTAAGCTTCAGAATGTTACCCCCTCTTATATTAACCTTTTCAAAACCGACTGTATGTATTAATGTTGTACAATAATATGACACAAGGGAATCAAGATATGGCATTACATTAGTAAAAAACAATCATGCATATATACATTACACTACCCGAATAAATAAGAAGATAGAAACACAACCCAAGTACCCTCATGACAAAGAAGTTCCGCTCAATCAAATAAATTATGTGTGTTAATGTGGGTACGGTAATGAGACACTCACACTCACAAAGAAGTTCCAACAATGTACACAAAATACCATAGGCTTGCCCTTATTTTCTTTAGTTTTTAGACAGACAAGATAGGATCACTATAGGACTTTACTCGGCTTGTAACGTAGGCTTTAGAGCTAGTATGGTACATTTGGTAATTCAGTGACTAAACCTCCTTGGAACTACAATTATTTTTTGGGGTACACTTATCAACCATTTGCTTTTTTTATTCTACCCTTATTTCTATTTTTTTCTTCTTTTTTTCAAATTTTTCTCTTTTTCTTTTTATACCACACCCAACCTTACTTTGTTTTCTCTTATTTTATGCCTTTATTTATACCCACTTCAAATTACGCACATCTATGATATCCACCCTTAACTTAGACAATTTTCCTGAGTGAAGGTGCACAATATCCAAGGAGTATCTAGGCTAAAATAGGTTCATTGTAATACAAATAGGAAGGTGAAAGGTGAAAGGTGAAAATAAGAAAAATAGTCTATCGATCTCAAAATCGAGATCAAGGGATACTTATTCACATTTGGAAGGTCATTTTAGTCTAAAAATGGATTAACTTCAAGAACGGCCTGTAATCCTTTTCTAATCAACTATCATACAACCTTGGCAAGACCAACCGGGCAAGTTCTGGATTCAACACACAAAGGGAACTAAGTAGCATCTCACTCACACATAGCACAAGGTTGCATCACAAGATACTACCTATCCGATTTATGTAAATGTTAGTTATGATTATTTTGCCTCTAATCCTAATTACATATCTAGATTCACAATGGTCAAATATAAATACATGTCACATAGTTCGAACAAAATTTTTTTTGGAGGAGTATCATTTTTCTAACAGATTTAATTAAAATCAAAACATATCAACTGCCTTAGGTACTCATTTTTCTCCTATTTAATCAAAACAAAATACAATACCAACAAAACACCATATGATACAATTTTTTTCTAAACATGTCAATTCTACAATCATATCATGGCTGATAGGAAAAAAAGCACGACAAAAAAACAAACAACGAATGTGGTACACCGCCACCCCAACTAAAAGACAATGCACTATCCCTAGTGCATGATTACAATATAGAGAAAAGGGAATGAGGACATACCTGGGTACACTAGGAATTATCTCATGATGTCTCAGCATGGGGGCCTTAGAATGGGCCTCACTCTCATCAACAATGGTCCTAGTAGTGGATGGGATGCTCATATCAGCAGTGGCACCAATGGTGGTTGGTGTGTTCAATGGTGCCTTTTGAGGTGGAGTAGTTCTACTGCTCAAATTTATTGCATCTACAGCTATCATAACAATAATTTGAGAGATATCGGCTCCTAACTCCATCTTATGGACCCTCGTCTGACGGTCTTTCTCATCTTAAGCACTAGATGCCTTGGCAGCCTCTACCTTATATCTCTCTTGGCTTCTTATTTTTGTTCTCTTCCTAGATCTCTCAACTTTATCAACCCTGAAGCTGTGTCCATCCTCCCAACTCCCCATATATCAGGCACCTCATATACGAGTACCTCTTTAATAATAGGCATAGTATGGAAGGGTCTGGCATGCATGTCCTCTATGGCAGCCTAGAGCGCAGCCAACTCCTCATGTACGCCCACCAGATCGGTGCTATGAACATTTTCTAATTTCTAGTTGATCCACCACTTGAACCTATCAAATTGAATTTGCATGCCTCTCAACTTACTCTGTATCTCCCTCTTAACCTAAGTCTACACTCCATTCTCTATATTCCTTACTTTTTGCTCCATGGTACTCAACCTTTTTAGAACATCAGTTAGGAGGGCCTGCAGGACTAAAGAATAATTAGTGAAAGCTGGCTGGAAAGTCAATGGTCTTATCGCAGGACGTGGGGTCAAAATCTGTGAAGGACCTGATGCATCTATCGAAGACTGAGGTTCAAATTGACAATCTCAATGGGGGTTTCACTAATATCAGTGAACCCCAGAGTATCAATATCGTTCCCTCAGACCTAGAATACCTCTTGGAGTAAAGTGTTCCCCACCTTTTCCTTATTAGAGATAGGGTTAGCAACATATCATATCAGACCCAAATCTGTAGTCCTTCACACCTAGAAGAGCTAATCAACTCCCGGCTCTTTGATACTTTCAAATCTAGACATGACTGCAACAATAGGCAAGAAAATACTAAGGTTGTGTCTGTTCTCACCGCCCGATTATGGATCTCTCTAGAAAGAATCTTGGCGATGTCAATCTTATATCCCTCCATGATGCCAGCAATAAGGGTTGCTCAGTTTTGACTCAGTACATTTTCCCCATTTATGGGACTCAATCTGTGGCGCACAATCGTCCACTATGCCTTTATCATAAAATTTAGACTACCTCTCATAATCCATGATAAAGGGACAACTCCGCCAACCACCTAAGGAACCTCCACCTACTCTGTAGCAATGATCCCACCATCCACCAGAAATGAGCAACGTTGTCCTCTTAACCTATTTATTTCATATTCACTTTTTGTATTTCATCCATGTTGTAATCAATCTCAACTGTATTGGACACCAGATAAAAGTTCAAACCATGAAGGAATCGTGAAATGGTCTATGTGGAGATGTTCACCCGAACACTTTTGATCAAAATATCTATCAATGGGTCAACACCATTCTATAATTGCCCTTATGGGTATAACCGCTTTAGCTCCATCTGATATGCGGCATAGAACACCCGCACTAATTTTGGGTTATACTGTCCTAGAGCTCTGGTTATCCACTCAAAGGGGTACTATCTAAATCTCGCCTCAAATTTTTACATCTCATACATTCTTATGGTGTCCAGCGTGAACTCAGTTTCCCGGTGGAAAGGGTAATAGAACTATTTTTATTATTTAATTCTTGGGGTACCCCTACCTATTAAGATGGCACCGGGGAATGCTCTACTGAAGTGGTTCAGCAGGTGGAGGAGAAGGTTTTATCTCAATTGGGGCATCACTTGACTCGCTCTCCTCCTCGTCGTCATTCTCTAACCCCTCATATTTAAGCCCCTCATTTTCAAACTCACTAGTTTTAGCATCTTCTTCTCGTTCTTATCCCGTGGGACAAATGTCAATACCTAAACTAGGGGCTATCTGTGATAGGCATCTCAAGTCCATCATGGACCGAAGACCGCCCCCTTTACCTAGCCAAAACACCACACACTACCTCACAGTGGTTGAATTCCAAACATATAACAATATAGTATATAATAAGCTTAGAGAATTTAAGATATGTCTATAACCAATAATCGTTAACCAACTAAAGACAACAAAAACCACCACCCAAGTCGACAATAGTCCACAAAGCCTTCTAATAAAACCGAAATCAATAATGTGTTGGGATATTTCCCCGGCCTTGACAATGACAATGACAATGTTAATGAGAATTTGAAATCTCAATTCAAATCTATGAATGAAAAAAAATGAAATGTCGAAGTCTTCCTGAGAATGAAAGCTCACCACTTCACCACCAACGATCGATGAACCAAGCCAATCCACCTAGCACTATGCAGGAAAAGTAGAAATATCTCTAATGTCTGCATCATGTATGGATATAGCATCCGAAGACGGTTAGTGAGTTGAACACTTGCATGTAACTCGGGGATAGGGGATAAAATAATGTCAAGTCAAGATCCAATTCAAAACCATGTGAACATCATCATATACATTCATAAATAATATACCAGGAAAGGGAACAAGTCTTGGCATGCACGTTAAAACTTTAGCCTGGATTGTGTAGCTCAACTGTCATAAGAAGGTACCCATAGGCTATATGGATCCAGCTCTTCCCCAGCTGAAAATACCCCAGTGTGTTTAGCCACATAAACTAGAGGATGTACATATGCACCATGAGGGACTCGAACCTCCCGACATACCAAGGTGAATTAAGCACCCAATTATGTAATATAATATGGGGACTCGTACCACTAAATTATATAATAAGGGGATCTTGAACCACCCAGGAATCTAGACCCTTGCATTAGTAACCACGTTTTCCATTATTGGTCCATCCGGACTTCCACTTTCATGACTCGGCTACATAACCATCTTTTAAGCCCTATTAAAATATTTATCACACATTCTCATTCATTAAATCATAATACACATTTAGGTATACACTATTAGTATCGTCATATCAACTACACTTGCAAGGTAACATAAACATTCCATCACAATTCCATTAACTTGGAAAAACGACTCCATTTATTCATTAAATCAAACCACCATGTTTCAATAACCATTTTATATCATGTTATTGTTCTGAAAATAGTCCAAGGCAATTTTATTCATACTCAAAACCACTTTTGCAAAATTGAGTTTGGGTTATTACCGATTCAATTGTCAATATTCACAAAATTTGGGGGAAATCACAATCCCCTAGTTTATTCACCATACCCATGCATTAAATTGATTTCAAAACCACCATTTAAAACATAATCAAAAGCATATGTAAAAATAAAAAATTACATAAACAACAATCATTTAAAACCCTCGACCTATATTGAAAACCCACATTCAAAACCATCCAATTAAACTATGCAAATACATACTCTTTATAGATTGAGGATTAGGAAAGAGTAGCATGCCTAAAATACCAAGTTTTGTGGAGAGAATTATACCCATTATCCCTTAGATGACCTACTTCTTAGAAACCCTAAGTATCTTACTTGGGGGAATTTAGAGAGAATGGAGAGTATCTTTGATGTGTTAAAGTGGGGAAAGAATGCCCCAAGGGTATTTTATGGTCGTGGTTATTAATTAGAGTATCTTTTTCTACTTACCACTAATCATCTGGTCATTTGTAATATCTTATAAAGTTACTAATGCAAGGAACAATAAAGAAAAGCAAAGGATGTAATGTACATGATTCCACAAGTATAAGTAAAGGTGATCTTCTAGCATTATCTATACAGGTGTACCTGGTTTCACTTGGGCTCTTGTTTTATATATGGTTACTTTATGCCTTACATATTTAGTATATCTTTTTGTACTAACGTCCCTCCTGGGGGACACTATGTTTCATGTCGCAGGTACATATATTCTAGCTAATAGATCTCCCTAAAAGGAGCATATTTTACATAGCTGCTATTGGTGAGAGCTCTAGGTTGATTCAGGGCCTTGTCGAGTCTTTAGTATGTATTTGATATTGTATTATATTTAAGGGTATGGTGGGGTCCTGTCCCGATCTAAACTAGTGATGTTTATCTGTTAGAGGCTTTGTAGACTATTATTAAATTAAAGCGTCGTGGTGTCTTATTCTCTAGTAATCAAGGCCCCAATGACCAAGTCATGTATATCTATTATGGGCTTATCTATGTTGAACTTTTGTCAGGGAGTCTTAACTATACTTCGTAGGGCCTTATAATTATTATGGTTACATGCATAGTAATCCAAAGGCATAAGTTAGTTCTCTCAAGACCTTAGGGTATCAGGTGCTTATCTGTCTCAATAGGATAGGAGGCGTAATAGTTGTAGTGCTCGCATTAAAGATACGGCATCACTATTTGTGTAGAGTCCATGTATATACAAATTTAGGTGTTTGCATTAAAGATCTGTCATCACTATTTGTATGGAGTCCATGTATATACAACTTCTGGTGTTCACGTTGAAGATCTAGCGCCATTATTTGTATGGAGTCCATGTAGATATCTTTTTCAATCATAAGATCCTACAATATGTGTTCACCTAAAGTAGTTAAATCTCTAGCAGAGGAGGTGGCTTGAATTTCTAAAGGACTATGACATTAGTCTCCATTACCTCCAAGGTAAAGCTAATATAGTTATTGATTCTCTTAGCAGGTTATCCAGGGAGAGTCTAGCTCATATAGGTGAGGATAAGCAAGAATTGGTGAAAGATATTCACCGTTTAGCTAACCTTAGAGTTTGTCTCTGGGACTCTGAGGATAGGGATGGGTTTGTACAAAAAGTGGCAGAGTCATTTCTTGGTACTGGAATAAAGATGAAATAGGTTTTGGATCTTGTGTTAATAAAGATTAAGGAAGATGTGGGATAGCAAAAGGTTATATCTTTTGCGATTGGTGATAATGGTATCTTAAGGTACCAAGGCAGATTATGTGTTCCCGATGTAGATAGATTGCGAGAAAGGATCTTGGTTGAGGCTCATGAATCAAGTTATGCCATAAATCCTGGTTTGATGAAGATGTATCATAATCTTAAGGAGATTTTTTACGGGAACAATATAAAGTGACACGTGGCCAGTTTTGTGGCTAAATACATGGTGTGGCGACAAGTGAAGGTTAAGCACTTGCATCCTAGAGGATTGTATTAAGAAAGCGAGTTGCCTGTATGGAAGTGGGAAGTGATTAATATGGATTTTGTTACCGGTCTTCCTCGGTCTCCAAATTAGTTTGATTTGATTTGGGTCATCATGGATAGGACGACTAAATCTTTTCACTTTTTGCCATTGAGAACAAATTTTTCAATAAAAGACTATGCAAAGTTGTTCTTCCAAGAGATTGTGAAGTTGCATGGGGAGCCTATTTCTATCATGCCAGATCTTGGTAATCAGTTCCCATCATAGTTTTAGCATTTGTTCCAGAGAGGTTTGGGAACTAAGGTAAGCCTTAGTAATTCTTTCCACCAACAGTTGGATGGGCAAGAAAAAAGGACTATTTAGACACTGGAAGACATGCTTATAGCTTGTGTGATTAACTATGGTGGTAGTTGGGTTAATCATTTGCCTCTTATAGAGTTTAAGTATAATAATAGCTACTACTCTTGTATTGGAATGGATCCTTTCGATGCCTTGTATGATAGGAGTTGTAGGTCTCCCATCCAGTACTTTTAAGTTAGTGAGGTTGAGATTTTTCGCTTGGATTTGGTTCACAAAGTGATGGAAAAGGTGAAGGTGATTTGAGATAGGCTTAAAGCCACTAAAATTCCTACGCGGATATGAGGTGAATGAAACACCTAGACTTGAACCATAAAAAAATAACTTTATTTTTGTGCCTCTGAGTTGGGTATGACTAGAGCCTTGAGTCGTACCCTTGGTCACAAATCGTACCCACATTTCCCTTCCCTTTAGATACTTGATCAGTCCATCAGGGTATTATACTATTTCCTATATGAAATGACCTCTCCTTGGTCGTAACTAATGCATATGAGTCGTATACTACTCAACTATATAAAGGAGATCCTCAAACCAAGTGGACTTTTTTTGTCATGAGTGAAGCTTATGAGTTATGGGTGAGTCATACCCTTTGGATATGACTCAAGGGTTCCCACTCGTACCTTTAACAGTATGTGTCACCTAGGAGAAGCCTAGGGTATGATTTAGGGTACCAATCGTACTCCAGGGTATGATCACTAAGGGAGTCGTACCCCTGCACGAGCTCACTTTTCGAATTTTAACTAAGGACATTATAGTCATTTTCCTTGACTAAAACCCTAACCCCTCTCATTATATAAGGCATTTTATCCTTCTAAGTCTTCATTCTATAAGACTCAAACACTTCTAAACACCCTAAAGGCTTTTTAAAGCAAGATTGGAGGCTAGGGTTTGGAGGGTGATCATCTAGTTGCAAAAGGGGATCAACATTCTTGGTGATTCAAGTTGTTTAAGACATGTATCTCTTTCCCTCTTTAAATACCCATGTATTTTACACTTGTATTAGTTAGTGTACATGGTGGTTTTAAAATCAAATAAATAAGGTTTTGTTCCTTAATGATGTATGATGTTAAATCTTGCTTAGACTTATGTTTATATGTGATATTTATGATGAATTTCATGTTTGAGTTCTTATTTTATGTGGATTAACATGAGGGTATTGAGTAACCCTAATCTTTATAATATATATCATAGAAATGGCCTTGTTGAAGGTATGCACCCAAGGTGTTTGTGAAAATATCTAAGTTAGTTGTCTAGTCATATGTTGATGATGTATTGAACTAGGTCAATGGATGAACGAACATGGATGAATGATAAATGATGTGTTAAAGGAATTATGAGACATGTGTTATAAAATTTATAACCTGGGTTGTTGGCTAATGAAAGGGTAAAGTCCCTAGGTATGAAAATGAACTTAAAGTGTGAGTTGGTGTGGTAAGAATGTGGTATAGAATTGTTGTAAGGGTCTTGATAGCCATAACTTACATGGTATGTTGAATTATGTAAAGGCATTGGCCTATTGAGATCGTTGAGAAATAAAGGCTCTCATAAAGACTATGTGGTCATGTATAGTGTTAAATTTGCTAAAATGGTTAAAGTACTTAAATATTATATTGAATGTATGTTGATGCATGGGCAAAGGGTTACAATCCCAAATGACAACTAATGATAGTTGTGATGGTTTTTGGTCAAAGTCCCTTGCATTATGTGATGGCTTGAGGTTGAAGTCTCTTGCCTTATGAATGGCTCCATATTGAAGTCCCCTGCATAATGATATTGCTCGAGGTTAAAGTCCTTTTCTTAAAAATATCTCTTGAGGTTAGAGAACCTCACCGAATAAAATGACTTGTGGTTAGAGTCCAAGTATAGCATGAGGTTAGATTCCCTTGCCTAATGTGTGAGCATGAGGTCAAAGTCGCTTGCCCAATTGAATGTGTGGACATGTTGTTGAAGTCCTTTGTTCAATTGGATGTGTGTATGGCTAAAGCCCATTGTTTGAATGATTGTGTATACAGTTAAAGTCCTTGGCTAATGAATGAGTAATCATGGTTGAAGTCTCGTGTCTAAGTGCATGTAAATATGGTTAAAAGTCCTATGCATAATGACAATTATGGAACCTATAGGTATGGAGGGTCGTAGTTCCCCCACTTCATATCTAATGAATGAATGTTTGAGATTGAAGATGAGCCTTGATATCTTGATTAGCATGTGATATATCTATATGTATGGATTAGTGTGTGAATGAGATAAAATGTGATATATATTGACTTTTTTTTATTGATGATGTTATTTTATCACTTATCCTTGATTTACATACAAGTGTTCCAACTACTAACCATCTCCGAGAGTTATGTCCCCATGTGACATAAAGGGCAGAGTATCTTCTTTTCTTCTCGCATAGTGATTAGCTGATTGAAGCAGTTTATGACTTGACTTAAAGTGGTGGTCTTTCTTACTTCGGAATACATGCACCTCTTTGTCCCTTATCTTTAGACTTGGTCTCTTTAAGACTTGGTTTGGCTATTATCGAGGGATTGTCCCAATATATACATTTATTGACTTCAGTTTTGTATAGAGGTATTGTGAACAACTTTGAACTTGGGGGTGAGTTAGTTATTATGAATCTAATATTGACTTATGATATTATTTATGCAATCTTAACTTGTGAATGGGAGTTCCTTCGACTCCTACTATATGATAAGATGTTGGGTTCGGTTAATGGGGCGACCTTCGATTCATATGAGCTTGGGGTGACCATACGATGTGGCCCGATATTCGCGTCATGTAAAGTTGGTATCAAAGCATAGGTTCATGGTCAGTTAGGTGTTCACAATGTCGTGTCCAGTAGAGCCTCTTTTATATGTGTGAAGCGACCCACACTTATAAAAGAGGAGCTATGAAACATTTTAGGAAACGTTCCCTTTCGTGTGTTCCAATCTCAAGCTATATAGTCAAAGGTTTTGGATTCCCTTAATTTTTTTACTATCTTGCAGATCATTCCTCCAAGGAGATTTGAGAGTTGGGCAAACACTTCGGCCACAACTGAGGGTCCTATGGATGAAGCTCATCCAACTTCTGGAGTTCAGACCCGAGCTAGGTCTATGATATATGGTAATCCTCATGGGTTTTCACCCCCCAACCCTTCTTGTGAGAGTGACTTTTCTCCCTAGTCCCCTTAAGGTAATGCTATTAATGCAGAGTTTCGTCGCTCTATCAACCTCTTGACTCAATTGGTGGCCTCTCAATTGGAGCGTGGTGCTCTGACTACCATTTCTTCTGAGGCCACAAGAATTGGACAATTTATTAGGTTGATCCCTCTTATCTACATGGGTATGAAGGTTAAGGAAGATCCTCAAAGCTTTGTCAATGAAATGGAGAAGATTTTCAGAATCTTGCATGCCTAAAAAATTAAGTGTGTTGAGCTTGCTTCCTACCAGTTGAAAGATGTAGCGTACCAATGGTACGAAGGGTGGGAGTTGTCTATAAGTGTTGATGCTAGTCCGACTTCATGGGTGGATTTCTTCATGGCTTTCTTAGACCGCTATTTTTCTCAAGAGTTGAGGGAAAAAAGTCAGAAGAGTTTGTGAACTTAAACCAAGGGAGGATTTTCATTCAAGAGTATGCCTTAAAATTTCATCAATTGTCAAGGTATGCTCCTGAGATGGTTGCTAGCATGAGGGCTAAGATGCTCAAGTTTGTCTCAGGATTGTCCCGTGAGTTAGTTCTTGAGAGAAATGTGGCTTTGTTGATTGAGAACATGGATATTTCTATGTTGATTGTGTATTTTCAAAAAGTAGAGGATGAAAAAAATAAGCAAGTTGAGCTTAGTGAGAAGCAAGGAAGGAAATTTAGGATTTTTGAGCAAAGTGGTGGCAAGTGGCCACGAAAGAAATGGGGAAATTTGGTTTTTTTCACCTTGGATAGTGTACACTCTCCTTACCTGACATCATCGGGTGATCGTCGTCCTTAGTTTAGTGGCGGGTTTCGGGCATAGGGTGCCTAATTCCAGTCTAGTGGTACTTAGTTGGCTCCACCCTACCCCCTTGTAGATTATGTGGTCAGAGTCATCAAGTGTGAGAAGGGGAGAAATTGGTGTTTCCATTATGGTCAAGTTGGGTACATGCAGCGTGAGTGCCCCTCTCTAGCAGCTTTTGGGACAACAGGGCCCCTATTACTACTCCATTTTCCCTCGCACCAAAGGGTGCTATGTTTACCTCTTCTTTTGTTTCAGGCACTGGCGCTGGCCAGAACCACTTGTATGCCTTTCTACTCGCCAAGATTCTGAGGCATCTCCCAATATTGTCACGGGTATGTTGAGACTTTTCTTTCGTAATATGTATTGTTTGCTTGATCCAGGGTCTACTCTTTCCTATGTGACCCCATATATGAATGTGTATCTTGATTGTGGTCCTGAGAGTCTGTCAGATCTTTTTTCTATTTCTACTCTAATAGGAGACTCGGTTGTTGTTCACTGAGTTTATAGGGGGGTATTTGTCGGTGGTAGAGAAACTCTTGTTGACTTGATAGAGTTAGACATGGTTGATTTTTATGTCATTTTGGGGATAGATTGGTTGAACTCTTGCTATGCTACCATAGATTGTCGTACCTGTAGGGTCAGGTTCAAATTCCCTTATGAGCCGATTATTGTATGGGAAGGTGGTTCTCTAGTTCCTAAGGAAAGATTCATTTCTTATCTTAAAGCTCGAAAGTTGATTGCAAAGGGTTGTTTATATCATTTAGTCTGAGTTAAAGATTCTAACTCAGAAGAGTTTCCGTATAATCTATTCCAGTGGTTAATGAGTTTCCCGAGGTATTTCCTGATGATCTTCCTGGTGTTTCTCCCGATAAGGAAAATGATTTTGGCATTGATCTTGTTCGAGACACTCATCCAATTTCCATCCCTCCTTATAGAATGGCTAGTGGAGCTAAAAGAGCTTAAGGAGCAATTGGAATACCTCTTATATAAAGGTTTTATCTGCCCTAGTGTGTCTCTATTGGGTGCTCCAGTGTTGTTCATGCGTAAAAAAAATGGTTCCCTTCATATGTGCATTGATTATCGTCGGTTGAAAAAAGTGACCTTAAAGAATAAACATCCTCTTCCTAGGATCAATGATTTTTTTGATCAACTTCAGGGTGCGAAGTGTTTCTCTAAGATTGATCTTAGATTGGGTTATCATTAGCTTAAGATTAGGGATGTGAATATCCCTAAGACTACCTTTAGAACCTGATATGGTCACTATAAGTTTCATGTTATGTCTTTCGGGTTGTTCAATGACTCGGTGGCATTTATGGATTTGATGAATAGGGTTTTCCATCTATTCTTCGACATGTTTGTCATTGTCTTCATTGATGATATCTTAGTGTACTCTAAGAATGAGGCAGATCATGTAGATCACCTCCGTGTCATGTTGCAAACCTTGAAGGATCATCGTTTGTATGCCAAGTTCTCCAAGTGCAAGTTTTGGTTGAAAGTCGTAGCTTTTCTTTTTCATGTCGTCTATAGTGAAGGGATTATGGTAGATCTCCAAAATGTTGTTGCGGTTAAGAAGTGGCCTAGATCTACGACTCTAACCGATATTCGGAGCTTCTTGGGTCTAGCCGGTTATTATAGAAGGCTTGTGGAGATTTTTTCCACTATAGCTGCCCTATTGACCAAGTTGACCCCAAAAAAGGTCAAGTTCTTATGGTCCAATGCGTGTGAGGGTAGTTTTAAGAGGATGAAAGATAAATTGACTTTGGCTATAATTTTGACCTTGCCCGAGGGTAGCGATGATTTTGTGGTGTATTGTGATACTTCTCATATTGGTCTTAGTTGCGTGTTAATGCAACATGGTTGGGTGGTGGCCTATGCTTCTAGGCAATTGAAAGTTCATGAGAAGAACTACCCCACCTATGACTTAGAGTTATTAGCCGTGGTCTTTGCTTTGAAGATCTGGCAGCATTATCTTTATAGTGTTCATGTCAACATGTTTTCCGATCATAAGAGCCTTCAATATATGTTTACTCAAAAGGAGTTTAATCTCTGGCAAGGAAGGTGTCTTGAGCTATTGAAAGACTATGATATGAGTCTTTATTACCATTCTGGTAGGTTGAATGTAGTCATCGATGCTCTTAGCTATATATCCTTGGAAAGTTTGGCCCATATAGATGAGGACAAGCAGAAATTGGTGAGGGATATTCACCGTTTGTCTAATCTTATAGTTTGACTTGTGGACTCCGAGGGTGGAGGTGTGTTCATGCACCTAGTATCTCAATCATCTCTTGTTGTTAAGATAAAGGAGAAACAAGTATTGGACTCCGACTTGATGAAGATCAAGAGTAATGTGCATCGGTACAAAGTTGCAGACTTTGTGATTGGTGGTGATGGTATCTTAAGGTACCAACGTAAGCTATGTGTTCCTGACGTCGATGGATTAAGGGAAAAGGTCATGTCCAAGGCTCATGGAGCCCGTTATGCTATTCATCTTGGTTCCACCAAGATGTACTATGACCTTAGAGAGTTCTATTGGTGGAATAATATGAAGTGAGATATGGCTAGATACGTGGCCAAGTGTATGGTGTGTCAACAAGTAAAAGTGGAGCACATGAGGCCCATTTATTTGTACCAAGAGATCATCTTGCCTGAGTGGAAGAAGGAGGCAGTTAATATGGATTTCGTTAACGGTTTTCCTAGGTCTCGAAATCAATGTGATTCTATTTGGGTCATCATTGATAGAATGACCAAATCCGCCCATTTCTTGCCCATGAGAACTAATTTCTTAGCGGAAGATTATGCTAAATTGTATCTTGCGGAGATCATGAAGTTACATGGTGCTTTGGTGTATATTATCTCAAATCGTGGTCCTCTATTTTCATCCTACTTTTATAAGTCATCCCAAAGAGATTTGGGAACTAAGGTGTGCCTTAGTACCGCATTCCACCCGCAAACAGATGGGCAAGTGGAGAGAACTATCCAAATATTAGAGGATATGTTATGGGCTTGTGTGATTGATTATAGTGGTAGTTGATATGACCACTTGCTTTTGATTGAGTTCGCCTATAATAATAGTCACCACTCTAGAATTGGCATGGCGCCTTTTGACGCATTGTATGGTAGAAGATGTCGATCTCCTATTGGGTGGTACAAAGTTGGTGATTGTAAGTTGTTTGGCCCCGATTTAGTTCACCAATCCTTAGAGAAGGTGAAAGTGATTCGTGATAGATTGAAAACCGCTCAAAGTCGCCAAAAATCCTATATGGATGTGAGGTGTAGGCACTTAGAGTTTTGCGTTGGCGATTAGGTATTCTTAAAAGTGTCTCCCATGAAGGGAGTGATGCGGTTTGGAAAAGAGGGGAAGCTTAGTCCTTGGTATATCGGTCCCTATTTGATTGCGAAGAGGGTTATCAATGTTTCCTATGAGTTGGATTTGCCTTCTAGTATGGACTCTATTCACCCAGTTTTCTATGTCTCTACATTGCGGAAATGTGTGGGTGATCCTTCCTTGGTTGTTCCTTCAGAAGATATTGATATCTCAAACTTTTTGTCCTATTGGGATATCCCGATAAGGATCTTGGATCGGGAAGTTTGCCGGTTGTGAACGAAAGAGTGGCTTCGGTGAAGGTTTTATGGAGAAACCAAAAGTCCGAGGATGTTACTTGGGAGGAGGAAGAGGACATAAAGCCCAAGTACCCGCATTTATTTCCCATTCTGGAGGTTTGTATTTGAGGTATGTGTTAATCTCCTTACTTTGTCGTATGTCTTTGATAGACAATGGGTTGAAGTCCCCAATCTTTGAATTGATTTATGTCTTTGTTAGACAATGGATTAAAGTTCCCAATGTGTGAAATGATTTGTGCCTTGATTAAACCATGAGTTAAAGTCCCTAGGGCATTGAATTAATTCATGTTTTGATAGATGGTGGGTTAAATTCCCCATTGCTTGGAGTTTCTTGATGTCTTTGAAAGTTGATGGTTTGAAGTCCCTAAGTTGTGAAATGAGTAAGTGTTAATAAGCAATGAGTTAGAGCCCCGAAGTCGATGAGACGAATGATTGATAATGAGCATGACGTGTGGTGTATCCTTGTTGAATGCTTGTTTTAACATTGATTGAAGTGATGTGTGATGATATATTAGCTTATGTATACACTTACCTTACTCTTCATTCACGGATGAATGATCCTAGTGGGGGAGAATTGAAACACCTAGACTTGAACCATGTAAAAATAACTTAATTTTTGTGACTCTGAGTTGTGTACGACTAGAGCCTTGAGTCGTACCCTTGGTCACGAATCGTACCCACCTATCCCTCCCCTTTCGAACCTTGATCAGTCCATGTGAGTATAATATAGTTTCCTATAGGACATGACCTTCTCTTAGTCATAACCAATGCATACGAGTCGTATACTACTCAACCGCATAGAGGGAAGCCTCAAACCAAGTGGACTTTTTTTGTCACGATTGAAGCTTACTAGTTAGGGGTGAGTCGTACCCTTTGGATATGACTCAAGGGTGACTACTCATACCCTTAACAGTGTGTGTCACCTAGGAGAAACCTAGGGTACGAGTTAGGGTACCACTCGTACCCTACGGTACGATCACTAAGGGAATTGTATGGTGGAGTCATACCCCTGCATGATCTCACTTTTCAGCTTTTAACCAAGGACCTTTTTGTTATTTCCCTTTCCTAAAACCCTAACCCCTCTCACTATATAAATCATTGCAGCCTCCTAAGTCTTCATTCTACAGGACTCAAACACTCCTAAACACTCTAAAGGCTTCTTAAAGCAAGATTAGAGGCTAGGGTTTGGAGGGTGGTCATCTAGTGGCAAGAGGGGGTTAACATTCTTGGTGATTCAAGTTGTTTAAGGCATATATCTCTTCCCCTATATAAATATCTCTAAACCCGTGTATTTCACACTTGGATTAGTAAGTGTACATGGTGGTTTTGAAATCAAATAAAAAGGGTTTTGTTGCCTAATGATGTATAATGTTAAATCTTTCTTAGACTTATGTTTATATGTGATATTAATGATGAATTACATGTGTGGGTTCTTTTTTTATGTGGATTAACATGATGGTAATGAGTAACCCTAATCTTGATAATATATACCATGGAAATGGCCTTGTTGAAGATATGCACCCAAGGTGTTCGTGAAAATGTCTAAGTGAGTTGTCTAGTCATATGTTGATGATATATTAAACTAGGTAAATGGTCCAATGAACATGGATGAATGATAAATGATGTATTAAAGTAATTATGAACCATGTGTGATGAAATTTATGACCTTGTTTGTTGTCTAATGAAAGGGCAAAGTCCCCAGATATAAAGATGAACTTAAATTGTAGGTTGAACCCTAGTGTGGTGAGAATATGGTATAGAATTGTTGTAAGGGTCTTAATGACCATAAATTGCATTGTATGTTGAATTGAGAGAAGGCATTAGCCTATTAAGATGGTTGAATAATGAAGGCTCCCATAAGGACCATGTGGTCATGTATAGCGTTGAATTGGCTAAAATAGTTAAAGTCCTTAAATGTTGTATTAAATGTATATTGATACATGGGAAAAGGGTTAAAGTCCTAAATTCCAACTAATGATAGTGGTGATGGCTTATGGTCAAATTCCCTTGCCTTATGTGACGGCTTGAGGTAAAAGTCCCTTGCCTTATTAATGGATTGAGGTTGATGTCCCTTGCCCAATGATATTTCTTGAGGTTAAAGTCCCTTTCTTAAAAAGATATCTTGAGGTTAGAGAACCTCGCCAAATGGAATGACTTATGGTTGGAGTCTATGTATAGCATAAGGTTAGAGTCTCTTACCTAATGTGTGAGATGAGGTCGATTTCCCATGCCTAATTGAATGTGTGGACATGTGGTTGAAGTCTTATGTCCAATTAGATGTGTGTATGGCTAGAGACCCTTGTTTGAATAATTGTGTATGCGGTTAAAGTCCTTGGCTAATGAATGAGTAAGAATGGTTGAAGTCCTGTGTCTAAGTGCATGTGAATGTAGTTAAAGTCCCATGCATAATGTTAATTATGGAACCTATAGGTGTATAGGGTCAAATTTCCCTCACTTCATGTCTAATGAATGAATGTTTGAGATTAATGATGAACCTTGATATCTTGATTAGCATATGATATATATATATATATGGATTAGTGTGTGAATGAGATGAAATATGATATATATTGACTTGTTGTTGATTGATGATGTTATTTTATCACTTATCCTTGAGTTACATGCTAGCGTTCCAACCTCTAACCATCTCCGGGTGCTATATCCCCACGTGACATAGGGGCTGGAGAATCTTCTTTTCTTCCCGCGCAATGATTAGCCAATTGAAGTGATTCATGCATTGACTTGAAGTGGT
Source organism: Capsicum pubescens (assembly GCA_030864215.1). Taxonomy (NCBI): domain Eukaryota; kingdom Viridiplantae; phylum Streptophyta; class Magnoliopsida; order Solanales; family Solanaceae; genus Capsicum; species Capsicum pubescens. Next base: position 187,163,292 of record CM061546.1, read on the forward strand.
TATCTTTCTTACTTCGAAAAACATGCACCTCTTGGTCACTTATCTTTAGACTTGGTCTCTTTAAAACTTGGTTTGGCTATTGTTAGGGGCTTCTCCCGAGATATACTTTTATTGACTTCGGTTTTGTATAGAGGTATTGTGAACAGTTGTGAACTTGGGTGTGAGTTAGTTATTATAAATCTAATATTGACTTATGATATTATTTCTGCGATCTTAATTTGTGAATGAGATTTCATTTAACTCATATTGTATGATGAGATGTTAGGTTGGGTTATTGGGGCGACCTCCAGTTCATGTGATCTTGGGGTGCCCATATGACATGGCTCGAGGTTCGGGTCGTGTTAGCAAAGGTAGTTGGAGTTCAGTGTTGGTTATTGGGTGTTCTTAAAGGTATTACCCATGAAGGGAATGATGCAGTTTGGTAAGAAGGGGAAGCACAGTCCTTGATATGTTGGTCCATACTTGGTATTGAAGAGGGTTTGTAATGTTGTGTATGAATTGGAGTTTCCATCTATTTTGAGCTTTATTTAATCGGTGTTTCATGTTTCGATGTTGAGGTAGTGCGTGAGTGATCCTTTGATGATTGTTCCTTTGGAGGAGGTAGGTATTTTGGATTCCATATCTTATGAGGAAGTCCCAGTTGTAATTTTGTATTGACAAGTTCATCGATTGCAGACGAAGGACGTAGCTTTGATAAAGGTTCTACGGAGGGATCACAAGGTTAAAGAGGCTACTTGGGAAGCCGAACAGGACATAAAGTCCAAGTATCCGTTCTTGTTTTCTGCTCCGGATAATCATGCTTAAGGTATGTGTATTCCTTAATATCTTTGTTTTCTGACATTGTTAAAGGAAAGAGTGACTTCCTTAGCATCTTTGTTTTCTATCTTTGTTAAAGGTAAAAGTAGAGATATGTGGAATCAATTCGTGATAATAAATATCTTGTACCATAATTCAAGGATGAATGATCTATGTAGGGAAGAATTGAAACACCCTGGGATTTTTGTCCCTTGGAAATTTCTTAAGATTTAAGCTCACTACCTTAGTTACAACTCACCCTATGAGTCTTAGGGTATCCTAACGAGTCATTAGGATAAGTCATAACCAAACCAGTAAGTTTATGGCTAGTTTCAGCTCTAAGTACGAGTAGCTCACTAAGAGCCGTAATGATATATTACGAGTCGTTAGGTGTAATCATAGGGTGTCAAAATTAAGTCCCAATTTGGGTTGTGTGTTGACTAAGACTAGACCCTACAAGTCGTAGGGTCCTATTACAAGTGGTGCCATTGAGTCGTAAGAATAATAGTATAGGGTCCCTTAGTGGTACTGCCTTGGTTAAGACTCGAGGTGACGAGTCGTAACGAGTGGCAATGAGTCAAAGGTTGACTTGTAGTCAAAGGTGACCCTTTTTCTGCTATTAAACTAAGGGTATTCTAGACATTTACCCTCTTACCCAACTGGAAACCCACATCGTATAACCGCTTTAGGGTATCATTTTCCCTCATAAACACATCAAGGTAACTTCTCAACACTCTCAAATTCCTCAAAGTCAAGAAGACTTATGGATTTTAAGAGGTTGATCAATTAGGGTTTTCAAGTATGATTTCTCTCCGTACATGTTACTATTATAGGCATGTGACTCTTCCCTCATTGTTAATTTTATAAAAGCATATGTATTAAAGTGTTGTTCACATGGAATTATTTTGATTTTGAAAACAAGGGTTGTGGGTTTTGAATGTTTATTGTTGAACAATGTTTTCCCATTACTTAATTGTGATTATTCATGTTTTCAATATGTTTTTGAACTTATGGATGCATGGGTATGGTGAATGAACTAGGGAATTCTGATTTCAAACTTGTGACTTTTGAAGTGGTTATGACCCCAATCTATAGTGTGAAATTAGTTTTGAGATATGAGAAAGGTGGGAATTTGTAAATTGAACTAGTCTTGAACTATTGCATGATATAAAGAGGTATTTGAAACAAAATGGCATGATTTAATGAAAAAAGGGAGTCGGTGCTCCCCCACCTTGTATTAATGAACAAAGGGAGTTACTTCTCCAAGTTAATGGAAATTTTTTTGGCATGATGTGTTACCTTACAATTGTAGTTGGTATGACGATACCAACAATGTATGACTTAATGTGAAATGTGGTTCATGATTGGGACTGTGTGATAAATATTTTAATTAGTCTCTAATAAATGTTATGTAGCTGAGTCGTGAATATGAAGATACGGGTGACCAACACTGAAAACCGCATTTGCTGATGCGAGGGTCAAAGTGACCAGGGAGGTTCGAGTCCCCCTCATTATATTATTTCATAATTAGGGAGGTTCGAGTCCCCATAAATCATTACATGATAGTGCGCTTAAGTCACCTTTGTATTTTTTGGGAGATTCGAGTCCCCCGTGTGCATATATATGAGATTATTCTCTAGTTCATGTTGCTACACGCACTGTGGCCCTACCAGGGGGTGAGATCTGGGGCTTATATAGCCCCTGGGTACATGTTATGATGGTTGATCTACACAATCCTGACACATGATGTATACATATATATATATATATGTGTGTGTGTGTGTGTATAAATGCATCTGATTATGTGCATTCATTGGGATGATGTTAAATTATTGATTAGGTCATTATGTTATCCTTATCCCCGAGTTACATGCTAGCGGTTACCCCGCTAACCATCTTCAGACGTTGTATCCCCACGTGATATAGGAATTGGTCACACTTCTACTCCTCTTTCTCAGTGATTAGGATTCGGGATCATCTCATGAGTTGACATTGAAGTGGTGAGCTTCCATACATCGGAAGTCTACATTTCATGTTTTGTTCCTCTTATGTCTTGGACTTATTTTTGAATATTGTCGGGGGCATATCCCAATACTTTATTAATACTCAATTTTGTATCATTGTTTAGAAGGCTTTGTTTGGACTACTGTGGTTATTAGGCGGTGTCAGTCAGTCGTTTGGCCGGTCATCGGTGGTTGGTCATGGACATGCATTGAAATTTTCTTAAGCTATTGCACGCTATCTTGTTATATGTTTAGAATTCATCCAACTTTAGGGTGTGTTGTGTTTGTCTTGGTTAGGTAAAGGGATGATCTCCAGTCCACTCGATACTTGAGATACCCAAAACAGCCAAGCCCTGGTTTGGGTCGTGTCAAGAAGTCATCCAACAAAGTAGACTCAGCATCGTCACCCCTATACTATTCCCATTCCTCATACCACCGATACGCCACATCCTTCAACTGATAAGCAGTGAACTCCACACCCTCCACATTAGTAGCATGCATCACACGAAAAATTGTTTCCATCTCATCAATGAAATTTTAAGGATCTTCCTCAACTTCAGAACCAGTGAAAGTCAGAGTACTCGACCTCATAAATTGGCCAACTCTAGTGACCTCATCAGATGGAGCAACATACGAAACACGTACAGTATGAGAGGCCATTACCTGGGTAAGAAAATGGATTGACTAGAGAAACTCAGCATTAGATACATTAGCTTGAGATGTCTGAGGAGGGATAGGGGGAACCGGTGGACTCCATGTGGTGCAGTACAATCAGGAGCTAGATCTCTAGATCGGGTCTGAACTCGATAAATAGTACAAGCTCCAGCGATGTTGTCCTCGAACGGGATGAGAGAGTTTCCACGAGCATCAAATCTTTTGAGAGACATGATGTGAAAAGCAAACATACGTGAATTAGAGGAGATTTCAAAATCTTAGACTCTATAGCTCGAAATAGAACAAGAAAAAAGGGAAACATTCCTAAATGCCTCGTAGCGTCTCCCTTATAAATGTGGTACTACACCCTATAAAAGAGACTCTACTTGACACATCTTTATGCCAATCCGCATCACTACATTCATGACCCGAACCAGGACCTAGCCGTGATGGGCATCTCAAGTCCACCGTGGACCAGAGACCACCCCAGTACCTAGACGAGAAACCGCACACTACCTCACAGTGGTTAAATTCCAAACATATAACAAGATAGAATAAAATAATCTCAAAGAATTTAAGATATGTCTATAACCGATAACTGTTAACCAACCAAAAATAACAAACACCACCACCCAAGTCCACAGTAGTCTACAAAGACTTCTAAAAAGAAATATCAATAAAGTGTCGGGACTTACCCCCGACCTTGACTATAACAATGACAATATTAATGATAATGCAAACTCTCAATTATAATCTATGAATGGAAACTGATGAAATGTCCAAGTCTTTCAGAGAATGGAAGCTCACCACTTTACCACCAATGACCGAAGAACCGAGTCGATCCACCTAGCACTGTGCAGGAAAAGTAGAAGTATCTCCCATGCCTATATCATGTGGGGATACAGCATCCGAAAATGTTTAGTAGGTTGAGAACTTGCATATAACTCAGGGATAGGGGGGAAATAATGTCAAGTCAAGATCAAATTAAAAACCATGTGAACATCATCATATACATACATAAATAATATGCTGGGAAAGGGAATAAGGCTTACCGTGCACTTAAAAACTTTAGCCTAGATTGTGTAGATCAACAGTCATAAGATGACACCCATGGGCTATATAGGTCTAGCTCTTCCCCAGCTGGAAGAGCTCCAGTGAGTGTAGCCGCACAAACCAGAGGATGTATATATACACCATGGAGGACTCGAACCTCCCGGAATACCAAGGTGACTTAAGCACCCAATTATGTAATATAATATTGGGGACTCAAACCTCCCAATCATATAATAAGAGAAACTCGAACCACCCGATCATACAGACCCCCACATTGACAATCGTAGTTTCCAGAATTGGTCACTCGGGGCCTCTTCTTTCACGACTCAACTACATATCCCTCTTTTAAGCCCCATTAAAATATTTATCACACATTCCTATTTATTGAACCACAATACACATTTAGTCATGCACTATTGGTATCGTCATACCAACTACAATTGTAAGGTAACACCAACATGCCATCACAATTCCATTAACTTCGGAAAATAACTCCCTTTGTTCAATAAATCAAACCACTATGTTTTAATAACCTCTTTATATGTGATTGTTCTGAAAATAGTTCAATACAATTTTATTTGTACTCAAAACCACTTTCACAAAATTGGATTAGGGTTATTACCAATTCAATTGTCAATATTTACAAAACTTGGGGGAAATTATAATCTCTTAGTTTATTCACCATACTCATGCATCAAATTGATTTCAAAACTACCATTTAAAACATAATCAATTCATATGTAAACATGAAACATCATATAAACAACAATCATTCAAAACCCTAAACTAATATTGAAAACCCATATTTAAAACCATCTGATTAAACCATTAAAATACATTTTTTTCATAAATTGAGGATTAGGGAAGAGTGACATGCCCGAAACACTAAGTTCTATGGAGAGAGTTCAACCCTTGAGCCATTAAATGACCTACTTCTTGGAAATCCTAAGTATTTTTCTTGAGAGAATTTAGAGAGAATAGAGAGTATCTTTGATGTGTTAAAGTGGGGAAAGAATGCTCCAAGGGTGTTTTATGGTCATGGTTATTAAGTATGGAAAGGAGGTAAATGTCTAAAGTGCCCTCAACTTAAAAACTGGAAAATTATCGCCAGTGACTATGGGTCACACTGCGACTCATAATGATACATTACGAATCGTCACCATGAGTCGTAGCCAAGACAGTGCCATTAGGCATACATATTGATAACCCTACAGCTTATATCATACGACTCATTAAGGTACCCTATGCCTCGTAGGGTCCTAGTCATCACTGGGATAGCAACACTTAGAACGCACACTAGTTTGACTATGGTTGGGATATTAAGGCCTCATTTGTTTACACTTAATGGAGGTCTAAATCTGAATGGTTCAGAATTCAGTCCATTAAGTGCGTTTGTTTTTTATTTTAAAAAGCCTCTTATTCTATTTGATAACCTCTAAATGAGTCAGATATGAAAAAGAGTCTGAATGGCATTCAGACTCTTTTTAAAACGTAATTATTTTCTCAAAACTCTCTCACTTTGTTATATTTCTGTCTATATACGTTGTTTTTCACCCTCCATATTCACGTTACTCTCTCTCCCTCCCTTCACGTTTCTCTCTCTCTTCCTATTCACGTTGCTTTTCTTCTTTTCAGGTATGATTCACAAAAACTTTTTATAAGTACTTTAGTTTTCAATTTTTGTAACCACTATTTGTTGCCAATAGCTTACTAGAATTCGTTGAAAATAACGTATATAGATGCATGGTTTTTGTTTCAATTTGTGGTTTTTGTGTTTGATTCGTTGAAAATCACGTATTAAAGAGTTGTACCACTAGATTTCTTAAAAATTTAACCAAATCAATAAATTTACATTATGTTTAATTTGATTTGATTCTAAATAATAAAAAACTCTATCAAAATATGTTTGGTTTTAACCAAAAACTGAAAGAGTGTACCACTAGATTTCTTCAAAGTCGAACCAATCCACACCCTTGTTTTCCTTTTCTGCTTTAAGTAAAGGGTGATAGAAAGGAAGAACGTAAAACAAGTAAGAATCTCTGGTAAGATATTATTCTTTGACCTTGGTTTAATTCTTGTAAAGTGTGGCTTTTGGTGTTGGATTAAAAAGGGAAGAAATTGTCCTATATGGAATGGACCAGCAAGTAAATGTTCATTATAATTAATTTGCTTTGATTTTAAATAATAAAAAATTCAATCAAAACATGTTGGACTTTAAATTTCAGCTTGTTTGTGGCTTAATTGGTTTATTTATGTACTGATTCTATACTCTATAATGCACATATAGATATAGCTTAGTAGCATATTTTGTACTATTCTTTTGATGATTATTAAACATTTGGTAGAATGAGAATTTTGGATTATAGTATAATTTTTTTATCTAATAACGCTAGGTTGGTTTAATTAGTTCCTTTTTTCTTCTTCTTTTTCTTAATAGAGTAAGTATTTATTTCCATCGCTCGTATTTATATTTGTTAATTAAATTAAAATTTCATAATTCAGTTATGGAACAAACTAGTGACAGATTGATTTGGAGAATGGATGTTCTAAAAACTTTTTTAGAATCTTGTATTCAAGAAGTATCATTTAACGAGAGATGTGGAAGTAGTTTGAAAGCTGAATCATGGGATAGAATTAAAGAGATCTTTATCACTACGCATAACTTTGTAGCTACACAAAAGAAGATGAAGAACCAATAAGATTATATAAAAGAAAAATATCAAGCTTGGTTGCCACTAATTAAAAAGACAGGCAATATTTATGATCCTACAACTAATACCATTCAAATGCCTAATAGTGAGTGGGAAGAATATATTAACGTTAGTTCGTTGTATTTTTTCTCCTTTTATTTTACTATAAAGAAAACAGTTTAAGGTGTATATAAAAAGTATGACTTCTTATATTTGGATATAGGCTCATCCAAAAGCAAAGGTATTGAAAAGATCACCACTAGCCTTTCCAGAACTTTGTACAACACTCTTTGAGGGTTCTACTACAACAGGCGTTCATGGTTGGAGTTCAAGTTGTACAACACCGCGACCTAGTGCCCCTTCTGCATCTACTAATATAGATCTTGATGATCTACAAGATCTAGTTGATGAAAAAAATGATAAAGCTTTTAACGATTTTTCATCTCAATCTTCAATTTCAATTGAAAAAACAAAGAATTTGGGAAAGAAAAGAAAAAAAAAATTATCCTGATTGGAAATTGATGAGAAAATAAGTACCCGCATTGGAATTATTAATTAATAAAAATAGTGCACCTGAAGTTGAGGAATATATGGAAAAGTTGGATGGACTTGTATGGGGAGATCCATTGTACTTTTCAACTGTTAGTATACTCTATGAAGGTGATAGCTATCGAAAAGCATGGATAAAACTAACAGAGACTGATAAATTAGAGAATTGGGTTAAAGTTATGGGGAAAAAATGGGTATTCTTTAATTTTGTGAATTACTAGTATATTTATTAGACGCAAAGATTTCAAGAAATCTAGTTTTTATATTTTTAGTTAATTTTTTTAATAATTTTTGAGACTTTGTAGTGCTGTATGTGGTGCCTATGAAACATGTTTGTTGGTGAACTGCATTGTTTTTATATTTTGTTGTGTTTGAGGAGTATAAAATTTTTATAATCACTTTAATTTGTTATTGTTATATGTAATTTCTGATCTTGCAAAATATGTAGTTGGTTGTACTTATTATTGTACATTATTTTTTTATTTGTAGAGCAGATTTTACATGGATATTGATGATCAAATATTATGGTTGATGATCTTATATTGGCAAAGAAAATGTTATAGACTCACATATGATCGAAGAAATAAAGATTTAACATCATCTTTATCTGGTCAAAAATATACATTAGAATTATTGTTTGGTTCTAATCGACAATGTATAGAATTGATGAGTATGTCACATGATGCATATGTTCGGCTATGTCAATATTTTAAACAAAATGGATGGCTCACTGATAGCAAACATATATCTGTCAAAGAAAAGATAGCAATGTTTTTAACTATTATAGGACATAATGAGCGCTACATTGTTATTAAGAGAAGATTTCAGCATTCTTCGCAAACGGTGCACAAGTATTTTGATACGCCCAAATTACAACTCTCGTTAGAAAGTGTAAGCGGTCTCTTTCAAATATAGAACCCAACTGGGTTGGGTGTCGAATCCCACAGGGAATACTCTGGTCACTAAGTGTTGCAATTATTAGTATACTGTTGGTCGAAAATTCCAAGGAAAAAGGGGGTTTGGTTTAAGCGTGAACTAATATTATCAAAGTAACAATGGAACGATTTGCGTAGTAAGATTTAATCACAGAGATTGATAAGTTAGGGTTATGTCCACCTTATAAGTTCTACTTCTCTATTAACTATGAGTAACGCGGAATTTAGACATGCATGCACTTATAGAGAATCGTATTCTAATTCTAAATCCAAGTGTTTCTCAACCATCAAGGATTTATTTCGCTTTAGCTCTCTCGAGCCTAAAGTGTATAAAAAATGGTACAAATTCTCCAAGAAGTTAATCCGGTTAAGGCATTAACGTGTAAATAGAGGTTGGAAACCTTATTTCCTTGTCACACTCTCTTTTCCAAACATGTAACTTTTCTCTCGAACAAGTTAATGCTATAATGGCGTATTCTCTATGTTTGCAACCATAAGAATTCAATCAAAACGAAAAGAGTAATGATATAAGTAGCATAACACATCAAGAATTCACAAACTCATAGTAATAGATAGTATCTTACAAGGTTTCCATAACCCTAACAGATAAGTTTAGCTACTCATGAATACAATGAAAATCAAAGTAGACATCATCATCATACCAAAACTTAGAGAAATTTTGGCTATGGAGATGAAACGTGTTTTGTTTCTCCGTTGCTCAAGTGAGCCGTTTTCTGTTCTCAAAACTAGTACCAAATCTTCAACGTGAATTGTCAATAATAATCCAATGATAATGATGCTGAAAAATTCAGCAATAAGGTTTTTAATAGCATCCTTGTCTAATAAGTTGCTACTGCATCCTTAAGTATTTAAAAATACTGGGTTTGCCCGGGAAAAAGTTCTCATGCATCACATTCAGTCCAAAATCTGCCTTCCCTCTTATGTGAAGTTTTCCTTTGCTGCCCACAGGTCCACAAAGTGCTGAAATCTTCATCATTAGTACCTGAAAAACATGCTAATCACATTGGTCAGCTCACTTAAAGGAAAATGGACTAAAAGTGCAAGAATTATATATTTTATCCTCAAAACTTAGCCAAAACATGGGTAAATTATGGTGCTTAGACGTATAAATACGCCCAACATCACCACCCCACACTTAAAGCTTTGTTTGTCCTCGAACAAAATATTACATCCATGCAAACACCTAACTAGAATTTCACAATAGCAACACAAAATTTTCAACAAGACATGCACGGCAATTATTAACAAAGAGTAGGTTTCTTGATCATTACTAGAAACAACTCAGCCTCCAACATAGACTCATTAGGGTGTTCAATTCGTTATACACAAGTTACGCCACAAAGAATCATATAAAACCACCCAACAATCATCAACCATGTGTGCTCACAAAAGATATCACCCATAAACACTCATATTTTTGCATTTTTCGAAACATGGGTATAAGATTTTCCTTGCGCTCACTCTCACAAGGAATTCTTATATTGTAACTAATGACCATAGTCTTGCCCTTAGTGTAATGCTCCACTAATATCAGAATGCTAAGCTTAGGATCAAATAGGTCTTTACAGGTTGTAATGTAGGCTAAGGGACAGGTAGGACTATTTTGGCCAGAAATAGTGACTATGTTCCCTAAACGCTTTAATACACTACATTATGCCATTTACACTATCTTTTAACAACCACTTTACCTCTCTTTCATCTACCAACCCCTTTTTACCCATTTTGTTATTCAATCATCAACACAACTATCTTTTTGTTTTTCTAATTTAAATTTTTGTTTTTTCTTTCTTTTTTTTTATATTAAGCAAGCATCCCTATAATAGACACTCTTTTTCACAACAATTTCAAGTACCAATACACCCTGAGGCATCACTTTCACCATTCTCCTTTTATTTTTCCACATGATTCTACAATTTTAAAGCGCTTAGGAGTTTGGATCAAATTATGGTCTTGAAAAAAAAAATGGATTAGGCTACATATGAGGCTGCCAAAGAAAATAGCTAAAGGCTCAAAGGGGGTTCACTAGGACAATGTACAAAGGTAGGTAAAAAGAAGGTAAACAATTTCAGGGCTGCCAAAGAAATGCCTAAATCATCTCCTACACTCACAATCTTTATTTCGCTTCACACACACACCAGGCAAGTTCTAGCATCAGTCACAACAAAGAATATACAATATCCTCACACACACAAGGCACATGGTCAAATTTATTGGGAGCATTATAGATTCTTGACCCAACAGGTGAATGAATTAAACCACAACAATTTATCACACAGTGAATCACAACTTAGAGCCTAAGCGTCTCAATAGCAATGATTTAGCACAAACTCTTGTTATAATACCATGCCGTCTATCAGAACAATTTCATGCAACATCTAAAATCTACTAACTAATTACAACTAACTAACTAACTACTAATTCAAACAAACAAGAATAAATGTAGGCAAAGAAATACAATACAGCAGACATATACCCGCACCCCACACTTAGACGGGACACACTATCCTCAGTGGAAATAAATAAGGAAAACCTGATTAGTTGGACTCCTCTTCTATGTCTGGGGTCATACCCCCTGCGTCGGAATCATCAACAGAGTCGTCGTCATCAGAGTTTTCCTCCACATCTGAGTCTGGCAGTCGGTGATCATCGTCAGTCGGCACGTCATTATCGAGAGGTTCCTCCAAATTGTGTTCTAAGGTTGAGGATCTATTTAAAGGCTAAGCCATGGGTCGGGTTTGATCCATGTACAATCTGGTTAGGAGACAAAAAAAAGATAAGTAGGCGGCGCCTAATGCTTTGCCTATGCTTAGCATAGGCGGCGCCTTTAGCAATGCCTAGATAGGCATAGGCGGCGCCTTGCCTATCGCATAGATTGGAATAGGCGGTGTCTTGCCTATAGCCTAGATTGGCATAGGCGGCACCTATGGCATTGCCTATGTGAGGCAGTGAGCATAGGCAATGGCATAGGCGGCGCCTATAGCATTGCCTACATTGGTATAGGCCTTGCCTTGTCCATTGCCTATGTGAGGCAGTGAGCATAGGCAATGGCATAGGCATTGCCTTGTCCGTTGCCTAGACTTGCATAGGCATTGCCTTGTTCGTTGCCTAGATTGGCATAGGCAATGCCTAGCCTATATCTTTTGCTCCATCATTCCTCACTTACCACATTTAGCATGGCTCACTTTCAAATCAAAATTTGGGACTAATCTCTTCCTTTGTATATCTTGCACCTACACTTAATCAAAAACAACAAAAATGATTAGCAGAATGGGTTGCCACCTACCGAGCGCCTTAGTTTTGGTCGTGGCTCGAATCTTCTTATTAAACTTTTATTTATCAAAAACAAAATCCTAACGAAACAAAAATAATTAGAATGATGGGTTGCCTCCCATGTAGCGCTTGATTTATTGTCGCGGCACGACATAGTTATCTCGAGTACTCAGACTTCCTCGAGATATATGGTGGCTATACATTTTATCGAATCGGTTGGACCGATATATAGCTTCACTCTTTGGCCATTCACCTTAAAGACACCACCATCATTGTTTTCTAACTCTACTACTCCAAATGAGTAAACTTGGCTGATTTTGAATGGACCAGACCATTTAGATTTCAACTTACCTGGAAACAGCTTCAGTCTGGAGTTGAAAAGAAGTACCAAATCACCCTTATGAAAGTTTCGTTGGACAATCCTCCGATCATGGTACTTTTTCATCCTTTCCTTGTAGAGGTCTTCTCTTTCATACGCATGAGGACGGAATTCATCCATCTCATTCAGTTGTTCCAACCTCAGATTAATAGAATCATCCCAATTCAAGTTAAGCCGCTTCAGCGCCCACAGTGCTTTATGTTCTAGCTCAATTGGCAAGTGACAAGCCTTCCCATAAATTAGTTGATATGGTGACATGCCAATTGGTGTCTTAAACGCAGTCCTATATGCCCATAAAGCATCATCCAGCTTTTTGGACCAATTTTTCCTACTGGCATTCACAGTCTCCGCAAGGATTAGCTTGATCTCCCGATTAGAAACCTCTACCTGCCCACTAGTTTGTGGGTGATATGGTGTAGCTACCTTGTGTTTCTTAACCCCATATTTCACCAATACGGCTCTGAACAGCTTATTGCAAAAATGTGAACCTCCATCGCTTATGATGGTACGAGGTACCCCAAAATGAGAGAAGATATTTCTCTTTAAGAACGCTACAACACGCTTACCTTCATTATCAGCTAGCGCTACTGCTTTGACCCATTTGGATACATAATCCACAGCAACTAGGATATATTTCATCCCAAACGAACTCACAAATGGGCCCATGAAATCAATACCCCATACATCAAATAGTTCTACTTTAAGAATTTTAGACATGGGCATCTCATGGTGCTTCGAGATAGAGCCTTGCCTCTGACACTGATCACATCTTCTCACAAAATCGTAAGCATCCTTGAATAATGAAGGCCAGTAATAGCCACTTTAGAGTACCTTCCTTACCGTTCGATCATCTGCATGGTGACCCCCAACTTGGGAAGCATGACTTGCTTCCAGTATGCTAGGCACCTCCACATCTGAGATGCATCGCCTAATAATACCATCAGCACATCGTCGAAAGAGATACGGTTCATCCCAGAAGTAGTGTTTCACATCATGCATGAACTTTCTCTTTTGATAAAAGGAGAGATGCTGAAGAATCACTTTACTTACCACGTAGTTCGCAAAGTCTGCATACCACGGTAAGTCTTCCACCATAGTGGCTAGGATTTCTTCTTCGGGAAATGCATCATCAATATCAAGGTCGGGTTGCACTATGTGCTCACTCTCAATTCTAGATAGATGATCAGCTACTTGGTTTTCGCAACCTTTTCTATCCTTTACCTCAAAATCAAATTCTTGAAGCAGTAACACCCACCTAATTAGCCTTGGCTTAGCATCCTTCTTTTCCATTAGATATCGTAGAGTCGCATGATCTGTATGAACTACTACTTTGGTTCCTAACAAGTAAGCATGGAACATTTCAAAAACATAAACAACTGCTAGAAGCTCTTGTTCAGTGATGGTATAGTTCTTCTGTTCTCCATTCAAGGCCTTGCTCGCATAGTAGATTGGATGAAATAGCCTTTCTCTTTTCTGACCAAGTACAGCACCCAAGTCTACCCCGCTTGCATCACACATAACTTCAAAAAGTAGAGACCAATCGGGTGCTACAATAATAGGAGCTTCAACTAACTTTCCTTTGAGGCATTCAAATGCCTTCAAGCAATCTTTACCAAAGTCAAATTTTGCCTCCTTCTCCAAAAGTTTGCATAATGGGCTAGCAATCTTGGAGAAGTCTTTAATAAACCTCCGATAAAAACCTGAATGACCGAGAAAACTACGCACCCCTTTTACAGAAATTAGAGGTGGTAATCTCTCGATAACTTCAATCTTGGCTCGATCAACCTCAATTCCCCTTTCAGAGACTTTATGCCCAAGAACAATGCCTTTCTTAACCATAAAGTGACACTTCTCCTAATTTAACACCAGGTTGAATTCAACACATCTCTGCAAAGCCATACTCAGATTTGCCAAGCATGATTCAAATGACTCACCTACAATAGAAAAGTCGTCCATAAACACCTCCAAGGTGTCTTCGACCATATCAGAAAAAATGGACATCATACATCGCTGGAAAGTAGCAGGTGCGTTACATAGCCCAAATGGCATTCATTTGAAGGCAAACGTACCATACGGGCATGTAAAAGTAGTCCTCTCCTGATCTTCAGGAGCAATGCAAATCTGATTGTATCCGGAATAACCATCTAAGAAACAGAACCATCCCTTCCCTGCCAATCGATCAAGCATTTGATCCATGAATGGCATTGGAAAGTGATCCTTTAACGTCCATGAATTCAGCTTCCGGTAGTCCATGCACACTCTCTACCCTGTGACAGGTCTGAGTGGAATTAGCTCATTCTTTTCATTTGCGACTACTGTCATGCCCCCTTTCTTGGGCACACATTGCACTAGACTCACCCATTTACTGTCTGAAATTGGGTACACCACCCCTGCATCTAACCACTTAATAATTTCTTTCTTCACCACCTCTTACATAGGTGGATTTAAACGACGTTGGTGCTCAATGGTGGGTACGCAATCTTCCTCGAGCTGAATCTTGTGCATACATATCCCAGGAGGGATACCAATTATATCAGCAATAGTCCAACCAATGGCTCTCTTGTACCTCTTCAGAACAAAGATGAGAGTCGTTACTTGCTGTTCACCTAAATCAGCCACAACAATAACCGGAAGTGTATTCCCACTTCCCAAGAACGTATACTTTAGATGTCTGGGGAGCTCTTTCAATTCTAGCACTGGTGGCTCTTCAATGGATGGTTTCTCTGGTGGTGACGGTCGATTCTTAAGGTCAAGGTCCAGCTTCTTAGGGGCATGAGAATAGGACCCCATTCCTGTTAGAGCACGAATAGTTTCTTCATACTCTTCAACATCCTCATGCTCAAAGTTCAAAAGTACAGCAGACAATGGCTCAACAGTAAGATGCTTCTCTACAGATAATTCTTTCTCGTCCTCATAATAAACATCAGCTATAGAGAACACATTTATATCTTTAGGCTGCTTCATTGATTTGCATACATCAAAATGGACCACTTCGTCATTCATCTGAAATAAAAGCTCGTTTGCTCGTAAATCAATAAGCACACTTCCTGTTGTGAGGAAAGGGCATCCCAAGATTATGGGAACTTCAGAATCTACCTCGCAATCCAAAATAACAAAGTCTGCAGGAAAAATGAAGGAAGAAACCTTCACCAGTACATCATATAAGATACCAACAGGTCATTTTACCGACCTATCTTCCATCACGAGCCGCATATTGGTTGGTGTAGGATCGCCCAACCCCAACTATTTATAAATAGATAGAGGCATCAAATTGATACTAGCCCCCAAATCGCACAATGCCTTAGCAAAATCCAAGGATCCAACCGTGCAAGGAATAGTGAAAGCACCAGGATCCGTCTTTTTTTGTACTAAAGATCTCGTGGTAATTGCACTGCAATGATGAACATTATCTGCCAGTTCATAACTTGCTGCCCTTTTCTTTGTCAAAAGGTCCTTCATGAATTTTGCGTATACTGGCATCTGCTCCAGTGTCTCCACCAAAGGCACATTAATAGTCAACTGCTTCAACATAGTCATGAATTTACTGAACCTGGTGTCATCAGCTTTCTTCTTCAGTCTCTGAGAAAAAGGTGGTGGTGGAGTTGGGAGAGTTTTCTCCACCACTTCCTTTTTATCTTGCTTCCGATTATCAATCTTTTCAGGCTGGTGACATCTAGGTGTAGTGTCATGAACGTTCTCATTCTGATTTTCAGCTTCTACAGAATCATCACAATCTGCTTCAATAACATTCTCTTTTGTAATATCAACCACCTGCTTGCCTTTGGATGGATTTTCCAACACCTTACCACTCCTGGTAGTAATAGTCATACATGATCCATCATTCCTTGGGTTCTGCACAGTATCGCTAGGTAAGGTACCAATTTTTCTTTGATTGAGTATTGCTGATAGTTGACTCAATTGTTGTTCCAGCTGTTTTATTAAAGTGGAATGCGAATCAACCAATTGATTTATTGAGGACAAATTATTTTTTACCTCAGTTACTCCCGTGTTGGTTGCCTCCACTCCTTTCAACAACTTAGCCATCATATCTTCCATGGACATCTTTCCAGAGCCAGATGCCGCAGCCTCACAATTTCCAGGAGGAACATACAACCACTCCTGTCAGTCTTATTCTTGAATTTGGATTTTTCATAATAGTTCTGACCTTGGTTTCCTTGGGCATTGCCTCGGAAACCCCCCTAATTATTCAAATAATTCGCTTCCTCCTCAGAATCGGATTCATCTCTACCCTGTGATACAATAGCCTTGACATTTCCTATCTTTCCTGATAATAAATGCTTGGTAAGAAGGTCCATCTGCGTTTTCATGTGAGCCATATCTTGGTCATGTTCCTCTTCTCTTCGCCTCTGTTCTGCTGTTATGCCAGTAGATACAGTAAAGATTGCTACCTCAGAATCCCTGGTATGCTAAGATCTACTCTGCTTTGTCATACGATCCAGCATATCACCAGCCTCAATAAAAGTAAGGTCCATGAATGACCCACCTGCAGCATTATCAACCACTGGCTTAGTCACCGAGTTCAACGCCCTGTATAATATTTCCATCAAGTGGATGTTGGTCATCTGATGATTTGGGCACTGCATAAGCTTCTTTTTGAACCTCTCCCATGTTTCGTGGAGAGCTTCAGTTGGAAGCTGTCGAAAATTGTTGATCTCATCTCGTAACTGTGCTCTCTTGGATGGCGGAAAGAATCTTTCTAGCAAAGCGTCTTTCAATGGCCTCCAATTAGTAATAGAGTCAGGAGTCAGCCCGTTCAACCATAGAGTTGCCTCTCCAGATAGAGACAATGGAAATAAGCGCAGTCGAATTGTATTTTGTCCAACTCCTGTATTGTCAAACGACTTGCATGTTGAGATAAAGTTGATCAGATGCATATTTGGATCATCGCCCGCAAGTCCACCAAATAACCCTTTGATTTGTAATAGCTGGATCATGGTGCTGGTGATATTGAACTTGGCTCCGGGTGCCAAGGGTGGAGGAATAATAGCCCCTGTGGCACCAGCCGCATCCAAATCGGCATCATCATCATCGAAAGGGGCCTGCACAGCTCGGCATTCAGGTCTCATTCTAGCTTGACGATCTATCCTGTTCACAGGTGCTGCCACCTCACCAGCACGCCCTGTATTTAATAACTCATCATCACCCAGGTCCTCTTCATCAAGATTTGTTTCCCGACCTGGGTTATCAATATTCTGTTGATGCACTTGAGCAACTGTCAATGCAGCTAATCTTTCCTGCTCCTGTTGAGCAGCCATCCGTTCAAGGTTTCGTTGCGCATCCATTCTTCCAATTAGATGTGGTTCAGGATTTAAAGGTAATAACGATTGACCAGAACTTCGTGTATTTAGCATGCACTCCAATAAACCTGAACAAAACAAAAACAACAAACAAAAAGTAAAATTCGAGAATCTTTGACCAAAGGGTCTATTAACTATCACAAACTTAGTTGACAATCGTATTCCCCGACAACGGCGCCAAAATTTGATATGCCCAAATTACAACTCTCGTTAGAAAGTGTAAGCGGTCGCTGTCAAATATAGAACCCAACTGGGTTGGGTGTCGAATCCCACAGGGAATACTCTGGTCACTATGTGTTGCAATTATTAGTAGACTGTTGGTCAAAAATTCCAAGGAAAAAGGGGGGTTTGGTTTAGGCGTGAACTAATATTATCAAAGTAACAATGGAATGATTTGCGTAGTAATATTTAATCATAGAGATTGATAAGTTAGGGTTATGTCCACCTTATAAGTTCTACTTCTCTATTAACTATGAGTAACGCGGAATTTAGACATGCATGCACTTATAGAGAATCGTATTCTAATTCTAAATCCAAGTGTTTCTCAACCATCAAGGATTTATTTTGCTTTAGCTCTCTCGAGCCTAAAGTGTATAACAAATGGTACAAATTCTCCAAGAAGTTAATCCAGTTAAGGCATTAACATGTAAATAAAGGTTGGAAATCCTATTTCCTTGTCACACTCTCTTTTCCAAACATGTAAATTTTCTCTCGAACAAGTTAATGCTATAATGGCGTATTCTCTATGTTTGCAACCATAAGAATTTAATCAAAACGAAGAGAGTATTGATATAAGTAGCATAACACATCAAGAATTCACAAACTCATAGTAATAGATAGTATTTTACAAGGTTTCCATAACCCTAACAGATAAGTTTAGCTACTCATGAATACAATGGAAATCAAAGTAGACATCATCATCATACCAAAACTTAGAGAAATCTCGGCTATGGAGATGAAACATGTTTTGTTTCTCCGTTGCTCAAGTGAGTCGTTTTTTGTTCTCAAAACTAGTACCAAATCTTCAACGTGAATTGTCAATAATAATCCAATGATAATGATGCTGAAAAATTCAGCAATAAGGTTTTTAATAGCATCCTTATCTAATAAGTTGCTACTGCATCCTTAAGTATTTAAAAATACTGGGTTTGCCCGGGAAAAAGTTCCCATGCATCACATTCAGCCCAAAAGCTGCCTTCCCTCTTATGTGAAGTTTTCCTTTGCTGCCCACAGGTCCACAAAGTGCTGAAATCTTCATCATTAGTACCTGAAAAACATGATAATCACATAGGTCATCTCACTTAAAGGAAAATGGACTAAAAGTGCATGAATTATATATTTTATCCTCAAAACTTAGCCAAAACATGGTTAAATTATGGTGCTTAGACGTATAAATACGCCCAACATCATATTTTCATGAGGTTCTCGAGGCAATGATGAAATTTGCAAAAGAGATGATTGCACCTACAACATTTGATTCGAATATGAATATTCCTAGTGCTCATAATAAGAGGTTGCAAAGAATTTTTAAGGTACTATTTTTAAATTATTATTATAGAATTTTAGAAAAAAAAATTATGTTGACACAATAATATAAATTGATAGGGAAAAATAGGTGCATTAGACGGGACATTAGTACACGTTGTTGTTCCTGCTAATCAACAAATTATTTATAGATGAAGAGGAAAAGGTAAATGCTATCAGAATGTTCTAGCAATATGTGACTTTAATATGGTCTTCACTTATGTTTATGTTGGATGGGAAGGGGTAGCACATGATGCATGAGTTCTAACAGAAGTTGTATCTAATCCAAATAATGGCTTTCCATTTCCTCCATTCAGTAATTAATAAAGTTTAAATGATTAAAATAATTATTTAGTCTTTCAATATGATAAACTAATTTTTTTATTGTAATGTCAGATAAATATTATCTATGTGATGCGGCATATTCAAATACTCGAGGATTTCTAGCACCATATCGTAATGTTAGATATTGGATAGGATATTATCGTCGTAGGCGTACCATAACTAAGGAGAAAAATTTTAATCATGCTCATGCACAGCTTAGAAATGTTATTGAGCGTTCGTATGGAGTACTAAAATCAAGATTTCCTATATTGGACAAGATGGCTCCATATCCTATCAATATCCAAAGAGATGTTGTTATTGCATGTTTTACAGTTAATAATTTTATTAGAAATGAACGCATCAATGATGAATTGTTTAATCAATTTGATATATCTCAAGTAATATTTGATGAAGAAGGACAACAAGAAGAAATATTTGAGGAAACAAATGGACCTAGCTGGACAGTTGAAGATTCTAAATTAAATGCACATTATGCGGGAGGAACTTGCACTCAAGCTAATGCATTGAAGTTGAAGCAATTGAGAGTTCAGTAATTTAGCTCTTTGATATTTTGGTTTTTTCATTAGTGGAATGTTAAAATTAGATGATTATTAATTAGTTATTCAAATACTTTAATATTTATGCATCTAAGTCAAATTATATCTAACATTATTTTAACTTGTTGAGTCAGTTTAATTGATAGATTATTTTATGTTAAATTTAATTTTTTGTAATTACATCTTATCATAATAATTTTTAATCAATATATTTTTTAATAATTTAAATAATTCAATAACTATATTTAACATAATATATTTATCTTTACTTTATATTTTTTCATATATTATAATATTTTATTACTTTTTAAATTTGAACTACATATTTATTACGAATAAATATATTACATACATTCAGATGTTAAAAAACAATTAGTCTTAATCATTCAGTATTCAGATCTAGAAATAGCATCTTAATCATTCAGATAGCCATTCAGATTCAGACGTCTTAATCTTAAAAAAAACAAATGTACCCTAAGACTCCTAATGAGTCCATATGATGTGTTGGGATCCAATCATCCTCAGAAAAAAAACATGGCCACACACACTGGTCAAGCTATGATTTAGGTCCAACGACTTATCAGGACTTCCTACAACTCATAAGGAGTCGTGATCTGGGTAGTGAGGATAAAATTTTACAAATTTTCAAGGGCTAAAAATTTAGGTTGTTACACCAAACTTATCTCCTGACTCAACGTCCCCTTCAGATTGGGATGGTGGGTGTGGTGTGATTGGCTAGGATTTTTCATCCTTGTCCTGGTGGGTGGTGGTGAGTCTTTCCCTGGAGAAGCTTTAGCGCCCCAAGGTAATTTCTTACTTGATTTCATTTCCCTCTTATTGGGTATTCCTCCATTGAGCCACCTAACTCTTCACCGTCGGAGGTTTCATTCTTGATAAAATAGGTGGAGGGGTGGGATGGCTTCTTATTTGTTTGATTCTTGGTAGAACCAGTCTTAGGCGCCATTGGTACATGTTAAAGCACACACATTAGTTAATCCTAGAAAAGGAAAGAAAAACAAAAAAAATAAACAAATGTGTTGTAGTAGTTGGGCACCCTATGAGTCAGGGTAGGACTTGTTACCAGAGGTAACGAGTCGTTATAAGACTCATGAGAGTGGAAGGGCTATGTGAAATCATTTACTTGTCAGGTAATGGCTCCTCCTAATGAGTCGTTGTGTTAGAAATTGACTCATCACCAACACTTGTTGCCTGACCAGAAATATTCCTTTGGTGTCTTTCCCTTCCTAGTCATCACAAGTTCTCACCACGTGTCGTTTACTGAGACAATGACTCAAGGTGTGAATCGTTATGTCAATATAACACATACTCTTTTTTGCACCCATTTTTCCAATGACTACATGACTTATTAGGTGACCCCATGAGTCGTTATGAGTCCCTTAGCTTCTATGACTTGGGTGTTTCGAAGCTTGTGTTTCAATTTTTGCATTCCCAATGGGTACTCAGACTTTTCCTAGCTTAAATAAGTTTAACACACTTATAATTCATCCCACAGATAACTTTTTGCACATATTTCATTTTACTCTTATTTTGTTCATACTCATTATGTTTCTCAATAATAACAGGGTTTTAAAGTTAGAAACATGCATATTACCAAGGAATCCAAGCATCTTATATGATATTGCATATTAAGTTTAAGAGATATAACATGTAAAGTATAAAACATACTTTGAATAGGCTACTTCAATCCTTTACAAACTTAACAAAGATTTGCCCTAGTTCTTGAGAGGGGAAACATTGGGAGATTCTTGCGATTGTGATGATTTAGGGATGAATTATGGGTGTACTTTAAGAGTTAATGGAACGATTTTCGAAATAGAGAGGGTCTCGGTCGTTTGAAATGGAAAGAGAATCAATTAATTTATGTTTTTTCCTTTTTAATTACATGATTCAGATTGGGTCGACCCGTTGGGACCTTGATGTCGGGCCTGACAACAAGTTGACGTAATGACTTATGATGACCAATAATGATTCGTAGACTCCCTTCGTTGTGACTGGAACCTTACCTAGGTCTCTAGTCATAACGACTCAGGGTGATGAGTTGTTTTCACTGACAACGACTCCTTTTGGGAGTCGTGATGACTCCAGAGAGCACTTATCTGAGGGTGATCTGAGGCTATAGTTCATCACGACTCTACTGACGAGTCTTTGTATGACACATCGACTCATGATATCCTTAATAGGGACCTACACTAGAAAATTTCTGGTCTTTTTCTGCAATCTACATCCCTGCACACTGAATACACAAACTACCCTATAATGTAATAATTACGAAACATGGGTTGCCTCACATGTAGAGCTTGATTTAATGTCGCGGCACGGCGTGGATAAATTGGATACTAAGACTTTACCAACCAGCCCATGGGTTGCCTCCTATGGAGTTGATAACGCTCAACTTACACCTCAAATTAGTGTAAGGCGGTCGTCGTCAATATATTTACCCAACTTTGGAGTCGGGGTTGAATCCACAGGGAACAATGTGAGTGGCGATTAAGCTAATTTGAAGCTATAGCTACAAGTTCAATTCAAACAAATGGTACGAAAATATAAAATTAAGATGGGGGTTTTGAAAGTATCAAGTAATGTTGTCACTTCAATATTAATGTTTGTAATCAATATAAATGGGAAACCAGAGCTATGTTCACCAAGGTTTCGGGAATTGACAGATGCTAGGTAATGCCAGAGATTCTCGGAATGATTAGAACAGTAGAATATCCCTGACGATTATACTATCTAACTTATCTCTCGACCTCACCAGACAATTTATTAACTAATTCTCTCGAACTTAGATAACTTATCTATTTCCAATAGGATGTTATCTCAGGTAGATTAATCCAGTTACGGCATTAATCATTAAACAAAAGGTTGGTAGCTTTCGAGTCCCTGTTGATAATTCACGTCCTCTAGTCTATTTCTCCGTTAGAAGTAAATAAAACCTAAGGCATAACCTAATGTTTTCAACCACTAGATTTCAGTTAAAACCATAGAATTTCAAGATGTTCTACTACTCCTTGAATCCGTTAAACACCTAGCATTATATCAAACCCTAATCCTTGGATCCCATAACCCCGGCTAATGGAATTAGCCGCTCATGATTTGATAAAAAAAATCACAAGTTGAATTCATGATGATAAGGATAACTTACGATTAGATGGAAAACAACAAGTAGTTTCTTCGATTGAATGATAAGATAGAAACCCAAAAATAGTTGATAAAAATAAGAAGAATAATTGATGTAAGAGAGCAATGTTACGTGCCTCTCTTCCCTAGGTTAATTGTCTGATAGATGAATTATTAATTAATCAAAAACCCAAAAATATGCTATTTATACTAAAGCCTAATTAAGGTAATAAAATAACAAAATCACAGCTGGGCTCGAATTTAGGTGACGGCATATTGGTGTTGATCGTCAGGCTTCTGACGGCATCTCAGATATGTTGTCTGAAGTTGTGCCTTCTTAACCTGTTCTACCTCACTCTGATGATGTCCTCCGATGGATTACCAGAGGGGTGACGGCGGGTAGTAAATGTCGTCAGACCTTCAACTTATTTCACCATGTTCTGTCCCACTTGACGGCATCTTCTGATGGCTTACCACACTTGTGACGACATATTGAGAATGTCATCACCTTC
Organism: Capsicum pubescens; assembly: GCA_030864215.1. NCBI lineage: Eukaryota > Viridiplantae > Streptophyta > Magnoliopsida > Solanales > Solanaceae > Capsicum > Capsicum pubescens. The sequence goes on from CM061546.1 coordinate 187,187,014, forward strand.
ATCCAGCAACTCTTCTTCGTTGTTCTTTCTGACGCCTTTTTCTGGTAGCTTACCACATCTCTGACGGCTTGCAAGAAATGCCGTCAGACTCATATCAGCTCACTTGTACCAGATTTTACTCTTTTGCTCCATTGTTATTTATTTCCATGCATCTTGACTTTCCTACAAAATCTTAAGAAATAACATCAAAAACACCAATAATTACTTAAGAACTTACAATTATTTCAAGTTAAAAAGTCTTAAATGTGCTACAAAAATCTAGCACATCAACACTCTCAACTTAAAGCAATTGCTTGTCCTCAAGTAACTACATAACACCATACTACAATGCTTAACCAAGAGACACAGAAGATACCTATCACAGTTGATTATCAAGTTTAGCTCAAAACTCATGCCACTCTCCACGTTCAATTACTTATAAATCCAATTGTGCATATCAATGAAGATTAACAATGTGACCCAAAGGAATAAAGGTATGGCATCAATTCAGAAACAATAACCATGCATATGTACAAGTTACACTACCCAAACAAGTAAACAGCTAGCAATGCAACCGATATGCCCTTATAACAAATAAGTCCCTCCTCACTCATATATGAACTCAAGCATGTCAATGCGGGGACGGTCAAGCGACACTCATTCTCAGAAAGAAATTACAATCAATGCATGTCAAATACCATATGCTTGCCCTTATTTTCATTACCAAGGTGTCCAGACATGTAAGTTAGGATCACTATAGGTCTTTTCTTCGTCTTGTAATGTAGGCTAAGGGCTGGTATGATATTCAATGGCATTTAGAGTGACTACGACTCCTTGGTACTACCTTAACTTTTGGGGTTCACTTATTAACCTTTTTCTTCTTTTTCTCCTTTTCTTGATCACACATTATTCAGGATGGATGTGGCTTTTCTTTTTCATTCTTTTTCTTTTCTTATTCTTCTTCCACACCACCCAGCTTTTTATTCTTTTTCACTTATTCTTTTTCTTTTATTCTATTTTTCTTCATACTCAGTTTACATCACGTACCCCTATGATAGCCACCCTCAACTTAGGTTGTTTACCTAAGTCTAGGTGCACAGTATCCAAGGAGGACCAGGGCCAAAACAGGTTCATTATGATCTAAATGGGAAGGTGATTGGTGTCATAGAAAGAAATGGTCAATTCAGGCTCAAAATAGGGATCAAGAGATATCATGCATACAGGGAAGGTCATTTAGGCAAAAAGTGACTTAAAAATCAAAACGGCCTATGATCGTTTCCTAACCCCTATCTTTCAACCAAGGTAAGACTAACCGGGCAAGTTCTGGATTTAACACACAAAGGGAACTAAGTAGTATCTCACACACACATGGCACAAAGGTGCATCACAAGCTACTACCTATCCGGTTCATGCGATTGTTTAGCAGTGGATATCATATCACTAGTACTAATGCCATAACAAGATGCACAGTGGTCACATATAAATGTATATCACACAGTTATAAAATAGACCAACGGAGAGGTGTTTATCAGTCTCAAAAATCAACAAAAATATGTCAACTGCTCTAGTTACTTATTTTTGTCCAGTTAACCACAACACATCACAAAATAAATACAGTACGCCTAAACTTGCCGGCTCTACTAGGAACAAGACTCCGGGGAAAAGAGGCACGACGATAAAAACCCTAGGAGGACATCAACACCCACAAGTAGCTCGATCCTCAACTTAATATCATGCATTGTTCCCAAAATGTCAAATCAAAACAAGAGAGTTAGAAATATACCTGTGCCACCATGGGTGCGAAGATCTGATGTCAATCACATAATACAAATACAAACAACAAATTACCTTGGGTTGCCTCTCAATAAGCGCCTAGTTTAACGTCGCGGCATGACCCAACTCAGCTTTTTCCTCCACCTTGAGGATATGAATTTCACCCCCAACTTAGAGTCCATTTTCTTGCCTCGCTCATAGGGAGGTGGTACAAAGATTAAGAAGCCGTGTAATGAATGATGCATGGTAAACAACTCGACCTTAAAGTGAGGTGTGTTTTTATGTTGTTTATCAAGTGTAAAATAAAGAATATAGGATTATTGTTCCTCATCTTCACAGTCTTCCACTAGTTTAGATGATTCCACAGACAAGATATCATCTAAACATAATATGGAACAATGCTTCGAGTGTGGCCAAACAAATCCTACTTCAAAATTTACACTATCCTCTACACACTCACATTTATTCATCTTCTGAACATTTTTACTTTGAATTGGGCTAGAGTCTTCATAAGAGATTGACTTGGCTTCTTCTTTTGCCTCTAGCACTATTTCCTCAATCTTGGCATCATCTCTCATGGTTGGCTCGGTTGGTTGGGAAATCTGCAAGGGTTGATCAACATCAAACTCATCATCAGTATAGAAATATTGCTCTTCATCGTCACACTCTTCCATTATTTTAAATGATTCCATAGACAAGATATCATCTAAACATAATGTAGAAAAGTGTTTTGGATGATTGACCTCGATATTCATCTCTTCTATCCTTTTTCTTCCTTTATTAAATGCCCTAATGTCTTGACGTATGTCACATATGGTATCATTTGTTGTGTCTATACGATTCAACATTAGTTGAAGAATAGCTTCAATGTCACTCTTTCCAGTGCTTCGTTCTTCTTTTTCTTGACCATAAGACCTATCATACTCATAAGAAGAACTAGAACCTGGGTTAGCGCAATAGGGGGAAGGGGAATTTGACCAATCACTCCAATGTCCATCTTGACCACCACATAAAGAACAATTATACTCCTAGTAGGATGGAGATGGTGCACATATCTCTCTCCGGGGAGCATATCTACATTCATGCCAAAAGTGGGGTCCATCACAATATGGACATGGATCATCCTGATAAGATTTCCAACCATCAAACTCACATTTATTCCATGATGCATAGTAAGAAATAAACAAAAATAAAGAAAATCTACCTAACAGAATAAAAAAGGAAATCACAACAAATATTTACAAGTTTGAATTCAAGCAAGTAAGCTAAAATTCCAAACTAACTCAATACGCCACATTGTTCCCCGACAATGGCGCCATTTTTTATAACGCTCAACTTACACCTCAAATTAGTGTAAGGTGGTCATCGTCAATATATTTACCCAACTTTGGAGTCGGAGTCGAATCCACAGGGAACAATGTGAGTGGCGATTAAGCTAATTTGAAGCTATAGCTACAAGTTCAATTCAAACAAATGGTACGAAAATATAAAATTAAGATGGGGGTTTTGAAAGTATCAAGTAATGTTGTCACTTCAATATTAATGTTTGTAATCAATATAAATGGGAAACCAGAGCTATGTTCACCAAGGGTTTCGGGAATTGATAGATACTAGGTAATGCCAGAGATTCTCAGAATGATTAGAACAGTAGAATATCCCTGACGATTATACTATCTGACTTATCTCTCTACCTCACCAGACAATTTATTATCTAATTCTCTCAAACTTAGATAACTTATCTATTTTCAATAGGATGTTATCTCAGGTAGATTAATCCAGTTACGGCATTAATTATAAAACAGAAGTTTGGTAGCTTCCGAGTCCCTATTGATAATTCACGTCCTCTAGTCTATTTCTCCGTTAAAAGCAAATAAAACCTAAGGCATAACCTAATGTTTGCAACCACTAGATTTTAGTTAAAACCACAAAATTCAAGATGTTCTACTACTCCTTGAATCCGTTAAACACCTAGCATCATATCAAACCCTAATCCTTGGATCCCATAACCCCGGCTAATGGAATTAGCCGCTCATGATTTGATGAAAGAAATCACAAGTTGAATTCATGATTATAAGGATAATTTACTATTAGATGGAAAACAACAAGTAGTTTCTTCGATTGAATCACAAGGTAGAAACCCAAAAATAGTTGATAAAAACAAGAAAAAAATTAATGTAAGAGAGCAATGTTACGTGCCTCTCTTCTCTAGGTTAATTGTCTGATAGATGAATTATTAATTAATCAAAAACCCTAAAAGATGCTATTTATACTAAAGCCTAATTAAGGTAATAAAATAACAAAATCCCAGCTGGGCTCGGATTTAGGTGACGGCATATTGGTGTTGATCGTCAGGCTTCTGACGGCGTCTCAGATATTTCGTCAGAAGTTGTGCCTTCTTAACCTGTTCTGCCTTACTCTAACGATGTCCTCTGATGTCTTACCAGAGGGGTGAGGGCGTATAGCAAATGTCATCAGACCTTCAGCTTATTTCACCATATTCTGTCCCACTTGACAGCATCTTCTGACGGCTTACCACATTTGTGACGACATATTGAGAATGTCGTCACCTTCATCCAGCAACTCTTCTTCATTGTTCTTCCTGACGCCTTTTTCTAGTAGCTTACCATATCTCTGACGGCTTGCAAGAAATGTCGTCAGACTCATATCAGCTCACTTGTACCAGATTTTACTCTTTTGCTCCATTGTTATTTATTTCCATGCATCTTGACTTTCCTACAAAATCTTAAGAAATAACATCAAAAACACCAATAATTACTTAAGAACTTACAATTATTTCAAGTTAAAAAGTCTTAAATGTGCTACAAAAATCTAGTACATCAGGAGTGCCTAATTTAACGTCGCAGCAAGACGCGGTTACCTTGGTTACTCAGACTTCACCAAGGTCCATATTAACACATACTTCCACCTTATTAGGGTTTCCCATATAGTGCCTCACCCGCTGCCCATTCACCTTAAATGGGGTTTCACCATCGCACTCTAGCTCAATAGCACCATGTGGGAATACCCAAACTACGGTGAATGGTCCATACCACCTAAATTCAACATGCCAGGAAACAAGCAAAGTCTTGAATAATATAACAAGACAAAATCACCGAGCTCAGATACTCTTTTCTAGATTTTCTTGTCATGATACAACTTTATTCTTTCTTTGTATAGAGCAAAACTCTCATAAGTACGGGGTCGGAATTCATCCAACTCATTCTCCTTACTCAACCTCAATATAGTTGCATTATATCACTCTAAATTTATCTTTCTTAATGCCTATAGTGCCTTATGCTCAACTTTAACTGACAAGTGACATGTGTTGACCAACACAAGCTGATATGGGTAGGCACCTATGGGGGGATCTTAAAAGTTGTTCAGTAGGCCCATAATTCATCATCTAACTTCCTTGACCAGTCAGTCCTGTTGGCAATCACAAAATTTGCCAATATGGCTTGATCTCTCTATTGGAGACCTCAACCTGCCTACTCATCTGAGGATGGTAAGGTTGTTCCACCTTATGCATCACACCAGATTTCTTGAGCAAGGCCTTGAAAAGACGATTGCATAAGTGAGACCCACCATCGCTGATAATAGCACGTGGAGTGACAAATTGAGAAAATATATTCTTTTTCAAGAACGCAGTGACACTTTGACCCTCATTATTGGGAAGGACAACTACCTCTATCCACTTTAAAACATAGTCTACTACCATTAAAATATACTTCATACCATAGGATATCACAAACAGACCCATGAAGTTAATTTCCCATTTATCAAACAACTTCTACTCCAAGATAGGTGTCATAGGGAGCTCATGTCTCCATAAAATATTGCCTTAATGTTGTCACTGGCCACGGGCTTATGCATAGCCATGAGCATCCTAAGAGATAGTTAACTAATAATACCCATATTACAGAATCTTGTAGGTTGTGCGGGTTCCACCATAATGACCCCCAACTGGTGAAGAATCACAAGCCTCAAGAGTCTCATCATCTCCACCTTAGGAATACACCTATGAATTACACCATCTGTACAAATCCAAAAAAGATTAGTCTTATCCCAGAAAATTTCCTCACCTCATGCATAAACCGATTTCTTTACTGGAATGAAAAATCTTCTAAAATAAGATCACTTGCTAAAAAATTGGAAAAATCAGCAAACCAGGGGATTAAGTTTTGAGATGTTTCCAAGACCTGCTCATTTGGAAAAGTATCATCTATGTCATGCTCATACCCTAATTTTTGCATTGCCTCTTCTTTAAGCCGAGATAAGTTATCAGCAACCTGATTCTGAGTGTCTTTTTTATCTTTCACCTTAAAGTCAAATTCTTAAAGCAAAAGGACCCAACGTATTAACCTTAGTTTAGCATCTTTTTTAGATATTAGATACCTCAAGGTTGCATGATTTGCATGAACTATGACTTTGGTCCCAATCAAATAAGACCAACACTTCTCAAAGGTAAAAACCACTGCAACTAACTCCTGCTCAATCACCGTATGGTTCTTCTGTGCTGGGATTAATGCCTTAATGGCATAATAGATCAGGTAAAGGATTTTCTCACATCTTTGGCCTAGGACAGCACTCAAGGCCACTCCGTTAACATCACGCATAACCTCAAATGATAAAAACCAATCAGGGGATACAATAATAGAAGCCGAGATTAACCACTCCTTATGGAACTCAAAGGTCTTGAGACATACATCATCAAATACAAATTTAACCTCCTTATCTAAAGGCTTAAATAGAGGATTAGAAATTTTAAAGAAGTCCTTGATGAACCTTCTATAAAAGACAGTATGACCTAAAAATCTTCGAATACCTTTAACTAAGATGGGTGGAGGTAATTTTTCAATCATATCAATCTTCGCTCTATCCAGCTCAATACCCCATTTTGAGATTTTGTGACCAAGGATAATACCTTTCTTCACCATAAAATGGCACTTCTCCCAATTTAGCACCAGGTTTCACTCCTCACATCTTTGGAGTAAGTTTTCCAAATGGGCCAAACAATCATCAAAGGAGAACCCAATGACCGAAAAGTCATCCATGAGTACCTTTATATTTTCCTCCACCATATCAACAAATATAGACATCATACACCTCTGAAAGGTGGCAGAAGAATTGCATAATTCGAACGGCATCCTTTAGAACACAAAAATCTCATAAGGGCAAGTAAAAGTACTATTTTCCTAGTCCTCGAGAGCAATCAAAATCTTGTTGTATCCCGAGTACCCATCAAGAAAATAATAACAACCCATGCCTGCTAGTCTGTCAAGCATCTGATCCATAAATAACATAGAGAAATGGTCATTTTGAATCCAAGTATTAAGCTTCTTGTAATCCATGCATACTCTCATCCAGTAAATGGTCTCATAGGTACCAATTTATTTTTCTCATCAGGGACCATAGTGATCCCACCCTTCTTTGATATACAATGAACCCAGCTAACCCACTTTCTATCTATAATAGGGTATACCACTCCAGTATCTAACCACTTGATAATTTCTTTCTTCACTACCTCCTACATAGGCGGATTTAGCCTACACTAGGGCTTGATATTGGGTATACACTAGATTTCTAGCTGCATCTTCTGAGGGGAAATAACGGTTGGAATCCCCACAATGTCTACAATAGTCTATCCTATAGCCCTATTGAACCTCTTGAAAACTTAAAGCAATGTTTCAACCTGTGAGTCTACTAAATCAGTCGCAACAATGACTGGCAAGGTATTGTTAGCCCCCAAAAAATGCATAGCGCAAGTGAGATGAGAGGGCTTTTAATTCCAAGATGAGTGGCTACTCAATAAATGGTCGAACTGGAGGAGTGGTTCTATTCTTTAGATGAAGATCAATCTTCTTCAGAGCATAATTATAAGAACCTCTACCATACAATGCATGCACAATCTCATCATACTCATCAATGTCATCACTATTAAAATTCATGATAATAGATGCTAATGCCTCAATCTAAGTCTCTCTTTAATAGGCACAGTTAGTTTATCATCATCAATAATCTCAATCACGGACACCACTCATATCTTTTGGCTGCCGCATCGACTGACACACATTAAAGATCACCTGCTCATCATTTAGTCTGAACTTCATCTTCCCTAACTCCATATCAGATAGTTCCCACTCGTAGCTAGGAAGAGTCTACCCAAGATAATAGGGACTTTAAAGTCCACCACATAGTTAAGGATCACAAAGTCAGCTGGAAATATGAAGGATGCAACCTTCATCAAAATATCACACAAAATATCAATTGATTTTTTCACAATCCGATCACCCATCAGTAACCTCATAAATGTTGGTTTTGGTGCCCCAACCCCTGCTGCTTATACACTACCAATATCATCATACTTATGCTGGCTCTCAAGTCACATATGGTTCAAGCAAAGTTGAAGAATCCAATAGTACATGGAATAGTAGATTCTTTGAGTCCTCTTTCTCTACTAACAATCTAAAAGCAACAACACTATAATGGTGCACATTATCAGCGGGCTCAAAACTCACCGTCCACTTCTTAGTAACCAAACACTTCATGAACTTAGCGTATCTAGGCCTTTTCTCTAATGATTCAATGAGAGAAATGTTAACAGACAGTTTTTCCAATATTGACAAGAACTTCTGATACTTTCTTTTCTCTTGTTTCTTCTTCAATCTTAGAGAAAAAGAAGGGGGAAGCCGTGGAATGGTCTTCAACACAGTCTCGTCTACTTTCCCCTTTTCTTTTTCCATATCAACACCTATCAATTTCTTTATCTCCACTTCTGGTATCTCATCAACATTAACACTATCATTCTTTCGCTCATCAACCATAGGCATAGGGGGGTCAACAGTTGTCTTACCACTTTGAGTGGTCAACAAATATATTTTCAAACTATGATAAATGGTATATATACACCCTCCGTCATACTTTGGGGTACATGCATGCTCCTACCATTAGTGTGAAGGGTATATACGTACTATTTTATTAACGACAGAGGCATATGTGTACCAAAAGTATGACAGAGGGTATTACGTACCATTTATCATTGTTTGAGAATATATTTATCCCCTTTCCATTTATATTATTATATTAATTTAGTTTAATATACGTGTCTTACACATGTGTCACGTAAATATAAAAAAACTGCATATAAATAGAATGAGGTACATAAAACTATAACTAAAGTTACAATATATGCAATATTATATTCACAAAAAAGGGGTTATATTGCCTCTATAATCTTCGAAAAAAATTATATTAATTTTTTTATTGTCATACTTTTCAGTAAAATTACCTTTGTCATCCAAGATTAGACACATATTTAATTTTAAACCAGGGGTAGATCTATTGTATTGGGTGAGAGGTTTTCGAGAATCCTCACCCACATTCTTAGATCTGGTAAATAAATTAAAAAATAAAATAAATAAATAAAATAGGCACAATACATAAGCATGCCTTTTAACTTTGCCTCAAATCACATCTATGACTTCCAACTTTAGATTTGCACAAGTAGGTACTTAAACTTATATAAAGTTGGAAAAGTAGACACATATGTTATATATGGCATCCTACATGACCAATTCTTGTCCTGCATGGCGTCCTACGTGTAATATGTCACATACGATGTGTGTATCTACTTGTTTAACTTTATATAAGTTTAAGTGTTTACTTGTGCACACCCAAAGTTAGAAGTCATACATGTGATTTGAGGGCAAGTTAAAGAGCATATTTATGATGGGAACTCATGAATAAAAAGAATGTTGGCTTGGCATGGAATGGATTCTTGAAGTGTTTATTCCTATGACTATGGGATTGATCCCTGTTGAGGTGTTGTCTTTTTTATTAATTTATTTACTGAAAACCCACACGTTTGAAATCTAGACCTGTTTATGCTTTAAACCATTAATTTCTCTGTCCAGGATCTGCTTCTGCTTTGAACCATTAATTTCTCTGTCCTTACCCTTTTATCCTAAATGCCACCTACATAGAATTCTTTTTGAGTTTAAATTATATGCACCGTCAGTGTATAAATTTTATACACCATCAGGTAGTAGTGACCTGCTATAGCAGGTTATTACTTTTTTACTAAAGTATAAAATTTTCCTTCCAAAATTACAAACTCTATCTTTTCTTACTTCTTCCCTCGTCGCCCCCGCCCCACCCCATTCCTCTCTCACCCTCCATCGTCCCCATTCTCTCAAATTATAATGGTTTAATCATCCATTTATTTTTTTCTGTCACGTGCCTCATGTATATAATGTTTTACTAAAATATTGATGTACTAATTGTTATATGATTAAATTTTGGTAAAAGATCCAACAAATTACATAGCTTAATAATATGATTTTAAGTTGGTCCTTTTTCTCCAAATTCGCATATATTCAATTTCCAGTTCTACATAATAGATATTCATAAAGTTTGTTTTAAACTGAAGTTAAGAAATAAAAATGATCTATTTAATTCAAACAAAGAAAGACCTATAATCAAGAAATTTTTAGAACCTGATTATATTTTCATGATAAACAAGGGATCAAAAAATTTCATTAGTGATTCAGACGATAATGTTGAGAATTAAATTATCAAAAAGAGAAATAAATTTGGAATTTGGAATAATTTTAGTAAGCAGATAAATAGAATTCTACTTGCTTTTAATGTCTTTATTTGATGAAGTACAATTATAAGGAAATAACTACTAGTTATCAAAATTACTGTGGTTAATTACCTTTAAAATTACCTGACGGTGTAAGAAATTTAGTACACTTACAGTGCACAAAAGTTAAACTCATTCTTTTTTTGTTAATATAAGTCAAGTAACAATTAAATTCTTCTAATTCAACCCAACCCTTAACGTCGACCCAATATATCCAACTAAACCCAATTTCTAAATCACTTAAGTTAGTTGAATAGAATTCTAAACGTTTATCAAATATGTTTTGAGAAATAATTACAATTACCATGAATATATAAAGTCCTAAATATCTATATATATAATAAAGCAAAGAAGTTTACACAAAATTATGCCAAGTGTCATATTAAGAACTAGCCAATGAGTACTTTGGCAACAAAAATCTATTTTGCTGGCAACAAAATTTATTTTACTGATTAATTATTTATTTTATATATATTTTTTTAAATTTTCATATCTATCTATATATATAATAAAGCAAAGAAGTTTGCATAAAATTATGCCAAGTGGCATATTGAGAACTAGCCACTTGGTATTTTGGCAACAAAAATCTATTTTCTTGGCAACAAAAGTTATTTTATATATAGATTTTTTAATTTTCATATCTATTTTCATATTGTGGTAAAAAATATTGAATGAACACTATTATTTATTTTTATTCTATTATATCATATTTTCATTTTGTGATAAAAATAATTATAATTGACTCCTATGAATGAACACTATTATAATTATTTATATATTTCAACTCTTTATATATAATAAAGAAAAATCTTTGATGAATACTTTTGTTTATTTTTATTCTATTATTTCATATCTATATATATAATAAAGCAAAGAAGTTTGCATAAAATTATGCCAAGTGGCATATTGAGAACTAGTCACTTGGTATTTTGGCAACAAAATCTATTTTCTTGGCAACAAAATTTATTTTATATATAGATTTTTTAATTTTCATATCTATTTTCATATTGTGGTAAAAAATATTGAATGAACACTATCATTTATTTTTATTCTATTATATCATATTTTCGTATTGTGATAAAAATAATTATAATTGACTCCTATAAATGAACACTATTATAATTATTTATATATTTCAACTCTTTATATATAATAAAGCAAAATGTTTGATGAATACTTTTGTTTAGTTTTATTCTATTATTTCATATTTTGATAAAAAAAAAAAAAAATTAGAATTGACTCTTATTAATGAACACTATTATAATTATTTATATATTTTACATTGTGGCAAAAAATAATTAAGTTTGACTTCTATTTAATTAGTATATAGATTATTTCATAGATATGTAAAAATTAAAAAATTCGACATAAAAATTCTGTCAATTACTCCTAATTCCACTATCATTAGGAGTTATTCCACAATTTGTATTCTAAATATATATTTCAATCAACCTACATGAGTAATTCCACAATCTGTATTCCAATTTCCAAATATATATTTCAATCAATCAAGTGATTTAAGAAGATCATCCGTCAATTACTCCTAATTCCACTATCAATAGGAGTAATTCCACAATTTGTATTCTAAATATATATTCCAATCAAGCTATAGGAGTAATTCCACAATCTGTATTCCAATTTCCAAATATATATTGCAATCAAACGATACTCCTAATTCCACAATTTGTATTCCAATTTTCAAGTATATATCTCAATTAATCAAGTGATTTAAGAAAATCATACAAATGGTAGATGGATATGGTAAGTGAATTGTAGATTTCCTTATTCCCATGGATAAAAAGTAGATGGCTATGGTAAGTGAATCATATATATATTAAATCAAACCTTTACACTGCCAATCATTACCATATATGGCTATGGTAAGTACTATTAAATTGTAATACAAGTAATCATGAGAAAATAATTTTATATGGAAAAGTAATATATTTTCATCATATATTCTGATCATAGTTGATTCTAACTAATTTTGTAAAAAAAAATCATATAATTATAAAATAAAATGCATATTTAACATAATTATTATTAGTTAAGACGAGTGTCATCTTGAGAACTAACTATTTGAATTCCTATAACAAAAATTTATCATTTCATAACAAAAAGCTATTTTGTTGATTCTTTAAATATTAAATATTATTTCATATTGTGGTAAAAACAATTAAGATTGATTTCTATTAGAGGAAAACTATTATGATTTAATATTATTTCTTTTAATTTATTTCATATTGTGGTACAAATTTGGTAAAAATCAATTAACATTCATTTCTATTAGATGAAAACTATTATGTTTGTTCTACTATTTCATATTAAGAATAGTAGTTAATTATTTCATATATATATATATATATATATATATATATATATATATATATAATAATTAAGTCAACTGACATCTCATATTAAGAATAGTAGTTAATTATTTCATATATATATATATATATAATAATTAAGTCAACTGACATCTTGAGAATTAGCCACTTGACATTTTGACAATAAAAAACTATTTTATAAATAATTAATTATTTCATATTGTGATAAAAATAACTGATTTTTATTTATATTGGATGAAAAATATTAAGAGTTAAGGAACATTAATATTGAAGATTTATTCAAAATTTCATATTATGGTATATATAAATCAACTAATTTTGACTAATATTGAATGAAAACTACAATTAAGGAAAGAGAGATAATTATGTACTCAATTAAATATAAAAAAATTACAAGACATGTAGTGCACAAAAATAGAAAACTTTAAGTATTTACTTTTCAACAATTCTATATTCATCAGAATTAAAGCATAATATTTACATTTAAACGATTTATACTTGAGTTGTAGGTTAAGAATTATAAATTGCTAATAAAATTATTAATTCGTATTAATTTCCCTTTATAGATAGACTTTTTTCAACATGTTAGGTTATTCTATAAAGCATTTACTATATTGTGTATAATATTACCATAAAAAGTAATTTACATGACATAAAATCTCTTTTTTTCCATATTAATGAATTTTTAAAAAATATAAAAGCAAACGATTTATAGTAAATTTCAATCAATATCGATTATTTCCCTTTTTAGCTAGAAATATTTTTGCTAATTCTACCTAAACAATTTATTACTAATTTATTGCTCAAAAATGGCAAATTGCTTACAGATTATAATCTCAATTAATTCTCTTTTATGTAGGGACTCTTTTTCACAAGTAAACAAACTTAGTCATTTAAATCACAACCTTTTGTGTGACCAAATTATTTGATTAATTTATTTACTTTTACTTTGTTTAGATTTTAAGTAAATATTAATATGGAAAATTTATTTCATATTTTAGTTATATGAAAGTTATTAATTGATTAGCAGTCAAGCAACATATATGGTAAAATAATTTTGTAATTAAGAGTCATTTCTATATAAAAATCTCTATGTAAAATACTATATATATGTGAATTCTAACTCCACAATATCAATCTATGAAATTATCTGAAGAAGAAAGCATAGAAACAAGAACTCGCTCGACTAAGGAGGAGATTTTATTCAACTCTTAGTGTATTTCCACAGAAGAAAGAAAAGACCATTGTTGTGTACACATACGGTTCGATAGAGAATTAGTTTTGAACTTCTCGATTATTTTTCTTTGAATAATATTCGCTCACATACCCACTATCATATTCTATAATAATTTAATTATTGTAATATAGTTTCTTCTGCAATTTGTAAAAATAAAAGTTGATACTAATTGTGTGAGGATATATCTTTTATTTTTTAATTTATTTCTGAGTAGTTGATGATTTCTAGATTATGAACCCAACTGATTTTATTTTCTTATTTAATCTTGCTGTTTTTTTTAATCTTCCAATTAATAGTTGTATTCTCTTTCCTCTATTTTTCATTACTTCGATTTTGTTTACATTGTTGAAAATTTTATTATTGGTATGATTATTCATTAAACTTAACTGATACTACTTTGTTTTTCTATATAGTTTTTGGAAGAAATTAAGATACAAAAACCTAACAGAATTGCAAATTATTGAGTGTCATTTTGAGAAAAGATGTATTTCTCTATTTGATTTCAAATGAGGTTGTGAATATGTGTGTATGTGTGTGTGTATATATATATATTGGTGAAATATTTATATACACATCTATATACATGATAAAGTTGTATAGTCTAGCCTAAATTTAAGCCAAGTGGCATCTTGAGAACTATCCTCTTGAATTCTTCCAACAAAAAACTACCATTTTATAACAAAAAGCTATTTTATTGATTATTTAAATATTTAATATTATTTCTTATTTCATATTTTGGTAAAAAATAACTAATATTTATTTCGATTGGGTGGAAGCTATTATGATTTCATACTATTTCATTTAATATCATTTCCTATTGTGGTTAAAAAATAATTAAATTTCATTGTTGTCGGATGAAAACCATTACGATTGTTCAATTATTTCATATTAAGATTAGTAGTTAATTATGTCATATTATTCTATATTTTTATTGATTATTTATTTATTTAATATTATCTCACTTTTCATATTGTGGTAAAAATAAATAATTGTTCAATTATTTCATATTAAGATTAGTAGTTAATTAATTTATGTTTTGTCGATTATTTATTTATTTATTTCATAGCTTTCGTATGTTTAAAAAAAGTATGTAATATTAGTTTTGCAATTACTTGACATATATGAAAAGACATATTGAGTAACTCAATATGGCAGGGTAATCAATTACAATCAAGAGACATAATTGGAAAAGAAATATTTTAATTAAGATAAGAAACTTTTAGTATTAATGGAAGGATGTAAAATTTTGAATTCAAATAAAACAAAAATACGAATTTAATTGAAAGATAGTTAAAATTAGATATTAGTACTATATTGAGACTAATCCAACTAATTAAACAATCTTTGTATGTGTAACATCCCGTATCTTGCTTGTACTTATTCTAATTATATGGAACCTGGTATGGTCATATGGTATAGGTAACGGATGAGATTTGTTATGCAATTATTAATGGTGTAGATGGAATTATAGAGGCTACCTGTATAGTTTAGTGTGATGCGACTAAGTTAACGTTAAGATAACTATTTAAACTTGGAATTGTAAGCTAGTATTTGAATCTAAAGTTTAAAGTGACCAAGTGTGTATAAGTTGAAGGTTAGACTAAAGGGATTAGAAGCTGAAAATGGAGCAAAATATTGAGGTGCTTGCTTGACTTATTTAAGCTAGTAGGTGAGTCACCTACTTAAGTTGTTTGAACCAAATTAATGGACCCATGGCTATGGATCAAATTTGGGTCTATGCTAATATACTCATTTGGGCCAAATTGAACAAAAAAGAAAGAAAATGGGTAAGTGACCCAACACACCAATCTGCCAAGGCCCAAATATAATTGAGCCCAACAAGAAATTATGCAAGTAGGTGCATCACCTACTTTGAAGTTTCAGCAGCTTGGACCCTTAAGTAGGTGCATCACCTACTTGGACCAATTTGACCAATTTTATGGTCCAAAATGCAGCTAAGGAGGTGGACAAGATAGGGCCTTTAAAAGGCCAAGTTGCTGGTCATTTTACTTCACTTTTAAGTCACAAAAAAGGAGTATATTTCAGCAAATCTCTCTACTCTCTCAAAAACAACAAGAGCAGCAGCCCTATTTTTCCTTCTAGGGTTCTTGAAGAAACCCTCCCCTTTGCAGCCCAAGGTAAGTGAAAAACACTTAAGGTTTTGTTTAATTATCTCATGGGAGATTAGGGAAACAAGTTATAAGTGTTTGACTATAAGTATATGGCTGATTATAGAACAAGGTGTTTGTTCATGTTTCCTTGTTATTGAGGAACTTTTTTTCTTCTTCTTTGGTTTAAGTGTGAAGGAAAGTTCAAGCTCTTGAAGAGTTCAATTAAAAGAATAAGTTGCTGAATTGAGGTAAGGTGACTGCCCCATTTTATTTTTCTTATATATGAATTTGAGAGGGGATTATGGATGTCTTGTTATTGAGAACTCAAGAGATGAAGAGTTCAATAATTGATTGCTACAATAAAAGTGGTTTGGGACTGTTTTGTGGACTGTTTTGTATGTGTATGTTATGGGCTGCCAGGTTGAAGTTGGATAAAGGTGTGATGAGTTTGTAATGAATTATAGAAGAAAGATGTGGTGATACACCACCGAACTAATGTTTGCTGTCCAATATATTTTGCGTATTGTTTGGAATGTGTAATGAAGTCGAGGTGGTTTTGGTGAACCTTATAAGAACCTATATGGTATGTGGGTGTAATTGGAGGGAAGAAAAACGGTTAAAATAACACCCTTGTTTGATAGAGTAATAGTTGCTGCCCGGTTACTGTTTTGGGTGAAATTAAGTACCTCAAATGTGTTTATTGGTTACTAATACTAGTTTACCATATATTCTATTGTAGATAAGTAATCTAAGAGGCAAGAAGTCAAGTCGGTCTAGTTTCGGAGTCAAATAACCAGGTATGTAAGGCATACTTATTTCACACTCTTTGCATGAAGTCGTACCATTGTTCCCTCAAGCAAGTTTCCGAGGTTATCCTATAACAAAGTGATACATAATGGTAGCATATTAAACTTCATGTATCCAATGACCTTGTTCCCACTCTCTAACGCATTAGAACACCTCAATACGTGTTTATTATTAAATTGCGCGTCTATCTTCACTAGAAAATTTCAGGAGTTCTCCGTTTGTTCAAATAAGACCCATGTGTTATTTCAGCTCCTAAACACTTTATTTGTGTGCCAACAGCTGCCTACCTCATTGTTGTTGCATTAAGTGTCTATTTACATGTCTCTTATTAGTGTATTACTGGTTCAAGGTACCATAATGTGATGACCACCAAAGTAACAATCTCAAAGGCTAAATAAACTAAGTAATGCAAATCTGTAAAATGATGAGTGGCAGCTCAGAGGCACTTGCCTAGCATGGGCCGATCTCGATACCTTTATTTGTGGGTGGCAGCTCAGGGGCATAAACCTAGCATGGGCCGATCCCAATCTTTATATAGGTGGCAGCTCAGGGGCGTAAGCCTAGCATGGGCCGATCCTAATTTATCTTTTCACCACTGATCAGCTGGTCATTTGCATTATATGGATTACAAAGATTATGAAGTAAGAAGGTAAAATGAAGAACGAATGTAATGTACATTGTCTCACAAGTATTTATAAAGGTGGTCTACTAGTACTCCTTATACACTTGTATCGGATTTCTATTGAGCTTTTGTATCAAGTGTGTTGCTACTTTCTTCCTTACATATTCAGTACATATTTTCGTACTGACGTCCCTCACGGGGGACCTGCATTTCATGCTGCAGGCAGAGGCACTTCAGCTCATACAACTCACTAGTAGGAGCGCAGATTGTTCAAGGACTATTGGTGAGCTCCAGGTTGATTCGGGGCTTTCCGAGTCTGCTCCATATATTTTGGTATTGTACAGTAAGTCAAGAGTAGGGCGGGGGTTTGTCCCGACCCTGACTAAGTCTATGTATCTTCTAGAGGCTTTGTAGACTAATGTAAAGTTATGGTAGTGTCCTGATTTTAGACATGGTGGCCCTACCGGCCAAGTGTTGTACATATTAGTTTTAGGAGTGTATGTGTAGTTAATTTCATCGATGCATAATATTATGTTGTCAGAACATTTGGTTGTTACAATTACATACATGGGAAGTATAAGGTTATGAATTGGTTCTCTCGGGCCTTTACGGCTACGGGTGTCTGTCTGCCCCAATAGGATTTGAGGCGTGAGAAAAGTGGTATCAGAGCGGTCTTCCTAGGGTGTCTACAAAGCCGTGTCTATATAGAGTCCTGTTTATGGGCGTGTTGTGCACCACATCTATAAATAGGAGGCTATGTGACATTTAGGGGTTTTCTCTTTTTCTTCATATCTTAGATCGTGCAATAGAGCCTATGTTGTAGGTTAAGTCATATTTAACCATTAAACCTATTTTTTTCCTCTTATTATAGTAAAGATGCCGATTACAAGAAGGAGTAAGAATACAGGTAGGCGGATAGACGAGGCTGCTGGGGAGGGGACTAGCAAATCTCCACCTAAACGAGCTAATCAAAGTGAGGCTCAAGCTGAGTTTGTGTCCCAAACTTCTCCTACCCTTCCATCTCCAGAAGAGCTAAGAAGGAGAATAACCGTATCCTCAGAACTACCTACCAATGCTGCAGATCAAGATTTAAGGAGTGCAGTACAATTGTTGGCTCGTATAGTTTCTGGACAAGCTCAAGGACAAGCCATTCCAACTACAGGTTCTAGTGGTACAGATAGGGCAGCTAGCCTACGAACGCAGGATTTTCTCAAATTGGATCCTCCCACCTTCACCGGATCAGATCTTAATAAAGACCCACAGGACTTTATTGATCAAATCCAAAGGGCTCTAGATGTTATGCATGTGTCGGGTAAAGAGACAGTTGAGCTAGCAGCAGATAGATTCATGGGGGAGGCTATATTGTGGTATGAAGACTGGAAACGATCTAGGGGTATCGATGCATCTCCAGCTACTTGGAAAGAGTTCAAAGAGGCATTTCTTGATCATTACCTTCCATATGAGATTCGAGAAGCCCGTGCAGATCAGTTCCTGAATCTTCGCCAAGGAAATATGAGTGTAAAGGAGTACAACCTTCGGTTTAACTCTTTGGCTAGGTATGCTCCTAATGTTGTGGCTACAATGGATGATAGAGTTCATCGATATGTGGATAGATTGGATCTATATCTGGTTAGAGATTGTACCATTGCTGCTTTGAACAAGGACATGGACATAGCAAGGATACAAGCATTCGCACAAAAAATGGAGGATCAGAGGCAAAGAAGAAGAACACAAGAGTTAGAAAGGGGGTATTCCAAGAGGTCTAGATCTACGGGGCAGTTTATGGCATCCCAAGGAGAGTTTAGGCCTCGGTTTTCTAATAGACCACCTAGGAAATTATCTTCTTATCCTGCAGCTAGTGCTCCATCACAATTTCAAGGGTCTAAAGGTAACCAGTTTGGTCAAAGAAATGAGAGTCAGAGTTCGCGAACAACAGGGTATCAAGAGCAAGGGATTATGAGCCAATTAAGGCCTCCTCGATAGCCATGTAGACAATGTGGAAAGCTTCATTTAGGTGCATATCGGTTCGGAACAAATGCTTGCTTTTTGTGTGGTATGTCAGGACATATGATGAGAGAATGCCCTCAAAGGGGCATAGGTGGTGTGGCACGACCTACTGGATCAGTTGTTGCATCATCATCATCGGTGCCTTATTCAGGTAGGGGTGTACAACCTATGGGTCGTGGTAGAGGTGCTAAAGGAACAGCTAGCTCTAGTGGAGTTCAGAATCGTACATACGCTTTAGCAGATCGACAAAATTCAGAGGCTTCTCCAGATGTGGTTACAGGTACATTGTCCATATTTTCACATGATGTCTATGCATTAGTTGATCCAGGTTCTACAATATCATATGTCGTTCCATTGGTTGCTGAAAAGTTCAAAAGAACACCAGAACTGCTAGTTAAGCCATTTGAAGTATCTACGCCAATTGGTGAATCTGTTATAGCTAAGAGAGTGTATCGAAATTGTATAATAACTATTTGCGGTCGTGATACAATGGCTGACCTAGTTGAGTTAGAAATGGTAGATTATGATGCTATAATGGGTATGGATTGGTTGGCTTCTTGTTATGCCACATTAGATTGCCGAACTAAGAGGGTGTGTTTCCATTTTCCAAGGGAGGCAGTCCTAGAATGGAGAGGTAATATTGGTGCGCCAAGAGGCAAATTTATTTCTTATTTTAAGGCGAAAAAGATGATTTCCAAGGGTTACATATGTCATCTAGTTAGAGTGAAGGATACAAATGCGGAGACACCAACTCTTCCAACTATTCCAGTGGTAAGTGAATTTCCCGATGTATTTCCTGAAGATCTTCCGGGTTTGCCTCCAAAACGAGAAGTGGAGTTTGGTATTGATGTGATCCCAGGTACTCAACCAATCTCAATTCCTCCGTATAGAATGGCCCCGGCAGAATTACGGGAGTTGAAAGAGCAATTGAAAGACTTGCTAGAAAAAGGATTCATAAGGCCTAGTGTCTCCCCTTAGGGCGCACCAGTGTTATTTGTGCGTAAGAAGGATGGCTCGTTAAGAATGTGTATTGACTATAGCCAACTGAACAAGGTGACTATTAAGAACAAATACCCCTTTTCGAGAATTGATGACTTATTTGATCAGTTGCAAGGCGCCAAGTGGTTTTCAAAGATTGATTTAAGATCTGGTTACCACCAAATGAGGGTCAAAGAGAATGACATACCCAAGACAGCTTTTCGAACACGGTACGGTCATTACGAGTTCCTAGTCATGTCCTTTGGGCTACCTAATGCACCTGCAGCTTTTATGGATTTGATGAATAGGGTGTTCAAGCCATACTTGGATGTGTTGGTGATAGTTTTTATAGATGATATTCTGGTTTATTCGAGATCAAATGAGGACCATGCCAATCACTTACGACAGGTGTTGCAGATTCTTCGTGATCGTAAGCTATTTGCAAAGTTCTCTAAATGTGAGTTTGGGTTAAAATATGTGGCATTCTTAGGTCATATTGTATCTGATGAAGGAATAAAGGTTGATACTCAAAAAGATAGAAGCCGTGAAGAACTGGCCAAGACCTATAACGCCTACAGAGGT
Organism: Capsicum pubescens; assembly: GCA_030864215.1. Classification (NCBI taxonomy): domain Eukaryota; kingdom Viridiplantae; phylum Streptophyta; class Magnoliopsida; order Solanales; family Solanaceae; genus Capsicum; species Capsicum pubescens. The sequence goes on from CM061546.1 coordinate 187,208,102, forward strand.
TCGTAGTTTCCTTGGGTTGGCAGGTTATTATAGAAGGTTTGTGGAAGGATTTTCTTCAATTTCTGCACCTTTAACAAAGCTAACACACAAAACATCCAAGTTTCAATGGAATAATGCATGCGAAAGAAGTTTCCAAGATCTGAAGAATAAGTTAACTTCTACACCCGTATTGGTGCTTCCAGAAGGCACAGAGGGGTATGCAGTGTATTGTGATGCTTCAAGAATTGGGTTAGGGTGTGTATTGATGCAGCATGGTAAAGTCATAGCATATGCCTCCAGACAATTGCGGCCACATGAGAAAATTTATCCAACACATGATCTGGAGCTAGCAGCGGTTATATTTGCCTTAAAGATATGGCGTCACTACCTGTACGGGATTCATGTTGACATATACACTGACCACAAGAGTTTGCAGTATATCTTTAATCAGAAGGACTTGAATTTGAGGCAGCGAAGATGGCTTGAATTATTAAAAGACTATGATGTTGATATCTTATATCATCCGGGAAAAGCAAATGTGGTGGCAGATGCGTTAAGTCGCAAAGCTATGGAGCTATCTATACAAAGACAAGAGATGACTAAGGATCTACATCAATTAGCCAATTTGGGGGTTCGTCTTCTTGAAACTCCAGATGAAGGGTTTATTGTGCATAATACAGCAGAATCTTCACTAATAACTGAAGTAAAAGAGAAGCAATATGCAGATCCTATTTTATTATGGCTTAAGGAAAATGTGCAATGTGGTATGAAAAAGGCATTTGAGCTTACGCAAGAAGGGGTACTGCGGTGCCAAAATAGATTGTGTGTACCTGATGTAGACGGGCTAAGAAAGAGGATTATGACAGAAGCACATCATTCAAGGTATTATATCCATCCAGGGTCAACAAAAATGTACCATGATTTGAGAGGGATGTATTGGTGGGGTGACATGAAGAAGAACATTGCAAAATTTGTAGTCGAATGTCCAAATTGTCAAAGAGTTAAAGTAGAGCAGCAAAAGCCCGGGGGTTATATGCAATGTATGGATCTTCCAATCTGGAAGTGGGACATGATCAACATGGATTTCGTCACTGGTTTGCCTCGTACATTTCGAAGGTTTGATTCCATATGGGTGATAGTTGATAGGCTTACCAAATCAGCACACTTTCTACCGGTTAGGACCACTTACACAGTTGAAGAATATTCTAAGTTATATATTAAGGAGATAGTTCGACTACATGGAGTTCCAATCTCTATTATATCGGATCGAGGAGCTCAATTTACTGCAAATTTTTGGAAGTCTTTTCAGAGAAATTTGGGGACACAAGTGAATCTAAGTATAGTTTTTCACCCTCAAACGGATGGACAAGCAGAACGTACCATTCAAACACTTGAAGATATGCTACGAGCTTGTGTATTGGACTTTAAAGGTAGTTGGGATGATCATCTACCTCTCATCGAGTTCGCCTACAACAATAGCTATCATTCAAGTATCAAAATGGCACCATATGAAGCTTTGTATGGAAGAAAGTGTAGATCACCCATTGGATGGTTTGAAGCGGGTGAAATGCCTTATTCGGGCCAGATCTTGTTCATCAAGCTATGGAAAAGGTTAAGGTGATCCAACAACAACTAGAAATAGCCCAAAGCAGACATAAGTCATATGCGGATGTTAGGAGAAGGGGGCTAGAGTTTGCTATAGGTGATTGGGTATTCTTGAAGGTATCACCAATGAAGGGGGTTATGAGATTTGGTAAGAAAGGAAAATTAAGTCCACGTTATATAGGCCTATACCAGATTACTCGGAGGTTTGGACAAGTTGCTTATGAATTAGATCTACCCCAAGAGCTCTCAACAATTCATCCGGTATTTCATGTCTCAATGCTTAGAAAGTGCATTGGAGATTCATATCATACTACCCCTACTGAAGATGTACAAATTACAGAAGATCTCACTTATGAGGAAATACCTATTGCTATTCTAGATCGACAGGTTAAGAAGTTGAGGAATAAAGAAATAGATTCTGTAAAAGTTCTTTGGAGGAACCAACAAGTAGAAGAGATCACGTGGGAAGCTGAAGAACCGATGAAATCCAAGTACCCCCATTTGTTCAAAGACGAAGAAAAAGTCCAAGATGCTGAATTGGAACAATAGCAAGTAAGTGTAAAATATATAGGTACTATATGGTAATAAGGATATTAACTTAGTCTTGAACTTGCTTTGGTTGGACAGTTATGCTAACATTCGAGGACGAATGTTTCTAAGGGGGGAAGGATGTAACATCCCGTATCTTGCTTGTACTTATTCTAATTATATGGAACCTGGTATGGTCATATGGTATAGGTAACGGATGAGATTTGTTATGCAATTATTAATGGTGTAGATGGAATTATAGAGGCTGCCCGTATAGTTTAGTGTGATGCGACTAAGTTAACGTTAAGATAACTATTTAAACTTGGAATCGTAAGCTAGTATTTGAATCTAAAGTTTAAAGTGACCAAGTGTGTATAAGTTGAAGGTTAGACTAAAGGGATTAGAAGCTGAAAATGGAGCAAAATATTGAGGTGCTTGCTTGACTTATTTAAGCTAGTAGGTGAGTCACCTACTTAAGTTGTTTGAACCAAATTAATGGACCCATGGCTATGGATCAGATTTGGGTCTATGCTAATATACTCATTTGGGCCAAATTGAACAAAAAAGAAAAAAAATGGGTAAGTGACCCAACACACCAATCTGCCAAGGCCCAAATATAATTGAGCCCAACAAGAAATTATGCAAGTAGGTGCATCACCTACTTTGAAGTTTCAGCAGCTTGGACCCTTAAGTAGGTGCATCACCTACTTGGACCAATTTGACCAATTTTATGGTCCAAAATGCAGCTAAGGAGGTGGACAAGATAGGGCCTTTAAAAGGCCAAGTTGCTGGTCATTTTACTTCACTTTTAAGTCATAAAAAAGGAGTATATTTCAGCAAATCTCTCTACTCTCTCAAAAACAACAAGAGCAGCAGCCCTATTTTTCCTTCTAGGGTTCTTGAAGAAACCCTCCCCTTTGCAGCCCAAGGTAAGTGAAAAACACTTAAGGTTTTGTTTAATTATCTCATGGGAGATTAGGGAAACAAGTTATAAGTGTTTGACTATAAGTATATGGCTGATTATAGAACAAGTTGTTTGTTCATGTTTCCTTGTTATTGAGGAACTTTTCTTCTTCTTCTTTGGTTTAAGTGTGAAGGAAAGTTCAAGCTCTTGAAGAGTTCAATTAAAAGAATAAGTTGCTGAATTGAGGTAAGGTGACTGCCCCATTTTATTTTTCTTATATATGAATTTGAGAGGGGATTATGGATGTCTTGTTATTGAGAACTCAAGAGATGAAGAGTTCAATAATTGATTGCTACAATAAAAGTGGTTTGAGACTGTTTTGTGGACTGTTTTGTATGTGTATGTTATGGGCTGCCAGGTTGAAGTTGGATAAAGGTGTGATGAGTTTGTAATGAATTATAGAAGAAAGATGTTGTGATACACCACCGAACTAATGCTTGTTGTCCAATCTATTTTGTGTATTGTTTGGAATGTGTAATGAAGTCGAGGTGGTTTTGGTGAACCTTATAAGAACCTATATGGTATGTGGGTGTAATTGGAGGGAATAAAAAGGGTTAAAATAACACCCTTGTTTGATAGAGTAATAGTTGCTGCCCGGTTACTGTTTTGGGTGAAATTAAGTACCTCAAATGTGTTTATTGGTTACTAATACTAGTTTACCATATATTCTATTGTATATAAGTAATCTAAGAGGCGAGAAGTCAAGTCGGGCTAGTTTCGGAGTCAAATAACCAGGTATGTAAGGCATACTTATTTCACACTCTTTGCATGAAGTCGTACCATTGTTCCCTCAAGCAAGTTTCCGAGGTTATCCTATAACAAAGTGATACATAATGGTAGCATATTAAACTCCATGTATCCAATGACCTTTTTCCCACTCTCTAACGCATTAGAACACCTCAATACGTGCTTATTATTAAATTGTGTGTCTATCTTCACTAGAAAATTTCAGGAGTTCTCCGTTTGTTCAAATAAGACCCATGTGTTATTTCAGCTCCTAAACACTTTATTTGTGTGCCAACAGCTGCCTACCTCATTGTTGTTGCATTAAGTGTCTATTTACATGTCTCTTATTAGCGTATTACTGGTTCAAGGTACCATAATGTGATGACCACCAAAGTAACAATCTCAAAGGCTAAATAAACTAAGTAATGCAAATCTGTAAAATGATGAGTGGCAGCTCAGGGGCACTTGCCTAGCATGGGCCGATCTCGATACCTTTATTTGTGGGTGGCAGCTCAGGGGCATAAGCCTAGCATGGGCCGATCCCAATCTTTATATAGGTGGCAGCTCAGGGGCGTAAGCCTAGCATGGGCCGATCCTAATTTATCTTTTCACCACTGCTCAGCTGGTCATTTGCATTATATGGATTACAAAGATTATGAAGTAAGAAGGCAAAATGAAGAACGAATGTAATGTACATTGTCTCACAAGTATTTATAAAGGTGGTCTACTTGTACTCCTTATACACTTGTATCGGATTTCTATTAAGCTTTTGTATCAAGTGTGTTGCTACTTTCTTCCTTACATATTCAGTACATATTTTCGTACTGACGTCCCTCACGGGGGACCTGCATTTTATGCTGCAGGCAGAGGCACTTCAGCTCATACAACTCACTAGTAGGAGCGCAGGTTGTTCAAGGACTATTGGTGAGCTCCAGGTTGATTCGGGGCTTTTCGAGTCTGCTTCATATATTTTGGTATTGTACAGTATGTCAAGAGTAGGGCGGAGGTTTGTCCTGACCCTGACTAAGTCTATGTATCTTCTAGAGGCTTTGTAGACTAATGTAAAGTTATGGCAGTGTCCTGATTTTAGACATGGTGGCCCTACCGGCCAAGTGTTGTACATATCAGTTTTAGGAGTGTATGTGTAGTTAATTTCATCGATGCATAATATTATGTTGTCAGAACATTTGGTTGTTACAATTACATGCATGGGAAGTATAAGGTTATGAATTGGTTCTCTCAGGCCTTTACGGCTACGGGTGCCTGTCTGCCCCAATAGGATTTGAGGCGTGACAGTATGAATTTCACTAATTATATTTTTGTATAATAGAAAATAGTTAATTGCCAATCTTGAAACAAATATTATCAAATGGGGAATATGGTAATATAGATGTCACCAATATGGGTTGTGGTGCAGTGGATGGGGCTGCTCCACCCTTAACAAGAGGTCAAGGGTTTGACCCTGGTTATGGAGAAAACTCTGTTGGGAGCGTTGCCACCTTAATGGGCCCTGCAACGCCCGATTCGGATTAGTTGGGGCTCCAATGAGGGCACCGAACATCGGATAGAAAATAAAAAAAAATATAAATGTCATCCCTCAAAATATGCAAACAATATAAATAATGATATCATATTAAAAAAATTATGATTTAATTACAACTGAGTAAATCAAGAAAGTATTACAAGAAAAATTTGTCAATTAATAATCAATTAGCAATCAAACAACTTATATGAAAAAAGTTTAATTGACATTTTTTAAAATAATATTTCAACTTTAATTGCAAATATGTTTGACCTATTTTTGTAAAACAATAAATGAATGAATACAAGAAAATCCGTAATTAGGAAAGAAAATAATTGTTACCTTATTTGAGTGATTATAAAATTATAAATATAATTAAATAATCAATTGACTATAGTCAAATTATAATTTTGTAAGAAATTTTTGAGAAATAAATCAGTAATTGAGAAAAAATTAATTGTTACCTTTCTAAAATTCTTCCCAAATTATAAAGGTAACTAATATCAAATTAATATAATCAAACTATAAAAATATGAGAAATTTATGGGATTGAATTTCTGAAATTATAAAGGTAACTAATATCAATTGTTTCCATTTTTGAGTCCTTTATGTAATTGTACATTAATTAAATATAATCAATATATAAAATTAGGACAGATTTATGGTAACCATAAATTTATAATATTAATAATAATTTTTTTTCATCAAATTAATTAGATTGAATTGATGTAAAAATCAGTTAATATTGAGAATTATTTTTACAGAAAATATATGTTAAGTTACGTAATTGATATATATATATATATATATATATAAAAACAACAACGAACATTGACTACTACTTTAGCCATAAATATATTTTAAAATTTACAACATTAAATTTAAGGAACTTGAGTTTATATATTATGATTATAAAATTGATTCTTATTAATTGAAATTAATTAGTTGCTTGTATAGTCGTATTACAATTATGTCGTACATTATTTATTTAATGGAAATACATATAATTAATTAACTTATTTTGTGCAATCTACTATTAACTTATTAATTCAAATGAAATAATTTTTAAATGGTATGTTTGGACTATGAAAGAAAGGAGATTATTTTGGTAAAATTTTAAATTAATATGTATTAATCTATTTTAGTGGGGTATTAGTCTTCAACAAGATCTCCACATTTAAATGGAGTAGTTGAATGGCTTTAGCATCTCTTATGTATTAAAAAAATAGAGACAAAACAATATAATGCCACAACATTTTGGATTATTTAATTCATTTATCACGTTTTAAAATATTGTTTATATCAATTCAGTGATGTTTATATGGAAAAGTTAAATTTTGAAAAAATAAATATCTTAAGTTTTATAATTTAAGTTAATTTGTGTACTAATTTTAAAAAGTTAATTTATAATTTACATTCTATTTTTATTATATGGAAAATTTGACCTACTAATTCAATAACACATAAATATTGTCACACTTTTCTTCTCTCTCCCTCCCCCCCCCCCCCCCTCTCTCTCTCTCTCACTGTTATTGTAATTGATCATTAGCATTATTGGTATTTATCAAGCTTTTCATTATGAATATGTAGAAATAAGAATTGTCAATAGTTTGCTAAATATTAATTCAAAATTTTCTTCATAAATTTCGGGCTTTAAATATAAAGGTTTCGACATAATAAAAATCACGCATATTGATGAAATATTATCAATATTTCAAAATGAGAGTTCAGTAGAAGAATATACATATGAGAAGGTTGAACAATGTAATCACAATGTAACATAGGTTTGAAACAAGAAAATCATTTGTTGAAAATGATTTGAATTATTCATAGTGATTCTTCTTTCTTGAGAAAATTAAGTTTGTTAATTTTTTAATATCTTTATACAAATATAAATTTATACTATGAATAATATAATTTCTTGATTATATATTATTTTGAGGTCTTGCATAATTATGATATAAAAATGATTGAATTTTTTATTTTATTAATCATTATTCAATATCATATTTTGGTATAGTAAAAGATCTGCATATTAAAGGACTATTGTCACTAATTAATAATGAGATTTCAAGCAGAAAAAATCTATGAGAAGGTCACTATATATTCAAACAATATAGGTTTGAAATAAGAAAATTATTTGTTAAAAATGATTTTAATAAGTTTTTTTGTCTTGAGAAAAATTATTTTTCTTTCTTGATAAAAATAAGTTTGTTACCTTAGTTATTTCTTTATCCAAATACAAATTTTCGTAATATAGTCTCACTAAATAATGAATCTATTAATAAAATAAAAAAAATATCAATTCTTTTGACGCGAATGAAAAATAAAAATTTCAAGATCTTGCTTGAGATTATTATGATTTATTCGTTTAAAATTTTAAAATTTTTAAAGATAAATTTTATCTCTTTTTTATATTTAGTATTTTATGATCTTATTTTGACTTAAATATGAATGTTATAAATGGTATAACTAAAACGATAGTATTTTTTCTTTATACTTGGTCTCCTTTCAATATTCGTATATAGGTAAATATTTTTAACAAATTCAAATTGATTTTATCTATTTTTTTTTTAATTTTGAAGTAATTTATTATGAATTATTTGTTATGAACTATTCAAGAAACTATAATTGATTGGAGATTTTGACTTACATTTCATTAGTTTATGTTGGCTTATCTATTGGTCAATGAAATATTTTTTTATGCTTTACTGTTTGATAAATTTGTAAATCTAAATTATTGTTTTAATCTATCTTTATTTAATGATTACTTTTACTTAAATATTATCCGCACATCGTGCGGGTACTAATACTAGTATATGTAATAAAGCAAAGAAGTTTGCATAAAATTATGCCAAGTGTCATATTAAGAACTTGCCAATGAGTACTTTGGCAACAAAAATCTATTTTGTTGGCAACAAAATTTATTTTACTGGTTAATTTTTTATTTTATATATATATTTTTAAATTTTTATATTGTGGTAAAAAATATTGAATGAACACTATTATTTATTTTTATTCTATTATTTCATATTTCATATTGTGATAAATAATAATTTGAATTGACTCCTATTAATGAACACTATATAATTATTTATATATTTCACATCTATATATATAACAAAGCAAAGAAGTTTGCATAAAATTATGCCAAGTGTCATAGTAGAACTAGCCAATGAGTACTTTGGCAACAAAAATCTATTTTGTTGGCAACAAAATTTATTTTACTGATTAATTATTTATTTTATATATATATTTTTAAATTTTTATATTGTGGTAAAAAATATTGAATGGACACTATTATTTATTTTTATTCTATTATTTCATATTTAATATTGTGATAAAAAATAATTTAAATTGACTCCTATTAATGAACACTATATAATTATTTATATATTTCACATCTATATATATAATAAAACAAAGAAGTTTGCATAAAATTATGTCAAGTGCCATATTAAGAACTAGCCAATGCGTACTTTGGCAACAAAAATCTCTTTTGTTAGCAACAAAATTTATTTTACTGATTAATTATTTATTTTATATATATATTTTTAAATTTTCATATTGTGGTAAAAAATATTGAATGAACACTATTATTTATCTTTATTCTATTATTTCATGTTTCATATTGTGATAAAAAATAATTTGAATTGACTCCTATTAATGAACACTATATAGTTATTTATATATTTCACATTGTGGTAAAAAATAATTAAGTTTCACTTCTATTTAATTAGTATATGAATTATTTCGTAGATATGTAGAACTTTAACATATTCGACATAATTTTTTTGTCAATTATTCCTAATTCCACCATCATTAGGAGTAATTTCACAATTTGTATCCTAAATATATTTTCCAATCAAGCTATAGTAGTAATTTGAAAAAGAAAAAAAATTATAAAAAAGTTTTTATATATGGACAAAAAATAAAAAGAAATATAGAACGTTATCTTCATAGCCCCAGTAGTAATTGTCATATCCTCTCATCATCGTCCTTTAACATGGAAAATAGCACCCAATATTATAAAAAAGCAGATTCTCACTACCCCCTGTGGCATTCTCTTCCTTTATTGTGTCCCTCAATTGAAACCTTTCTATTTTTATTTTTATTTTTTTAATTTTAATCAATTTTCTAAATATATTTTACAATCAAGCAATAGAAGTAAATCCACAATTGTATTCCAATTTCCAAATATATATTCCATCAATCAAAGTGATTTAAGAAGATCATCCGTCAAATACTCCTAATTTCACTATCATTAGGAGTAATTGCACAATTTGTATTCCAAATATATATTCCAATCAAACTATAGAAGTAATTCCACAATCTGTATTCCAATTTTCAAATATATATTCCAATCAATCAAATGATTTAAGAAGATCATACAAATGGTAGATGGAATATTCAGTCATTTCAAGATTGTTACAATTATCTTTCTCTTTTTTTTCTCTTTACAATAATCTGCGCATCGCACGGGTAAGTATTCTAGTATATAAAATAAAGTAAAGAAGTTTGCATAAAATTATGCCAAGTGTCATATTAAGAACTAGGCAATGAGTACTTTGGCAACAAAAAACTATTTTGTTGGGAACAAAATTTATTTTACTGATTAATTATTTATTTTTTATATATATTTTTAAATTTTCATATTGTGGTAAAAAATATTGAATGAACACTATTATTTATTTTTATTCTATTATTTCATATTTCATATTGTGATAAAAAATAATTTGAATTGACTCCTATTAACTCATATTTGAATTTGATAAAAAATAATTTGAATTTGAATTGGCTCATATTTCATATTTTATTGGAAGAATTTCCATTCAATATATTTTAAGTAATCTATATTTAAAACAATATGCATTCATATTTAATAAAAAAAATTCATAATTAAGAATAACTATCAATGTGTAATTACACTATCATTCTATATTAGGAATTGAATAAAAGATAGTCTTGAATTTAAAAGGAGGGTAGATTGAAAATAAATAAATATTGAATTTTTTTTAAAATGAATATTACTACACAGAAAAGATTGCATAATGTTCATCGAAAATAACTACTAAAATTACATAGTCCTAATTAACATTCGAAGTCAAATAAAATTTTGCCTTACAAAGTTATTCTTTAATTGACCAATTATATAACCTTATATATGTCTGTAAGAATAATTTTGGATTTTAAATTAATCAAATTTGAAAAAGACACTTCTTTTTGATGAACAAAAATTAATTAAAAAGGATTAAGTTGTCTTATATAAAAATTTAAACATGCAGATCAATAAAATGAATTAGGAATAAATATTTTTTAATAATAAAATATCAATAAAAATTTATAATAATTTTTGTATGATGAAATGTAGGTGTGAGTTACTATAAATTAGAATATATGCAATTGAAGTATTACCATAAAATGAATATTTATATGACAAAAGTAATTATGATTTCATTCAATTTAAGTCAATTAAGGAAGCATGACAAAATTGATTGAGAAATATAAATAGAAAATGAATAATCAATTAACAATTATACACATATATATATGGAAAAGAAAATTATACCAACTGCAATTAATCTAAAAGTTCTAATGCCATAACAATTTACCACTGTATAAGAAGGTTATACTCAGTAAAAGCTAATTAATTTTTGCCATAACATGTTCGAGAAGATGAATTGTGCAAGTGATTTCTGCCACAACTTATCTTGTCGTGATAATTGCTAGAATCTCAATTTACTTTGAGTATTGGTTTAGAATAGATTTTTTTGATTTATCAAGTCAACTAAATATACAAATTATGTTGCATATTCATTTTATTTTCTACATGTTTGGTGAAAATTTTATGAGCCAATATTCATGTACTTTATGTTTTATAAAAAAAATATAATTTGTACTCTTTGAAGATTTAAGTTAGTGATCTTTTAATATGTCATATATTTTTAAAGACTTATAAAAATTTATCTCGCTCGAAATGCAATGAAAATTTTAACAATAACATAAAAATTTACAAGTTATACATTAAATATGAAGAAACTAATATTGATATTAGATAGTTGATTTTTTTGCATTGCAAATATTGTTACTTTAGATTTTAGTGAGATATAATATGATTTCAAAAATTAATAAACTATGATACTAAATTACTAATATATTATATTTCTATATATTAGGATTAACACTTGATTTGTCTATACTATACTTCTATATGTTATGATAACAATTAATCATGTTTATCTTTATATTTATAACTTCAATTTTAGTTTATTGTAGATCTTTTGGTGCAATAATTATTTTGATCTACTTTGTACAATATACAAGATAAAGATGAATAGGATTAATATCTTATTGTACTGATGAACATGAGGGGTTAAGTATTAGTTGAATGTTCTAAGATGAGAGGGAATTCAATTTCGATAGTGATTAATATTTATAATTTCATTCAAATTTAGTAAATTAAGAAAGTATGATAGTGTTGATCAAAAATAGAGTTGAAGAGTGAATATTCAAACCTATAGTGTTGATCAAAAATAGAGTTGAAGAGTGAATATTCAAACCTATAGTGTTGATCAAAAATAGAGTTGAAGAGTGAATATTCAAACCTATGAAGGACTAAATCATTTATTCGAAAAAATAATTTACAATAAGATTCATTAATATTTGTTGGTTCATTATCATAAGAGAATAAGTGAACGTGCAAACAAGTTAGGACTTTAGATAATGTTCTAAGTTATTTATTGAAAAAAATGGTAATAAAAAATACGAGAGAGGAAAAATTGATTATTATTGAGACTTTGCTCAAAATATTTTCCTTGACGCAAAAATATTTTAAATTTATAAAAAATATACTATGACTAAGATCATGCAAAAGAATACAAAATCTACTTTGAAAGAAAAATCTATTAAGAAAAGAAAATAGAAGGGGAAACTCCTTTCTTCCTCTTAATAAGAGGGTGCAAATTAAAATATTTAATATAAAAAAAAATTAAATTTCGAGTTAAAATTTTAGAGAGAAGCCTCATGTGCATAATTCTAAAACATGTCTTTCATTAGTTCTTTATTTTTTCTAACCAAATTTAGAAGTAAGTCACTTAACTAATAATAATTATGTCAAAAATGCATTTTCTTTTGTAATTATATGATTTTTTTTTACAAAATAAATCAATGTAGATCACTATATTCTCTAATATTCTCAAATAATTATATTACAATATAATATTATTTGCATGCGGATACTAACATTCGAAAAGAAATATTTAAGTTTTATGTAATTAATGATATTAAATTTAATATTTTAATAGTTTTTTTCGTATTGCATAAATTTATTAATTTCAAATATGTGAATAATATTGAATAGTTTTTTTATTATATAAAATCAATAAAATAATATTTTTTATAATTAATTTTATTTAATATCAACCGCGCATCGCGCGAGTACTAATACTAGTTAGAAGATAACCAAATAAGAATCTTTGTCCAACATGAAACCTTTTTTAAAAGGATAAAAAAGGCAAAGACACTTTATGTAACACAAAATATGTACTCCATTCCATACCCCCAGTTATATCATACATTTTTCTGATTCAAATATCTTAATTTTGATCGCAAATTTGTACATAGAATCTATTAGTTTTTCAAAATAAAATTACATATTTTAAAATTACGTAAAAAGTTCTATAAGTTACGATGATTAAGGTTTAAAATAGTTAAAAGACATAAAAATTATAACAAAAAAATAATTTAATTGACTCTCAAAACTTGAACACCATCACATAAATGGGATGAGATGATCAAGATAGACGACAATAATTAATAATTTAAAGCATTTACAAGGCAAACTAACGACTAATATCTAGGTTTAAAAAAGATCTAAATCACAACAAAAGGTGAGAAAAATTAGATAAAGCATACCTCAAGGAGTTCTCGTATTTGGTAGGGAGTTTCTAGTACCTTTAATGAGATCAACTTGGTTTCAATTATGTTGAATAAAAAGGGGGAAAAGACAGAAACGACACTTCAAATTAAATTATTTTTACAAAAAGGGCCATGAAATTTATGTTAGGGTTTTTGCCCTGATTTTCTTACTATATTTAAGTTTTACTTTTTCTTAGAAGGAAAATAAAAGTTACCATAATTACTTTACTTTTTCTGAAAGAAAAATTATAATTATTTTCCATATTTGGCTAACCTCTTTCTTGGAGGAAAGGTTTTGGACATCTATAGAAGAAGACCCCCTTCTCATACCATAACATAATAGCATCCACAATGTAGTATTTTAAGAGTTTCGTTTAGGGGGAAATTTTTTCTCTCATTAGTTGTAATGCCCCGAGATCCCATCCCGAGATGTCACACGGTGCTTGTGGCCCCGAAGGACCACAAGCTAACCCTTTACTGATATTTGTACCTGTACACTGCATAATATCTAGAATAAATGCAGAAACTGGCCATAAGGTTCAACACATCTATAAATACTCAAAATATAAAACTGTATACTATACAATACATCCGTATGAAAAACCTCTAATCTAACTGAACTGTGGAGTTGATGGGATAGGTCCCCAACTAACTCTGTCAACTGAAAGTAAATAAAATTTTGATTACAATAATAGAAAACTGAAACTCATCCTCGAAAGAAGAGGACTCATTGCTACTGCTGCTGACTGGAACTGATCTGCTGATGATACTCTGGGTCCTGTGCCTCTATACCTATGGTGTCAAATGAGACACCATAGCGTAAATACGTCAGCATAAAATATACCGAGTATGTAGACGGGGTAAGGCTAAATGCAAGGGCTCATGGATGCAAACTATGTATAACCTAAATGATCATGAGAATACCGCACGAAAACAAGCACACATAATGAAATGCATAAATCATACTCATAATCATTACAACTCTAGAGACTTGACCTTGGATACCGCTTTACTGCGAGCTAAACTCACTACCATTACTGAGGTACTGAACCACTGACTCATCTGCTACTGATAACTGAGGATCTGAGTATACTTATATCAAAGACTGAGTTCTGAGCTTATCGCTTTCAACCGACAGAATTAGAGATTCAACTTTTCTAACAGATAACTTCAGAAGTTTTATCAATGATAAAAAAAATAGGATTATTTCAAAATTCGACAACAAGAATACTCAACAAATTCTGAGAAGGAGACCAAGCCTATCTGACGGGAGATCTTTAAATATGATAATAAGAATATTCAACATGATCTGAAACTGAGGTCAAGCCTCTCTGATGGGAGATCTTTAAATATGATAGTAAGCATCTGTATATGAGGCCAAGCCTATCTGATGGGATGGTCCATGAATCAATGGAACTATCTGAGTTCCTTACTGAGATAGACGACTGTACCACACGGTCTTGACTTTTGAAAATTGATACTGAAACTGCAACTGTGGGAAGTAGTCACTTAACCGACATGCCCCGACCTACCACAAATGGGGTCCAACCTGTAACCCCAGCTGGAAGGGCGTCAATACCGTGCCACGGGTAAAGACTCACTCTCGGGTCAAGCCTCTCTAATGGGACGACCCTCGCAGGAAGTCAACCTGAGGCAATATAATAGTCAACCTCTCTGACGGTGACAACCTCTACTGACGGGGACTCCTGTATCCTACGCTGGCTACGCAGTTCTAGAGTTCAGGGATTGCTACTAACGACTCCAGCCTCTCTCTCTGAGGGAAAGAATCACCATCCCTTCCCTCGCTCGGTGCTAGTTTCTACTCCCAATTGAAAGACTCCCACTGAATCCTTAGAATGAACACAATAAATCTGAATCTGTTTATATGATCATGTTTCTCAAATGATATGGCTGAAATACGCTGAGATCACTTGGTTCCGTGTCTGACAGAAACAATATTGAATCACGGTGTCTGACTGACGATACATAGCTTGATTAGATTATTCGAATCATTTCTGAGATTAGAATTGAATCACTTGAGTTCCATTAGGACTGGGTTGAGTATAGGTCTGAGGCTAGATTACTAGCGATACAGAGATTACTGAGATAACTGAGATTACTGAGATTTATTAAGCTTCGCACTTGTCTGAGGATATAGAGTTCTATAGTTCACTGAGTTCTGAAAATCATGGCTCGGTTGGAATTATCAAGAAACTGACACAGTCTCTAGACAACAACTCTATTTTCTGGTATAAATACCCCCAGGACTCGATAACATAGAAGTAAAGCATCATCATTCATTCAAGCATATTCATAAGAAACTCAAAAATCATGCCATATATTTAGTTTCACAATCATTAGAACATCACCTCAAGCCTCCAAGGATTCACAAGCGTCTACTCATCATCACAACTACCAAGGGGTCACTCTAAGCATTTCAGAATCATAACATACTTTCCCCCTCACAAACCTTACGGCATTGCATCTATCATTTAGGAAATATAAACATCTATTCACCATCATGATTACCAAAGGATCGCTCCTAACATTTGGGGGGGTCATCAATATTGATTCATCATCACAAACTACCTAGGAAGACATGCTATTAAATTATACCCCATTCAACGAAGTCTTGCCTCAAGTACTTCACACCTATATCTGTCTCGACATATATCTAGATATCATGAGATTTTGGGAAAACTTCACACTATTATGTCATTGCTCTCTTTCTAACCACTTAGCATGTATCAAAACTTAAAATAAATCAAAGAGCACTCACTTGGGAGATTTACCGCTATTTCGTCTCAAATTACTCACTACGGTCTTTCGACAACCACGAGACATGTTCGGTTCTACACCTACTCAGGGATTCCATATTATTATTATGGCTCATTCCGCTCACTAAGGCATTTTATCAAACACTAGGTGTGCATCGACTAGCCCACAACTTTGGGTTTTCCCTTTAACATACTACAATGCCCCTCTATGCTTCACCTCAGCCTTTTATCCAACCTATGAGGTGCATACTCCGCTTATTCAACCATCTCTACACCCTAATATCATGAACATCTCACATATACACCAACTTTAAAAGGTCTCATCACAACATCACATAAATTCCACATACTAGGGTCAAAGACCATAAATCTTGCAAACAATCATGAATCCAAACTCAACAACACAAGTAACATCAACTTCAACTCATACAAATCATGGAATATCACAAAATATAAAATCCTTAAGTTTAAAAAAGGGTACTTGAGCTTCTTGGATAAAAGGGACCCAAGAATCAACATCGATATACCTGGAAATTTCTTTTCTTGAAGGCTCTTGAAAGGAGTTCTTGATTTCTCTAGATCCTTCTTAATCTTTCTTGAATTTTATGAAAGGAGAAGAGAGTATTTTGATTTTAGAAACCCTAATTTTTGGGTGAAAGAGAGAAAAATGAAGTTGAAGGCCCTTGGCCCGGTATTTATAGAGCTGGGGGAGGATGTGGAAAAGACCAAAATGCCCCTTTAAAATTTGTCTAGAAAATTCCGATCGGGGTCTGTGACGGTCCGTCAAAGGGACTAACGATCCACCAAGTCGTCCGTCACTCGGGGTCCAGGAATGGGACATTCTGCCTCGGTCTGACGGGCCCCTTGACGGTCCGTCAACTTTCTGACGGTCCACCACTTTGGCCGTCACATGATGACCGAAAAAGGAAGCCACTACCTTGGTATGATGGGACACTTGAAGATCCACCAAGGACCTGGCGGTCTGTCAGATCGACGGTCAAACCTGCGATTCCGACAACGCTCAGTAAAACGGCAATAACTTCTTCGTTCGATGTCGAATTTTGATGAAATTGGTATTGATGGAAAGCTTGTTCAATGCTCTACATGACTAAAAGTATAAATTAGAGAAATTTCACACGATTCAAAGTGTTTCATACTTGGGAAGATACTTCTGAAACTTTTAGACTCAGATTTTTCGCTTTGCTGGATACGCTCTAAGGCACAGACTAGAAGAGAACTTTGCGGGGTATTACATTAGTTTTATGCTTTTTAATATTATTTTTAATATTAAGTTTAATATGTAGGCCAATTGGCCAAATCATATAATAAAATTATATTTTTAGTATTATTTTTCGTTGTCATCTTATTTATCGTCTCATAGTTTGCAACTAATAGCTTCCGCATGACGCCCTCTCTAGGGAAGGATCTAGGATTTTTAGTGAGGGGGTTCAGTAGTACATATATGGACTAATCGAATGGGGTTCAACCTCTACTATTTATAAATAGAAATTTTTTTACCCCTGGACCCCATGTAGATCCGCCACTGGCCCTCTCGATTTCGAACTCAACAATTTAAATTTCACTTTCTAGTAATTTCAATTTTCTGGCTTGTTCTATACCATTTCTACACACCTTCTATACAGTTTCTATGCATATCTTATACATATAAATATTCTATACGAAAATTATATAGTTTTGATACACAATTTATACAATAATTAAATTTTTTTTTACACATTTTATATAATAATTATATAATTTTTATACACTTTCTTTTTTTTATGTATATTTTATACATACATATATTTGATAGAACTATACAATTTCTATACATATATTTTACATAAATACTTATTCTATGTAACAATTATACCATTTTTATATAATTATATTTAATTATTATTTATAAACAATAAAAAAACAGAATATTTTTCAGTTAAAAAATTTATACCAAAAAAAAAAACTGAAATATTTTTAAAAGGGTCCAATGGTCCAAAAAATAGAATATTTTTCAGTCAAAAAATTTATAGCAAAAAAAAACTGAAATATTTTTAAAAGGGTCTAATGGTCCAAGTTGAAAATGGTATTTGTATTGTATATAGACTGTATCAGTATTGTATATGGACTGTATCTGAACTACATGGGCCAAAATAAATTAAATTAGGAAATGACAATAAAGTGGAATAATATACCCGACTGACCACTTTTTAGAAAAATGTCAAATTTAGACTATTTATTTTAAAAAGCGATACGCAGTGTCTTTTTCCCAATAATTTTTTTTTGTAAACTTAAATGACTATATCTGTTTGATGTTGCATAAGAATAAAGAATACAGGCTAACAATTAAACTCAAGGATCATACACGATCAACTCAATTTGCCTTTGATTAAAATAAGTTAGGGCTTTATTAGGCTAATTAAAAAGTACTTCACTAATTGGCCCTTAGCATTACACATTATTGTGTATATATCATCATATCACCGTATCATATCATATCATACTATATTAAAAAAGTGAAGGACCTTATAAATATTGTTTGAACTTTGTCCTTCATTACAAGACTCTGCTTTAAATAAAATTAATTTTTTACTTTTTTCTAAAATTATTATTTAATCATTTAATAAAAATAAAATATCATTCAACAAAAAAAGGAAAAAAAGAAGAATGTAGGCTAATCAAATTGCAGTATTTAAAATAACAAGAAAAAGATTATGGAAAAAATATTGAAATTCGTGAGTTTTCACCCTACAAATGAATTCCTATTGTTTTTGGTTTGGTACGTCATCTTTTCCCCCCAAAAATAAAGGTAGTAAGGTTTGTTTTGGTATTTCTAATATCTATAATATATTAAAAGTGTGAATAACGTGATTTGAATTTTTTACTCTTCATTAAAATACTATGCAATAAATAAAACTATCTTTTCACTTATTTTCTCTAATTATTATTTAATTAAATTAAAATCCTATAAAGTTAAGGACTCCTAAAATTTATTTTTAGAAAAAATCATCTTTTTACTTTTTTCCATCAATAAATATTATTATTAACTATTGACTATAATAAATATATTAAAAATTAAATTGAAAGAGAAACCTTTCCCACAAAATCGGCTTCCTTATTTTATGGTAATTTTTTTTTTCCTTTTTGGCTGTTTTCTTATGATTTCAACTTGCCAAATATAGGTGTAACTGAATAATCGCCAAAACAATAACAACTTTTATTAATTTTCTTGTTATAAATGTATTTACATTATAGTGAATGTCTATCAAGATCTATTAAGATCTACTTTGATATCTACTAGGATTTGAAGCATCTGTCTTTTACTTAGTCTAGGAGTAAATTTCCCCTATAAATAGAGGAGTTTTGTTCATTGTATTGACAATCTTATGATCTCCCATCCCCTCAAGAGAAGAAATAAGAATTACTCTCTCTTCTGTCTCTACTTTTCTTCTTTGCTCTTTCTTACTTTATAACACGTTATCAGCACGAGACTCTGCCAAATTCGTGAGATTATAAATCTAAAGGATTTCAAGGTTAATAATTCCTTATGTTATCTGTCTTTTGTTACTAATAATATAAGTATTGTTGGATTTGAGGAAAAATATTTGGTTTGGAATCATTATGTTTTAAATTTATTCCTCAAGAACAATATTATCAAAAGAGATGATAATATGTTGGGTTCAAGTCCCAGTGATTTGTACCTAAGACGTATTTATATGGATAAGACATTGAGTTTGAATCTCAATGCATCATATTAATGATATTATGATGGCTAAGACAAAATAATGGATATTTGGTGAAACATGTCCCATTAATATGCTCCATTCCTTGAATTGAATGTGGTAGCAATGAATCATATGTATGCCTCAATTTGCTTTTGTAGTAGCTATCATAATTTGATATGCTTAAGGCACGATTATATTCCATTCCTAGGGAATGAGAAGCTTATTAATGCAAACATGTACTTGATTGTGATGGTATCACAACTCACCTCCGAAAGAGGTTGAATAATTGAGAAAAATTATTTTGAAATCTACTTCTGAAGTAGTAAATTTAAAATTTATTCATGTAATAGTAAATCTAAAATTTACTAAAGTAAAAGGTGCATGTCAAGGTAAACTTGGAGTATACTAGAATAAAAGTTCATAAATTGACATGAACAATTGACATGTGCCTACTGAATATTGAACATATATTGAAGAATTCAAAAATTCTTCATGAACTTTAATGTTGCTTGTTCTCATGAAAAGTTGCTTGGACCAACTAATATTGGGATTGGATCCTTTAAAATCTGAAAAGTATAAAAGGAGAATATGGGCCCGTTCACCAGTCATGTGATTAATTAAGATGCATCAATATAAGATGATCACATGTGCGTTTATTGTCAACCTGTAGTTTGACATTCATAAATTTGCTTGCTCAATGAAATTGAGTTAAGAGCATAACTTTCAGATTATGCAATCAAGACAATTCATCTTGATGAAAATGGTTTGGCATTGAATGCTTTCAATAAATAGTTAAACCATTGAGAACAAAAAGCTTCATGTGTTGGTTTTGAATATTATATACAAAAGTACTTGTATGTATCAAACCAATAAATTATGATTAATTTTTTCTCAAAGTTGATTCTAAGTCAGGAATCACACGTTGTTCATCTAATAGTTAATGTGCAGTATACGATTAATGAATATACCATAATGCACAAAGATGGATTCCTCAAAGAAGATAGAGGATGTATGTTAGTTTTCCTAACATAAGGGAGAGATTATAAACAACTATGAAATATGTTAGGAATTATCATCAAATCCTCATTCAAAAGATAATTCTAGTCAAATGCCGAATGCATCTCATATTTAAGCTGCAAGTGCTCCTATTTTGTGTCCTTAAATGATAAAGTCTACGCATTCATGAAGCATGGTAGAATAATCGGTTCCAAATAAAATAATTCTTGAAAAATAAGGAGCAAATAATCATAATAAGAAGGCAATGAGCTCTTGAAGAGCCTACGACATAAAACTTCATGAAACCTTATGAGAGATTCATGTACCTGAAATTAATGAAGTGATGAGATCTCAAAATGTTATGTCGCATTGTGAACTGATACTAAATAATATATCATCAATATATTTGACACAATATTGGCGCAATATTGTGAAAGATTACGAGGATCATAATTCTACGTTAATTTAAGCATGCTGACGTAGAAATATTTATCAAGTGACATGAAAGGATGTATCTTGGTAAGTATTAAACTTATTTGATTTGCAGTCTAGATATTTGAAGATGTCACTCATGAAATATTGAATATTGTCACTTGACAAAACTTATGTGACAAACTTTTAAGGATTCAAAATGCTTGAAGCATATAAAAGTTTCTGGGAAACTTATTTATAATCCTTATATTGTATAAGTTTATTGCTTGAACATCATTGGAAATCTTGGAGAGTTTTTAAAGCAATAGATTATTTGCTGAAATTCGAAATATATCGAATTGGATTGGTTATGAAGTACCATATCTTAGTGCAATTGATGCACTCATGTACCTTGTAAATACTACAAGGCCTATAGCCTTTTCAGTCAATTTGTTAGCAAGGTATATTTTTGCTCGTACTATGAGACATCAAAATGGGATAAAACATATGAGCTTGTTTTATTCTAAAGATTGCAGTCCCGATCTTATTGGTCATACTGATGTTGGATACTTATCTGACCCACATAAAGCTTGGTCTCAAATAGGCTATATGTTCATATGTAGTGGTACTGCCATATCTTGGAGATATACAAAGAAGTCTATCGTAACCACTTCATCAAATCATGTTGAGATAATAACTATTCATGAAGTAAGCCGAGAATGAATATGGTTGAGGTCTATGATACATCTCATTCGAGAAAAATGTGGTGTCAAATATGACAATCTACCCACAATTTTATACATAGATAATTCAACATACATAGCACATCTTAAGGGAGGATTCATAAATGGAGATAGAACGAAGCATATTTTACCAAAGCTTTTCTACATACATGAGCTACAAAAGAATGATGATATTAACGTGCAACAGATTCGTTCAACTGACAATGTGACTGATTTATTCACCAAATCTTCTCCAATTGCAACTTTCAAGAATATGCTGCACAAGATCGAGATGCAAAGGTCAAGGATGTTCTTATTAAGGGAAGTTAATACGCGTTGTACTCTTTTTTCTTTACGAGGTTTTGTCCCACTAGGTTTTCCTTGTAAGGTTTTTAATGAGGCAGCCGAAATGCGTATTATTAGAGATGCGTACTCTTTTTCCTTCACTAGATTTTTTTTCTACTGGGTTTTTTCTAGTATGGTTTTAACGAGGCACATTATCTACCAATTAGACATTCAAGGGGGAATGTTATAAATGTATTTACATTATAGTGAATGTCTATCAAGATCTATCAAGATCTACTTTGATATCTACTAGGATTTGAAACATCTGTCTTGTACTCAGACTAGGAGTAGATTTCCCCTATAAAAGAGGGGTTTTGTTCATTATATTGACAATCTTATGATCTCCCATCCCCTCAAGAGAAGAAATAAGAATTGCTCTCTCTTCTCTCTCTACTCTTCTTCTTTGTTCTTTCTTACTTTATAACATTTCTGAAGTTATTGAGCAGTTTTTATTAATTTTCTTTAAGTTATTTTTGAGTTGTTATATATGGTTAAAAAATCGTACATTGACCATTGAGATTTGGGTTCAGTTTGCAACCCCTAAATCAATTAAAATTTTACTTTAATTAAAGGAAAAACTCTACAACTAATTCTATTTAAGTCTAAGTTTTTGGTGTCCTATTGGAACAACTATGATTCCTCTAAATCTTTTTTTGGCTCTTTTTTTCTTAATTTTATGTAAAATTTTTTTTTTTTTAGTCAGTTCCTTGATTCTTTTTCGCTTGTTCCATAACTATAAATTTAATTTCGTTGTCATGTTTTTTCTATTTTTGTAGGAAAGGTTAGTTTTAATTTTATTGTTCTAATATCTCTATTATTGTATTTTTTTTTGGTAATTTACAGGTGATAGATGAACGTTTGATCGGACTTTCAAAATTTTTTTGTGTTAAGATTAGAGATTCTTTTTTGATGTCCTAATGACAAATTCCGTTTGTGGGATTCTATGGTCAAAGAATATATCTTTGACTGTCAACCATTTTTTTAATAGAAAAATGTTTAAAAAAATGTCTTATCACTGTATTCCGAAAAAAATATTGCTCAAAATTGGTGTGCGAGAAAATATTTCAACGTTTTCTTTTCTCTCACACTAATATGATATCTCATCGTTTCATTATGAACTCGAGGTAAAAATTATATTGACCTTTTAATCTCACATTTTTTTCTTTCATTCAGTTATTTATTTTGATGTATCGTATAATTTTTTAACTCATAAAATATAGATTACATAATATGTAAAGTCAACAAGTTATGTTTTATCATGATTAATATCTGTAGTCCTTTCTAAGGAAAAAAACAAAAAACAAAAATAAAGTATACCTTCTTAGAGAGAAAAGAAAAAGCTAAACAAAAGGTGTTTTGAGTATTGAGTCATTAGTAAGCAAACGTATAACTTTTATTTGAGATGAGCGTACAAATTTTAGTACGTAAGCATATCCTTTTGTCTGTAATGAATGCTCCTGTAAGTTTAGTATTTAAATTTAGAATATACAAAATGTCCTATATTTTTAAGATTTATGTGCATTTGGTTTGAGGTTTTCTAATTCAGCTTCCTTTTACTTTGGTTGGTTTTCTTTGAAACTTTTAGGGGAACACTTCGCCTCTGGATTACCTCAGTGAATTTGAGATGATCTCTTTGATGGAGAAACATGGTACTGAAACAGATGAATCGATCTCCGTGCATATTAACAACATATGGGAACACAATTCTGTCCAAGTTTTGCTATATGAGTTGTTTTTCAATTCTAGCTGTTACAGATTGCAAGTACAAGTTGGCGACGATTGGTTCCAACTCGTCTAGATATCAACTCGATAAGAGAGCACTAATGCATAGATTCTAATCTCTTTTTACCTTTCTTAAATTTGAAAGATGATAATATCCATTGCTTAATATAGTTATGTGCACAGATGTTTCTATAAGAAGGTGTGAGAGATTGAATATAGTAGATATGAGGATAAGTAGAAGTAGGCTAAAGAAGTAGTTGAGAGAGGTGATTAGATAGATTATGGAGGTAGTTGATTAGGGTAGAGAGATAGTAGGTAGTTGAGTCTGCCTAGAATATGTATGAATGGCAATGCAACATTGCGTACAAAGTTTTTGTCTGGTGTTTCATTTACTATTGAAGACACCGATCGATGCTTCCAGCAAAAACCTTCTCCGTTTCATTGACGATAAGTTTTTTAGTAAAACATATATATTGATGACTTACGTTGGGTACTTGATATCATCCAATTAGCTAAATTAAATTCTGCAAATTCTTTAGAACTTGAGCATGGTGCTTGTGGGAACCTTGATTACATAATTGTTCCTTGTTGTGGAGAGCTGAGAAAATCAAAGAATGGACACTACCACAAAGTTATTGAGATTATAGTCGTGCAGGATAATATCTTTCACAAGAGTACATGGCAAGGACACTGCCAGTGGAGAAACTAAAAATTTTGTTTGAGGTGTTCAAGATTTAACATATAGGTATGAAAATAATTTTGTCTAATTCTCAATCTACATAATATAATTTTTCGATGAAAGATGTTCAAGTGACCAACCTAAGTAACATATGGCTACGCAACTAGACATTGTGACATATTCTGTTTGGACTAACATTATTCATGTACTTATGATATTATGTTCATGTTCAAATCTCTGTCACTTATACTAGGTCGACAAATCGTCTTGATCTACATGAAAAAAGAGAGCTTCCAGTACAACAAACATTGATTCCCTTGAAAAGCTCAAGACTCCTTTCGAAAAGTTGTTGAAATCATTTTGGGATGGAAAATCACTAAAGTAATCCTTTTGTGTAGCCATTAGATGTTCCTGGGATTGGTGAATTGGCCCTTGGTCCTCTCATATTTGGAGCTTCAAGTACACTGCTGAATGCGGACCAAAATGAGATCTACCTCAAAGAAATGCCTATTTTGAATGGAAAGGTAATGCAAATTATTATCTCATAGTCTAGGTTGTTTTGGTTTTACTAACATCTTGTTTGGCAGTATTTGTATCACAGGTTCTAAGAAGGCATGGAGATGTGTTTGAATGCACTTCTAAAGGATATTACCATGCCTATGGTCGTGCAACTGATACAATAAACCTTGGTGGTATAAAGGTATGCATTTAGCCTTGCAATTAAATCCTTAAGTATTTGTTTATTATTAAGATCCAGTAAACTATGCATATAAATGGGCATTTGAGTTGCCAAGCATTACTCTATACTGGATTATTTCCTTTCCAAGAGTCTGCTATTCCATTTTTTCAGGTGAGTTCACTTGAGATTGAGCGCATATGCAATGCAGTCGATGAAAATATACAAGAGACAACAGTAGTTGGAGTACCACCTATTGGAGGTGGGCCTGGGAAGTTGGTAATTGCAGCCGCTTTTAAGGATTCGGATAACTTGGAACAAAACTTGGTCAATTTGATGCTGTCTTTCAACATGGCTTTGCAGAGGAAGTTGAATTCATTGTGAAGATGTAAAACATATTGCAGAAGACACTCATTTATTAAGTGATTTAAGACTTCCTCTCGCTACTATTAATTAGGACTACAGAAATTAGACATTATAGAATTATGGAAGAAAAATCATACACAAAAATTCACCTACGTACATGGACGAATGAGGATAGCTTAGCGGTACTCTTATTTTTTACCGATATACATTTTTAGTGGAAATATATGCTTTATCAATGGTTTGGTACACGAGATTGAATAAGTAGGGATCTCCTATTTTGCTTCACGTATGCACCATATATTGACCTACCACCCTTCCTCCCATAGAAGAAGAAGGTATTATAGGTTTTTTCTTTCTGAAATTTGTAAAACTAAAGACAATCCTGAAGGAACATACATATATTACAATTTACGAAAAAAAGAGCAAATTACCACTTAAACTAGGCGCCCACACAGTAGTGGTACAAATTTAGATTTTATATGTTTGTTATATTGTTTCATATTTATAGACTTCAAATATAAATTAAGAAGAAGAAAATTTCTTTTACTTTAGGTCTTTCCTAAGAAAATCCCACAAAAAATGTCAAAGGATCACAAGAAAAGACTGTTTTTCTAGAGAACAGTAAGAAATAACTACTACTCAAAAAGTATATAAAAAGAAAAGAAGAACGGAAATTATCCGGTCATCTCTCACTCTAATAGACCTTGATGAATTACTCAGTTTTGTTAATTAGAGGGTCTCATACATATAAGTTGCAAAATAATTTTCTTAATGGTAAAAATATTAGCTACTCAGGCAATACTCTTTATGGGTTAAGTGGGTGCATGGAATGTATATGCAAGATGAAGAGAATATTGGAGTCACAGAGCTCCCTTGGATAGCAGCTGGTACTGGAGGAGAAGTCACTCCCTAAAAGAGAAGATGCATAGCTGGTATGTGCTCATGAATTAGAAATATTTCATTCGTCTATTTTATCCCATCTTTAATATAGGATAGTATTCCACCATTTTAGTACAAATAGTTGGATAAAATAGTGTCAAAATTAGCTAATACCATATGCCAAAATGAGATAAAGCTAATCACAAACTCTATTTCGAAATTACTATGCTACTCATATTCTATGTATTTGATGTCATGTGTATTACATTAATTCTTTCACTGCACTTTGAAATTATTATTTTTTCAAGATACCAACACATGAATGTTGATTCTCAATTTATATAGAAAGTGATATACTTCAAAATTATAAATCCAAATTTGCAAACACAATAGAAAATAAATTGAAGATTGGAGGAAAAATTAAAGGAGCAAGAAGCTAAATTTCTTACTCTCGTCAGAAGTCTCACACCCCATCAAACATCTCATTAACTTCTTCTTTCAATATTCTTCTTAGTCAATTAATGTTTACTTATCTTAATGTGAAATTGAACCTAAAAAAAAAAATTCTTTCTAAAGTCATTTACGATTTTTCAATAATTTATTATTATTGTATATATTTTGTAGTGATTAATGATGTGACGTGAAGCATATGTGCAACACAGTGTTGGTAGAACTGGTTAACAACATATTGAGTATTTTCTGAAAAGGGTTTGATGGCTTGTATCATCCCTTAGCTTTGTAAATATTTCACTTGATAATTAATAAAGTGATCTTTAATTGTCAAAAATAAATAAATTTTAAAAGTATATGTTTTATTCTACGTGCTCATGCACTGCTATAAATAAAATATGTATGTCATTTATTTTGATTTATACTAAGAGAAACAAATATACAAGAAAATAGTGTTTGTACGAGAAAATCATAAAAAATGTTTTGTCATAAAAAAATTGAATTTCTATAAAGATTAGAAACAAAAATTTAGCTTGAAACAAACATTCGATACCCAAAATATTGTTAAGTTTATCGTTAGATTTTAATTCGTCAATCACAAGTATTTCAAGTCCAATTATTTTCTTACTCCAAATTTTATAAACCAAAGAAAGTAGTTTGCAGCCCTTTAATTTTTGTGATAACTATATCATCAAGTAGTATTGTCTTGAACAAGAAAAATTGAAAAAAATAAAAAAATTAAGATCATTATGATTATTCTATTTTTGCTTTTAAGTATGAGAGATATGAATTTAGGATTTAGATTGGGCAGGATCAAGATTGAATATTTATAATGTAAGCTTAGTGATGTTGCACCTAAGATCGGTTTGGAAGTAAGGCTTGAGTCCAAGTTATCCCCGGTGAGGAGGTGTAAATGGTTAGCAGTAGCGGGCATTTGAAGAGGTAGAGGCAGGTCGAAGAAGTATCTATACTCCCTCCGTTTCGAATTAGTTGGCCCTTATGGCCTTGACACGTCCATTAAGACATCAATAATTAGAGGTACATTTTACTCTCTTACCTTTATTTGCATTATAAAGTTTAATGATTAATGCAATAATTAAACATAGAAATTTGATGCAATTACTCCATTTCATGCATGCGTCAAGTCTAGAACCTACAAATTTAGAGTTGAAACTATAAATCATTAACTTTTTTTGGAAAATTGAGATCTTGAACACTCCATTCTATTACTACTCTGTCTAAGCATATGCATGAAATTTGAACGTTCAGCAAGACTATTCTATTCTAACTACTAAGCATATTGATCTTCATTTTTTAAGTATACACGTACTTGTTGGAATAGAAAATTTGATTAAAAAATATTACTATGTATATGTGGAATAAGTGAAAGAAAAGTAGTAAAAGAAAAGAAAAGATGGAGAAGAAGTAATGTGTTGCATGCATGGAGTTATACTTATAGGAGTAGTAGTACTCTAGAAAAGAGAAGAAAAAGTGAAGCTTAACATTTAGTGGTAGTTGAAAAAGTAAAATTATTTCCTTTCAATAATTTTAAAAAATGTGGATGTACTTAAT
The DNA here is from genome assembly GCA_030864215.1 of Capsicum pubescens. Taxonomy (NCBI): domain Eukaryota; kingdom Viridiplantae; phylum Streptophyta; class Magnoliopsida; order Solanales; family Solanaceae; genus Capsicum; species Capsicum pubescens. The sequence goes on from CM061546.1 coordinate 187,236,660, forward strand.
ACTATTAAGGGTAGAATGATCAACTTTGACAACTAAATTGAAGCAAATAATTTTAGCAAGAAGACCAACTAACTCGAAACAGAGGGAGTATTTTGTATTTGTAAAAGGGGTCTTAAATTTTTATTTTTTAATGTTGTCATTTCTTATCCCTTTTTTTATTTTAGTTCATATTGATATTTTAAGTTAATTTATTATATTTGATTTTTCTCAATACTCAATGATAAATATTTCACTTGATTTTGAGTCTTATTAACGAAAAAATGAGTTGTAATATCTTATCTTACAGAAGAAGTGAAAATTAAAATACATGCAAGTTATATTTTTGCATGTTTTTACTAATAAAAATGCATAATACACCCTTAGTTTGATAAAAATGACTTTTATACTATTGAAAATGTATAAAACCCGATTGTCATTAATTCTGAACATCTCAACTTATAGAAAAGATTACATAACATAAATTTAAATAGAAAATATATTTTTGGCTACATCTAATTTTGCTCCTTAATTATTAGTGTGACAGTCATACATCATGTTCCTTTTTATACACTTTTTTATCTTTAAAATTATACGTGATATTTAAAATTTTTTTGCACTTGATAAAATAAAATACACACAATAATTTATTTTATATATATTTATTCTTATTTAACACGTGATACACGTGCAACACACGTATTCTAAACTAGTATATATATATACTAGTTTAGGTGTACGCGCTTTGCGCGCATATCTCACTTTAATGAATTCAAATGTTACACTAAATAGAATATTTGTTTAAATTGATAAAGATGCATATAATAATTAAATTCAACCTTTACCAAAAAAATTTTCTCAAAGCTGATTGACATTCATCTACCACCTGTAAACTATAACAAAACAATATAACAATAGAGATATGAAAACAATACAATTAAATCTAACATTTATAAAAAAAAAAATCTCAAAGCTGACGGACATTCATCTATCAAAACAATACATCTAAACCTAACCTTTATGCAAAAAAAATTCTCAAATCAAAGATATCAAAACAATACAATTAAATTTAATCTTTACCTATAAACTTTTTTCAAAGTCAGTTGATATTTATCTACCACGTGTAAACTATAACAAAATAATATGATAAAAGAGATATCAAAACAATACAATTAAACCTAACCTTTACACACAAGAATTCCTCAAAACTGATCAACATTCATCTACGACATGTAAACTACTATTTACGACCTGTAAACTACCAAAAAATAATACACTAATAGAGATATTAAAACAATACAGTTAAAACTAATCCAAAAGGACGACTTGAATGAAAACAAAATAAGAAAATATAGTAGAAGTAAAAAAAGATATATATATATATATATATATATATATATATATATATATATATATATATATATATATATATATATATATATAACCAGGAACAGTATTTTAATCAAAAGATGAATTTGTAATAGTAAAAATCTTCATAAACATCTCTTCGTGTAAATATAAGGTAGAGTAATATATTTATTTTAGAATTCTAATTATGGTATATAAGAGATAAGGAAGGAAAAATGATTTATCTTTACTAAAAATACTAAAGAAATTTTATACCTAAACAAATTATACTACTATGACACTTCCCTATTAAAACAAGAAAAGAAAATTGATTTACCTTAACTAAAAAATAGTACACGAAATTTATAATTTTTCCAAAAACATAAATTATAAGAAAATTTTTAAAAACCAAATTTCCAAGTTGTGTTTTTTTCCTATATAAAATTTGATCAACTTACATGAATTCAAGTATCAAAAATGAATATTAAAAAGAAAAAAAAATCTGTATCACATATTCTAATAATCTTCTTTTGGTAACTTAATGGCTGGAGGATTTATTCAATCGAATAGTGTCTAGCTTTGCATCGTTTAATACTAAAAACAGTACACCTAATTTATAATTTTTCTAAAAATATAAATTATTAATATTTACTTCTATGATTGTATTTATTTGTCAAATATAAGGTACTATAATTAGGACTCTTTTAATAATGCTGATTTTTTATTTTTTCAAAAATATATATTATTAGTATTTATGTATAATTGTAATTTAAAAAAATAATAACAAGACGATTTTGTCTATAGTCTATATCTATATCTATATCTATATCTATATCTATATCTATATCTATATCTATATCTATATCTATATCTATATCTATATCTATAATGTATTAAAAGTGTGAAGGGTCTTAGAGATGTTGTTTGAACATTTTGTCCTTCATTAAAAGTCTTTGCTTTAGACAAAATTGGCTTTTCACTATTTTTTCCTAATATTTAAGAGTTGAAAATTAATTAAATATATTTATGGTTATACCTTTCCTTAATAAAAGTCATCAGAATTAATGACAACTAATATTTTTTTCATTAATTTAAAAATTCTAAATCAACTAAATTTGATTGCACGAATACTAATAATAAATATTTTTTTGGAAAATAGTAAACAGTGTCCTAACAAATAAAAAATTGATCGGCTAGTTTCATGTTTTGGGCACGTTACTTTTTTTCAAACATACATAAACCCTTTTACCATACAACTTATTTTTTCAAAAATACACAAATAAACCTTTTACCAACAACTGATTTCCCAAAAAAAGTAATTAGTGTCCTGTTTGGTCCATGAATCCTCTAATTCTATAAAAACCACTTGTAGTTTCAGATTTTCTGCATGTTCTTTTCTCCCAACTTTTTTACATTAGATTTGCAAATTTTCTACATCGTATATAGTTACATTTGGTGTTAAATTAAAATCTTTCTCATGTATCGAAGTGTATTGGGAATTACGTAATAATTTCTATGATTTCAAAGATGGTTATAAGTTAATAGAAGTGAAGGGAAAGTGTCACGATCCGAACCAGATCCTGGCCGTGCGGGTATCTCAAGTTCACCGAGGATCGAAGACCACCCCCTTTGCCTAGTCAAATAGAATACAACATACTAGCAGCAGATGAATTTTGAACATACAAAAAGATAGAATGATCAATAATAAAGAAAGTTCTAATAATTCAACTAACATCCTAGTCAACGGTAATCCACAAAACCTCTAATATCCAAAAATAATTTAAGTCAGAACATGACTCCGACGATAGCAAAAAAAACCATGAGAAATAGTCTATGACATGAAATAAACTAAGAAGTAACAACCTTTCGAAAAAAGAAGGCTCACTATTTCAAGTTGACTCAGAATCAATCAAGAAATGCAGAAAAAGCAAAAGTGTCTTTGGTTCCTACATAATATGGAGATATATCTAGAGACGGTTAATGGGTTGAGCTCTAGTACGTAACTCAGGGAAGAGATAAAATAAGGCCACGATTGACAATTCATAAATCATTCAAAGTCAATGCAAAAATCATATACATATATAAAATATGCTGGGGTAGGGAACAAGTCTTAGCATACAAGTAAAATATTAGACTAGACTATGCAGCTTAATCATTATAAAAAGGCACCCACGGGCTCTATGGATTCAGTTTCCCCTACTGAAAGGGACCCAGTATGTGTTAGCCGTATAAACCAAAGGTATCAAGAAAGACTACGGAATTCCCCAACCCCACGTCAATCCAGGATTCATATAAATATTAATCATGTGAATAATACACACAATCATCAAGACCAACCCTTACGCCGGCAAACACGAATTTCCAGTATCGGTCCTTCGGGACCTCCACCTTCACGTCTTAGACACATAGACCCTATTAAGCCTAATTAAAACACATTTCACATACCTCATCCATTTAACCAAGGTGACCACTAAGGCACACCATAGGTATCGTCATACCTTTACGTTTGCAAGCTCATACTTATGTCATTTTAATTCCATTAACTTGAGGGAATGCCTCCCCCTTCTTTAGTTTATTAAATCAGTGTGGGGGAATTCCAAGACCCTCTTTATTCATTAAATAAAGTTTGGGGAATGCCTCAGCCCCCTTTTAGTTTATCAAATTAACTCAGGGGAATGCCTCGACCCACGAGCTTCCAATTTAAAATAAAAACATGGACAACAAGGATTTCAAAGTCATTTTTCATCCATTTAACCATTTATGCAATGCAATAGCTTAGGTGAATAAGTCAAATCATGTGACAAATCATATTTCAAAGCCAATTATGCAAGTGGGTTAAGGAAACACAATTTCACAAACCAAGTTTCAAATCAAAATTATCAAATTAGGAGAATCCATGATCCCCTAGTTTATTCACCATGATCATGAAACCAACACGTTCAAAACCATCATTAACACATGAAATTTACATAAAAACCATGGGACCATTATTTAAAAAAACAATCATTAAAAACCCTCAACCTACATTCCAAAGCCAACTTTCAAGACCACTTGAATAACAATTTAAAACACATTCTTTAACAAAATAAGATTTGGGAAAGAGTAACATGCCTGAGATATCAAGAATTACAGAGGGAAATCAACCGTTGGAAGTTCTAATTGTCAATCTCTTTGAAACCTTGGGTGTTCTTGACTTAGGAATTTGAGAGTGTTTAAGAGTTGTATTTGATTGATAAAGGATGGAATTAGGGCCCCCAAGGTGTTTTATAGTCCTGAGTCTTAAGTGGGGAAAGAGAAAAATATCCAAAGTGCCCTTAATAAAAAGCTAAAAAATGGTCGCATGTGACTGCGGGTCACCTTACGACTTGTAAGAACACGCTATGATTCATAACCATGAGTCGTAGCATGGGAAAAAATAAGGCCTTTCCACTTCTTACCTTACGACTCATACCATACGGCTTGTATTGTGACCTACGACTGTAGGGTCTAAGTCATAGTCAGGCAGAATCAAGGGCCCCCCATACTAGTGAGGCTATGATTGACGCTATACGGTTCACATAGTGTCTTCACGACTCATGAGGTACAAGTCGTGGTCAGTGAAGTAATGATGTGCTATAGAAATATAGCACTTTCAATACTTAAAACTATGAAAATATGAAAGTTTCTTAGGTTGTTTTGTTAGATATGATGTGTTTTGGGTATGTTATGCAGGAAACTATGTTTTGCATACTACGTTTGTGAAAAATATAAAAAATGGAGTTTTTGGCTACTTACTTTATCAATTTTGGGTATTCGTGACACTTTTTTAATGTACGTGACCAAAGCAGGTGATGAAAGTTGAAGATTCAAAGTTTGGTTACAAGTATTGGAAGGCCTGGTACCTACCTATGTTTATATGTGGTCTGTATAAGACTAAGGTAAGTACCAAAATTGAAGATCCAGATAGTGAAAGAGCTGAAAAAGAACTTTCGGCACATACCTATGACAACATGTGGACTGCTTATAGCACATATGAGAGGCATCTGGATAAGGTAAGTGCCAAAAATCCAAAATCATGAGAGAAGAAGCCACATGACTTTATTTTGGCATATGTAGGTGTCTACATACGCCCAGCTTAGGCTACATGTGGCACATGTGCCCAAGGCCAAGCCGCATGTGGACACACATAAGTGGCCACCAACCCCTTTTTTCATCTTTTGTATGGGCTTTAATTTTAGGGTTTCATCATGTACTATAAATATCCTTTATGTGTTTTGTAGTAGAAGTGACATACTCTTGATACGTACAAACATATTTTGATTCTGAGATTTAATTTTGGTCTTGGAATTATCTTGTATTGATTTGGATGATTAATTTAGTTAAAGTTTGGGGTTTTTACTTGTGATTATTGTGATTTCATATTATGATTATCATGAATGTTGTTGATTACTTCACAAGCATGGGCATCTAAAAACCTTTAGCTAGGGTTATAGAAACCCTATCGAATTGACGAAGTAGGGAAAGTTCTATTGTTGTTCTGAATTGATACCCATGTATGCATTGTATTATCTTTAAGTTAATAGATATCTTAGTAGTTGAAAATATTAGGATCCCATCTAGATTATAGCTACTTACTCCAAAAGAGGAGTAGTGACTAGGAAAAGATAATTACAATAGTAATTTGAAGTTTAACTGTCAATCCACGCTACTAGGTATTATTTAAGCAAGATGGTTAGTTATAATCTAATAACTAGAGACTCAAAAGGTAATTGTTAACTGTGATAAAGATAAGGGTTAGAAAGGCAACATCCTAAGACTCAAAAGGTAAAGGGTGAAATCCATCAGCTTCTCCAAAAGATTATTGATGGTACATAACTTATAAGATTCTTCATACAAGGTATCGGGTTAGTTCAATAAAATAGATAATCCTATAGATTTGAGAAGACACGAGGAACACAATCCTAGTGTTCACCTATGACTGATTACAATCAAAGTTGATATTAGTTACTTGTTCGATATTTCTACTCAAATCCTCTCATTTACTTTTCTAGTTTTGCCTATTGATTTAAACAGATAAAAGCCATGATTCCACATGTTCCCTTGGGATTCGACCCCAAACTTTGTTGGGTTACTATATCTGAAAGTGACCGTATAATCTTTAGAGTAAAGGTGTAGCTTGGGCGTTATAAAAATTTAGCATCGTTGCCGAGGATTATAATTTTGATTTGCGAATTAAGGTTGTTGCAGTTTATGGGATTTATTTTTTATTCTTAGCTAGGTATACACCGGTGTTTGCCTAGAACATAGAGTAGAGGAAATGCCTTACTCCCATTAAATTTAAATCCAGAGAGGATCCTATAAACACCTAGTAGGATGACGGAACCAAAAAGAGATAATATTCTTAAAAGGGTTTGTAATGATATACCTCCCCCTCCTCCCAAAGTATTTTAGGATATTATTAATCAATAAACAAGGGTAATTTAAGCATAATACACTAACGAGAGAGGGGAGGCAGAAGAAGCTTAACAGATAGTTAGAGAGGCAGATCTAGCTGAGCAGAGACAAGAAGCAAACTCCTGAGCAGCATTTGGTGGAAATTAGAACAGATTTAGAGAAGGTCATCCTCAAGTGATCCCAACATGTTAGTATGTGCGACTACGAGAATGATGAAGAAGATATGGGGTACATTGAGCCTATGAAAACTGGATCCATTATCACTTCTATTTTACCCTTAGGCATTAAGTTTGATATAATGAGCGGAATGATCCAGCTCCTAAATCTAAAGGTTGTGTTTGTGGGTTTCCCTATAGATGATGCAAATATGAACCTTGCAAATTTCATCAAGATCTGCAGTTCGTATACAAATCCAAAGGTAAATAATGAGGCACTTAGACTGAGGTTGTTCCCCTTTTACTTACTGGAGAAGCATCTTTATGGCTAGGGAAACTGCTAAGAGGATCTATCACTATATGGAATAAGTTGTGCAGGAAATTCTTAAATAGGTTCTTTCCTCCATCTAAGATGTTGCAGCCTAAGGATGAGATTTATAATTTTAGGAAGATGTAGTTTGAGTCTATGTACGAGGCTTGGTTCAGGTTCAAGAAGAAGATTATCATGGTGCCCAACCATCAAATTTTAGGGACAAGCCTATTGGAGATATTCTACAGAGCCTTGACTATCTGCTCTATATCTATGGAAAAAACCATCTGAAGGGGAGCCTTTATGAGATTATGCTGGGAGGTAACTTCTGGTATTATAGATCAGATCTATCTAACTAACCGAGGGTAGCAAACTCAAGAGGCTGAGAGGGGTTCTGGCACTTATACAATTAGAGCTTCAAGTAACCATAGGGTGGCTGAGGATTTTGTAGCTCAAGAGATTGCACTATTAAGAATTGATATTAGTGTATTGGAAAGCAATTTGCAACAATAAATTTTGAAAAGTTAAACATAGTAGGAGCACATGGTTCGTCTTCCAAATCTTCTGAGTTAGAATTATTGTAAGACCCTGCAAAATCCGAAGCTCAACTCAGTCTTTTAAGCTTGCTAAGGGTCCCAGACTTAGAAAATTCTAGCTAAGTATTCAGACTTAGTATTATTTTGGCCTTCTTAAGTTGGAAACTCTATTTCACGACTCTTATGACCTTAAAATTTCAATCTTTAGGTTAATTTATGATTAGGAATATCAATAGGTGTTCCCGGATGAGTTTCGTATTTTTTGAATCTTGTTTGAACCACGTTTGGGAATCCAAGACAGTGCATCAACGTGATCTCGATGCGACGCATCAGCCATTGCGTTGATTAATATTTTTGTTGGCTCCCAGTGGAAAATTTCAGTGAACTGATGCAGACTCATAGCGCGTTGGCCATCTTATCGATGACAATGATGCGGTGCATCGGTCTGCCGTCGACAGTTCGGTTTTCAGTCATTAAAAGGCCATATCTATAGGGGTATTTGGGTCTTTTCCCCCACCCCTATTTAGCCCTAAAACATGAGATTCAACCCTTATTGAGAAAAATATACTTACTTTCTCTCAAATTGCTCAAGAACAAGAACCCTAGGTGATTTAATTTCAAAGCCAAGGCTTAAGGTTTCACCATTTTTCTTTAAGAATTTAACAACCAAGGCACGTCAAGTGTTCATCCAAGGGTTCTTTTCACCCTTGGAGTCCAAGAAGCTTTTTTAAACTTCAACAAGCTTGATTTCATGCTTTCCATGATTTGATTCAAGTGTTATTCATGATTATAATGTTGATTGGATTTCTATTCCATGATTAAGTGCAAGATTTATGTAAAAAAAACTATTATGTATGTAGTATCATGTGAATTCATGTTAAATCCTTGAAATTATGATGCTCATGTGTTGATTAGTACTATGTGCATATACAATGCTTTCCAAGTGTTTGATGAGTTGTTCATGAGAATTAAATAATGAAATTATATCATGTTAGAATGTATTCAAGTTCATGGCATGGAAGTGTTCGCTAGAATGTCCCAATGAATGAATGATGATCAAGTAGTTATTTATCATGTTTCAAGATTGTGCCATGTCTTATAATTTATGCTATCGAGTCCTGGGGGTATTTAATACCCGAGAATTTAGCTGATTATCGAGAGCCATGGTCAGTCTCAGGATAGTATCATTCATGTCACGATCATTAGTACTCTCAGTCAGTTACAGAACTCAGGAAAAACTCAATAGACTAGTATCAGTCTAGTCCAGTTTAGTATTCAGTTCAGACCTCAGTGTATTCAACCAGTTAACAAAATTCAGTAGTATTCCATCAGTCAATGGAACTCAGTAAACTCAGTTCAGTTCAATTAGATAGTATAATCAGTAATAGTTCAGTCAAGCCTAGTATGAATTAGAAATCAGTTCAATGTCTATTCAGTTAGGAGTAGGATTCAACACCAAGTTAACCTAGGGATGAGGGCATTCCTTCCAGCAGAGGGTCTGACCCTTTATTACAATCCCTGTGTTACAGAACTATGTAGCCAGCATAGGTTGAGATATCTTTCTGCCAGATACTATGAGGTTTGATACATCTCATTCGAGTTTTTCTGCCAGCGAGGGTTGACGAAAGAGCTTTTTGTCAGAGAGGGTTAACTCACAACTTGTCTTTAACCATGGCACGTTATTGACATCCTTCCAACTGGGGTTACAAGTTAGACCCCAATCTATTCAGAAAGGGGCATGTCAGTTAAATGATTACCTCCCACAATCTCAGTTTCAGTTCCAATCTCAGAATAGAACTCAGTTCAGTTCTACAGATTCGAGACTGTTAGATACAATCACTCAATTTAGTATGGAACTTAGTATAGTTCCACAGGATCAAGACTATCAAATACATTCACTTAGTTATCAGCTACACAATATCAGTAAACTTAGATATCAGTAAATCAGTAATTTAGAACTCAGTATCCAGTGTTATCACGATCTCCATTACAGTTTACGTATTCATGTATGTACTCTTATTCAGTTATATTCATGTCATTCAGTCAGTATTGTTCATACATATAAACCCATGCATTTCAGCCTACCTCACTTTGCATACCAGTACATTTAAAGTACTGACGCATACCTTTTTTTTGCGCTATGATGTTTTATATCATAGGGTCAGACGCGTGGGCTCTCATCATACTTAGCAGTTCAGATATCCAACTGACAGAGTTAGTGGTGAGTCCTCTTAATTCGAGGACATAATGATTATTTTAGTAGTTCAGCTTTTTTTCAGTAGTTTGGAGTTAGTTGGGGACTTGTCCCATCAACTCCATATCTCAAACAGTTTAGAGTCTTTTTCAAGACTAGAGTATTTTTCAAATAGATGATTCAGTTTTGGTATTGTTATACCGTATTCAGTTTTATTACAGTATCGAACCTTATGGCATATTTTCCACCTAATTTTCACATATTTTTAGTATTACTATTCATTTATTGCAATAGGTACTAGTCATGGGTTAGCTTGTGGTCCTTCGGGATTATGAGCACTGTTTAGCGTCCGGGGTACAAACTTGGGGAGTTACAAACTTGGTATCAGAGCCTAAGGTTCAACAGAGTCCTAGGAAGTTTGAAATCCGCATTTAGTAGAATCTTGTGCATGGGTGTGTAGAATGCCACACTTATGGACAGGAGGCTATTAGGTGTTTTAGGAAAAGTTTCCCTTCTTTCAGTACTCATATCGTGCGAGTGAGCATGAGCTCCAGTTAAACTCTATGTCTAATCTAAGTTTATCTTCCATTTATAGAATATGCCTCTAAAGAGGTCTAAGGGAAGTGGAATGGGAGACCAGCCAGAACCCCAGCCTGTCCAGCCAGATCCTCTGGATGAACACGTCTCCCACGCTAAGTTCAGAGAAGCTTTTACCACCCTATCTCATTCTGTGGCATCCCAAAATAAATGTCCAGCTGCTTTTCCAGCCAACCCAGTGGCCAATACTGCTGCTGCCAGGATTTAGGATTTCATCCAAATGAACCCTCTATTTTTTACTAGGTATAAGTCAGATGAGAACCCTCAAGAATTTTTTGATCAGGTGCAGAAAGTTACAGATATTATGGGGGTGATAGCAAGTGAGAGTGCCAAGTTAGCCGCATATCAGTTATAGGATGTGGCACTGTAACGCCCCAAATATGGTACCTAAAATGCTACATGGTGATCATGACCCCGAAGGACCACAAGCTAACCCATGACTGATATCTGTACCTGAGCACTGCATAATATACTGTATAAATATAGAAATAAAGGCTGAAAAGCTATAAGGTTCAATACTGTAACATAACTGATAAAACATAACATCTGGATGTTGTATGAAATACCTAAAATAACTGAAATAAACTTTCTAAACATTGTAGTCTGAAAGCCTCTAAACTGTCTGAATAAGGAGTTGATGGGACATGTCCCCAACTAACTCCAACTACTAAAATAAATTAATTAATGAGATAATAAAGTAATGGTTATGTCCTTAAAAGATGAGGACTCACTGCTAACTCTGATTTCTGAGATTGGAATGCTACTGATGCTTTGGAGCTCGTGCTTCTGAACCTATGGTATAAAACACCATAGCGCAAATGCGTCAGTACATTTGAATGTACTAGTATGCATATAAGGTAGGTTGAATGAAAAAGGTTCACATGCATGAACTATACTAGCTGACTGGATAACATGAATGTGAGACTGCATGCATGAATACATAATAAGTATACCTTAGTTCGATGATAACATGATTACTGAGCCTGAGTCCTGATAACATGCGATACTGATAACTGTATAACTGAAATAACTAATATGGAGCAATTGTATATGACAGTCTAGGTTATGATAGAACTAGCTGAGTTCCGTGCTGTTCTGAGTTGACTGTATTTGATAGTCTTAAATTTTGTAGAACTATCTAAGTTCTATTACTGAAACTAAATGACTGTATCTAACAGTCCTAATTCTGTAACAGAAACTATGGGAAGTAGTCATCTAACCAACATGCCCCAAATAACGCAATATAGCTGAGTTGGGGTCCAATCTATAACCCCAATTGGAAGGGTGTCAATACCGCGCCACCGGTAAGGACAAGTTGTGAGTGACCCTCATCTGACAGTTTCCCTAAAAGAGAATGGTGGGAACCTTATCTGATAGTGTTTATCCACCTCATCAACCCTCATCTAACAATGTTGGTGTCTCAACCATTGCTGCCTACATAGTTCTGGAATGCAAGGATAACTTCTAAGAATCACACCCTCATCTGATAGTGTGTGTTCCCATCCATAGGTTCACTCGGTGCTAATTTCTACTCCCATCTGAATAGACACTGAACATGATTAACTGAAATGGAAAACACTGAATTCATGGAGTTCCATTAACTGATGGAATACTATTGAGATTACTGAATTACTGAGCTTTCCTGAGTCATATGACTGATTGAGTTCTATGGATCATGGCTTGACTGAGGATATCGTGAAACATGTCACTGACTCTAGGCATACAACTGTATTTTTTGGTACAAGTACCCCCAGGACTCAATAGAAGGAAACTAATAAAACATGACTTTCTTGAATACATGACCAACATCAACAATACATACTACATTGGCTAAGGCATTTCATCAAACACTTGACATACATAACTTGTACATGAATAGGGATTTCATATTATCATAATAGTATGACACTTTTCCTTCACATAGACATTTAATCAAACATATGGGGAGCATGCTTTGGTTATACAATTATCAACACATCGAATAATCATGGATACATAAACCAACTTGTAGATTGAAGGGTTTATCATGAATATCGTGTAAATCATCACATATTAGAATCAATTCTTGTAAATAATAGTCTATAACATGGAACAAAACCAACCAACAACATGAACATCACTTTTCAATTCAATCAAATAATGAACATTCATAAATATACAAATCTTGGATTTTAAAAAGAGATTCTTGAGCTTCATGGGTGAAAGAAACCCATGAATCAACACATGACATACCTTAGAATGTAACTCCGTAAAGATCCTTGGAGAGATTCTTGATCCTTGCCCTTGAATTTTTAAGATTAGGGTTTCTTGGTTTTGAGAGTGTATGAAGAAATTGGGGAAAAATAGAGTGAATAATGATATCCTTAGGTCATGTAGGGTTAAATTCCATGTTTAAGGCTGAACTAAAATCATGAGAAAAGACCCATTTAACCCTGGATGCATCTTTTAAATTTTGTGAAAAATTTCCCGACCTGGACCCCTGGCGCGACGTGGTGCTATCGCACCGTGTCACTGGAATTCGACAATTAGGAAATTAGACGACGGTGTGACACGAGGTCATCGCGGAGCTTCAATGGATTTTGACAAATGGGATTTGGAATCCCTCCACGATATGGTGAAATCGCGGAATCTTACTGGAAATTGAAAAATATCATTTTGGCTTATGGCGCGACGAGCCACTAATTGAGATGACGGTGTTTTACGACTGAAACTTTAAATCGCCATAACTTCTTACCCGGTTGTCAGATTTAGATGAATTTGGTATCGATGGAAAACTTATTGAATTTTACACATAACAAAAAGTAAAAATCTTGAAAATTCCCCATGGAATAAACATCATTAAATTTAGAATCTAATACTTGACATTCTTGGAACAAAATTAATTAGAAAACTTTAGGGTATTACAATATCTCCCCCTTGAGAACATTCATCCTCGAGTGCGACTGATTGAGATGGGAGAAACGATGAGCTAAAGTATATACTGAACATGAACAACTGAAATATGTCTGACATTTCTGAGATTTATACTGAGCATGCATATCTGATGCATGATTTCATGACTTAATTAACTCATGAACATATGACTGAGATTTCTGATAACTGAGTTTACCACTAGGAGAATGCATGTCTAATGCATAAACAATGACTAATCTGATGCATTAACACATGATTGAATATGCAATGGTACTTACTACCAAGTTTATAATAGAATTCTTAACATGAAATTGATACCAAGTTTGTAACTGAAATCTGGACATGAAAACTAAAAAGTTTAAGTAGAACTGTTACCTTGAGCTTGATCTGAGTTAGCAGGGAAAAGGTGAGGATAATTGGTACGCATGTCTGCTTCTTCTTCCCAAGTAGCTCCCTCAACGGACTAATTTCGCCAAAGAATTTTGACTAGAGGGACTTCTTTGTTCCTTAGTCTGCGAGTTTGATAGTCAAGAATTTTAACCCAAATCTCTTCATAAGAGAGGCTATTCTGAACATCTATGCTCTGAATAGGGACTAAAACTACTGGGTCACCTATGCACTTCTTGAGCAAAGAGACATGGAAGACTGGATGAACTGTGGCTAGATCTGAAGGCAATTCAAGCTTATACGCTACCTTTCCGAAGCGACTGAGAATTTTAAAAGGACCGACATATCGGGGACAGAGTTTTCCCTTTTTGCCAAATCTCTTCACTCGCTTCATGGGAGAGATATTTGGATAGAGATAGTCATCAACCTCAAACTCGAGGTCCTTTCTACACATATCTACATAAGACTTTTGCTGGCTCTGAGCAGCCCGGAGTCTTTCTTTGATCAACTGGACTTTTTCTAACGCATCGAATACTAATTCAGGCCCTATAACTAAAGCCTCACTAACTTTGAACCAACTGACTGGAGATCTACATCTTCTACCATAGAGATCTTCGAATGGAGCCATCTTAATACTGGCATGATAGCTATTATTGTATGAAAACTCAATCAAAGGCAAGTGGTCATCCCAACTACCCTTGAAATCAATTGCACACGCCCTTAGTATATCTTCGAAAGTCTGAATGGTCCTTTCTTCTTGACCATCTGTCTGAGGATGAAAGGCTCTACTGAGATGAACTTGGGTACCAAGACCCTTTTGGAATGCTTTATAGAAATGAGAGGTGAACTTGGTACCTCTGTCTGAGATATTAGATAATGGAACACTGTGCAATCTGACCAACTCTATGATATAGAGTTTGGCGTAATCCTTGGCTGAATAAGAGGATGGATTGGAAGAAAATAAGCTGATTTGGTCATCCTATCTACAATAACCCAAACTTAATCATGTTTATGGTGAGTATGAGGAAAACCCATCACGAAGTCCATATTCACTTCTTTCCACTTTCAAGTAGGAATACTGAACTCCTGCATAGACCCACTAGGATTCTAATGCTCTATCTTAACCTACTGACATGTAGAACACTTAGCCACAAACTCTGTAATATCTCTCTTCATCCCACTCCACCAATAGACCTCCCGTAAGTCGCGCTATATCTTTGTGGCCCCTGGATAAATAGAGTAGCGCGCACCATGCGTTTCTACAAGAATTCACTGCCTTAAGTCGTCTACTCCTGGAACACACAGACAACCCTAAAATTATAGAACACCATCTCCCCCTTAGGATAAAACCTCTATTTTCTGATCCTTGAATGACTCTTTCAACTTAACTAGACTGGGATCTCTATCTTGCTTTTCCTTCACCTAAAAAACTAGAGATAATTATGAACCACTCTGAACCCATATATCACCCTCTTCTGTATCGACTAAGCGAACGCCTATTCTGGCAAGCTAATGGAATTCCTGAGCTAGTTTCTTCTTACTATCCTCAACATGAACAACACTACCCATAGACAGTCTACTGAGAGTGTCGACCACTACATTGGCTTTGCTCGTATGATAAAGGATACTCATGTCATAATCTTTCAAGAGCTCTAACCACCTTTTCTGATGAAGATTGAGATCTTTCATAGAAAAGACATACTAAAGGCTCTTATTATCTGTGAACACATCTATATGAACACCGTATAGATAATGCCTCCAAATCTTTAAGGAAAATACTACGGCTGCTAACTCAAGAACATGAGTAGGATAATTCTTCTCATGGGGTTTAAGCTATCTGGAGACGTAGGCTATGACCTTACCATGATGCATGAGGACACAACCCAAACCTACTCTGGATGCATCATAATACCCTACGAAACTATCTGAACCATCTGGAAGAGCCAAAACTAGAGCTGAGGTTAGTCGAGTCTTCAAATCCTGAAAATTCTTCTCGCAAGGGTATGACCTTTGAGATTGACTTTCTTCTAAGTCAATATAGACATGGGGGATGCAATACAAGAAAATCCCTTAACAAACCATCTGTAATAGCCAGCCAAACCCAAAAAACTCCTAATATCTGATGGAGAGACAGGTCTGGGCCAGTTTCTTACTGCTTTGGTCTTTTGAGGATCTACTCTAATGCCATTACCGGAAATGATATGACCAAGGAATGATACTGACCTTAGACAAAATTTGCACTTACTAAATTTGGCGAACAACTGATGGGATTTGAGAGTTTGAAGTACAATTCTAAGATGGTCTGCGTGATCACGTTCACTGCGGGAATAGACAAAAATATCATCTATGAAGAATATGATGAACATGTCCAAGTACTACTTGAACACATGGTTCATCAAGTCCATGAAAGCTGCAGGGGCATTGCTAAGACCAAAGGACATGACTAGGAATTCGAAGTGACCATACCAAGTTCGAAAAACTATTTTTAAAATGTCACATTCTTTGACTCTGAGCTGATGATAGCCTGATTTGAGGTCTATCTTAGAGAAATAGTTAGCACCCTAAAGTTGGTCAAACAAGTCATCGATTATGGGAAGAGGATACTTGTTCTTGACTGTGACTTTATTGAGCTGACGATAATCAATACATATCCTGAGAAAACCATCTTTCTTGTGCACGAATAAAACTAGTGCACCCTATGGGGACATACTTGGCCTGATGAACCCCTTATCTAAGAGATCCTTCAACTGCTCTTTTAGTTCTTTGAGATATGATGGTGCCATTTTGTATGGAAGAATAGATATGGGTTGAGTTTCTAGAAGAAGATCAATGTTGAAGTCTATTTCCCTTCTAGGAGAAATTTCTGAAAGATCTTTGGGAAAGATATCTGAATATTCATTCACTAATGGGACTGATTCAATACTGGGAGTTTCGGAGCTAGTATCCTTAACTCGAACAAAATGATAGACACATCTCTTATATATTATTTTCTGTACCCAAAGGTAGGAAATAAGTTAACCTCTAAAAGCTGAAGTACTACCCCTCCACTCTAGGACAGGTTCATTCGAAAACTAGAACTGGATTATTCTTTTTCTACAGTCGACTGTGGCATAGCAGGAATGAAGCTAATCCATGCCAAGAATAATATCAAAATCAGTCATCTCTAATTCAATTAAGTCTGCTGAGGTGACTTTCTGAAATATCATAACCGGGCAGTTCCTGTATACCCGCTGGGCTATAATGGTTTTACCCACTGGGGTAGAGATGAAAAAGGGCTCTACTAGAATTTCAGGACTGACTCCAACATCAACTGCTATATAGGGAGTAACGAAAGACAAGAAAGCTCCTGGATCTAGCAAAGCGTAAACATGTACATGAAAGATCTGTAACGTACCAGTAACCACATCAAGAGAATTTTCCTGATCTTGTCAGGACTGGAGATCATAAAGTCGATTTGGGCGTTGCCTACTAGTAGCACTGAAAGTGGAACCCTGCTGATTTGGGCGACCAGACTGAGCTGAGGAACGGTTCTGCTGACCCTAATAACCTAACTGGGGATAATCTCTGACTCTGTGGCCTGTCTTGCCACATCCAAAACAGACATCGCTACCAGCTCTGTAAGCACCCTTGTGGTTCTTACCATAAGTTTGACAAAGGGGATTAGTTTAGGCATTGCTGATACTGCCCTGAGACTTAGAGCCTAGCGTCCTATCTCTATTACCATCCCTAAATTTAGGAGCTGGAGAACTAGCTAAAGAAGGAGATGGAACTGCTGACTTAGGATAAAACTGAGAACAGTTTCCTCCCCCTGACTTAGGCTGAGCAAAGTTAAAACTACCTATCATTGTTCTCTTATTCCGCTTCTCCCCCATCTTAATCTTTTGCTTCTCTATATACTAAGCATGAGTCATAAGCCTGGCTATGTTCATGTCACTATTTAACATTGCGGACCTGCACTCATTGACCACACTATTATTCACCCCAGAAATAAACTTACTCATCTTGGCCCTACTATCTGCAACCAAATGAGAAACATATCTGGCTAATTGAGAAAACTTAAGAGAATACTCTTTCACCATCATGTTGCCCTGCCTGAGGTTGATAAATTCTAACACCTTAGCTTCTCTCAGCTCGAGAGGAAAGAATCTATCTAAGAATGCAGTAGAAAACTCCTCCCACTCAATAGGCCCTGCATCTATAGCCCTCTCTGACTTCCACTATTTGTACCAAGTGTGAGCAACATCCTGCAATTGATATGCAGATAGCTCAGCACTCTCACTCAAAGTAACCCCCATGATATACGTAACCTTCTGAATCTAGTCAAGGAATTCCTGAGCGTCCTTATCTGTCTTAGACCCCAAAAAGGATGGAGGATTCATTCGGGTGAAGTCCTGAATACTGGCTGCAGCTGAATTGGCCACTAGGTTAACTGGAATGAAAACTGGTCATTCATTTTGAGCAGCAACTGACTGAGAAAGAGTAGTGAATGCAGCTCTAAACTCTGCATGAGAAACATGTTCACCTAAAGGATCTTCGAGCTGAGGGGCTGGCTGATTCTTGTTTCTTCTTTTAGGAGGCATATTCTGTAGAAGAAAAGGAGAAACAGATTAGACTGAGAGATTGACTTAAGATTATACTCACTAGCACGACATGAATACTGAAAGAAGGGAAACTATTCCTAAAACATCTTATAGCCTCCTATACATAATTGTGGCTTGCAACACACCCATGTACAAGACTCTACTAGATGCAACTTTCAGACTTCCTAGGACTCTATTGAACTTTAGGCTCTGATACCAAGTTTGTAACGCCCTGAATCTAGTACCCAGAATGCTACACGGTGCTCATGACCCTGAAGGACTACAAGCTAACCCATGACTGATATCTATACCTGAACACTGCATAATATACTGTATAAATGCAAAAACAAAGGCTAAAAGGACATAAGGTTCAAAACTGTAACATATGTTATAAAACATAACATCTAGATGGGGTATGAAATACCCAAAACAACTGAAATAAACTATTTAAACATGGTAGTCTAAAAGCCTCTAAACTATCTGAATAAGGAGTTGATGGGACATGCCCCCAACTAACTGTAACTACTGAAATAAATTAATTAATGAGATAATAAAGTAATGGTCATGTCCTCGAAGGATGAGG
This sequence comes from Capsicum pubescens, assembly GCA_030864215.1. Classification (NCBI taxonomy): domain Eukaryota; kingdom Viridiplantae; phylum Streptophyta; class Magnoliopsida; order Solanales; family Solanaceae; genus Capsicum; species Capsicum pubescens. Next base: position 187,255,671 of record CM061546.1, read on the forward strand.
ACTCACTGCTAACTCTGACTGCTGAGACTGGAATACTACTGATGTTTTAGATCTCGTGCTTCTAAACCTATGGTATAAAACACCATAGCGCAAATGCGTCAGTACGTTTGAATGTACTGGTATGCATGTGACGTAGGCTGAATGCAAAGGGTTCACATGCATGACCTATACTAACTGAATGAATAACATGAATGAGAGACTGCATGCATGAATACATAATAACTGTAACTGAGTTTGATGATAACATGATTACTGAGCCTGAGTACTGATAACATGAGATACTGATAACTGTATAACTAAAATAACTAATATAGAGCGACTGTATCTGATAATCTAGGTTCTGATGAAACTAACTGAGTTCCGTGCTATTCTGAGTTGACTGTATCTGATAGTCCTAAATTCTGTAGAACTATCTGAGTTCTATTACTGAGACTAAATGACTGTATCTAATAGTCCTAATTCTGTAACTGAAACTATGGGAAGTATTCATCTAACCGACATGCCCCAAATAATACAATATAGCTGAGTTGGGGTCCAATCTATAACCCCAATTGGAAGGGTGTCAATACCGCACCACCGGTAAGGATAAGTTGTCAGTGAACCTTATCTGATAGTGTCCCTAAAAGATAATGGTGGGACCCTTATCTGATAGTGCTTATCCACCTCATCAACCCGCATCTAACAGTGTTGATGTCTCAACCATTGCTGGCTACATAGTTTTGGAATGCAAGGATGACTTCTAAGAATCACACCCTCATCTGATAGTGTGTATTCCCATTCTTAGGTTCACTCGGTGCTAATTTCTACTCCTATCTGAATAGACACTGAACATGATTAACTGAAATAGACAACAATGAATTCATGGAGTTCCGTTAACTGACAGAATACTATTGAGATTATTGAATTACTGAGCTTTCCTGAGTCACATGACTAACTGAGTTCTATGGATCATGGCTTGACTGAGGATATCATGAAACATATCACTGACTAGGAACACAACTATATTTTTCAGGTACAAGTACCCCCAGGACTCAATAGAAGAAAACTGACAAAGAATGACTTTCTTGAATACAGGACCAATATCAATAATAGATAATCCATTGGCTAAGGCATTTCATCAAACACTTGACATTCATAACTTGTACATTAATGGGGATTTCATATTATCTTACTAGTATGGTACTTTTCCTTCACATAGGCATTTAATCAAACATATGAGGAGCATGCTTTGGTTATACACTTATCAACTCATCTAATAATCATGGATACATAAACCAACTTGTAGATTGAAGGGTTTATCATAAATATCGTGTACTTCATCACATATTAGAATCAATTCTTGTAAATAAATAGTCTATAACATGGAACAAAACCAACCAACAACATGAACATCACTTTTCAATTCAATCAAATCATGAACATTCATAAATATACAAATCTTGGATTATGAAAAGAGATTCTTGAGCTTTATGATACGCCCAAATTACAACTCTCTTACGAGAGAGTAAGCAGTCGCTGTCAAATATAGAAACCAACTGGGTTGGGTGTCGAATCCCATAGGGAATACCGTGTTCACTATGTATTGTAATTGTTATTTGACTGTTGATCTAAGGCTCTGAAATAAAGGGGGTTTGGAAATGTTAACGGTGTTCTTTTGTGTTGATGTTCCATAAAAGCCCAGCTACTGAGAGTAAATATAGATGTAGTTCCAATGATAATAAATTAACTAGATTTATGCTCACTAAGATGTTCAAACAACTAGGGTTGTGAGTTTGTGTTCGAATTCTAACTTATGTATCCAATTGCAAGAATTATTGAATTCTAAAGATTACCCACATATTTCCCAACCTAATGAGTATTTCACCCTTTACTTCTCTCGAACTTAAAGGATTCATGAATTATTCAATAACACTTTCACGAGGGTTGATCCTGCTCCAAGGCATCAACCCGTTAACTAAAAGGGTAAACCTATGAAGCTCATATGAATCATTTCTTTTCCCAACATCCACTTTCTTGTCAGACAAGTGGAGTTCATGGGATAACTTCTCAAGTTTGCAACCAAGAGATGTCATTAAAATGAAGAAAGATTCATGCAATTTCGATAGATGTTAGAAGAAAAACCCATTCACAACCCCAAAATGGTTCTCTACATCAAGGCTCCCATAACCCTAGTTATGGGAATTTAGCTACTCATCTCCATGTCAAAAATCAAAGTTATATTGATGTTCATAAATAACTTTAGAAGAGTACTTACAAAAGTCACAATATTGATCTTCTCTATATTCTATGAAAAAATATGAAAACTAATAATCACCTCTTAATCTCTAGGTTCCAATCTCAATGACAAGTAGTACAAAGCTCTTAATAGAGGAGTAAGTATGAAACTGAAGACAAGAGATGCTTACTAAACCCTAATACTTGGTATTTATATGTTCCTAGCTAAAAGGATTTAAAATTTGAAATTATAAAATTCGCGTCCAAAGTGACGGCCAAATTGGTAGTTCGTCGCAAGGTTGACGGTCCACCATTTGGCCCTTCGCTGCTGATCTGGGTAGGTCACTTTCTGGATAAGACTGATAGCCAAATTGGTTATCCATCACAAGACTGACGGTCCACCATTTGGTCCATCGCTGAGTCCTCCAAGGGTCTAGGTTCTGGACGAACTTTGACGGCCAACTTGGTAGTCCATCATAAGACTGACGGTCCACCACTTCGTTTGTCGCTGAGTCCTTTAGGGAGCCTGGTTTTGGATGACACTGACAGCTAAATTAGTGGTCTGTCACAAGAACGACGATCCATTATTTGGTCCGTCGCTGCAAGGCCTGAAGTCTTGGGTTCTGTATAGGCTTGACGATCAAGTTGGTGATCCGTTGCAAGACTGATGGTCCACCATTTTGACCGTCAGAATTTTTTTTATTCCACTTCTCTGAGACTTTTTCTTAAACTAGATGCTTACCCCGAAACATTAAAAACCAAAATTAAACGTAACCTTAGTTCCTTGAAAACATACAACTTTCTCAAGAAAATGATGCAAAATATTTCGTTGAAAGCCAGAACATCAACACCCTCAACTTAAGATCATTGCTTATCCTCAAGCAACTCAGCATCCAATTGTAAACATGAACCATACTATGATAAACAACCAACTAATGAATCACTTTGTGTAACCATTCATTCATCATTTCACTCACATGAGTTTCAACCAACATGTTCTACACCCAATATTTATTATAATTCAGCACACGCAACATGGATGTCATATCCCACAGCGAACAACAGAACTAGGCAAAACTCCAGTTGCCCTCACAACAATGAAGTTCACCACTCTTTATACTATGTGGACACTATCTAAACTCTTATGCTCATCAAGAAGTTACAAGCATAGTCCAGGTACCCATAGGCTTGCCCTTGCCATTTAACACACCCTCAAAGTTGATTCGCTAGGCTCAAACAGGTCTTTTCTAGGCTTGTAATAAGGCTTTAGGCTAGGTGAGGGTACTCTTTTGGGTAAAGTGACTCATTAAGGCTTAACTCTCATTGCCCTAGCAACTTTTCAACCCCAAACTGCTATTTTAATCAACTTACTTACAATAATTTTTTTTCCAAGCATCAGCCACCCTCAACTTATGCGGATGCAATAAGCTAAGGTGCACAATATCTTTGAACAGATCAGGTCCAAATGCCTTTAAACTATATTCTAAACCAACTTTCCTCTGGGTTCTTACATTTTGACAATAGCCACCCTCAACTTAGGTGTTTTACTTAAGTTGAGGTACACAATGCCCAATATTGGGCCAGGGCCATAGTTGAATGCTAATGCCCTACGGAGAGTTAATTATAGTTATAGAAAATGAAGAAAACTACTAAAAAGATCAAAACGGGTTCAAGTGAGAGAAAAATCTTAGAGAGGTTAATTATTTAGGCTAAGTGGACTAAAAATACAAGGAGGCCTGTCATCCTATCCTATTGAATTAGTTAAAGAATAGTATCAATGACTCGTGCAAGTTCTAGGCACTACACTATGCAAGAACTCAAGACAAATCCTTACACGCACAGTGGCAACTAAGTTAAACTTCTTCTGCTGCTCTTAGGATTTCCATCACATGATTCATGCACCTCTTATATGTTAATGCCAAATACAGACTCACTGAAGGTTATGCACACATGCTACATAATTAGAGTAAATAATTACACATTCATACTCATAGTCTTATTCCAACATAATTCATTAGTCATATCAAAGGGATACTGGAATAGGGAAATTTTTTATAAATAACATTAAACACTCATATTTACCTCACAAGCTTAGGAAATTAGAGATGCAAAAATAAAACACCCTAGACATGCCGATTCTACTAGATAGAATATGGAGGGAAAAGATATCGGCAACACAACCCACCATGGTACAAGTACACCACCTCCCCACAGAAAAATAGATGTATTGTCTTCAAAGCATTAATTTAAAGCACAAGGAAATAGTTTTACTTATTTTGCCTCTTATCAATTTGAGGTGACTGTGTAGTGTGGCGAGGCTCCTGCGTCCTCTCCTGGTTCAATGCTGGCCCCTATGGTGGTAGGGTCATTCACAACCTCACCCTCTAAGATTGGAAGAATCGTCTCTCGAACAGATCCTGCACTGTTCCCCTTTGCTGGGGCAGCACTAGTGGATACCCCTGCTGCTTCATATTCTCCTTTATTTTTCCTCTTTTCTTCATCCTTCAGTGACTTCTTCCGAGCTCTCTAAATACCATGCCGTTCTCATTGTTCTGATGTCATTTCTTCTCTCTTTCTTCTCTTTGCTTCTTTTCTTACAACTTTTACATCTATTTTCTCCTTCCCTTTGTCCTTCATTGGTCTACCCATCAAGTCCACAGTACCCTCATCAACATCACTTTCCACCAAGGTTGGGTTGAAACAGGCTGTTGTGGCTGCTTACTCTTCAGCTCTGCAATATCCGCCTTTGCTTATTCAAATTTAGCCATCAGCTTGGCAAGGTAGGGGAGGGATAGTGAATCGAGCCTTTTATTGATACGAAGTTCCATGGTTTCCATACTAGTATGAATGGTTTGGAATGAACGAACTGCATCAGCCATGATCTCATCAACAAAGGGCTTGAAGTCTGCAACCCACTTATCTAACTATCTCTAAAACCTCTTTTGCGTCTTCACTAACTTAGCAAAGTTTTCTGGTGTGAACCTATATTCAAAAAAATTTGCTCCACCCATAAATTGTGCAGAACCTAACCCTGTAGATATGCCTTGGGGTACGTACTCGGGTGGCACATAGGTGGTAATGGGCAAAGGTATACCTGTGGGCATCTCTGTAGTATCAGGAGCTGGTGCAGATTGAGTCTGATAAGCTGGAGTCTTGGTGACACACATCTCAAACTTTGAGTTGTCTTTCAACTTATCTAGTTCTTGTTTGTGTATATCTGGGATTTCATTGTCTACTACACTAATCAAGGGCACACCAGTCTGTCTGCATAAAGCCGTGATTAAGCACGGAAATGGCAATGAACTAGAGATTTTGTGTGCCCTCACGAATATCTCATATGCAATTATCTGACCAAATTCAATTTGAAGCCCTGAGATCAAGCTTACCACCAACAAAGCTCTGTGTTTATCCAAGTTTCCATCCTTCTTTGTTGGAATTAACCTCAAATAAACAATATCCCACCAGAATTTAGCCTTAAAACTAAGGGAGTATTTTACAATCAGCTCCCGTGAGTTGGTCAACCAAGAAGGGTTACCATCCTCAGTTAAGAATGAGGCCACCCAAGGCCTTTGAGCGGAAGAATTTCTCAATCTGTAGTCAAGATCATGCACATCAAGCGAGGACTCGTACTCTAGTCCGAACAACATCTTATTAATTATTTGGGCTGAAATATCAATAGTGACTCCTCGAACAGGTTCAGACTCTCTGTTCGGAAAATTTATAATTGATGTCCCCTTTGGGAAATCCTGTTCTACCAGTGCAAGGTAATTTGCAAAGAATTCTCTTACCCAATTTGGTTGATAGGCTCACGGTTGATGGCTTATCCATGCTAGTTCATACTCGTTGAACCAACGTTCCAACTCAGGATATTCATGTAAGTCCTTGGTCACAATATGATTCTCTTCCGTAAATGACCTTTTGATTCCTCTCGCAGTGGGTGTTAACCCATCATAGAAATTTTTATGTGCTCCCTCTATCTGCCATCTAATTGCCTCCCAAACTTAAGGATCCTTACATATGACAACGTTAGCATCCTCAGGTTCAGTTTCTACATTATTTGCTTTAGCTTGCCCTTCTCTACATTGGCATCCTCAGTTTCAACATCAGTCGGCTCAGGTGGAGTGACATCAACTGTGGCCTTGTCTGGGCTCAAACTGGTACTGCTAGTACTATCCTTACTATCCTCTTCAGACTGGGAGAGTGGGGGATTTTCCCATCCACGTTGTCTGGTGTTGTATCCAAATACAGGTTCGTCGCCACCCCTTTAAGATCTTTCTTCTCTGTTTACTGGTAGTTTGGGAGCTATAGCACCTAAAAAAGAGGTAAGAAATCAATCCACAACAAAAATCTATAAAATCAGTGCATTTCATGACTTGACGGACAAAATGTTGGTTCATCATTGGTGGGACGGTCCACCACTTTAGCCATCAAACCTTATCCAATATCCTGGAATTTTCATAGCCCTACGACGATCAGGTTGGTGGTCCATCGCAAATATGTCGGTCCACCATTTTAACCGTTGCACCCCCTTCTTCAGGTTCATCTTTTAACTAGGCATATATTCGAGCATTTGTTGAGAAATATTGTTTATTTAGCAACATTTGACAACTATAACACAATCAAGCATAACTTTTCACATTTTAATCATGTAGGTTACTCAAACTTCACCTAAGCAGATTATGCTCAAACTCCTATTTGAAAACTTTCATCAATTCAAGGCAATAGAGCTATAACAAGATGCTAATTCCTTTACAAAACAACTTGCCAAATACAACCCACAACTGAATGCGTCATTTAGACAAAGAAGAATAGAATTATGCACATACCTTGGTTCTACAGAGAGATAAGCTTGCAACTTTAGAGAATAATACTAATTCAAATAGCTCTTCAATTGAGATCTCAACTTGATTATGATGAAGAGAACAAGAAGGGTGGATGTGTTTAAATAGGAGAAAAGGAAGAAGACGTAGATTCCTAGAGGTAGTAAGTTCCTTGAGATTCTTTGAACCCAAAGGGAGTTGAATAATTGAAGGAGTTGAAGGGGTTACAATGCAAGTAACTGCCCTTTTCTAATCACTTAAAAACCTTTTGGGTCAAATATAGGCCATTTAACAAGGCTTCAGAGTCAGCTCGCCCGACCCAGGACTAGGGTTACAGCGACGCCAGGATCGACGGTCCATCAGATCTTCGACGGTCCACCAGGTCAGCCGTCTAAACTTACCAAGACCTGAGCACTTCTGCTTTGTTGCGACGGTCATGGGGATGGTCCACCTCATTTTTGACGGTCCACCAAAGTCACCATCGTACTTTACCAGAGCCTAGTCCATCTAGGTTGATTTTGATGGTCGATTAGATGGTCCACCAACTTTGGGATGGTTCACCACTTTAACTGTCAACTTGATCCAGTGAGTGAATTTTTCTGCTCATTTTCAACGGAGGAAATAGTGAACCGTCATAGGAATAGTGTTCCACCAAATCGACTGCCACTTTTGTTCTAGTGGATCATGTTTTTACCCTTATTTTTGACTGTACCACTCCACCTTTTTGCTGCAATTTTAATCCTGCACACTTCTTAAACGCATAAAAAATGCACTAATAACAACAAACTTAATTTAATAAATGCTTTACAATAACACATTGTGGGTTGCCTCCCACTAGCACCTGATTTATTATCGCGTTACTACTCAGTTATCTCGATTGATCAGACTTCATCGAGATAGACAGTAGCAATATTCTTTATCGAGTCCTTTGGACCGATATACAGTTTCACACCTTTCCCATTCACCTTGAAGACATTACCATCTTCATTTTCAAGTTCCACTACTCCAGATTAGTAGATTTGACATACTTTAAATGGGCCAGACCATTTGGATTTGAGCTTACATGGAAACAATTTGAGTCTGGAGTTGAATAGAACCACCAAGTCACCTTTCTGAAACTCCCTCTTTTCAATTCTGTGATCATGGTATTTCTTCATTCGTTCCTTATATAGGTCGGCTCTCTCATAAGCTCCAAGATGGAACTCATCCATCTTATTAATCTGCCCCAGTCTTATATTTGCTGCCTCATTCTAGTCTAGATTAAGACGCTTCAGTGCCCACAGTGCTTTATGCTCTAGCTCAATTGGCAAATGACATGCCTTGCCATAAATCAATTGGTAGGGCGACATGCCAATAGGTGTCTTAAAAGCTGTTCGATATTTCCATAATGCATCATCCAACTTCCTAGACCAATCCATCCTGCTAGCATTCACATTCTTGGCAAGGATAGCCTTGATTTCCCGATTAGAGATCTCCACTTGCCCACTTGTTTGTGGGTGATATGGAATAGCTACCTTATGCTGCTTAACCCCATATTTTGCTAATGCGACTCGGAACATCTTGTTGCAAAAGTGCGATCCTCCATCACTTATGATGGTACGTGGTACCCCAAAATAAGAGAAGATATTTCTCTTTAAAAATGCAACAACCCACTTTTCTTCATTATCCGCCAAAACTACAGCCTCAACCCATTTTGATACGTAGTCAACAACAACAAGTATGTACTTCAATCCAAATGAGCTCACAAAAGGCCCCATGAAGTCTATGACCCACACATTAAATAATTCTACCTCCAGTATTTTAGACATTGGCATCTCATGGTGCTTTGAGATGGACCCTTGCCTTTGACATCGGTCACATCCCTTTACGAACTTATAGGCATCCTTGAACAAAGAGGGACAGTAGTAGCCACTCTGAATCACTTTCCTTGCAGTTCGATCACCTATGTGGTGACCTCCAACTGGGGAAGCATGTCTTGCTTCCAATATACTCAGCATTTCTACTTCTGGGATGCACCGTCTAATAATACCATCTACACATCGTCGAAAAAGATACGGGTCATTCCAGAAGTAATGGGTCACATCATGAAGGAACTTTTTCCTTTAAAGAAAGGAAAGATTTTCTTGTACCAACTCACTTACCACATAATTCGCGAAGTCAGCATACTGAGTCACTTTTTCGAGCACTACAACCAATAATTTCTCATCAGGAAAGGAATCATCAATCTTAAGCCCGTCTTTTACTGCTTGCTCGCCTTCGAGTCTGGATAAGTGATCAACCACTTGATTTTCACATCCCTTACGATCCTTGACCTCGAAGTCAAATTCCTAAAGCAGTAACACCTACTGGATCAACCTTGGTTTAGCATCCTTCTTCTCCATAAGGTACCTCAAGGCAGTGTGGTCAGTGTGTACCACCACCTTAGTACCTAGAAATTATGCCCGAAACTTCTCAAAATCATGCACCAATGCTAGAAGTTCCTGCTCTATGACGGTGTAGTTTTTCTGAGCTCCATTCAGTGCTTTGCTGGCATAATAAACTGGATGAAGTAATTTGTCTCTCTTTTTCCCCAACACAGCTCCAAGGGAAACATCGCTTGTGTCACACATTATCTCAAATGGTTTTGACCAGTATGGTGCAATAATTATAGGGGCCTCAACCAGCTTCCTCTTAAGGCATTCAAATGCCTTAATACAATCAGCGTCAAAGAAGAACTTAGTTTCCTTCTCTAAAAGTTTGGAAAATGGATTTGCAATTTTAGAGAAGTCCTTTATAAACCTCCAATAAAAACCAGCGTATCCAAGAAAACTACGCACCCCTTTCACTGAGATGGGAGGTGGTATCTTCTCAATAACCTCTACCTTGGATCGATCGACCTCTACCCCCTTTTCTGAAATTTTGTGCCAGAGAACAATGCCCTCCTTCACCATGAAGTGGTATTTCTCCCAATTAAGCACAAGATTGAATTCCACACACCTCTGTAAAGCCTTACTCAAGTTCTCCAGACACAACTCAAATGAATCTCCAACCACAAAAAAATCATCCATGAATACCTCCAAGTTGTCCTTAACAATATCCGAGAAAATAGACATCACACACCTTTGGAAGGTAGCGGGTGCATTACATAACCCAAACGACATCTGCTTGAATGCGAAAGTTCTATACGAGTATGTGAACGTTGTCTTCTCCTGATCTTCAGGAGAAATATAGATCTGATTGTAGCCATAATATCCATCCAAAAAGCAATACCACCCTCTTTCTTCCAATCAATCAAGCATTTGATCCATGAAGGGCATTGGGAGGTGGTCCTTTAAAGTCCATGAGTTTAGTTTGTGGTAGTTCATGAAAACTCTCCAACCAGTCATAGGCCCAAGGAGAATCAACTCGTTGTTTTCATTTGCAAAAACAGTCATTCTCTTTTTCTTAGGCACACATTGAACCGGGCTTACCCATTTACTGTCGGAAATAGGATAAACCACTCCTACATATAGCCACTTAATAATTTACTTCTTAATTACCTCTTGCATTGGTGGGTTAAGTCAGTGTTAATACGCAATGGTAGGAGTACATTCTTCCTCAAGTTGTATCTTATGAGTGCATATGCTATGAGGAATGCCAATAATATCAGCAATAGTCTAGCCTATTTCTCTTTTGTATCTTTGTAGCACCGAAACAAGTGCTTCCACCTACTTCTCACCCAGGTCAGCTGCAATAATAATAGGTATTGTATTCCCACTACCCAGGAACACATACCTCAAATAACTGGGTAACTCTTTTATCTCCAGGACAGGTGGTTCTTCTATAGAGGGCTTAGCAGGTGGACTAGGATGATTTTCTAAGTCCAAGTCCAAATTCTTGGGGGCATATGAATAAGACCCCATTCCCTTTAAGGCACATACAGTCTCCTCATAATATTCTATACTATCCTAATCAAAATTCATCAACACTACAACCAAGGTTTCAACAACAAATTTCTCTTCTATCGGCACTTCCTGATCTTTCTCATAATAGACATCTACAATGGAAAACACACTCATTTCTTTCTGCTACTTCATTGATTGGCATACATAAAATTGCACCACTTAATCATTTAGCCTAAATAAGAGCTCATTAGCTCGCAAATCAATCGGTATACTTCCGGTTGAGAGAAAAGGTCGACCTAAGATTATGGGCACCTCAAAATCCACCTCGCAATCCATAATAACGAAATCCGCAGGAAATATGAAACTAGAAAACTTCACCAACACATCATACAAAATACCAACAGGTCATTTGACCAACCTATCCGCCATCATAAGTCGCATGTTAGTGGGTGTGGGATCTCCCAAACCCAACTTTTTGTAAACAACTAGCGGCATCAGATTGATGCTAGATCCCAGGTCGCACAGAGCTTTTGCAAAGTCAAGAGGTCCAATAGTGCATGGGATAGTAAATGCTCTCGGATCTGCCTTTTTTGCACCAGAGACCTTATGGAAATAGCACCACAATGATACAAATTATCCATCTTCTCAAAACTAACCGACCTCTTATTTGTGATGAGTTCTTTCATGAACTTTGCATACCCATGCATTTGCTCTAATGCCTCCACCAGTTTTAGATTAATCCTCAACTGCTTCAGCATAGCCATGAATTTTCTGAACTTTGTGTCATCGACTTTCTTCTTTAACCGATGAGAAAATAGAGGAGGTGACTTTGGAAAAGTGGTAACCACCACTTCAGCCTCCTTTCCCTTATTCTTCTTCAACTCATCAACCTGCTGACTGTTGGGTGGTGTGTAATCAATAACCTCATTCAATTTCCTAGACTCCAACGGATGATAAATCTCTATTTTTTCAACATTATCGACTATAATATCAACCGCAGGCTTACCCGCAGGAGGTCCTACCAATAACTTACCACTTCTAGTAGTGATAGCCATACAAGATCCATCATTTTGTGAGTTTTAAATAGTGTCACTTGGCAATGTTCCAGTCTTTCTCTGATTTAAAGCTGCCGAGAGCTGACTCATTTGATGCTCCAAATATTTGTTAGAGGTAGAGTGCGAGTTCACCAACTGACTCATAGAAGATAAATCACTCTTCATGGTAGTCACTCTAGAGTTGGTAGCTTCAACTCCCTTTAATAATTTATCTATCATATCCTCTATGGACATCTTGTTAGAGCTAGTTGCAACACTATCTCTGCTTCTGAGAGGTACATATAGCCCACTTCTATCATTCTTACCTTTCTAATTTCCTTGCTCCCTATCCTTATAACCAGCCTTTTCGTAGTAGTTCCATCCTTGATTTCCTTAGATATTGCCTCGGAAACCCCCTGATTATTTAAATAGTTAGCCTCTTCTTCTAAATCAAAATCATCTCTACCTTTAGACTCAATAGCCTTAACTTTTTCAATCTTTGCAGATAATAAATGCTTCGTCAACAGATCTATTTGCATTTTTAAGTGTGCCATGTCTTGATCACGTTCTTCCTCTTTCTTACATTATTCTGTAGTCATGACAATAGACACAACAAAGCTTGCTACCATAGAATCCCTGGTATGCCAAGCTCTGCTTTGTTTGGTCATCCAGTCAAGCATCTCCGAGGCCTTTTAAAATGTGAGATCCACAAATGATCCCCCTACAGCATTATCAATAACTAGCTTTATAATAGAGTTCAAATCCTGATAAAGAGTTTCTATCTGATGAATATCTGTCATATAATGGTTCAGACACTGCGTCAACTTCTTTTTGAATCTTTCCCATATATCATGAAGGGATTCGGTTGGGAGCTGCCTAAAGTTTCTGATCTCGTCCCTCAACTGTACCCTTATGGAAGGCGGAAAGAACCTTTCAAGGAAAGCCACTTTCAATTGCCTCCAATTGGTTATGGAATCGTGCGTCAACTCATTAAGCCATAATGTTGCCTTCCCAGATAGACACATTGGAAATAAACGGAGCCGAATGGTATTCTGTCCCACTCCCAGGTTATCAAAGGACTTGGAAATAGTGACAAAATTCACTAAATATATATTAGGATCATTTTCAGGGAGTCTACCAAACAACCCCTTCAGATGAAGGAGCTAGATCATTGTACTGGTAATATTGAACTTTGCTCCTGGTGTTATAGGTGAAGGAATAATAGCTACAGTGGAACCAACTCCTTCCATTATATCTTCATTATCATTAAGATCAAATTGAATAGCTTGACGATCAGGTCTCACCCTGAAAAAATGGTTTCTGTTCATATTTCTATTTATTGGTGCAGCTACATTCTCTACACACCTTCGATTAGTAGAATATAAGAAGTCATAATCCCTTAAATTATCATCATCAGGGTTAGGATGACGGGCCTACTGGCCATCATTCTAGTGATTTAGTTGAGCTCTAGCCAATGCGGCTAGTCTTTCAGTATCTTGGGGTTCTATCATTCTGCCAATAAGTTGTATTTTTAGATGTATTGGTAATAATGGTGCACCCGATCTCTATGTACTTGGCATACACAACAATTCCCCTGCACAAATTAAAATAAAAAACAAAAATAAAATTTTGAGAAACTTGACCAAAGGTCAATTAACAAACACAAACTTAATTGACAACCGTATTCCCCAACAACGGTGCCAAAATTTGATACGCCCAAATTACAACTCTCTTACAAGAGAGTAAGCGGTCGCTGTCAAATATAGAACCCAACTGGGTTGGGTGTCAAATTCCACAGGGAATACCGTGGTCACTAAGTATTATGACTATTATTAGACTGTTGATCTAAGGCTCTAAAATAAAGGGGGTTTGGAAATATTAACAGTGTTCTTTTGCATTGATGTTCGAAAAAAGCCCAGATACTGAGAGTAAATGTAGATGTAGTTCCAATGAGAATAAATTAACTAGAGTTATGCTTATCAAGATGTTCAAACAACTAGGATTGTGAGTTTGTGTTCGAATTCTAACTTATGTATCCAATTGCAAGAATTATTGAATTCTAAAGATTACCCACGTGTTTCTCAACCTAATGAGTATTTTACCCTTTACTTCTCTCGAACTTAAAGGATTCATGCATTATTTAATAACACTTTCACGAGGGTTGATCCTGCTAAGGAATCAACCCGTTAACCAAAAGGGTAAACCTATGAAGCTCATGTAAATCACTTCTTTTCCGAACATCCACTTTCTTGTCAGATAAGTGGAGTTCATGGGCTCACTTCTCAAGTTTGCAACCAAGAGATGTCATTAAAATGAAGAAAGATTCATGCAATTTCGATAGATGTTAGAAGACAAACCCATTCACAACCCCAAATAGTTCTTTATATTAAGACTCCCATAACCCTAGTTATGGGAATTTGGCTACTTATCTCCATGTCAAAAATCAAAGTTATATTGATGTTTACAAATAACTTCAGAAGAGTACTTACAAAAGTCATAATATTGATCTTCTCAATCTTCTATGGAAAAATATGAAAACTAATAATCACCTCTTAATCTCTAGGTTCCAATTTCAATGACAAGTAGTACAAAGCTCTTAATAGAGGAGTAAGTATGAAATTGAAGATGAGATGCCTACTAAATCCTAATACTTGGTATTTATATGTTCCTAGATAAAATGATTTAAAATTCAAAATCATAAAGTTTGCATCCAAAGTGACGGCCAAATTGGTGGTCCATCGCTAGGTTGATGGTCTACCATTTGGCCCATCACTGTTGATCTGGGTAGGTCACTTTCTAGATAATACTAATGGACAAATTGGTGGTCCGTCGTAAGACTGACGGTCCACCATTTGGTTTGTCGCTATGTTCTTCAGGGGTCCAGGTTCTGGATGAACTTTGACGGCCAACTTGGTGGTCCATCGTAACACTGACGATCCACCACTTGGTTCGTCACTGAGTCCTTCAGGGAGCCTGGTTCTGGATGACACTGATGGCCAAATTGGTGGTCCATCACAAGACTGATGGGTCCGTCATTTGGTTTGTCGCTGGAAGGTCTGAAGTCTTGGGTTCTGTTTAGGCCTGACAATCAAGTTGGTGATCCATCACAAGACTGACGGTCCACCATTTTGACAGTCAAAAGTGTTTTTCTGCCACTTCTCTAAGACTTTTCTTCATCTAGATCCTTACCCTGAAACATTAAAAACCAGAATTAAACGCAACCTTAGTTGCTTGAAAACATACAACTTTCTCAAGAAAATGATGCAAAATGTTTCGTCGAAAGATAGAACATCACTTCATGGGTGAAAGAGACCCATGAATCAACACATGACATACTTAGAATGTAACTCCGTAAAGATACTTGGAGAGATTATTGATCCTTTCCCTTGAATTTTTAAGATTAGGGTTTCTTGGCTTTGAGAGTGTATGAATAAATTGGGGAAAAATAGAGTGAATAATGATATCCTTAGGTCATGTAGGGTTAAATTTCCTATTTAAGGCTGAACTAAAATCATGGGAAAAGACCCATTTAACCCTGGATATGTCTTTTAATTTTGTGAAAAATTTCCCTACCTGGACCCCTGGCGCGACACGGTGCTATAGCGCCATGTCACTGGAATTCGACAACTGGGAAATTGGATGACGGCGCGATGTGGGGTCATCTAAGAGCTTCACTAGATTTTGAAAATTGGGATTTGGGAGCACTCCGTGATGTGGTGAAATTACAGAGTCTTACTGGAAATTGAAAATTTTCATTTTGGCTTATGGCGTGATGCGTCACTGACTGGGATGATGGTGTTTTACAACTGAAACTTTAAATCGCCATAACTTCTTACCCGGTTGTTGGATTTAGGTGAATTTGGTATCGATGGAAAGCTTATTGAATTTTAAACACAACAAAGAGTGAAAATCTTAAAAAATCCCCATGGAATAAACATCATTCAATTTAGAAGCTAATACTTGACATTCTTGGGATGAAATTAGTTAGAAAACTTTGGGGTATTATAGGAACACTCATTGTTTAAATAGTGGGAAGCAGAAAGGGCCGCAGATGCAGGGCCCATAGAATAGGAGGAGTTTATTATTGCTTTTTTGGATAGGTTCTTCCCGCTAGAGTTGAGAGAAACAAAGGTTTTGGAGTTTATAAATCTGAAGTAGGGAAACATGATGGTGCAAGAGTATTCTCTTAAGTTTACTCAATTAGACAGATACTCTCCTCATGTGGTAGCAGATAGCAGATATAAGATGAGAAAGTTTTTGTATGGCGTGTCTAATAGTGTGTCCAAGAAGTGTAGGACCTCAATGTTGATTAAGGAGATGGACATATCCAGGCTAATAATAAAGAGAAGGACATGGAGAACAAGAGAGTGAAAACAGGTAGTTTCAACTTTGCTCAGCCTAAGTCAAAGGATGGGAATCATTCTCAGTTCCATCCAAAATCCTCAATTCCAGCTCCATCCTCGCTAGTGCTCCTGTGCTAAAATTCAAAGACGGTAACAAAGATAGGGCGTCAGGCACTAAAACCTAGGGTAGTATTAGCAGTGTCCGAACTAATCCCTTTTGTTAGAAGTGTAATAGAAACCACTAGGGTATCTGCAGAGCTGGTAGTGATATGTGTTTTGGATGTGGCAAGATGGTCCACAGGGTCAGACAGTGTCCTCAGGTGGGTTCTCAGAGTCAGCATAATTGTTCCCCAGCTCAGTCTGGTCGCCCGAATCATCAGGGTGCCGCATCCAGTTCCACTAGTGGGCAACGCCCAAATAGACTTATGCTCTTCAGTCCCGACAGGATCAGGAAAGTTCTCCTGGTATGGTCACTGGTACGTTACAAGTCTATCATTTATATGTTTATGCTTTGCTAGACCTAGGAGCTTCTTTGTCCTTTGTTACTCCTTATATAACTGTTAACTTCAGAGTCAGTCCCTAAATCCTAGCAGAGCCTTTTTCAGTCTCTGCCCCAGTGGGTAAATCTATCATAGCCCGATGGGTATATAGGAACTGTCTGGTTATGATATCTCAGAAAGTCACTTCAGTATACTTAGTCAAATTAGATATGGCTAATTTTGATGTCATTCTCGGCATAGATTGGCTTCATTCCTGCTATGCCTCAGTCGACTATAGAAATTGAATTGTCCAGTTTTAGTTTCCAAATGAGCCCATCCTAGAATGGAGGGGTAGTACTTCAGCACATAGGGGTTAGCTTGTTTCTTACCTTCGGGCAAGAAAAATAATATCTAAGGGATGTGTCTACCATCTCGTTTAAGTCTAGGACTATAGTTTAGAAACCCCTACTCTTGAATCAGTGTCATTAGAATTTGAGTTCCCAGATGTGTTTCCCAAAGATCTTCTCAGAGTTCCTCCAGAAAGGGAAATCAACTTCTAAATAGACCTTCTTCCAGATACTCAACCCATATCTATTCTTCCATATAGAATGGCTCTAAAAAAACTTAGAGAATTAAAAAAACAGTTGAAAAATCTCCTAGATAAGGGATTCATCAGACCCAGTATGTCCCCGTGGGGTGCACCAATTCTATTCATGCGTAAGAAAGATGGTTCTCTCAGAATGGGTATTGACTATCATCAGTTAAATAAAATCACGATTAAGAATAAGTATCCACTTCCCAGAATCAATGACTTGTTTGACCAACTTCAGGGTGCCAGTTACTTTTCTAAGATCGACCTCAGTTCAGGCTATTATCAGCTCAGAGTCATAGAATGTGACATTCCAAAAATAGCTTTCAAAACTTGATATGGTCACTTTGAATTCTTAGTTATGTCATTTGGTCTTATCAATGCCCCAGCTGCTTTCATGGACTTGATGAACCGTGTGTTCAAGAAGTACTTGGACATGTTCATTATAGCCTTCAGCAATGACACTCTTGTCTATTCCCGTAGCGAGAGTGATCATGCAGATCATCTCAGAATCATATTCCAGACTCTCAAAACCCATCAGTTATCATGATATCTATTCATTTCATACATGTTATCTCTATGATCATAGACCATAATCATGTATGTTATCGATCATGCACGCTTACAGTTCCTAGTATAAGTATTTCAACTTCACTCAGTGTTACGAATCATGTTTCATGAAGACAGAAACTCCAAACTCAGGTCATGCAACTTATGACTCATGTACTCATGTCATGCTTTACAGTATGTTCAATTTCCATGGCTCATGTTACACCCCTAATGATCAGCTAAATTCAAATTATGTCACGCATATCCTCAGTTTAGGTCTCATGGTGAATCTATGATATTAACATTCTATTCCTCAGGCCTCAGTAAATGTTGAGTTTGGTATATTATTCATTCATGCTTCATGTCCTTATGTTTTAAACTTTCAATGAACTCTCCCTATGAAATGATGTAGTGATGAGCGATTGTATACTTGTTTTACATGAGGCTGTAGTTATGAAGATAGGCTTGAATGTCAAGTAAGTATGAAAGAAAATGGCTAGCAGGAAGTAGTATTTAGTGCATGAAGGGAGGAAAATCAGAATTTTTCATAAGATGAGAAGATAAGAAAATGCAGAGTGTGAGTGTCTATTCAAATCCTTGATTTATGTTAGTCCCCATCATGTAGCTATCAGAACCCAGTATTTAATTCCAGTACAATCTCAGTTACCGTCTTAGTTATAGTCTCAGTCCCAGTCCCAGTCCAGTAATCAGATTAGTAACTCAGTTCAGTTTCAGATTTGCTTGACCATAGTGTACAATTATCAGTTATTCAGTTATCAGTATTTCAGTACCTTAGTTTACAGACTATTTCTGAATCATGTTATACGCTTGGTCTTGCATTCTCAAATAATATAGTCTTCACATATTCATGCTCAGTACCTCATGTTGCTCAGCCAGCCCTTAGCTTATACATAAAATACTCTACAATTTTTGTCCAGACTAAGTACAGTTCAATCTTACATGACTAGTATTTAGCTATCAGCCATTCAGTTAATCAGACAAGTTAGTATGTTTATGCATTCATGCTTAACGCCCATGTGAATACTTATAGTAGTCTTAGGTAAAGTGATGTAATGGGGTGGAGAGTATAGTTGAGAGAGTATTCGAGGAATATGTCTAAACTTAAAAATTTGTAGTTGCAGTGCATAAGGCTTAGTCACTCTATCCTAGATGATGATTCGTAAGACTCGCCTCATATTATATAATTTTAGCCAGGGTGTGATTTCATGATTCAGCTGTTTTATTCAGACATGCCAAGACTCCTTGCTCCCTAAAGAAACTAGAACTCTATAGAAAGAGTATCAAAGAAAGGCTCCAATCTAATATAAGTTTTCAGCATAAGTTATCCATAAAACCAACAATTTAGTTTAGAAGTTAGGTAGACAATGCTTGTATGGTTGGGTTTCCCATACTTCCATCTAGTCACACTATCTGAAGTCTCATGAAAGTAACTATTCCTAAATCGAGCAACCGGGTAGTTGCGTGGTCAGCTCAATTCATGTATCATGTCTGATGTGTGAGCAGATGCTAACACATTTGAGGCTTTTAACTAATAATAATTGCAAAGTCTTAAGCAACTTTTGTTGTTTTTGATTATTTTCTGTTTGATATTGACGTAAAAGTCAAGATGCAAGAGAACCAACAATAATGGAAGTAAAAGAGTTGATTTCTGAGCAAGTAGAGAGAAAAGTATAGCTGATGACCTATCTGATAAGTCGTCAGCCTTATCATAAGCTATCAGAGTTGCCGTCAGCCTTAGATAGAGAATGAGCTTCAGCTAGAATTCGTGACAACATCTATGATAGGCCGTCAGAAGTGTGATAAGCCTTCAGGTTCGTCGTTAGGCTTAGGCAGGGAATGGGATTTGAAGTAAAAAAGGAATGAAAATTCTGATAAGTCGTCATATGTCTGATAAGACATTACGTCTCATCATCAACCTAAGGCAGAGATTGTCAAAAGTGAAGAGGAGCTGATGACATTCCTGATAAGTCATCAGAATCCTGATAAGCCGTTCACACGTCATTGCTTGTCCGAGAAAATACTGTGATCTATGATTTTGTTTCCATAATTAGGCTAAATTATTTAAAGCATATGTTAGGGTTTTCTAATAAAAAAAGGGGGAACTAACATTTTGAGAATCTCTTCTCTCTAGTTTTTTGACTTGAACTTTTCAATTATTTTTAGAGTGATTATTACAATTGTTTTGGGATTTTCTACTGTGAATCAAATCTGACAAACACTTGTTGCTATTTCTCTTCCTGTAAGTTCATATATCAAACTATGAATTCAGCTTGTTGTCTTGATTATTTTATTATGAGTAGCTAAATTCCCTAAACCAGAGTTGTGGGATCTATGGGTTTGGGTTTGTAACGTAACTAAGTGTTCAAGATTCTAACGGTAGTAGAAACTTCTTGTTAATTTCATTATTTTATACTTTGAATATTAGTTGCAAACAATAGGCCTTGCTTACTTGTGATTTTCTTGAGATAATAAATCAACCCTAGTAAGAAGTGAATTATCAACAGGGACTTGGAAGCATCAAACTTCCATTTAATAATTAATGTTGTAATAAGATTAATTAACTTGAGATAACATCTTGTTATGAAATATAAATTCCCTAAGTTCAAGAGAATTAGGTGGTTAAATGTCTAAATAGGTTGAGAAATATTTAGACATAACTTCAACAAGGATAGTCTGCTGTTCCTACCTACCACAAGAATCTTGAACCGTTACTAGCGTCTGTCAAATCCCAACACCTATAGTGAACATAACTCTGGTTTTCCTTATCATATTGATTTCAAACACTGAATTGAGAAGTAATTATTTATTACCTTTCCAAAAACCCCCATTCACAGGAAACTAATAACTATCAGTTGATTAACCCGCAGATAACTTAAATTCACACCATATTCCCTGTGGGATTCGACCCCAACCTAGATGGGTTATATATTAACAATGATTTCTTACATTCTCATAAGAGAGGTACAGTTTGAGCGTTATCCAAAATGGCTCCGTTACCGGGGAATATGGTTGTAAATTGAAGTTGTGTGCGCTAATTGACTGTTAGTCAAGTTTCCTAGTTTTACATTTATTTGTTGTTTTTATTTGCTGCAGGAATTTTGTGGTGCATGCTAAGAACCAGAAGTTCCGGAGAACCATTATTACCATTTAATCCAGAACAACAACTATTCGACAGAATGGCAGAGCAGGAGGCTGACAGGTTAGCAGCCTTTGCTAGATCTCAGGTGAATGTGCAGAATGACGGTCAACAAGTACGACATCCAAATACTTAGGATGAATACTTGGGAGATGAGGAGTTGCTAAACCCTGGTAACCCAAGTTGTACAGAGCAAATAGCTGCACCAATACAACGTAATGCTAACAGGAACCGTTCGTTCCGAGGAAGAAAAGATCACCAGCCAGTCCAGTATGACCTCAATGATGATGATGATGGATTGGATGGACCAGGTGAAACGAGTGCAATTATTCCTCCACTATTAGCACCTGGGGAGAAATTCAACATTACGAGTATTATGATTCAACTCCTTAATCTAAAAGGGTTGTTTGGTCGCCTTCCTGGGGATGATCCGAACTTGCATCTGGTAAACTTTGTCACCATTTGTAAATCTTTTGATAACCCAAGAGTGGGTAAGAATGTTATCCATTTGAGATTGTTTTTGTTGTCTCTGTCTGGGGAGGCAACATTGTGTCTTAATGAGCTGACACCCGATTCTATAACTAACTGGAGGCAGTTGAAAGGAGCTTCCTAGAAAGGTTCTTTTCACCTTCCTGGAGGGTACAATTGAGGGATGAGATCAGCAACTTTAGACATCTCCCAACTAAAGCCTTGCATGAAACCTGGGAGAGATTTAAAAAAAAGCTGATGCAGTGTTCGAACCACAACATGACAGACATACAGTTGATGGAGATTTTGTACAGGGATCTTAACTTTGTGACAAAACCTATTGTAGATAATGTTGTTGGTGGTTTGTTTGTTGATCTTACATTCCCAGAGACTTCAGAAATGCTTGAGAGAATGACCAAACAGAGTCGGGCATGGCATACAAGGGATTCTGTTGTAGCAAGCCCCATTGTTTCTGTTGATATGACTGAGGAACAATGCAGAAGAGACGAGGAGCGTGATCAAGACATGGATCACCTAAAAATGCAGATGGACTTGCTAACTAAGCATTTACTATCAAGTAAAATTAAGAAAGTAAAGGTTGTGGGATCGTAGAGCAAAGTGAAGTCTAACTCAGAAGAAGAGGCAAACTATGTAAATAATCAGGGGGGTTTCCAAGGTAATAGCCAAGGAAATCAAGGTCGGACTTATTATGACAAGACTGGATATAAAAACCAGGAGCAAGGTAATTGGAGGAGCAATAATGATAGGAGCGGGTTATATGTCCCTCCTGGAAATGAGGCTGCTACAAAAAGTTCTAAAAAGATGCCCCTGGAGGACATGATGGCTAAATTGTTAAAGGGAGTGGAGGCTACCAACTCAGGGGTGACTACCATGAAGACCGATTTATCCTCTATGAGTCAGTTGGTAAATTCACACTCCACTTTGATTAAACAACTGGAATAGAAAATAAGACAACTCTCCGCAGCACTAAACCAGAGAAAGAGTGGAACGTTACCAAGTGATACGGTTCAGAATTCGCGAAATAATAGCTCATGTATGGAAATTACCACTAGGAGTGGTAAAATACTACCTATCCCTTCTGTGGGCAAAAATTTGATTAAAGATGTGACTGAAGTAGATGATGAGCCCAAAGAAGAATATCCAGTGGAGTCTGGGAAGTTGGATAGTTCTGATGATGCTCCAGAACAAGGAAAGGAGAAGGAAAAGAAAGTAGTGGTGAAAATTCTCCCAATACCACCACCTCCCTTTCCTCAAAGATTGAAGAAGAAGGTTGATGATACAAAATTTAGTAAATTCATGGAAATGTTGAAACAATTAATGATAAATGTGCCTTTGGTGGAGGCACTTGAGGAAATGCCAGGGTATACTAAATTCATGAAGGACCTTGTGATGAAGAAAAGAATGGTGAGCTACAAACCGGAGGATAATCTCCACCATTGTAGTGCCATTTATACACAATCCTTAGTACAAAAGAAGGCTGACCTTGTAGCATTCACTATTCCATGTACAATCGGGTCTCTTAATTTTGCTAAGGCCCTATGTGATCTGGGGGCGAGCATAAATCTGATGCCGCTAGCCATGTATAAAAAGCTAGGTTTGGGGGATCATACCCCGAAAAACATGCTATTGGTGATGGTGGATAGGTCTGTAAAGTAGCCAGTAGGAATATTACATGATGTATTGGTAAAGGTGGCCGACTTTATACTTTCTGCTAATTTTGCAGTCCTGGAATGTGAGGTGGATTTTAAAGTACCCATCATTTTAGGTAGACCATTCCTTTCTACTGGGAGAGTAGTAGTGGACATGGAGATGAATGAGCTAAAGTTCAAGTTCAATAACAAAGAAGCAAGATTTGAAATACACTCATCCATGACACAACAAAAGGAGATGAGTGTCTTCTCAATCGTGGATGTGTTTTATGAAGATGGGAAAGAGGTAGCAACATGGTGTCTTGATGAAGTCAGAGTAGTCAAGATAACCTAGTCGTGCCGCGACATTAAATCAGGCACTATTGGGAGGCAACCTAAAATTTTTATGTTTAAACGCAAGTGTTTTAATTTATTTAGATATGAAGAATAATGAACTGAAGAGGTATGCAGGGGTCTAGGTAAAAATTAATGAAGTCAACCAAGGGACCCTGATGACAGATGTGACGAGTTATCACAATTGTGATAAGCCATCAACTATAATGTTAGAAAATCCAAAAGAAGGCAACACTCTGCCTAAGGTTGACGATATCTACAATGACTTATCAGACATCTGATAAGCCGTCAGGTAATCTTGGGCCCAAATACTGAAAAATTTGACTCGTCCCACTGTCAAACCTTTTCACCTTCCCGCGTATCTCCTTTATTTTCATTAAGTTTTATTTCCTTCCATATTTAGTTTATTTACTTACTCTTTTCAAAATTAATTCCTAAGTAAAACAAGAAAAATATTCTTCCCTGTGAAGTGTGGGTTTGAAATCAAGATCAAGAACTTTTCTTTCATCTACTACTTCCTCTCACTCATGTAACCAAGTGAAGTCGCCTATCAGGTATGCTCATAACTCAACTCTCCTCTTTATTAGGTAAGTGATGCAACTGAGGTAAATCTTAGTTTTAAAGGGATTGAGGCAAGCTTAACTTGCCATTGTGTGAAGAATAGAATCTAGGGTGTACAGTGCTGCATTGTGCATAAAAACCCAGGGCTTAGCTCAAGAACACAACTCTATGTGATTATAAGAAGAAAGTGGATTGATAATTAAGACTAAAACTAAGCTGGAGGTTGTATTCTGAGCTGACGACGTGTTTGATAAGCAATCACATTTGTGACAGCTTATCAGACTATGTCATCATAAGTTGAGAAAAATAAGCTTGTTCTGTTTAAGGCTGATGACACAAATGATAAGTTATCACATTTGTGATGAGTACTTATCAGAACATGTCATCACAACTTTGATCTGCTACAATTATGAACCTCTTTTGAGGGATATGGAATTATAATAACTGAACTTCTTAAGTTGGATGATCATGAGTGTTAAATGAGTGCTTTATTTTACTACAGGTCTTATAGTGGAACCCAAAGGAAAAATCCCCAAACCTACAAAGAAAGTAACAAAGGGGAGTGTACCTCAGAGACTCTTCGATGAGGAATCCGATTATAAGGAGGAGGATCCACTTCTCAAAAAGCAAAGGAAAAGGAAAAACCCGAAAAAACCTTCACCACCTCCACCAGTTGAGGTGGAGGAGAGTGAATAAAGTGGTACTAAAGCAAAAACACAACCTGATAGTACAGCTTCTCAACAGAAGGCTTCTGATTAGCCTGAGTCTGAGCATTCCGAGTCCGGAGAGCCTGAGTCAGAGCATGCTGAATCTGAGCAACTTGAATCTAAGGGACCATCATATGAGTCCCCTCCTACCAATAAATATAATGATGAAGAATCTTCAATTTGGGGAACTCTAGTTAAATGTAAGAACCCCAGGGTCCGAGATAGTGCTAGGTGGCAAATTCCCAAGGCATAAAAAATCTTCTATGATGGGCTTCTCAGAACTAAAAGAAAGACCATAAAAAGGCCAATCTTTGAATAAAAAGAGATCATCACTACTGGGTTGAGAAGATATCCTGAAGTGGAGAAGAAATTCTGAGACTTCAACTTGGGATGGATCGCGAAAGGAGTAAGCTCATTTTTCCCTACACTAGTTTGGGAGTTCTATGCAAACTATCAGGCTCGATTGGAAAACATGTGTAAAGAAGGGGAGAAATCAACAGATCAACACTTGTGGATGAAGTTCCAGTACGGGGTGTGATGGTGGATCTCTCAAAAACAATAATCAATGAATTTCTTCATGGCCCCAAATTCACTCCTCAGGCCACTTTACCTATATTCTATTCTCGATTGAAGCATCGTGCAAATCAACGTTCTTGGTTAACCACCCTCATAGCTGAAGGAAAACCTAAATGGCTGACCAACCCAAATGAAAGGATTTTCAAGGCCTCCCTGACTCAAGAGGCAACGTTCTGGTGGGGTGTAGTGCACACCCATTTGATGCCTATTGAGGGAGATAACATCTTTGGAGATGATAGAGCAATACTGGTCGCAAGTCTTGTGGCTAAACTCAACTTAAACTTCACATAAATCATTGCTGAGAAGATAAAAATTTGGGTCTCAAGGCCCGACACGACATATCCTTTCCCTTGTCTAATTACGAGGTTGTGTAAGAAAGCCAAGGTACCTAAAGTTGTAGGGATGGACAACGAATTGCCTACCAAGAAGACCCACAACCCCATCCGATATGATGAAAATTAGCCGAGGATGACACTTGACAGAGGAGCAGGGGTTGCAACAGATCCACCAGTTACAGATACCAGCTCACTACCTAATATAGAGGTGCCAGATTCTGAAGCTGCACCACCGATATACCCAACACTAACAGACTCAGTGCCTAGAAATAAAACAAATCCTTCAGCTGCTGTGTTTACCACAGAATTTGCCTTCAATCCGATGAATTTCAGGAGAGTGGCAAAACAATCCAAGTGGTGCAAGGCTCAACTATAACTTTTTGCCAAGTAATTTACCTCTGTGGTAGACAAGAGGATTAAGGTTACACTTGAGCCTTTCCGAGCCTTGCCCGGTCGGATTGATGAGTTAGAAAACCATTTCAATACAAGGTTAAGAGAAATGTCGGGCTCAGACCTTGCACAATTTAGATTAGCCCTAGACAAGGTAAAGGAAGATGTTGGAGTATTATAGCAGAACCAACTTATGGTGTCCGCAGACCCGACTATTGATAAATTTGAGGGTGAAATCCCATTGCTTGATCTCACGGGGAACCAATGAACAAAAAAAAGAAGAAGGGAGATAAGAAAGGTAAGGTTAAGAGAGAAATTCCTGATAGCGATGAAGAAAGAAAAATGAAGAAGAGGGCGAGAAAGAAGGCTGAAAAAATAGAGACGAAGAAGGCAAAGATCGAGTCCCTAACTGACAATAAGAAATAGGAGAAGTCTCTATGAGCGAGAGCCGTAGAAGCCTCAACTAGTACGCCTCCAACAACTGCTAGGCTAGATGTGTCAGAACGGAGGGAGGCTTCCAATGGAGATAAAGCAGCAGATGATGCAGCAGCAGGGTCAGGGACCCATGATTCCCGTGCTTGATCTACTCCAGGTATACCCTAACCCATAGTTCAGTTTTTCTTTGATTTTAAGTTGAGAGTGTAGGGTGAGTTGTTGTTGTAACATTTTGTGGTTAACTAGGAGAAATACAAGTACCTAAGGCAGTTAACGTGGTTTTGTTATTTTGTAAACAACTCTCAAATGGTCTGATTGTTTAACTGTGTAATTTGCATCTAATTATGACCACTGTACATCTTGTTATGATATCAGTTCTAGTGACTTGATAATCATTGCTAAACAATTGCATGATCTGGATAAGTAGTAACTTGTGATATACTTATGTGCCATGTGCGTGTGAGATCTTACTTAGTTCCCTTTGCATGCTGAATCAAGAACTTGCCCGATTAGTCTTACAAAGATTGAAGGATAGAAGTTAGGAAAGGATCATAGTCCATTTTGATATTAGCCACTTTTAGCCTAAATGACCTTCCCTGTATGCATAATATCCCTTGATCCCTATTTTGAGCCTGAATAGACTATTTTTTTATGATACCTATTACCATCTCATTTATATCATAATGAACCTGTGTTGGCCTTGGTCCTCCTTGGACACTATGCACCTTAACTTAGGCAAATGGCCTAAGTTGAGGGTGGCTATCATAGGGGTGTGTGATGTAAAATGAGTATGAGAAAAGGTAGAATAAAAGAAAAGAATAAAAAGTTGGGTGCAGTGGAAAAGAACAAGAAAAGAAAACTTATGAAAAAGAAGAAGTGATTGTAGAAAAGACCGCACCCATCCTGAATATGTGTGATCAAGAAAAGAGAAGAATAAAAAAAGGTTAATAAGTGAAACCCCAGAAGCTAGTGTAGTGTCAAGGAGGCTTAGTCACTTTAAATATCATCGAGTATCATACCAACACCTATCCTACATTACAATCCAAAGAGAAGACCTATAGTGATCCTAGATGACCTGTCTGAAAATCTTGGTAATAAAAATAAGGGCAAGCCTATGGTATTTAGAATACATTAATTGGAACTTCATTCTAAGAGTGAGTGTCTTTTGATTGTCCCCATGGTTACATATGTGATGTCTGATATAAGTAAAGTGGGACTTCTTTGTAGTGAGGGAACACTAGTTATGTTACTAGTTGCTAACTTATTTGGATAGTGTAATCTTGGTACATGCATGGTTGTTGTTGCTGAATTAATGCCATATCTTGATTCCTGTGTGTCACATTATTTTTCTTCAATAATATGCACAATTGTTGTTTTTAAATTAATTTACCTTGGAGATGGTAAAGATGTTTTGAGATAATATAGATGGTTGACTGTCGAATGTACTCTGTATTCTCTTGGTTGTGTTTTAGTTGCTTGAGGAAAAACAATTGTTTTAAGTTGAGGGTGTTGATGTGTGAGATGATGCTATTACATTTGAGGCTTTAAACTAAAAATAATTGCAAAGTCTTAAGCAATTTTTTTTATTTTTGATTGTTTTTTGTTCGATATTGCAGTTAAATTCAAGATACAAGAGAATCAACAATAATGGAAGTAAAAGAGTTGATTTTTGAGCAAATAGAGAGGGAAGTATAGCTGATGACCTATCTGATAAGTCATCAACCTTGTGATAAGCTATTAGAGTTTCCATCAGCCTTAGACAGAGAATGAGCTTCAACTAGAATTCATGACGACATCTGTGATAGGCCGTCAGAAGTGTGATAAGCTATCAGGCTCGTCATTAGGCCTAGGCAGGGAATGAGATTTGAAGTGAAAAAGCGATGAAAATTATGATAAGTCGTTATATGTCTGATAATCCATGACATATCATCATCAACCTAAGGTAGAGATTGTCAAAAGTGAAGAGGAGTTGATGACATTCCTGATAAGTCGTCAGACTCCTGATAAGCCATCACACACGTCGTCGCCTGTCTGAGAAAATACTGTGATCTATGATTTTGTTTCCATAATTAGGCTGAAGAATTTAAAGCATATGTTAGTTTTTGTTAATAAAAAAGGGGGGAACTAACGTTTTGAGAATCTCTTCTCTCTAGTTTTCTGACTTGAACTTTACAATTATTTTTGGAGAGATTATTTCAATTGTTTTGGGATTTTCTACTTGAAACAAACCTGAGAAACACTTGTTGCTATTCATCTTGCTGTAAGTTCATATATCAAACTATGAATTCAACTTGTTGTCTTGATTATTTTATTATGAGTAGCTATATTCCCTTAACTCGAGTTTTGTATCTATGGGTTTTGGTTTGTAATGTAACTAAGTGTTTAAGATTCTAACGGTGGTAGAAACTTCTTGTTAATTCCATTATTTTATACTCTGACTATTGGTTGCAAACAATAGGCCTTGCTTGCTGGTGATTTGCTTGAGATAAGAAATCAACCCTAGTAAGAAGTGAATTATCAACAGGGACTTGGAAATATCAAACTTCCTTTTAATAATTAATGTTGTAACAAGATTAATTAACTTGAGATAACATCCTGTTATGAAATATAAATTCCCTAAGTTCCAGAGAATTAGGTGGTTAAATGTCTAAATAGGTTGATAAGCATTTATGCATAACTTCGACAAGGATAGTCTGCTGTTCCTACCTACCACAAGAATCTTGAACCGTTATTAGCGTCTGTCAAATCCCAACACCCATAGTGAACATAACTCTAGTTTTCCTTATCATATTGATTTCAAACACTGAATTGAGAAGGTATTATTTGTTACCTTTTTAAAAAACCCCATTCACAGAAAACTGATAACTATCAGTTGATTAACCCACAGATAACTTAAATTCACACCATATTCCCTGTGGGATTCGAACCCAACCTAGTTGGGTTATATATTGACAATGATTGCTTACATTCTCATAAGAGAGGTGTAGTTTGAGCATTATCAATGTCCCAATTTTAGATACCAGATATTTAGTCACAGCTCAGTTAGGAGGTGCCCTATGCATCGTCCCAGTTTTTCCTCAGTATCTCAGCCAAGTCAGCATTATTCAATAATGTCCCAAAAGGGAGATGCACCATAATCCCTGAGATTTTATGTCCTAAACCTCTCAGTTTCTCTTCATGTAACGAATCCAGTTTTGAATAATGGGTACTCATGAGTGGACCCTAAAGTTCTAATTTTAGCCTTAAGCCATGTATTCAAGGGGCTCAGTTCAGTTCACGATATTCAGTTCATGTATCATGTTTTAGGCTCAGTTATGTTCTCATGTTCCATTCATACGTGTTCAATAACTGATCTCAATTTGAGATCGATGATTTTATGTTTGTGAAAATCTCTCCTATGAAAAAAGTAAAGAGGTTTGGCAAGATGGGGAAGCTCAGTCCCCGATATGTCAGTCCTTAGCAAATTCTGAGCCATTTCAAAAAGGTAGCTTATGAGATTGAGTTGCCTTCAAACTTAGCTTCAGTGCTTCCAGTGTTCCATGTTTCCTTGCTTAAGAAATGAATAGGTTACCCAGCAGTCGTCATCCCTATAGAGGGCATAAATATTCAGAATAACCAATCTTATAAAGAGGCTCCCATCAGAATCTTTGATCATCAGATTCGTAGACTGAGGAACAAAGAAGTCCCTCTAGTCAATGTACTTTGGAGGAACCAGTCCGTTGAGGGAGCTACTGAGGAAGCCGAAGAAAATATGCGAACCAAGTATCCTTACCTCTTCTCCGCAAACTTAGACTCAGCCTAAGGTAATAATTTTTCCTTGAACTTAAGTAGTTCCATGCTTAGATTTTCCTTTATAGACTTGGTACCAGTTAACATTGCATTTCAGTTATGACTTCATGCATCAGATATGCATGTTCAGCAAGAGAAACTCAGCTTATTTAGCAATCCCAATCATGCATTCATGAATTATATTGCAGTTATGCATATCCAGTATCTAAATTCAGTATTTCAGTAATCCCAGCTTAGTCAGTTTCATTCGAGGATGAATGTTCTCAAGGGGGAGATATTGTAATACCTCGCAAAATCCTAACCTCAACTTAGTATTTTAAGCTTGCTAAGGGATCCCAGACTTGGAAAATTCTAGATAAGTATTCAGACTTAGTATTATTTTGGCCTTCGTAAGTTGAAAACTCTATTTCACAACTCTTATGACCTTAAAATGTCAATCTTTAGGTTAATTCCTAATCAGGAATGTCAGTAGGTGTTCCCAGATGAGTTTCGCATTTTTTGGACCTCATTTGAACCATGTTTGGGAATCCAAGATAGTGCATCAACTCGATCTTGGCGCGGTGCATCAGCCATCGCGTCGATCAATATTTTTGTTGGCTCCCAGATGCAAATTTTAATGAATCGATGCAGACTCGATGTGGTGCGTTGGCCATCACGTCGATGCCAATGACGCGGCGCGTTGACCTACGCATCAACAGTTCAATTTTTAGTCATTAAAAAGCCACGTCCATAGGGGTATTTGGATATTTTCCCCACCTTTATTCATCTCTAAGACCGAGATTCAACCCTTATTTTGCAAAATATATTCACTTTCTCTTAAATTTCTCAAGAACGAGAACCCTAGGTGATTTAATTTCAAAGCCAAGGCTCAAGGTTTCACCATTTTTCTTCAAGAATTTAGTAACCAAGGTATGTCAAGTGTTTATCCAAGGGTTCCTTCAACCCTTGGAGTACAAAAAGCTCTTTTAAACTTCAAGTATCTTGATTCCATGCTTTCCATGATTTGACTCAAGTGTATTCATGATTATAATGTTGATTGGATTTCTATTCCATGATTAAGTGCTAGATTTAAGTAAAAATAACTATTATGTATGTACTATCATGTGAATTCATGTTAAAGCCTTGAAATTGTGATGCTCATGTATTGATTAGTACTATGTGCATATACAATGCTTTCCAAGTGTTTGATAAGTTGTTCATGAAAATTAAATAATGAAATTATATCATGTTAGCATGAATTCAAGTTCATGGCATGCAAGTGTTTTGTAGAATGTCCCAATGAATGAATGATGATCAAGTAGTTATTTATCATGTTTCAAGATTTTTCCATGTCTTATAATTTATGCTATCGAGTCCTGGGGATATTTAATACCCGACAATTTAGCTAATTACCTAGAGCCATGGTCAGTCTCAGGATAGTATTAGTCATGTCACGATTAGTAGTACTTTTAGTTAGTTATAGAGTTCAGAAAAACTCAATAGACTCAGTATCCGTACAATACAGTTTAGTATTTAGTTCAGACCTCAGTGTATTCATCCAGTTAACAGAATTCAGTAGTATTTTGTCAGTCAACGGAACTCAGTGAACTCAGTTCAGTTTAGTTAGACAGTATAATCAGTAATAGTTTAGTCAAGCCTAGTATGAATTAGAAATCAGTTCAATGTCTATTCAGTTGGGAGTAGGATTCAGCACCGAGTTAACCTAGGGATGAGGGCATTCCTGTCAATAAAGGGTTTGAACCTTAGTATAAATCCCTACATAATAAAACTACGTAGCTAGCGTAGGTTAAGATATCTTCTTTCCAGATACTATGATGGTTGATATATCTCATTCGAGTTTTTCTACCAGCGAGGGTTGACAAAAGAGCTTCCTATTAGAGAGAGTTAACTCACAGCTTGTCTTTACCTGTGTCACAGTATTGACACCCTTCCAACTGGGGTTACAGGTTGGACCCCAATCTATTCCAAAAGAGGAATGTTGGTTAGATGATTACCTCCCACTGTATCAATTTTAGTTCCAGTCTCAGAATAAAACTCAGTTCAGTTCTACAAATTTAGGACTGTCAGATATAGTCACTCAGTTCAGTAGAGAACTCAGTATAGTTCCACAGGATCAAGACTTTCAGATACAGTCACTCAGTTATCAGCTACACAATATCAGTAAACTCAGATATTAGTAAATCAGTAATTCAGAACTCAGTATCCAGTGTTATCACGATCTTAGTTACAATTTACGTATTCATTTATGTACTCTTATTCAGTTATATTCATGTTATTCAGTTAGTATTTTTCATACATATGAACCCATGCATTTCAGCCTACCTCACTTTGCATACCAGTACATTCAAAGTACTGATGCATACCTTTCTTTTGTGCTATGATGTTTTATATCATAGGTTCAGACATACGGACTCCCGATCATACTTAGCAGTTTAGATATCCAGCTGACAGAGTTAGTGGTGAGTCCTCTTAGTTCAAGGAAATGATGATTATTTCAGTAGTTCAGCTTACTTTAGTAGTTTGGAGTTAGTTAGGGACTTGTCCCATCAACTCCATATCTCAAATAGTTTAGAGGCTTTGTCAGACTAGAGTATTTTTTAGACAGATGATTCAGTTTTGGCATTATTATATCAGATTTATTTTTATTATAGTATTGAACATTATGGCATGTTTTCTACCTAATTTCTGTATATTTGCAGTATTACTATTCAATTATTGCAGCAGGTACCAGTCATGGGTTAGCTTGTGATCCTTTGAGATTATGAGCACCGTGTAGCATCTGGGGTACAGACTCGGGGCGTTACAATTATAAGGGGAAGAAAAATATTTGGATCGTTAGTTGGCAGATTTCTAATCCAAGGGAAAGAAAATTGAGGTCAGAACTATTATGATGATAGATATAGAGACCATAGTAGGGACAGAGAAGGTGATTGGAGATGGAGTGATGATTATAAGGAAAAGAGAGACAGGTATATTCCACCTGGCAGATGAGATACAAATATAGGAATGGAAGAAATATTGACCAAACTTGTGAAGGGGAAAGAAAGTTAGAAGGCTAGACTTAAGGAAATCAAAGATGATATTTTAGGTTTGACCCAAAAAGTTGAGTCTTCTACAATGGATATCAAGTAGTTAGAGCATCAGTTAGGGTAGATGTCTTCCATTTTTTTATCAAAGGCAGCCAGGTACCCTCCCTAGTGACACAGTGTAGAATCCTCCAACACTTGTTTATTGACTGGCCATTAACACTCGGAGTGGAACCCCACATGATGATCATTATGTTCCCACTACTGATAAGTTAAAAATGGATAATATTATTACTGATGAGCCAACTGAAGCCGAGTTTGAAAAGATGACCTATAATGATAATGATTATGAGAGTGAGAACTATGACTACTAGATCACAGATGAACCCAAAGATAAGGTGCAACTTTATAGCATGGTTTCTCCTACACTATTAGTAGAGAAGAAGGGTGACCCAGGAGAAGTCACCATCCCACATTCTATTGGGAGCTTTGATATCAATCAAGCTCTATGTGATTTAGGAGTGAGAATAAATTTAATACCGATAGTGATATACAAAGTATTGAGGTTAGGGGAACTCAACCCTATATCTGCAAGGCTGTTGATGATTGATCTATCTATAAAAGAGCCAGCGGGTATTTTGCGTGATCCAGAAGTAAGGATGGCATCTTTCACATACCTAACAGATTTCATGATTTTAGACGATGAAATGGATGCCCAAGCTTTGATAATCCTGGGTAGACTCTTCTTATCCACTGGTCGGGTATTGATTGATATTGACTAAGCAGAGATGACTTTCAAACTGAATGATGAGCCAATAGTTTTTAATATGTGTATGACTGTGCAACAACAAGATGATATGAGAGTGATGTTTGTGATAGACACTATTTATGAGGATATTGTTACAGAGACCAGTGTGCTAGATATACCAAGTGTTAAGAAAAGAAAAAAGGTGATGGCCACTCAGCTATCGATTATTGAGACCGAGGTGGTGATATTACATGAGCAGATTCGGCTATGGCTCTAGACTATGGCTAAGGTTAGACTACAGTCTGCACATCGATTTGCTATATTAGAGTTACGTAATGATTTACATATGCTTATTGATGCTTTTGAGATATATATGGCAGATTATTTCGTAGAGATTGAGATGCTAAATCTAGGATATATAAGGAAGGAGATGGATATCTTGTGAGTAGAGGTGTACTCTCTCACGGAGATCCATATGACTATCATCTCTCCAATCATACCCCAGTTGTTCAGACGTTACCTTTTCATGTTCCCAGATACTTTGACTTATTTGCGAAGGATGATGCATCGATCCCCGTAGTTGGGACCAAGAGAGGCTCAGAGGGGAATTACAGAATCCAGATAGGACATATGAAGAAGCCTTAAAAAGGGACACTCATGATTCTATGGAGACTGTGTTTGTTGATAGGTAGAGGCATGCTGAGCTAGATGTGGGTGAATCTTCTCATAGTGTATCGCCACCATTATAGCCTCCTTTAGTAGATATACCCCCATCTGGGGAAGATCATGACACAGATGCTTAGTGCATCCCAGGTATGTCCTCATTCCCATTGTTTTATATTATTCTAGTGCATTAAGTATAGTTCACAACTTTTAGTTGGAGGTGAGGTATACCATATCTGCCGTTGGTTTTTATTGTCATGTTTTTTTCTTATTGGCAAGGTATGATTGTAAAACCGGCATGTCTAGTTTAAAATCTATGTCATATTGTGTTTTTGTGTTATTAGTAGATTTTTAAGTATTTAGGGTAGTTTTCATATTTTTTCAATTGATTTTTGAGAAAAATGATATCCCTTCAAAATTTTAGAACTGTGTGAAGTACATATGTGTAAACATTATGGATCTTGTTATGGCATTAGGATTAGGGACATGATAATCACTTGCTAACAATTGCATGAACAAGATAAGTAGTAACTGGTAATACTGACTCTGTTCCATGTGTGTGTGAGTTGCTACTTAGTCCCCTTTGTATGTTAAATTCAAAACTTTCCCGGTCAGTCTTGCCTAGGTTGTAGGATAGTTGGTTATGAAAGGATCATCGGCCATTTTTATTTTTATTCCACTTTTAGCCTAAATGATTGTCCCTGTGTAAAATAGTATCCCTTGATCCCTAATTTGAGCCTTATAGCCTATTTTTCTTGTTTCACCAATCACCTTCCCATTTGTGTTGCAATAATCTATTTTGGCCCGTTTCTTCTTGGACATTATGTACCTCAACTCAAGCAAATTGCCTAAGTTGAGGGTGTCTATCATAGGGGTGTGTGAGTAAAGTGGATATGAAGAAGAGTAGAATAAGAGAAAAATATAGTAGGGTTTGATGTGATAGAAAAAAAAAGAATAAAAGAAAACAAATTATGAAAAAAAGTGAAAAATAAAGAATAAAAGACCACACCCAACCTGAATGTGCAATAAAGAATAAAAATGGAGATATTATGGTGGAATAAAAAAGAAAGAAGGTTAATGAGTGGACCCCAAAGTTAGTGTATTACCAAGGATGCTTAGTTACTTAATGTGTCCATATGTACTATACCAGCCCCCAAGTCTACATTACAAGCCAAGAAAAGTCCTATAGTGATCCTAGCCTGATTGTCTGAAAACTAAGGTAAAGAAAATAAGGAAAAGTTTATGGTATTTGATGCACCTTGCTTGGAACTCTCATATGAGAGTGAGTGTCTTTTGATTGTCCCTGCATTAACATGCATTATTTCATATGAGTGAGTGGACTTCTTAGTTGTGAGAGCACGTGAGTCATATTGCTAATTGCTTACTTATTTTGGGTAGTGTAATATGTCTATATATGTATTGTTTTCTATTGGTAATGTAATGTCATACCTTGATCCCATGGTGTCACATTGTTGTGCTTCATGTTTATACATAGTTGGTTTTGAAAAGTTGAGATAGAAGAGAATGTTGTGATTTGAGCTCAAATTGTTGATTGACTACCTTGGATAGCTTAGTGTCTCTTAGTTAAGCATCTTGTTTTGTTCTATTGTGTTGTGTTTCCTGTGGACATGCAAACGTTCTAAGTTGAGGGTGTTGATGCATGGGGGACTCAAACCTCCCTACGTAGCTGTGTGCCTAGAGCCAGTGTCATGTTTTGAAGATACTCTCAGTCGATCCATATTCATAGAAATTCAGTCAGTCACGTGACTCAGGAAAACTCAGTAAACTTAGTAATCTCAGAAATCTCAAAAATATAGTAATCTCTGTAATATTCCATTAGTCAATGAAAACTCAGTTAATTCAGTCCAGTTTAGTTCAGTAAACCATGTTCAGTTTCTATTCAAATTGGGGTAAAAATTAACATCGAGTGAACAGAAGGATGGGAACACACACTGTCAGATGAGGGTGTGATTCTTAGAAGTCATCCTTGTATTCCAGAACTATGTAGCAAGCATAGGTTGAGACATCAACACTATTAAATGAGGGTTGATGAGATGGCTAAACACTCTCAGATGAGGGTCCCACCATTCTCCTTTGGGGACACTGTCAGATGAGGGTTACCCACAGTTTGTCCTTATCGGTGGCGGGGTATTAACACCCTTCCAATTGGGGTTATAAATTGGACCCCAACTATGCTATGATGCATTATTTAGGGCATATCGGTTAGATGACTACTTCCCACAGTTTCAGCTATAGAATCAGGACTGTCAAATACAGTCATTCAGTCTCAATAATAGAACTCAGATAATTCTACAGAATTCAGGACTGTCAGATACAGTCAACTCAGAACAGAACAAAACTCAGCTAGTTCCATCAGAAACTAGATTGTCAGATTCATTCGCTCAATATCAGTTTTTTCAGTTGTACAGTTATCAAAATCTTATATTATAAGTACTCAGACTTAGTAATTATGTTAACATGAACTCAGTTACAGTTATTATGTATTCATGTATGTATTCTCACACTTATGTTATTCAGTCAGTTAGTATAGTTCATACATGTGAACTCTTTTGCATTCAGCCTACCTCACATGTATACCAGTACATTCAAACGTACTGACGCATTTGTGCTATGGTGTTTTATATCATAGGTTCAGAAGCACGAGCTCTAGAGCATCAGTATCATTCCAGTTTCAGTAGTCAGAGTTAGCAGTGAGTCCTCATTCTTCGAGGAAATGACTATAACTTTATTATCTCATTAATTAATTTATTTCAGTAGTTGGAGTTAGTTTGGGACATGTCCCATCAACTCCTCATTCAGACAGTTTAGTCAGTTAGAGGCTTTTCAGACTATCATGTTCAGACAATTTATTTTAGGTTATTTTTTGGTATTGTGATACCATATTATTTAGAGATTCTTTTATCAGTTTTGAATCTTATGTCCTTACAACCCGTATTTCTGCATTTATACAATATATTATGCAGTGTTCAGGTACATATATCATTCATGGGTTAGCTTATGGTCCTTCGAGGTCATGAGCACCGTGTAGCATTTTGGGTACCAGATTCGGGGCATTACAGATGCTAAGGTTCACCCTAGTACCCAAACCTCTCTAAAAGGAACAACAAAAGTTAGATGTGCTATATGTAATTTTAATTATGAGTAGCTAACTGTAAGGGACCAGGTCCTTGGGTGTATAAGGTATAGTACAACTAGTATAAGTTGTCTGCACAACTTTGTTCTCTTGTGTAAAAAACTTTTAGGTTCTATTTTGTACTAATTAGGACATCTGGTCCAATGATCTTTCAACCCTAATCATCACTCATCTATAAAAGGAAAGAGACGCCTCTTTATCAAACCATTTTTTCACAATTTTAAAGAGTGAAGGGAGGCAACAAAAATTCTATTTCAAGATTTCTCAAGCATTGCTCATGTTCTTATCTTTGTAGTATGCGTAATGAGTGAGTGAGTAATGATTTGATATTAAACTATATCTATTATAAGAGTAGAGTTTTATTTTGTTGAGAGAGATGCTTAGGTAGATTTTCCTAAGCTTATGACTGATTAAAGTTAATCAGTACAGAGGGTACTTTGTAGAGTTACCAAGATAACCTTATAGTAGAGTTGCCACTAGCGAAAGGATCCTAGTGGTTGGCTGAAATCTAGACTATAATCAGGAGGTTGATTATAGTGGGTTTCTTTAGTTCTTGTGAGGGAAATCCATGATTTTTACCTTCCTGGTTTTCCATGTAAAAATCTTGTGTTTTTACTAGGATCTTTAGTTCTCCTACACTCTATTGTTTGATTGCCTATGATTGACTCTGAGGGACCTGGTCCCTCATTGTGTGGTGCAATCCTCAGGGTTTTAAAAATTGGTATCAGAGAGAGGTCACTCTAAAAGGTTCATACCTAGAGTGTTTTGGTTATCATGGATGATCCACCAAACCTCGAAGAAGGGAAATCTACCACTAGACCGCCTAGATTTAATGGACAGTACTATGGGATGTGGAAAATGAGAATGTTTGACTTCATTATGGCTGAAGATAGTGAATAGATTGACATAATCCTTAGTGGACCTCAATTTTACAAAAATGGTTATCACAATCAGGAGGGAATTCAATGAAGAATACAGAAGAAAGACTACTAGGCCAAGAAATTACTAGTCTATGGAATAGGACCTGATGAATATAACAGGATCTCAGTTTGTGAAAATGCCAAAGAGATCTGGGATTGCTTGAGGACTGCACATGAAGGTACTAATAATGTGAAGGATTCAAAAGTAGACATGCTGACTACTCAGTATGAAACCTTCACCATAAATAAAGAAACTATCCAAGAAATACATACAAGATTCACTTCAATCACAAATAAGCTTCATTGCTTAGGAGAGGTAATTCCAGTTTATAAGCAAGTAAGAAAGATTCTTGTCATTCTTGCTAAGACCTGGGAAAGTAAAATGGATGCTATAACTGAAGATAGAAACTTGAAAACCGTCACTGTGGATGAACTAATAGGAAATCAAAAAACCCATAAGCTCAAAAAATAACAAAAGCTAGAGAAGAAGAAAGTTAGAAGAGAAAAATCTCTGGCATTGAAGGCTTCAAAATATGACCCAAATGAAGATGAAACTGATTTTGCCTACTTGGAAAAAGAACTGTTAAAGCTATGAGTAAAAGTGGTCAGTTTTAGAGAAGTGGAAGCAGCAACAGAAAAGGAGCCACTACGGAAGTTTGTCACAAATATGGAAGTCCTGGGAACTTTATTAAGGATTGTCCAATGTTAATATCAGAATATCAGGAATATCTCAAGATTGGTGGTGATAAAAGAAAGAACAGGGACTAGGACCCTGTAAAATTAAGCAAAAAGGTTGCAACTATTATGTAGTAAGACAGGCTCTAGCAATGTGGGGAGACTCCTTTAGTGAATTTGAGAAAGAGGGGAAGCAAAAAGATATTTCCATGCTGGCAGTGGAGGATGAGAAACTGACATTTGATTTTTTATTTGCTTTAATGGAAAACACTAAAGATGAAGAAGAAAATGAGATAATACTTTTTGATACTAAAGAAAACTTAGATAATTACTCTTCTAGAAAAATAAAAAGGCTTTTCAGTGTATTGATTGATTCTATGTGTGAGATGACAAATGAGAAAAATGCACTGGAGGAAAAGGTAGAAAGTTAAGAGCTGGAATTGATAGATTGACTCTCCAGATGTCTGAAATTAAGCAATAGGTTGCTAAGTAACTGGCAATAGATATTTTTTAGAGCAAAACGAATAAAGAAGCATCAAAGTCTCATGTAGAGCTTGAAGAAAAATTAGAGGATTCCCAAATCATCTTATGTCTGCACTCCAGAAGAATGAGGAATTAGAAGGGGACCTAGTCTGTTTGAAGAAAGAACTTAAAAAATCCCTACAATGGACTACATCTTCTTAGATCCTTTTAACTTAACTAGTCAAGGTGCTAATAATCAGAAGGGTCTTGGTTATCAATAAGGAATCCAATTTCATAGGTCTCAAAGCAAGGTTGCTCATATGCTAAGAAAAATGTTCACAATCCTCTATGTACTCATTGTAGAAGAGATGGGAGCATAAAGAAATTTTTTAGAGATAAATAAGAGCTAAAATAAATGGTTCCAGGTATATTCAACAAGGGAATGCACTCTCTATAGGTTTCAAGCCGTAGAAAATTATAAAAAGGAACTCTCTACCTAGATGGGCCAAAAGGGATTTCATCACACCATTGTCCTCCTACTAGGAACTCAAACTCAAGTGGGTTCCCAAATTCAACTTATGATCATGGATCCAAGAGTGAGAAAGGAGATTATAGTCAGAAATGGTTCATTGATAAGTGTTCAAAGTTTATCAATGGAAGATCTGACTGACCTCTTTCTCAGGACACTTCAAGTGGAAGTGTGACATATTAAAATGGTTGATTTCAAAGGACATGGTCCTTGGCAAAACAAATTTTAAATTCTCAAAGTAAGAAGTGCATGGAGATCCTGTTCAGTTAGAAAAACTATTGATCCCTATTGGCAGTAAAGTCTCAAAAATTTAAGTAGTCATCATGATGATGGTGAAAGGATGAAAGGTACAAATAAGATTAATATTACCTCAGAATGCCAAGTTTTGAATCTGCTTCTCAAACCTATTCTCAGAATAAGTCGCGCTATGATGTGGCATAATGAATGGCGTAATAAATCTAATATGTTGATGCTGGTACTAATCAAATCATCCTAAGCTACTATCAAGTGAATCAACGTCTATTCACAAAATTGGCTATGTTTAGGAGGCAAGTAGATTTGGTAAATTAGGTACATATTGATGTAACTTAGTACCATGCACTTGCAGGTATATACCCATGGAAGCAATTTTGGAAGTTGACATATGTGACAAGAACAAAGTTAGAGATTCACTCAAACTAGTGAGGGACTTGGTCCCATCTTTTAGGTTAGTATCTTGTATATGTAAATTTTGTCTGTTCTGCCAAGAAAAAGTTGCGTCCTCCCGATCCTTGTGGCAAACAAAGTTGTCATATTTTAGAAGGGAAGGTGAGTCACCTAAAATCTGATATTGATCATATCTTGTTCCCCCAGAAAACCCTTCCTTGTGCTCATCATTCCTTAAATTTTGATGCACCTGCTCCTTCTTGTATCAAAAATAGAAAATCTAAATTCCAAATAGCCCTTCTAATTAAATGTAATACCTCGTGTCTGGGAGTTTCTGTGCATCATATGACTTCTCTATTGAGTCATACCTACACCATACAAATGGTATGTTGTAGTGGTATGCAAGACAAGATGGTAGGGTGAACTTTTTACTATGGATACTACTTTACCCTTAGAAGTTGTTAAGTAGGGTACGAGTGGTATGATGTTAAGTTATAAGTTCATCAGAGTAGTCTTCCTAAGTTTCTGTCCAAGGTACGAGTAAGGTTTTAAGAGTCGAAAGAAGATGATACTATTCATAAGTGGAACTTATATGGTGACTAGTGTATGACCTCTTTAGTATGAAAAGATTACAAGTTGAGGATCTAAGTTGCATCGTACCATACGAGTCATATGGTAGAGTAGTAAAGAGTGATGATCTTCTTCTGTGAAGTTTAGCTAAGGGCTTTTCACTCTTTTTCTCTCTTATAACTTCCCATCCATGACTTATAACTCTCAAAGAGGAATTATTTCCCCACTCTTTCAAATTAAATAACAACTCTTTCCTCCTCCTATTATCAAAAATATCAAGAAACATCAAGATTAGGGTTCTCTCACAAGTTTATCCTTCAAGTCCCAAGATTCAAGCTTTCTTCACAAGTCAAGAAACATAAGGTATGTGGGGTTTATGAACAAGATTATTCTTTCATCCTTGTTCCTAAAGAGCATGGTTTTAAAATTTAATTTATTTATTTTAAATTAGGATTCAAGCCATATTCTTGAATTATGGTATTATCATGAGATTGAAAGCTTGAAGTTTATCAAGATTTACATATATCCATGTCTTGACTTATAAGATTTATATTTTGATTTGAATTTCTTTATATTGACTGAGATATTGTTGAAAGATTTTAGGATGATTATTTAGCATGACTTTTTGTTTTGAATTTCTATGAATTAAAGCATGAATTCTAAGTTCTAAGCACAAGTATTGAGTTTATAAGAAGATCATGCTCTTAAGCTCCATTGATAAGTTTTATGAAATGATTTAAAGCTAATATTGATCTTTTGATCCTAAGATAAGATATGAAATCCATAATTGTTCATCCTGATTATGATTTAAAGAAAGAGAAGTATAACTGGTTTTCAGACTATAAACCCTTATGCTATTTTAAGGTGGATTTCTTAAAGTATAAGCATATATGTATTTTGGGAGTATATTTAGTGTTGAGAAGGGAATGCGGATGAGCGTATCCTAATTTCCTAGAAACTATGAGCCACCGTATGTTATGCTTTTTCCAATATAAATGAAGTACACTGATCACTTAAGATTAAGGTTCTATTCCAATGGCAAGGATAGGACAACTCTCCCCAGCGTGGGTAAGACATTGGACTCCATGGTAGCTCACATGGTTTATGTCAGTTAGAAGAATCTCTCAAAAAAAGAATAAAGTAAAGATTTTAGTAACTAAGTGTTATAGATCACAAAGTTT
This sequence comes from Capsicum pubescens, assembly GCA_030864215.1. NCBI lineage: Eukaryota > Viridiplantae > Streptophyta > Magnoliopsida > Solanales > Solanaceae > Capsicum > Capsicum pubescens. Next base: position 187,298,556 of record CM061546.1, read on the forward strand.
TTTATTATACTTTATTGTTCATGTTTATGATCTTGCATCCTTCATTTTATATATGTTCAAGGTGAGTCATTTACACTTAGCATTCATCATTTGAAAGTCTAAATGTATATTCAGCTAACATTTTACTTATGCATTCACCCCCACATACTCAACACATTCTAGAAGGGTTAACCCACATATATGTCTATGTTCTATGTTGTCTTATAATGTAGGTTTTGGTACTCGTTTGCCGCACACTATTGACTACGGGCATCATTACCTACATCCCAACTTTTGGTGAGTCCTCATAGTCTGAGGACCCAATTTATCAGACTCTTGTTACTGATGAAGTATTTTAATTATTTGGTTTTAGTTTATATTTGGATCATCCAGGGTTTGTCCAAGTGTCTCTCTAGTCCATAATAGAGGCATGTCAGACTATTTAAGTTTTAGGCTCAAAGGATTGTTTGAAGATTTCAAAGTTAAAGACTTGTATTAAGATATGTTTCTATTTACCTTTAAGCTCTACTTATATTAGTTCACTCTTCTTACAAGTTTAAAGTTAAGTAGGCTTAATGGGTTAGCATGGGACTATTCATAGTCTTGAGGACCGTGTGACATCCAGGGGGTACTTCCATGGCATTTCAAACTTGGTATTAGAGCCTACGATTTTAAAGAGTTCTAAGGAGTTAGACAAGCCGCTTTACGTAGAGTCTTGATCATGGATGTAAAGCGCACCATATTAATGAGCAAGAGGCTATGGAACGAGTTTGGAATCATCATTTCCCTCATGATTGATCGTTCTTATAACTTTCTCTATCTGCCTTAACTCACGCTATCACATGACAGAATATGCCTCTTCACTGAGTCGATACATGCAGAAATAGTGACTAACCACCCCTACACACCTACCTTTGAATGAGAATATATCTTATGCTAAATTTAGGGCTTTCTTTCAGGTGTTTGCCTAAGTTGTGAATGCCAATGTTCAGAGCAACCAACAAGCAATAGTTCTACTTTTACAAAATGTTAACTTAGCTGCAGCTAAAATTTGAGACTTTATGAGGATGAATCCACCCGAGTTCTATGGGTTAAAGGTGGATGAGGATCCTTAGATGTTTGTTGATGAGGTGAGAAAGATTACTTAGATTAAGCATGTTACTAAAGAGGAGAGTGTAAGTTGGCCTCCTATAGGCTGAAAGATGTTCCCTATGATTAGGTTGTTATGTGGAAGAAGGTAGAGGTGAGAATGCAACTCCTGTGAGTTGGCAGGTATTTCAGAATGCTTTTCTAGATAGGTTCTTTCTGTGTGAGATGAGGCAGTCTAAGATAGAGAAGTTCATGAACCTGAGGCAAGGTTCCATGATAGTAAATGAGTACTTCCTTAAGTTCACGCAGTTGTCTGAGTATGCTCCCGAGTTGTTATCTCACTCTAGAGCTTATATAAGTAAGTTTGTTACTATGGTGTCTGATTTAGTAGTCAAGGAGTGTAGGATTGCAAAGCTGATTGGGTATATGGATATTTCTCAATTAATGACTCATGCTCACCAGAATAAGGTAGAAAAGTTGAAGAAAAGAGAGAAGAGAAATAAGAGAGCTAGGACAGGACAGTTTGAGTATAGTCATCTAAGGTCTGGAGGGGGAAGCCATTTGTAGTTTCAGAGTCATTCAGCAATGCCTGCATAATCTTCAGATAGTGTGCCATTAATTAGGGCTAGACAAGAGCAGTGGCGTAGGACTTCGAATTCTAGGTCTCAAAATAGTATAATTGAGAGGTGTATTTACCCGACATATGTAAACTGTGGCAGGAACCACCCTGACAAGTATTTGATAGACAAATGGGTTTCTATGGTTGTGATAAGTTGGGAAACAGGGTAAAGGAGTGTCTGTATGCTAAGCAGGAAAGTAGAGATGTTCATTCTTAGACTTAGGTTACTAATGCACCATCTCAACCATGTTGCCCAGTTCATTTGTAGAGAGCATCATCTAGTACCAGTGGAGGTCAATGCCATAATCGGTTCTATGTTTAACCATCCCATCAGGAGAAGGAGAGTTCAGCAGATTTTGTTACTGGTATGCTCCATGCCTTTAACCTTTATGTATATGTGTTATTATATTCACGATTAAATCTCTCTTATGTAAATTCATTGGTTGCTGTAAATTTTAGGGTAGGTCCTGAAAATCTTTCTAAGCCTTTCTCACTTTCTACCCAAGTGGCTGAGTCAGTTATTGCAAGACGAGTCTATAAGAAGTATCCTATTACCGTCCTCCAAAAAGTCACACTAGCAGACCTAATAGAGTTAGATATGGTAGATTTTGATGTTCTTCTAGGAATGGAATGGCTTCATTCATGCTACACATCAATAGATTATTGCACCCATGTGGTGAAGTTTTAGTTTCTTGATAGGGAAATTTTTGAGTGAGAGGGTAGTTCTTTGTCTCGCAAAGGTCGTTTTATCTCTTATCTTAAGGCCAGAAAGTTAATTTCAAAAGGGCTTATCTATCATTTAGTTTGTGTCAAAGATACTAAGTGTGAAGATCCAATAGTTTAATCAGTTCGTGTATACAATGAGTTTTCTTAGGTTTTCCTTGAAGATCTACTAGGGGTACCTCCAGATAGAGAGATAGAATTTAGTATTGATCTTTTTCCTGATACTTACCCCATCTCTATTCGTCCATATAATATATCTCTGGAAGAGCTTAAAGAGTTAAATAATAGCTTTATGAACTCTTAGATAAAGGTTTCATAAGACCTAGTATTTGGCCGTGGGGTGATCTAGTCCTTTTTATGCGTAAGAAAAATGATACTCTCAGAATGTGTATAGATTATAGATAGCTAAACAAGGTTACCATCAAGAACAAAAATCTATTCCTAGAATCGATGATTTGTTTGATCATCTCTAGGGTTCCAAGTGATTCTCTAAGATTTACCTTAGGTCAGGATACCATCAGTTGAATATTAGAGAGTAAGACATTCTGAAAATAGCTTTTCAAATAAGGTATGGCCATTTTGAGTTTGTGGTTATGTTATTTGGACAACCAAATTACCCTAAAGTCTTTATGGATTTGATGAACAAAGTCTTTAAGGAGTACTTAGATATGTTTGTTATTGTCTTTATAGATGACATACTGGTGTATTCTAGAAGTAAGGAAGAGCATGCAAACCATTTGAGAATAGTACTGTAGACCCTCAAGTACCGTCAGTTGTATGTGGAGTTTGGCAGATGTGTGTTTTGGTTAGAATTTGTTACCTTCTTGGAGAATGTCATTTCAGGGGATGATATTCATGTAGATCTATAGAAAACTAATGTAGTGAATCACTGGCCTAGAACCATCACTCCATCTAATATTCAGAGTTTTTTAAATTTGGCTGGTTATTACAGAAGATTTGTAGAAGTATTCTCCTCTATAGCCTCACCTTTAACTAAGGTGACCCAAAAGAAAGTGAAGTTTATACGGTTGGATAAGTTTGTGAAGAGTTTCTAAGAGTTGAAGGATAGATTGACATCAGTGCAAGTGTTAGCATTGCTGGAGGGGTTAGACGGAGTTGTAGTGTATTATGATGCTTCCAGAGTAGGGTTAGGTTATATGATGATGCATAATGGGAGAGATCAAGCTTATGCCTCTAGGCAATATAAAGATCACAAAAAGAATTACCTAACTCATGATTTGGAGTTAGCTGTTGTGCTTTTTTCTTTGAAAATTTGGAGAAACTACCTTTATGGTGTGCATGTTGATGTTTTCATTGTCCATAAGAGTCTTTAGTATGTATTTTTGCAAAGGGAGCTAAATATTTATCAGAGAAGGTGGCTGGAGTTATTGAAAGATTACGAGATGCATGTTCTTTGTCATCCAGTACGGCCAATATAGTGACAGGTGCACTAAGTAGGCTTTCTATGGGTATTCTGCCTTATGTGAAGAAGGAAGAATGGGAGTTGGCTAAAAAAGTCCATAGATTGGCTTGTTTGGGAGTGTGTTTACTCTACACTGATGATTGGAGAGTAGTAATTGAGAATAGTTCGAAATCATCTTTGGTGGTGGAAATAAAAGAGAAATAGAGAAATGATACCATACTTATCCAGATATAAGGTCAGTTCAGTAGAAGAAGGTTGAGGTTTTCTCCCAAGGGGAAGATGGTGTACTATGTTATGAAGGTAAACTTTGTGTTTCGAATGTAGACAGGTTGAGGGAAAGGATATTAACCGAGGATCATGGTTTGAGGTATTCCATTTATCCTAGTGCTACTAAGATGTACCATGACTAACGAGAAATTTATTGGTGGAATGGTATTAAGAGGTACATAGCTGAGTTTGTAGTCAAGTGCCCCAATTTTCTGCAAGTTAAGGTTGAATACCAAATACCGAGTGATACGTTGCAAGAGATTATTATCCCTACTTGGAAGTGGGAAGTAGTGAACATGGGTTTCATAAAAGGTTTGGCCTATACAAGATGTCAGCATGATACAATTTGGGTCATAGGAGATCGAATGACTAAGTCAGCCCATTTCCTATCTATTAGGACTTCAGATACCACGAAATATTATACCAAGATGTATGTCTGCTAGTTAGTAAGTCTTCATGGGATACCCTTGTCCATTATTTCAGATAGATGCACGCAGTTTACTTCACAATTTTGGCAGTCTTTTTAGAAGGGACTTGGTACGAGGTTAAACTTAGTACTACTTTCCACCTGCAGACAGATGGTCAGGTTGAGTGTACAATTCAGACATTCGAAGACATGTTGAGGGTGTATATTTTTTATTTTAAAGGGAGGGGGATAACTATTTTCTGTTGATTGAGTTCACTTACAAAAATAGTTATCATGCTAGTATTCAAACGGCTCCATTTGAAGTGTTGTATGGTCGTAGGTGTAGTTCACCTATAGGATGGTTTGATATTGGACCGTCGCATTGGACCATCGCACACTCTACAGAAGTAGAGCTATTGGAATGACCCTGACGGTTGGGGTCGATGGACCGTCGCCTTTAACCGTCGCTGGTCAGAAAAATTTATTTTCTCTGGTTTAAAATTGTATATTGATAAATGCTACATTTTCAGGTACCATGGATACCAAAATACCATAAACCAGAGGCCGTGGTAGATGCCAAGAAGCCAGGTCTGATGCACCATCCCATAACACTTGGCGAAGTTGCCAAGTGGTTTTTTCATCCTCCTCGTCTGAAGAAGAGGTTGAAGATAGTAGCAGCAACAACTCCAGTTCGACTCTAGTTGAGATGGGGGTTGAAACTTCTAACCCCGTTAAAGAGAAGTCTCCCCAACAGGAGGATCCTAACTTAATCTAGCGAAAGGATCCCCAAGTACGGGAAGCCATAAGATGGCAAGTGGTGGATGCTCGAGATATCTTCAACAAAGGGCTGACAACAATGGATAGGTTGCCAATCAAAAGAGCAATTTCTTAGGAGTATCAGATCATAAAAACAACCCTAGACGAGTATCCCGAACTCGAGCGGCAGTTCAATGAGTATGAGTTGGCTTGGATGAGTAAGCCACTTAGATCCTACCAACCTAACTTGGTTTGCGAGTTTTTTGACAACTATTTGGCATTGCTGAAAAAGGATTGTCCTGCGGGTGCATCAGTTGCCGACATGAACAAGCTGGAGATAGTTCCTATCCATGGAGTTGATATTGACATTTCAGTGCAGACTTTTAACAGGTTCTTATTTGGTCCCGACTACTAGAAACCAGGGGCAATTCCTGAGTTGGAGCATTGATTATTCACAAGGGTTACACAAAGGACCTGTTAAGTGAGGATCTTCATAGACGGGGGTGAGCCTGCATGGTTACACGACCTCAATGAGCAAATATTGAAGAAATCCTTCAGCTTCAGAGCCAAGTTCTGGTGGGATATTGTACGACTGAGGCTTATGCCCACTGGAGGCAATGATTACTTGGAACTTACTAGAGCTGTGATTATGGCTGCTTTGATTGAAGGTTTGACCATATATTTTGGTCAAATTATATCTGATGAGTTTTTTTTTCGTGCTCACAAGACTTAGATGGAGCTGCCATTTCCTTGCCTTTTCACTGACTTTTGCAAGCAAGCAAATATCCCTTTGATCAGTAGGATTTATAATGAGGGTCCTAACACTGTACAAATAGGACATTGAAAAGATGAGGGATGAATTAAGGTTTACTATGAGAGTCAGCAGACCTCCAGCTCAGCAGACTCAGTCAACGCTAGTTCCTGAATCATCAGAGGGTCTTGCAGGTATGCCATTGCCACTTACTATATACGTTCCTCCTACTACATCTGCAGGTTCAGATTCGATGCCTACAGATGGAATTCCAGAATCTGCATCTATCCCTCCCCAATATTCTGAGTACAGGCTAAACCATGAAAACTTTACAAAGACTGTACAGGCTGTCAAAAATGTTAAAAAACTGATGGCCATATGGGGGAAAGATTTCAAATCCTTTATTGAGAGAATTGTAGAGGAAGCATTGCACCCTTTCAGAAACATCTAATTGAGAATGGACAACATGGAGGAGAGAATCAACAAAAAGTTGGATACAATGTTCATTCTAGATTTTGCTAAAGTGATAGAGGAGGTTAGACTACAACGAGCAGATGTAGACAAGATAAATCAGCAACCACAGTAGACCATCTTTGATCCAGTATAGATTGCTAGTGACGAGGACAAGGGACTGGTTGACTCATTTTGGTTCCCAATCAAGTATAAGGGTAAGAAAGCAGCTAAACCAGATAAAAAAGCTGAGAAAGCAGCAAACAAGGACGCCAAGAGAAAGAGGCTAGAATCTATGTCACCTGAGTAGAGACTTGAGTATGATATGAGAAAGTCAATAATGATGTCAAGGAGAGATGAAGAGAGAAGAATAAAAAGAGTAGAATATGAAGCAACTGGAGTGTCTACCAGTTCTGCCCCAGCTAGGAGGCAACCTGTTGATCTGGCTGGAGATGTGGTACCTCCGATTCTGGATGGAGAGATTGTGAGTACTCCTATCACCATGAGAGTCAACATAGCACTGAGTGAGGACACAACATCCTTACCACACTTCAATGACGCCTCAGATTAAATAAGAGGCACAACAAGAATTTCCCTTTCCTTTGTACTTAAAATTTTATGAAATTGAGAACAAAGTAATTTTTGTGGGGGGTGGGATATGCTTATACCATGGGGGGTTGTGTTTCCAATATTCTTTTCCTCCCATGTGCTATCTAGGAGAATTATCATGTCAAGGTTGTTATTAAGGTGTTGCATTTTCATTTTCACTATGTTTATTTTCATGTTTTTTTGGTATTGAAATAAAAGTTCCATTCCCGTTAGCACCTTATTGTACATATTCTGATGACAACTGATGGTGGAAAAAGTGTGTTTTTCATTTTTTGTATAATTAATTCCTCGTACCAAGTGGCAAAGTGCTGGACAATCATGTGTGGCGCTGTTAATAGCATTAGAAGTTAGTAATGAAGCAAACCATAGCTATGTGATCTGGATCCCGAGATTAATAGGATAGAAATTAACTCAGTTCCTGTGTGGGTGAGTATTTGTGTAGTTCTGATACAAGTGTTTACACCTAGGACTTGCCTGGTTCATCAGTTGCTGTCGTGTGTTTTGAATCAATAAGAGAGGATATTAGGCCATCTTGTGTTGTTAGTCCACTTGGCCAAATTATTGACCCACCAAAAACATTGTATTTTATTTCTAAACCCTTTTGAGTCATGGTAGTATTTTTTTATCCAAATAAGTTTGATTAACTCTCTAGAAGGTCTTAAGCATTTAGCTTTGGCCCTGGTCCAATTATGGACATTGTGCACTTTAACTTAGCCAAATTACCTAAGTTGAGGGTGGCTACTGTTGGATTGTTAGAATCCTAGGAGGTTAAGTTGAAAGTAATTTGAGGGTAGCATCCGACCCTGGTCTAGTTAGCAATCTAAATAGATATTGTGCACCTCAATCATCTGCATCAGCATAAGTTGAGGGTGGATAATGCTGTGTTCTCTATAAAAAAATAAAAATAAAAAAAAGGTTATGACAAGAGAGCCAATGAATAACTGCGAATAAATGAGAGGGTCCTTAATCTTGGTAAGTAGCTACCGAAAAGGGTAAAGAGAGTGAAATTCTTGTACTTTAAGTTACTTACCCAAATGAATAACCTTCACCGAGCCTAAAAACTCATTGCAACCCTTGAAATGTCCTACTTGATCTTAGCGAGTTAATAATAAGAGAACATTAGATGATAAGGTCAAGCCTATAGGTGTACACTGTGTTCGCAACTTCTTTTTTGAGAGTGAAAAGCTTAGTTATTTCCATGATTTAACTGTGTGATGTGAGGTAGACTTCTTTGGCTATGAGGGCATGTTGATTTATATCTGTTCTATTTAGTTCTTTGGGGTGTTGTATCTGTAGCTATGAATGTGCTGATTAGTATTTAATGCCAGTAGTGGATCCATATATGTTGAAATGGCATAATCAAATAGGTAGTGGAATGATTGTATGATTGTGTTGGTTTTACTGTGAAATGACCATCATGATGTTGTTCATATATGTATCCTAGTGTTGAGTTGCTTGAGGAAAATCAATTTCCTTAAGTTGAGGGTGTTGATGTTCTGATCTTTTACGGAATATTTTAGTCCTTTTTCTTTAGATAATTGTGTGTTTTCAAGTAGCCACTGTTGTATTTAACATGGTATTTTAGTGCTTTTAAGATAAGGACTTAGTGTGAAGGGTAACTAGGAGAATCTGAGCAAAACAGAAGTAAAATGAACATCAACAGCTTAGGCAACGGATCATCGCAAGGTCGATAGTCCGTCGGTTTAAACCGTCGACAAAAAGCAGAAGGCATAGAATCTGGACATCATGCGATGGTCTAGGCGGCAGACCATAAGCATTGCGATGCGCCATCAGTCTAAACTGTTTCCATGATACATAACGCATTATCACTTAAAGTCCAGTGATGGTCCAGGCAATAGACCATCGACCTTGCGATGGGACGTCGCACTACCCATCGCCCAGAATCAGAACATGGAGTCACTGGACACCCAGCGATGGTGCAGACGATGGACCGTCGGACCTTCAATGATCTGTCTCTTGACCCATCGACCAAAATACGGAGAATCTGAGTTTGAATTTTAAAACCCCAATTCTAGAATTATATAAATACGAAGTATTAGGGTTTTTCGTATCTTTTGTCTTCAGTTTCATACTTTTCCCTCTAGTGAGAGATTTTTACTACTTTTCATTAGGATTTGAATCTAGAGATTGAGAATTGATTATTATTTTTCATATTCTCCATCAAAGATTGAGAAAAACAATATTGCAACTTTTGTAAGTACTCTTTTAAAGTTATTTATGAACAATCAATATAACTTTGATTTCTTATATGGAGATGAGTAGCTAAACTCCCATAACTAGGGCTATGGGAGCCTACATGTAGAGAACTATTTTGGGGTTATGAATGGGATGGATTTCTAACATCTATCAAAATTGCATGAATCTTTCTTCATCTTAATGACATCTCTTGGTTGCAAACTTGAGAAGTGAGCCCTTGAACTCCACTTGTTTGACAAGAAAGTGCATGTTGGGAAAATAAGTGATTCACATGAACTCTATAGGTTTACCCTTTGGGTTAACGGGTTGATGCCTTAACAGTATCAACCCTTATGAGAGTGTGATTGAATAATGCATGGATCCTTTAAGTTCGAGAGAAGTAAAGGGTAAATATTCATTAGGTTGAGAAACGCATGGGTAATCCTTAGAATTCAATAATTCTTGAGATTGGATACATAAGTTAGAATTCAAACACAAACTCACAACCCTAATTGTTTGAACATCTTGGTGAGCATAACTCTAGTTAATTCATTCTCCTTGAAATTACATCTACATTAACTCTCAGTAGATGGACTTTTGTGTAACACAAATACAAAAGAACACCGTTAACATTTACAAACCCCCTTTATTTTGGAACCATAGATCAATAGTCTAATAATAATACAAATACTTAGTGAACACTGTATTCCCTGTGAAATTCAACACCCAACCTAGTATGGTTCTATATTTGACAGGGACCTCTTAATCTCTCATAAGAGAGGTATAATTTGGGCGTATCAAATTTTAGCACCGTTGCCGAGGAATACGGTTGTCAATTAAGTTTGTTTTTGTTAATTTACCTTTGGTCAAGTTTCCCAAATTTTACTTTTGTTTGTTGTTTTTGTTTGTTCAGGGGAGTTGTTGTGTATGACAAGTACATAGAGATCGGGTGCACCATTAATACCAATACATCCAGAACCTCAACTTATTGGAAGAATAATAGAACCCCAAAATGCTGAGAGACTAGCCGTGTTGTCTAGAGCTCAACTAAATCAACAGAATGATAGCCAACAAGCAGTCATCCTAATACTAATGATGATGATTAGGGGGATGATGACTTGTTAGATCCTACTAATCGAAGGCGTGTAGAGAATGTAGTTGCACCAGTGAATAGAAATGTGAACATAACCTTTCAAGGAGACACCTGATCATCAAGCTGTTCAATTTGATTTTAATGATAATGATGATGGAAAGGATGGATCTGGTGCCACTGGAGCTATTATTCCTCCACCTATAGCACCAAGAGCAAAGTTTAATATTACCAGTACAATGATCCAGCTCCTTCATCTGAAGGGATTGTTTGGTGGACTCCCGAGAGATGATCCCAATATGTATTTAGTGAATTTTGTCACTATTTGTAAGTCCTTTGATAACCCAGGAGTGGGACAAAATGCTATCCACCTGCGTTTATTTCCGTTGTCTCTGTCCGGAGAGGCAACATTGTGGCTTAATGAGTTGACACCCAATTCTATAACCAACTGGAGGCAATTGAAAGAGGCTTTCCTAGAAAAGTTCTTTCCGCCTTCCAGAAGGGTACAGTTGAGGAATGGGATCAACAACTTTAGGCAGCTTCCAACAAAAGACCTTCATGAGACATGGGAGTGGTTCAAAAAGAAGCTGACGCAGTGTCCAAACCATAATATGACAGATATTCATATGATGGATACTCTTTATCGGGCCTTGAACTCTATTACGAAGCCAGTTGTTGATAATTCAACAGGAGGATCATTTGTGGATCTCACATTTCAAGAGGCTTTGGAGATGCTTGATTGGATGACCAAACAAAGTAGAGCTTGACATACCAAGGATTCTGTGGTAGCAAGACCTGCTGTGTCTATTGGCATAACTGCGGAACAACATAAGAAAAGGAAGAACATAATCAAGACATGGCACACTTGAAGACACAAATGGATTTGTTGACCAAGCATTTATTATCTACAAAGACTAAAAAAGTGAAAGTTGTTGCATCCAAAGGTAGAGATGATTCTTATTTAGAAGAAGAGGCAAACTATTTGAATAATCAGGGGGTTTCTGAGACAATAGCCAAGGAAATCAAGGTCAGAACTACTACGACAAGGCTGGTTACAAGGATAGGGAGCAAGGAAATTGTAAAGGTAAAAATAATAGGAGTGGACTATATGTACCTCCCGGAAGCAGAGACAGTGCTGCAACTAGATCTGGCAAGATATCCATGGAGGACGTGATGGAGTAATTATTAAATGGAGTTGAAACTACCAATTCTGAAGTGACTACCATGAAGAATGATTTATCTTCTATAAGTCAGTTGGTATACTTGCACTCTACCTCTATCAAGAAGTTGGAGCAACAAATGAACCAGATCTCGGCAGTGTTGAATTAGAGGAAGACTGGAACATTACCAAGTGATACCATTTAGAATCCTCAAAATGATGGTTCTTGCATAGCTTTCACTACTAGAAGTGGTAAGGTATTGGTAGGCCCTCTTGTGGGTAAGCCTGTGGTTGATATTATAGCCGATGATATTGAAGAAGCAGTGATTTATCATCTGGTAGAGTCTGGGAAATCGGATAAGGTCATTGATAACACACCATCCAACAGTCATCAAGTTGATGAGTTGGAGAAGAATAAGGGGAAGGAGGCTGAAGTGATGATTACCACTCTTCCAAAACCACCTCCTCCATTTCCTCATCGGTTGAAGAAGAAGGCGGACGACACAAAGTTCAGTAAATTCATGGCTATGTTGAAGTAGTTGACGATTAATATACCACTAGTGGAGGCATTAGAGAAAATGTCTGGGTACGTAAAGTTTATGAAAGACCTCGTCACAAAGAAACGGTTGGTTAGTTTTGAGCTGATGGACAATCTTTATCATTGTGGTGCTATTTCCACAAGGTCTCTGGTGCAGAAAAAGGTAGATTTAGGAGCATTTACTATCCCATACACTATGGGACCTCTTGACTTTGCAAAAGCTCTATGCGACTTGGGAGCTAGCATCAATCTAATGCCGTTAGCTGTTTACAAAAAGTAAGGATTGGGAGACCCCACACCCATAAACATGCGACTTATGATGGTAGATAGGTCGATCAAATGACCTGTTGGTATTTTGTATGATGTGCTGGTGAAGTTTTCTAGTTTCATATTTCCTGCGGAATTCATCATTTTGGATTGCGAGGTAGATTTTGAGGTGCCCATAATATTTGCTCGACCTTTCCTCACAACCGTAAGTATGCTAATTGATTTACGTGCTAATGAGATCTTATTTAGATTGAATGATGAAGTGGTGCAATTTGATGTGTGCCAATCAATGAAGCATCATAAAGAAATGAGTGTGTTTATCATTGTGGATGTCTATTATGAGGAGGAGCAGGAAAGACCGATTGAAGATAAATTTATTGTTGAAACATTGGCTGCCGTGTTGATGAATTTTGATCAGGATAGTCTATAGGATTATGAGGATAATGTATGTGTATTAACTGGCATGGGGTCTTACTCATATACACCAAAGAAGTTTGTCTTGGACTTAGAAAATGGTCCAAGTCCACCTGTTAAACTCTCTATAGAAGAGCCACCTATCCTGGAGCTGAAAGAGTTACCCAGTCATTTGAGGTATGTGTTCCTGGGAAGTGGGAATATATTACCTATTATTTTTGTAGCTGACCTGGGTGAACAGCAGGTGAAAGCACTTATTTCGGTGCTTCAAATATATAAAAGAGCAATAGGCTGGACTATTGCTGACATTATTGGCATTCCCCCTGGCATCTGCACTCATAAGATACAACATGAGGAAGAATATACTCCTACTATTGAGCATCAATGCCGAATTAACCCACCGATGTAATAGGTATTTAAGAAGTATATTATTAAGTGGCTAGATGCAGGAGTGGTTTATCATATTTTAGATAGTAAATAGGTAAGGCCAGTTCAATATATGCCCAAGAAAGGGGACATGACTTTTGTTACAAATGAAAAGAACGAGTTGATTCCTCTCAGGACTGTGACTGGTTGGAGAGTTTGCATGGACTATTGCAAGCTAAACTCATGGACTTTAAAGGACAACTTCCTAATGCCCTTATGGATCAAATTCTTGATTGGTTGGCAGGAAGGGGGTGGTATTATTTCTAGGATGGATATTCTGGATATAATCAGATCTGTATTGCACCTGAAGATCAGGAGAAGACAACGTTCACATACCCATATGAAAATTTTGCATTCAAGCAGATGTCGTTTGGGTTATGTAATGCACCCTCTAACTTCCAAAGGTGTATGATGTCTATTTTCTCAGATATGGTTGAGGACACCTTGGACGTGTTCATGGATGATTTTTTTGTGGTTGGAGATTTATTTGAGCTATGTCTGGGGAACTTGAGTAGGGCTTTGCAGAGGTGTGTGGAATTCAATCTTGTTCTTAATTGGGAGAAATTCCACTTCATGGTGAAGGGGGGCATTGTTCTCAGGCACAAAATTTCAGCAAAAGGGATAGAGGTCGATCAAACCAAAGTAGAAGTTATTGAGAAGCTAGCACCACCCATCTCGGTGAAAGATGTTCGTAGTTTCCTTGGATATCCTGGATTTTACCGGATGTTTATAAAAGACTTCTCTAAAATTACAAATCCACTTTGCAAACTTTTGGAGAAGGAAACTAAGTTTTTCTTTGATGCTGAATGCATTAAGGCATTTGAATGCCTTAAGAGGAAGCTGGTTGAGGCCCCTATCATTGTTGCACCGGACTGGTCAAAACCATTTGAGATAATGTGTGATGCAAGCGATATTGCCCTTGGAGCTGTGTTGGTCCAAAAGAGGGACAAATTATTTCATCTAGTTTATTATGCCAGCAAAGCACTGAATGAAGCTCAGAAAAACTACACTGTCACAGAGCAGGAACTTCTAGCAGTGGTGTATGCTTTTAAGAAGTTTTGGGCGTATTTGATAGGTACCAAGGTAGTGGTACACACTGACCACGTTGCCTTGAGGTACCTAATAGCGAAGAAAGATGCTAAACCAAGGTTGATTTGGTGGGTATTTCTACTTCAGGAATTTGACTTCGAGGTCAAGGATCGTAAGGTATGTAAGAATCTGGTGGCTGACCACTTATCCAGACTCGAAGGCAAGCAGGTAGTAAAAGATGAGCTTGAGATTGATGATTCCTTTTCAAATAAGAAAGTATTGTCTGCAGTACTCAAAAAGTACCTTAGTATGCTGACTTCATGAGCTACGTGGTAAGTGAGGTAATGCCAGAGAATCTTTCCTTCTATCAGAAGAAAAAGTTTCTCCATAATGTGAAACACTATTTCTGGGATGAGCAGTATCTTTTTTGGCAGTGTGCGGATGGTATTATTAGAATATTCATTCCAGAAGTGGAGATATTGAGTGTACTGGAAGAAACTCATGCTTCCCCAGTTGGAGGTCATCATGCTGGTGATCGTACTACCAAAAAAGTACTTAAAAGTGGTTACTATTGGCCCACTTTGTTTAAGGATGCTTACGAGTTTATAAAGAGATGTGACCATTGTTAAAGGCAAGGTGTAGCTCAAAGTTCCATGAGATTCCAATTTCTAAGATGTTAGAGGTTGAACTGTTTGATGTATGGGGCATTGACTTTATGGGGCCCTTCGTCAGCTCATTTGGGATAAAGTACATACTAGTTGCTATTGACTATGTGTCAAAATGGGTCGAGGATATGGCTCTAGCAGATAATGAAGGGAAGTGAGTCATTGCATTCTTAAAGAGAAACATCTTCTCTCGCTTTGGGGTACCACGGACCATCATAAGTGATGGAGGATCACACTTTTGCAACAAGATGTTTCGAGCCGCATTGGCAAAATATGGAGTTAAGCAGCATAATGTAGCTACGCCATATCACCCACAAAAAAGTGGGCAAGTGGAAATATCCAATAGGGAAATCAAGGCTACCCTTGCCAAGACTGTGAATGCGAGTAGGAAGGATTGGTCTAGGAAACTGGACGATGCATTATGGGCATATCGAACAGCTTTCAATAAACCTATTGGCATGTTGCCATACCAATTGGTTTATGGCAAGGCATGCCATTTGTTGATTGATCTAGAGCATAAGGCACTGTGGGTGCTAAAGCATCTTAATCTGAACTGGAATGAGGCGACAAATATGAGATTGGGGCAACTTAATGAGATGGATGAGTTCTGTCTTAGAGCTTATGAGAGAGATAACCTATATCAAAAATCAATGAAGAAATACCATGACCGTAGAATTAAAAAGAGGGAATTTCAAAAAGGTGTCTTGGTGCTTCTATTCAACTCCAGACTCAAATTGTTCCCAGGTAAACTTAAGTCCAAGTAGTCAGGCCCGTTTAAATTTAGTCAAGTCTACTCATCTGGAGTAGTTAAACTTGAAAATGAAGATGGAAGTGTCTTCAAAGTCAACGAGCAACGAGTCAAACTTTATATCGGTCCAAAAGACTCGATAACAAGTATTGCTACTTTCTATCTCAATGAAATCGAGATAACTAAGTCATGCCGTGATGATAAATAAAGCGCTAGTAGGATGCAACCCATATTGTGTTGTTGTATAACAATTATTTAAGTTATTTTGTTGTTTGTTTTATTGATCTGTGCAAGCTGAAGGGTTTGTGAAAGTGTCCAGGTACAACGGTGTAGGGAAGAAAGAAGCTGAAGGAATTTCAGGTGGCAAACAGATCACCTAACGGACCATCAAGAGCTCGATAGACCATCGTGATCAATCATCGTAACCATGCCCAGAAACTAATCATCCAAAAAAATTTTGATGGGATTATCCGATGGACCGTTGCCCCCCTCCCTCTCAATGTACCATCGCGTAAATCATCGTAGATTGTCCCTAAGGTTAGTTTACTGGATAGTCATGACAGGATTTTCGATGGACTATCGCAGCCTCGATGAACCATTGATTTAACCATCACACTTAACCCTAGTTTAACGGTTGGGTTGGATCAATTTAAATAGCCGAATTCTAATTCATATCTGATTCAAATGGTTTTAAACTGATAATTTGAAGGGTTAAGTAACTCCCACCTATTCAATGCACCTGTGCCTTTTCATTCTCCCTTATAACTTCTCAACTTCCCTTTTTTCCTTTCTATTTAAACATTACTTCCCCCTTATTATTTTCTCATCACAAGTCATAAGTTCATTTTACTTAATCAAATCTTCATTTGATTATTCAAAGTGCATTGTACAAGTTTAAGTAGTGATTCAATACAGTATCAAACAGGTATGAATTGTCCTTTTCTTTTCTTCAACATGATGAGAAATCAAATAGGTGAAAACAACCCGGTGCATCAAAGTCATTTCTTTTTTAATTTTGTTGGTATATTATTAATGTTAGTCAAAGACTAGCATATACTATCATGGGGGGAGTCTGAGAAACCCATGGATCAAGAATGGCAAGTTAAGGTGATGTATTATCGATCAAAATGTCGTAAAAATTACTCTTACATGAGATGCACGCCAGGTGTTTGACAAAATGCCGAAATAAGGGTTGCATCTGCCATTTACAGTCAACAGTATGCACGATGAACTATCACAGACTCAATGGACCATCGCATTGGACCATCGCACATTCTACAGAAGTAGAGCTACTGAAATGACCCCGACGGTTGGGGTCGACGGATCATCGCATACTCGATGGACCGTCGCATAATTGACGGACCGTTGCTGGTTAGAAAAATTTCTTTTCTCTAGTTTAAAACTGTATATTAATAAATGCTACATTTTTAGGTACCATGTCTCCCTAATTACCACAAATCAGAGGCCGCGGTAGAGGCTAAGAAACCAGGTTTGACGCACCAACCCATAACACTCGGCGAAGTCGCCAAGTGGTTTCTTCATCCTCCTCATCTGAAGAGGAGGTTGAAGACAGTAGAAGCAGAAGCTCCAGTTCGAATCAGTTGCGATGGGGGTTGAAACTTCTAACCCAATTCAAGAGGAAGCTCCTCAATAGGAGAATCCTAACTTAATACGATGCAAGAATCCCTAAGTATGGGAAGCCATAAGATGGAAAGTGGTGGGTGATCGAGATATCTTCTACAAAGGGTTGGCACCAATGGATAGGTTGCCAATCAAAAGAGCAATTTCTGAGGAGTATCAGATCATAACAACAACCCTGCACAAGTATCCCGAACTCGAGCGGTGGTTCAATAAGTATGAGTTTTCTTGGATGAGTAAGACACTTGGATCCTACCAACCTAACTTGGTTTGCGAGTTTTTTGCCAACTATTTGGTATAGCTGAAAAAGAATTGTCCCGCGGGTACATCAATTGCCAACATGAACAAGCTGGTGATAGTTCCTGTCCATGGAGTTAATATTGAAATTTCAGAGCAGACTTTGAACAGGTTCTTATTTGGGCCCGACTACCAGATACTAGGGGCAATTCCTAAGTTGGAGCATCGATTATTCACAAGGTCTACACAAAGTCCCTGGTTAGCAAGGATCTTGACAGATGGGGGCAAGCCTCGTGGTTACATGACCTCCATAAGTGAATATCGAAGAAATCTCTTAGCTTCAGAGCCAAGTTTTGGTGGGCGATTGTGCGACTGAGGCTCATGCCCACTTGAGGCAATGATCTCTTGGAAGTTACTACAGTTGTGATTGTGGCTACTTTGATTGAAGGGTTGACCATAGATTTTTGTCACATTATCTCTGATGAGTTTTTTTCTATGCTCACAAGACTCAGATGGAGCTGCCATTTCCTTGCCTTATCACTTACTAGCGTAAGCAAGCAAATGTCCCTTTGATTAGTGGGATTGATAATGAGGTCCCAGCACTGCACAAATAGGACATTGAAAAAACAAGGGATGAATTGAGGTTTGATATGAGAGTCAGCAAACCTTCAGCTCAGCAGACTCAGTCAGCATCAGTTCTTAAATCATCAGAGGGTCTTACAGGTATTCCATTGCCACTTACTATGTATGTGCCTCCTACTACGTCTACAGGTTAAGATTCAATGCATACGGGTAGGATTCCAGACTTTGCGTCTATCCCCACCCAATATTCTAAGTACAGGATAAACCATGAAAACTTTGCAAAGACTGTACGGGCTGTCAAAAAGGTTGAAAAACAAATGGCTATATGGGGGAAATATTTCAAACCCTTTATTAAGAGGATTGTAGAGGAAACATTGCACCCTTTCAGAAATATCTATTTGAGAATGGACAACATGGAGGAGCGAATCAACAAGAAGCTGGATACAATGTCTATCCCAGGTTTTGCTAAAGTGATAGGAGGTTAGACGACTTTGGAAAGATGTAGACAAGATAAATCAGTAGCCACAGTAGACCATCTTTGATCTAGTATTGTTTTCTAGTGATGAGGACGAGGGCCTGGTTGACTTATTTGGGCGCCCAATCAAGGATAAGGGTAAGAAAGTAGCTGAACCGGATAAAAAGGTTGAGAAAGAAGCAAAGAAGGATGCTAAGAGAAAGAGGCTAGAATCCATGTCACCTGAGTAGAGACTTGAGTATGATATGATAAAGTCAAGAAAAATTTCAAGGATAGATGAGGAGAGAAGAATAAAAAAAGTAGAAGATGAAGTAGCTAGAGTGTCTAACAGTTCTGCCCCAGCTAAGAGGTAACCTGTAGATCCGACTAGAGATGTGGTACCTCTGATTCCAAAGGGAGAGATTTTGAGTACTCCCACCACCATGGGAGTCAACATAGCACTGGGTGAGGACACAACAGCCTTACCGCACTTCACTGACGCCTCAAATTGAATAAGAGGCACAATAAGTATTTCCCTCTACTTTGTTCTTAAAATTGTATGAATTTGAGGACACAGCATTATTTTTTTGTGGAGGTGGGATATGCTTGTACCATAGGGGGTTGTGTTGCTGATATTCTTTTCCTCCCATGTGTTTTCTAGGAGAATCGACATGTCTAGGTTGTTATTAAAGTATTGTATTTTCATTTTCACTATGTTCATTTTCATGTTTTGTTGGTGTTAAAATAAAGTTCCATTCCCATTAGAACCTTATTGTACATATGTGGATGACAACTGATGGTGGCAAAAGTGTGTTTTCATTTTTTGTATAATTAATTCCTCGTACCAAGTGGCAAAGTGTTGGGCAACCATGTGTGACTCTGTTAATGGCATTATAAGTTATTAATGAAGCAAATAATAGCTATGTGATCTGGATCCCATGAATTAGTAGGATAGAAATTAACTCAGTGCCTGTGTGGGTGAGTATTTGTGTAGTTCTGACATAAGTGTTTACACCTAGGACTTGCCTGGTTCATCAGATTTTGTTGTGTGTTTTGAATCAATAAGAGAGGATAGTAGGCCATCTTGTGTTGTTAGTCAACTTAGCCAAATGATTGACCCACCAAAAAAATTGTGTTCTCCTTGTCAACCTTTTTGAGTTGTGGTAGTATTTTTCTATCCAAATAGGTTTGATTCAATCTCTAGAAAGTGTTAAGCATTTAGCTTTGGCCTTGGTCCAATTGTGGAAATTATGCACTTTAACTTAGGCAAATTGCCTAAGTTGAGGGTGGCTACTACTGGATTGTTATCATCCTAGGAGGTTTAGTTGAAAGTAATTTGAGGGGTAGCATCTGGCCCTGGTCTAGTTAGCAATCTAAATAGATATTGTGCACCTCAATCTTCTGCATTTGATAAGTTGTTGAGGGTGATTGATGTTATGTTCTCAATGAAAAAAATAAAAAAATTTATAACAAGAGCGCCGATGAATATCTGTGAATGAATGAGAGGGTCCTTAATTCTAGTAAGTAGCTACCAAAAAGGATAAAGAGAGTAAAATTCTTGTACTTTAAGTAACTTACCTAAATGTATAACCTTCACCGAGCCTAAAACCTCATTGCAACACTTAGAAAGTCCTACTTGATCTTAGCTAGTCAATCATAAGAAAATATTAGATGATAAGGGCAATCTTATAGGTGTACACTGTGTTGGCAACTTCTTTTTTAAGAGTGAGAAGCTTAGTTTCATCCATGATTTATCTGTGTAATGTGAGGTAGACTTCTTTGGTTGTGAAGGCATGTTGAGTTATATATGTTCTATTTAGTTCTTTGGGGTATTGTATCTGTAGCTATGAATGTGTTGATTAGTAGTTAATGCCAGTAGTGAATCCATGTGTGTTGAGATGGTATAACCAAATGGGTAGTGGAATGATTGTATGATTGTGTTGGTTTTATAGTGAAATGCCTTTCATGATGTTGTCCATATATGTATCCTTGTGTTAAGTTGCTTGAGGACAAGCAATTTCCTTAAGTTGAGGGTGTTGATGTTTTGATTTTTGACAAAACATTTTAGGCCTTTTTCGTAGGATAATTATGTGTTTTCAAGTAGCCACTATTGTATTTAACATGGTGTTTTAGTGCTTTCAGGATAAGGACTGAGTGTGAAGGTTAACTAAGAGAATTTTAGCAAAACAGAAGTAAAATGAGCAGCGACGGCATAGGCGATAGACCTTCGACCTTGCGACGATCCGTCCATTTAAGCCATCAAACAAAAGTATAAGGCATAGAATATGGACATCATGCAACGTTCCAGGCAATAGACCGTCGGCCCTGCGATGGGCCATCGATCTAAACCATCGCCATGATACTAAACGCATCATCACTAGAATTCCTGCCATGGTCCAGGAGATGGACCGTTGACCTTGCGACAAGCCGTCATACTACCCATTTCCTAGAAGAAGAACATGGAGTCACTCGACACCCAACGAAGGTTAAAGAAACTGACTGTCAGACCTGCGACGAACTGTCACTTGACCCGTAGACCAAAATGCAAAGAATCTGAGTTTGAATTTTAAAACCCCAGTTTTGGAATCATATAAATACCAAGTATTAGGGTTTATTCAGTATCTTTTGTCTTTAGTTTCATACTTTCTCCCCTAGTGAGAGCTTTGTACTAGTTTTCATTGGGATTTGAATCTAGACATTGAGAGGTTATTATTAGTTTTCATATTCTCCATCAAAGATTGAGAAGAACAATATTGTGACTTTTATAAGTACTCTTCTGAAGTTATTTATGAATAATCAATATAACTTTGATTTATTTCATAGAGATGAGTAGCTAAACTCCCATAACTAGGGTTATGGGAGCCTTGATGTAGAGAACTATTTTGGGGTTGTGAATGAGTATGATTTCAAACATCTATCGAAATTGCATGAATATTTCTTCATCTTAATGATATCTATTGGTTGCAAACTTGAGAAGTGAGCCCTTGAACTCCACTTTTCTGATGAGAAAGTGGATGTTGGGAAAAGAATTGATTCACTTGAACTCCATAGGTTTACCCTTTGGGTTAACGGGTTGATGTCTTAACAGGATCAACCCTCATGAGATTGTTATTGAATAATGCATGAATTCTTTAAGTTCAAGAGAAGTAAAGGGTGAAACACTCATTAGGTTGAGAAACGCAAGGGTAATCCTTGGAATTCAATTATTCTTGCGATTGGATACATAAGTTAGAATTCAAACACAAACTCACAACCCTAATTGTTTGAATATCTTAGTGAGCATAACTCTAGTTAATTCATTCTCCTTGAAATTGCATCTACATTTACTCTCAGTAGGTGGACTTTTGTGTAATGCAAACACAAAAGAACATCGTTAACATTTCAAACCCCTTTTATTTTGGAACCTTAGATCATCAGTCTAATAACAATCACAATACTTAGTGAACACTGTATTCCCTGTGGGATTTGACACCCAACCCAGTTGGGTTCTATATTTGACAGTGACCGCTTACTCTCTCATAAGAGAGGTGTAATTTTTCCATATCATAAAGTATCTTTGATTGGGCCATACTCTATTCTTAAATCTATGGAAAAGGTTCAATTGACTCGTGAGAGACTGAAAACTACACAAAGACAACAAAAGTCGTATGTTGATGTAAAGAAGAGAGAGTTCAAGTTTGAAGTAGGCAATATGATATTATTGAAGGTTTCACCTATGTAGGGGATAATGACATTAGGAAAGAAAAGGAAGTTGAGACTGCTATTTATTGGTCCCTATGAGGTAGTGAAGTGTATAGGAGAGATTGCTTATGAATTGAATCTTCCGTCAGAGTTAGCTGTCATTCTTCTCGTGTTCCATGTTTCAATACTTAAGAAGTGTATCATAAATACATCCTTAGTGGATCCTCTAGAGAGTATTGGAGTCAAAGATAACTTATCATATGAGGAGATTTTGGTTGAGATACTTGATAGACAGGTCAGAAGGCTAAGGAATAAAGAAGTAGCATCAGTGGGAGTTCTTTGGAGAAACCAATTGGTTGAAGGGGCTACTTGGGAAGCTAAAGAAGACTTGAAAACAAAGTTTCCTCACCTTTTTTAGTCTAGTTCATCTTATACCTAAGGTAAAATGTGATTTACAGAAAATTCATTCTCTTTAAGTCCGCTTAAGTACTCTTATATCGTATGTCGTGTTTTGAGAAATTGAATCCTTTTGATAGTGGTAAACTTTATTGGATAATTCAAAGTGAAGGTGCTGATTTTTTGTTAAATTTCTAATCTTAGATGAATCACATTCGAGGATGAATGTTTTCCAAGAGGGAGATAATGTAATACCTCGTGTCTGGAAGTTTTTGTGCATCATACGACTTCTCTATTAAGTTGTACCTACACCATACGAATGGTATGTTGTAGTCATATACAAGACAGGATGGTAGGGTGAACTTTATAATGTGGATATAACATTAACCATAGATGTCATTAAGTAGGGTACGAGTGGTATAATGTTAAATTGTAAGTTCAACAGAGTTGTCATCCTAAGTTTCTGTCCAAGGTACGAGTAAGGGGTTAAGAGTCATATAAAGATGATACTAGTCGTAAATGGAGCTCGTATATTGACCAACGTATGTCCTCTTGAGTATGATAAGATTATTAGTTGAGGATCTAAGTTGTATCTTACCATACGAGTCGTATGGTAGAGTAGTAAATACTGACGAGCTTCTTCTGTGAAGTTTAGCTAAGGGCATTTTATTCTTTTTCTATCTTACAACTTCCCATCCGCAACTTATAACCCTCAAAAAGGCATTATTTCCCCACTCTTTCAAATTAAATAACAACGCTTTCCTCCTCTTATTATCAAGAATATCCAGAAACATCAAGATTAGGGTTCTCTCACAAGTTTATCCTTCAAGTCCCAAGATTCAAGCTTTCTTCACAAGTCAAGAAACTTAAGGTATGTGGGGTTTTTGAACAAGGTTATTCTTTCATCCTTGTTCCCAAAGTGCATGGTTATAAAATTGAATTTACTTATTTTGAATTAAGGTTCATACCCAAATATCCATATTCGTGAATTATATTACTACCATGAGATTGAAAGCTTGAAGCACATCTAGATTTACATATATTCATGTTTTGACTTATAAGATTCATATTGTGATTTGAATTTCATTATCTTGACTGAGATATTGTTGAAAGATTTCAAGATGATTATTTAGCATGATGTTTTCTTATGAATTTGTGTGAATTTAAGCATGCATTCTAAGTTCCAAGCACAAATATTGAGTTTACAAGAAGATTATGCACTTAAGCTCCATTGATAAGTTTTATGACATGATTTAATGCAAATACTAATCTTCATCCTAATATAAGATATGAAATCCATAATTGTTCATCCTGATTATGATTAGAAGAAAGAAAAGCATAACTGATTTTCAGTCTATAAACCCTTATGCTATTTTAAGATGGATTTCTTAAAGTATGAGTATATAATAATCTGGGAGTAGTATTTAGCACTGAGAAGGGAATGCGGATGAGCGTATCCTAATTCCTAAAAACTACGAGCCACTGTAGGTTAAGAATTTTTCCAATATGGATGAAGTACAATGATCACTTAAGATTAAGGTTCTATTCCTATGGCAAGGGTAAGACAACTCTCCCAATGTGGGTAAGACATTAGACTCCATGGTAGCTCACATGGTTAATTTTGGTTAGAAGAATCGCCGAAAGAAAGAATAAAAGTAATGCTTTTAGAAACTAAGTGTTATGGTTCACAAAGTTTATTGTTATACTTTGTTGTTCATGTTTATGATCTTGCAGTCTTCATTTTATACAAGTTCAAGGTGAGTCATTTACACTTAGCATGCATCATTTAAAAGTCTTAATGTATATTTAGTTATCATTTTACTTATGCATTTACCCCCACATACTCAGTACTTTCCAGAAGTACTGACCCACATATATGTCTATATGTTACATTATCTTATAATATAGGTTCAGGTGCTATTTTTCAGCAGCACGATTGACTACGGAATCATCACCTACATCCTGACTTTTGGTGAGTCCTCATAGTCTGAGGACCCAATTTATGAGACTCTTATTATTGATGAAGTATTTTAGTTATTTCATTTCTGTTTATGTTTCAATGGCTCTCTAGTCCATAATTGAGGCTTGTAAGACTATTTAAGTTTTAGATTCAAAGAATTGTTTGAAGATTTCAAAGTTAAAGACTTGTATTAAGATATGTTTCTGTTTACCTTCAAGTTCTACTTATATTAGTTCACTTTTCTTACTACTTTCAAGTTAAGTAGGCTTAATGGGTTAGCTTTGGACTATACATAGTCTTGAGCACTGTGTGACATCCAGGGGGTACTTTCAGGGCGTTACAAAAAAAGACCTTTTTGATGGTTGCAACTCTCTCAGTTCTTGTACTTCAAAGGATTCTAAGCTTAGCTTTGTGAAAATTCCTTCCCAAACCTTCCTAAAAACCATCCTTCTTCTCTTAACTCCTTCATCTCTCAACCTGTCAATGAAGAATCATCCTTGAATCTTCAAAACTGTTTTGATGATGTTGTGATGGATGAAACCTACCTAGGTTGCTAAAAATCTCATATTGTTGTCAAATAGCCTAGGAAAGTGCTTAGTTTATCACAAGAAAACCGATATTAGTAAAACACCAAAAATTTCTGGAAAATGGTCTTGAAGTTGTACTAAGAAGCAACTGACTCTTGAGGACCTGGTCCTACGAAGAGAAAAATAGATGAAAGGGAAACTATGATCACTTATACTAGAAGAAAGAATGGAGAGAAACTTAAGGTTGTATCCAAGAAAGTTAGAAACAGGTTATTGAAGAATCAAAAGGTGTTGACTGGAGGAATTTTTACTCAAATATGCTAACAGAACCTAGTATGGTGGAATTAGTTAAGCTGATTAAACATCAAGGGTGGATGCATCTCAAAGAAGGACCTATTCTCACTGTGTTTGATGAGATAGTAAGGGAATTCTATTTCACTTTGGAATTCTCAGAAGATTGGATAATTTGACTACACAGATCCAAGGAAAGAAAATTAAGATGAATAAGGAAACACTGGGAAGGATTTTGAAAGTTCCTATATATGGGGTGAGAACTATATCCAAGCAGCTACCTTCAATCGAATTCTTAGCCAATGCATTCAAAATCAAAGGAAAATTTGTGGCTACAGGGAATAGGAAATCACTCAAGAGTAAGTTTCAATTGGTCTTTGACTTTGTGAACAAGGTGATTATGCCTAGGTCGCAAAAGAAAAGCATTGCCTCATTCACTAATTTGTATGTAATGGAATGCCTGAGTATCTTTGAATTCATTAATCTATCTGCATTGATGTGACTAGGAAATTACTCAAGAGTGAGTTTTAATTGGTCTTTGACTTTGTGAACAAGGTGATTCTGCCTAGGTCACAAAAGAAAAGCATTGCCTCATCTACTAATTTGTATGTAATGGAATGCCTGAGTAACATTGAATTCATTAATTTACCTATATTGATGATAGAACATATTCACAAACTGGTTCATAGAAAGAGTGTAAAGCATGGCATGCTTTATGGATATTGGTTGAACAAGGTATTTGACTAATTTGGTATCATCTGTGAGAATGGAACACAAACGACTGTGCTTCAAATGCTTGGCATGAAGACATTGGCCAATCCTGAATGTGTCAAATCAGGTAGCATTTATCAAAGGGAGCTCAACAATGAAATAGAGGAACTAAAGGGCAATTTAGCAGCCAAGGATGAAAAAATCAGCAAGTTTCAAGAGACATTCAGTATCTCCCCAAAGGAAGTCCAAGTGATAATGAAATTCTTAGAACTGAGAATGTTGAACTGAAGAAGAGGGTGTCAATCTTAGTAGATGAGGTCCTTAGGTCAAATGAAGAGATAAGGCATCTCAATACTAGTCTGACCCTACTCCTTCAAACTTTACTTTCAAGTCCTTCACTTGTTAATCCTTCCTGATTCTAGTGGCTTTTTCCCTAAGAACATTTAATTTATGCACTGCAATAATACTTATCCTACGTATGAATGAATCTTTGCTTTGTGTGTTACATTCTCTCTTTAAATTACAAAGTTATTCTTCATGTTAGTGTTTCCCCAGTGGCCATTAGTTAACTAATTTGTGCCTAATTTACTATTGTTTTACTATTCTAAATTTTTAATGATGCAAAAAGGGGGAATACTAAGTTCATGTAGTAAGGACCAAGTACCAGGTGGATCAGGTACCAAGAAAGTTGAGTTGCAGGTTTTAATGGCTTGCTGATAGGGGGAAGCATGTGATGTGTTGAATAGATGAATGAAGGAAGTCATGTTGTCATGACCCTGTTTGGAGTCAAGATGGCACCTACACATCCCACCGGTAGGTAAGCCGATACCGTAACTTGGAGCTATTGCAATAGGTTACCTTGGTAAGAACATCCAACATGGACCCTATATGTGAACACAATATATAACAACAATATTTCACAACTAAGGACAACCGATATTCAAACACAAATCCCACAACCTGTTAGTATTAATACAGTAGCTTCTAAACTTGACAAGAGAATTTACAATCTCAGAATCTAAAATGTCTTAAATAATCTCATACATTTGTCTCAAAAGAAAAAAACAACTAAGTATAGAGGGGAAAGAGGGCAACTCGATCTCCAAGATCTCACCCTATCTCCGAATAGTCAACTCGCACAAACTAGCTCAACGACGACAACTAGAACTTGGGTTTGCAATAAAAGGTACAGAAGTGTAATATGAGTACCAAAACACGGGTACTAAGTAGGCATCATTGGCTGATTGAGCTCAAATATAATGTAAAGACGAGATAAAGTAAGACAATAATCTTAAAGTCAAGGGATAGGATCGAACCTGAATATGCTTTGATACCACTGTAACAACATCTATACTACTAAAGTAATAACATGGCATACTATCTTTATACATTCCATAATCACCATAACAACTGAGTATCATTTAGAAAATGTAAAGCCACATACACAATAGAGAAGAATCTACATTCCATAATCATCATCAACCATCTTTAGAACATAAATCACAAGAACTTATAACGACGTCCCATACCACCGGGAAGTACACGAAAGAAGGCACAAATAAGAACTTGTCACGACATCCCATACCCCCGGAGAGTACATAAAAGAATATCAAACAAGAACTCATCACGGTGTCCTATACCATCGGAGAGTACACAAAAATTATACAACCAATAATGCAATAACGAACAACTATTCCATCAATTGACCAAAACTGCGAGTAGCTCAATCCCGCCATGGCTCATTACCGAAATTCACGTCCAAATAGCCATACTATAATTTAACAGAAAGAAAGAAACATTGTCATAGAATAGGCGTTGTAGTCATTAATTCTATACTTCATTGATAAACACCGCATGAAGTCTATAATAGTTAGCCTTATTTTTTTTATAAGTCAATAGATTACAAGACTTATCATTACTAGCTATCACATTGGGGAAAACTACAAGCCACCTATATTGTAGGTTATTCACCTATCATAAGGCCATTCCTTAACTAACATCTTCATGATATGAGTTATCAATTAAGCCATCTCAACCTCATATATTAGAAGATAATTTTAACTAACCATCATGCATATTAGGTCCATCATCACTAAGCATGTTACAACCTTAAGGACTAATTTCCATACTTTAACCAAGTAAAGTCCACCAACTAGTTTACTAGGTTTCAAGCCTCCAATCATACATTTTAGAAGTAACTAGTTGTCACATAATCCACCTTACTAGGCAAGAGTTCATAATATAACCTCTTATTCAAGTCAAGGATATATATAAGGTTAGCCCTTGGTTCTACGCAAGATTCTTCATACCACTAAGTCTTAACTCAATATTAGGCAAAGTTTTCCTCTAGTTACTAATTTAGTATCAAAAAGATTTATACCTCTTAAATAGTGATTTGGAGCAAGAAATGAATATCAATATATCAAGAGATACCTCATATCTCAAGCACATAGGCAGTTAGCCCAACACGGCCTAACCTTACAAATATAAATGCATATAAGATAATTTTCCCCATACGGCATCATAATGTTCTTACCACTTCTGGATTTACTGTGCATCATCATAATATCACATATCCCTCCGGATTCACCGAGCATCATCATAATATCATATATTTCTCATGATTTACCGAGCATCATCATAATATCACATATTCCTCCGAATTCACTGGACATCATTATATTATCAACATAGTCCTCCGAATTCACTGGGCATCATCACAATATCACAAGTCTCCCAATGCAACAACATACATCTACATGCATAGCCAAACCAGTAAACATACACAAAAGTTCACAATATAAAGAAGTAGGGATGTAGGATAACACTTGCCATTTCACCTTACTAATAAGCTTCTCCCGTAATATGAGCATAAACAAGAGCATGCGTATTTTCAAGACATACACAATAATCACCTAATAAGATTATTCAAGTCATGATCACAAGATAATCCGATAATTGAGTTCAACCATCAGAACTCCTATATATATATATAGTTTAGACAATCATCACGTATCTTGGTCACTAAGCATTTACCTAGTTTAAGCTTAAGGTGGGTCAATTCCCACTTCTAAATCCTGAGAATTCCAAGCTTACTAACACAAGTCTAGCATCTACACGGAATTAAGCTAGGTCATCTATACCTCACCATAGGGGATTACAAATCCTTTTTACGTCTATAGGGAAAGTCTCTTCAAGAATCCTTCTAAGTCAACCCAACACCAAGGGCATCTCCTATCTAGGCATTATATAGGTCAAACCACTCCTAAGGATAAGGAAGTACACCATTCATGTCTTTATAGAACAACTATAGTGTTCTCACAATAGACACGAGACCACAAACAAGCTAACCAAGGTCCAAGACTAAGGGTTAAACATCATACCTTACTAATTAATAGCCTATAGCAATTAATAAATCCCAAGTTCACTATTTAATCAACTATTGTCAAAATTCCCCACCCAATCTGGCAAGATATCAATAATTACATTACAAACAAGCTCAATCTAGTCTACGGGTAAGCCTAACCTACCTTGATTCCAAGCAACTCACGAACAAATGAGTTTTTCCTTTCCTTTCCTTTCTATGAAGCTTCCTCTTCCACCAGCAATGCTATCAACAATATAATTTAAGCATTAAAACAAGAATGACAATACCCATTATAGCACTATTGTGCCATGGGTTTCAAATGGACACCAAAATCCCCAATTGGGTTTCACCTTTGGAAAGGAGTTTCTAAGACTAACCCATAACCTAATTATCTTTAGGGAGTTAAAACCCTCAGGTAATTTGAGTCAATCACTAAATTTTGGGGCTACAATAGACCCATAATGATTTAGGAGTTTTGTGCCAAGAAACCATGAAATCAATGCCAAATAAGAGGAATTCTTACCTTAGATTGTAGCAAGAATCAATAACACAAGTTGTTTAAGCTCCAATTCAACTCACAACATATACTTAGAAGGTTTTACACTCCATTAGGGTTTCTAGGTTTAGAGGGAGGAACAAAATTGCCAAAATTCATGCAAAACAACATTTAAATATGGACAACCTATCTCTCTGATGGCACGGTCATGGACCCCATGCCATCGTGGTTGTGGTCTTGCGGCTACACCCCTTTGGCTGTGGTCGCGGCACTTCGGTGCATGCTATGCATGGCTTAAACTTGGAACTTGGTTGCAAGCTTCGGCCAATGCCTCAGGATGCATTCGGGGTCCGTTTCGAACAAATAATATATGAAACCCTATAGTTTTCGACGTTCCATACACGTTGGCAAAGTTGGATTTTGTATACGTGGTTGATTTACTAAAGTTTTCACTTAGTGGTCAGTTAGGACCAATGAAGACTTTAAATTGAGGAAAACGGTTCTAAAACCCAGATGAACCGTCAGGTAACTGAACTATCGGTCCCCGCAAGTCATTAATGACTTGGGATGGCTATGGAGAAACTCTATCGGAGGAAGCAAGAAAGAATACAGATAAATACCTGAAGGGTCATTACAACATCCACTACTAAGGAACTTTAGTCCTCAAAAGTTAAAGACAAACAAGTACCTGAAGTCTCAAACAAGTGAGGATACTGGTCCTGCATCTAACTCTCGATCTCCCAAGTAGATTTCTTTATTGGGCGATGCCTCCATTGAAACTTGACCACCGAAATCTCCCTAGTACGCAATCACCTCACATCACTAGCCAAAATAAGCACAGGCTTCTCCACAAAAGGTCAACTAATCATCTAACTGGATCGAGTCCCATCTAAGAACATGAGACGGATCCGGAATATACTTCTATAATATAGAGACATGGGAAACCGAATGGACAGTGGAAAAGTCTTGAAGTAGAGCCAACTCATAGGACACCTCGCCAAATACACAAAGAATATCAAAAGGACCAATATAGCGAGGGCTAAGCTTACCCTCCTTTTAAAACCTCATCACACCTCTTATAGTTGAAACTTGAAGAAACACACGATCACCCACTCTGAATCTCAAGGCACAGAGTCTACAGTCAGCATAGGCCTTCTGCCTACTCTAGACTTCTTTAACCTATCGTAAATCACCCTGACTCTATCCAACAAGTGCTAAATCAAATCTATACCATATGGTCTAATCTCGGATGTGTCAAACCATCCTATAGGAGAACGACACCTCCTACTATACAACACCTCATAAGGGGCCATCTCAATACTCGAATGATAACTGTTATTGTAGGCGAACTCTGTCAAAGCTAAGTGTTGATCCCACTGACCTCCAAAGTCCAATAACATAAGCTTGGAACATATCCTCAAGCACCTGAATAGTCCACTCGGACTGACCATCCATCTGCAGATGAAAGGCTATACTCAAATCCACTTGAGTACCCAACTCCTGAAATACTCTACAAAACCTCGATGTAAACATAGAACTACGATCTGATATGATAGACACAGGAACCCCATGCAAATGACCTATCTCCCGAACATAAATCTAGGCTAATCTCTCGGCACTAAAGGTCATCTGAATAAGAATGAAATGTACCAACTTGGTCAAACAATTCACAACAACCTAGATACCATTGTGACCACGGAAAGTACAAGGCAAACCACCAATGAAATCCATGGTAATCCTCTCCCATTTCCACTCGGGAATAGGCAATCTCTGAGTCAATCCTCTGAGATACTGATGCTCGGCCTTAACCTACTAAAAACACAAGCAACGAGCTATGAAGTCTTCCACATCTCTCTTTATACTATCCACCAATACAAGTGTCGAAAATCGCTATACATCTTGGCCATAACAGGTTGAATAGAATATCTAGAACTATGAGCCTCATGCAAAATAGAGTGAATCAAATCATCAAGT
This sequence comes from Capsicum pubescens, assembly GCA_030864215.1. Taxonomy (NCBI): domain Eukaryota; kingdom Viridiplantae; phylum Streptophyta; class Magnoliopsida; order Solanales; family Solanaceae; genus Capsicum; species Capsicum pubescens. Next base: position 187,330,474 of record CM061546.1, read on the forward strand.
CGGGGAACATAGATATAACCCTGAAATCTCAAGATACTCTCAAAATCCATGGTGTGTCTCCCAGACTCACCGCTTACTACTCGATCATATAGAAGGCACAACTTATCATCCTCAAAATGACGATCACGAATCTGCTCAAAGAGGGAGGACCTCGCCTCTACATAAGCCAAAACTCTCACTGGATCCGAGATATTGGGGCAAACTATCAAATTGGCTAAGGACTGAATATCCCATGCCAATGGCCTCTAAGAAATAGAAATACACGCCAAACTACCCATACTCACTACCTTTCAACTCAAGGCATCCGCCATCATATTAGCCTTATCCGAATGGTACAAGATAGAAATATCATAGTCCTTTAGCAACTCCATCCATCTACGCTGGAAATCATTAAGCTCTAACTGAGTCATAAGATGCTTAAGGCTATGATGATCGGTGAAAATCTCATAATGCACGCCATACAAATAATGCCTCCAGATTTGAGCATAAAAACTACCACCGCCAACTCAAAATCATGAGTGGGGTTCATTACGCTCATGCAGCTTAAGATGTCTAGAAGCATAAGCAATAACACAACCCTGCTGCATCAAAACACAACCAAGCCTAACACCAAAAGCATCATAAATCACTTTGAATCCCTCGCCCACAGTAGGAAGAGCTAATACCTAGGCTGAAGTGAGACAATCCTTGAGCTTTCCAAATCTCGACTCGCACTTTTTGAACTATTAGAAAGGAACTTTCTTCTGAGTCAACTTAGTCATAAGGGTTGATAAGATAGAAAATCTCTCAACAAAATGCCTATAATAACCAAGCAAACTGCGAACCTCAGTTGGGGAAGTAAGCCTAGACCAATCGTGAATCACTAAAATCTTAGCTGGGTCTACCATAATACCTGCCTTGAACACCATGTGTTCGAGAAAAGATACTGACTCAAGACAAAACTCACACTTAGAGAACTTGGAGAAAAGAACATGCTCTCTCAAAACCTGGAGCAAAAGCCTCAAATATTGTTCATGCTCCTCACTACTCCTCGACTACACAAGGATATCATCAATGAACACTATGACACCAGAGTTTAGATAAGGTCTGAACACACGGTTCATCATGTCCATAAATGCGTCTGGAGCATTATTCAGCCTAAAAGACATCAACAAAAACTCATAGTAAACATAAAGGGTCCTGAAGGCTGTCTTCGGGATATCCCCAGCCTGAATCCTCAACTGATGATAACTGGACCTCAAATCTGTCTTAGAAAATATAGCTGCGCCCTGAAACTGGTTAAACAAATCATCAATGCGAGGCATAGGATAACGGTTCTTCACCGTCACCATATTTATCTTTCTATAATCAATACACATCCATATCAACCCATCTTTCTTCTTTACAAACATAACAGGGGCTCCCCACAAGGACACACTCGGTCTAATGAACCCCTTGCCAAGAAGTTCCTGAAGCTGAGAGTTCAGCTCCTAAAGCTCTACAGGAGCCATACAATAGGGTGCCATAGAAATAGGTCGAGTACCAGGCTTAAGGTCAATAGCAAATTCGATCTCACAGTCAGGAGGGATACCAGACAGATCGTCAGGAAATACATTAGGAAACTCACACACAATAGAAATAGAATCAAGTATCAAACTCTCTACACGGGTATCACATACATAAGCAAGATAAGACTCGCAGCCTCTCAACATAAGTTGTCTAGCAAAAACATAAGAAATAATCCCCATTGGCTCACGACTAATCGCTCTCCACCATACGACTGGGGCTATGTCGAGCAAAGCTAAGGTAACGGTCTTGGCAAAACAATCCATGACCACTTAATAGTGGGATAACCAGTCCATGCCTAGAATCATATAGAAATCTAGCATATCCAGAATAAAAAGATCAGCATAAGTATCAACACCACTAACTATCACAACACATGATTTGAATACTAATGGACTACTAATGAATCACCTATGGAAGTAGATACACACAATAGCGTAGATAATAAATCACTAGTCAACTCCAACAGTGGTGCATAAGAAGAAGATATATAAGAATAAGTGGATCAAGGATCAAATAAAGCAAGAACCGACTTGCGACATACAAAAATTTTACCTGTAACTACAGTATCTGAAGACTCATCCTCGGGCCTAGAAGGTACTGCATACAACTGACCAGGCTCGCCACCTGGCTTGGCACCTGAATGACCACCTGTCCTACCTGGATGAGTACCACCTCGAGTGACCTTATAACCACCTCTACAACCTCGTGCACCACCCCTACTTAAAAGAGGAACTGCCCTAATAGGAGTATCTCCCTGGGCTAAAACAACCATCACCACACAACTAGGGCACTCTCTAGAGAAATGACTAGGAAGTCCACAATCAAAGAATGACTCATGAGAAGAACCAAAACTCATATAACCAGTCGATCCGACATAACTACCACGCCTAGCATGGCCCACAGATGAACCTCTCATAGATTGATCACCGACCTTACTAGAGTGCCCATTAGAAATAAATTGATCCCCATCAGTTGTCTAAAGAGCTGCCTGAACTGGTCGACTTTGAGAAAGAAAAGGTAGATGCAGAGGATGTCCAGCATAAGAAATACCACCTCTGAACCGGTAAATACTACGACTCTCACCAAATCTAACCTGATACTTAGGCCTCTTATCATGGGCCTTACGCTACATGTCCTCCATCACCCAAGCATGATCAGCAACATCAGCAAAGGTCCTACCAGAAGCCTCCAAACTCTGAGTAGCAATCCTAATAGGAAGTATCAATCCTCTCATGAAGCAGCGAACCCTCTTATGCATCGTATCTAAGATAGCAGTCGCATGCCTAGCCAACTCATGGAAACGAGCCTCATACTCAGCAACTGTCCTAGAAACCTGCTCCAACCAAGAGGACTGATCTTTCAAATGATCTCAAAGGCTACATGGCATGAACTTCTCCAAGAACATCTCAGAGAATTGAGGCCAAGAGAGAGAGGAAGATCCAACTAGTTTAGAACTCATAAAACCCTTCTACCAGTTTCTACCAGATAAGTCAAACTGAAATATAATGTAGTCCACACCACGAGTCTCCACAAGGCCTAATCCATGAAGCCTATCCTCACAACCAGTCAAAAACTCAATTTCATCCTCTCCAGGAGCACCAAAAAATCTAGGTGGAGCCAACCTCAAGAATTTACCCAACGTCTTCTGCTTCTCACAAGACATAACAGGATGAGTCCTGACTGGCTGAAGAACCTCTAGCTAAACAACTGCTGGAATAAGAGAAACCTCAACTCCAGAAGCTGCAGCTATAGGCTACACTCCTGCTTCAGTAGTCTTCTAACCATCAACAAAACTCAACAACAAAACTAAAGCATCTCTTAGCAAAAAAAAGGGAATGAATCCTGGTGGGACTGGGCTGGTTCCTGGCCCACCGCTGGCTAAGATGGTCGAGTCTCTGGCTAGGGTGTAGGAATAGGATCTGGAGAAGGTACACCCTGGTCCATAACTGGGGACAACTCACAAGTCTGGTCCTCAGTACCCACCTCGCGTATCACTGAAGCACGGGTCCTGGACATCTGTGAAAGAGTAAAGTCAATAGAATGTCCTACAAACCAACTCAGACTCTTAGTACGATGTGAATAAAATAAGTGAAGGACTCCTAAGAATGTCCCATAGCCTCCAGAAGATAGGAAACGGACGTCAATGTTCTGATCCACAGGACTTTATTAGACACATGCTCTTGTATCAATAATATAGGTGAAACCTAGGCTCTGATACCAATTTGTCACAACCCTATTTAGAGTCATGATGGCACCTACCATATCCCACCTGTAGATAAGCTGATACCGTAACCCGAAGCTATTGCAATGGGTTACCTTGGTAAGAACATCCAACATGGACCCTATATGTGAACACAATATATAACAATAATATTTCACAACTAAGGACAACATATATTCAAACACAAATCCCATGACCTGATAGTATTAATACAAGAGCTTCTAATCTTGACAAGAGGAATTTACAATCTGAGAATCTAAAATGTCTTAAATAATCTCATACATTTTCCTCAAAAGTAAAAGACAAATAATGATTAAGGGGAAAGAGGGTAACTCAATCTCCAAAATCTCACCCTATCTCTGAATAGTCAACTCACACAAACTAGCTCGACGGTGGACACTAGAACCTGGGTTTGCACCAAAAGATACAAAAGTGTAGTATGAATACCAACACGGGTACTCAGTAGGCATCAATGGACGACTGAGCTCAAATATAATATAAAGATGATAAAAAGTAAGACAAAAATCTTAAAGTTAATGGATAGGATCGAACCTGAATATACTTTGATACCACTGTAACAATATCTATACTACTAAAGTAATAACATGACATACTATCTCTATATATTCCATAATCACCATAACAACTAAGTATTATTTAGAAAGAGTAAAGCCATATACACAATAGCAAAACATCTACTTGCCATAATCATCATTAACCATCTTTAGAACATAAAGCACAAGAACTTACCATGACATCCCATACTGCTGGGAAGTACATGAAAAAAGGCACAAATAAGAACTTGTCATGGCGTCCCATACCACCGAAGAGTACACAAGACTATCAAACAAGAACTCATCATGGTGTCCTATACCACCGGAGAGTACACCAACAGAATACAACCAATAATGCAATAACGTACAACTATTCCATCAATTGACCAAAACCGTTGGTAGCTCAATCCCACCATGGCTCATTATCAAAATTCACTTCTAAATATCCATACCCTAATTTAACATAAATAAAGCAACATTGTCATAGCATAGGCGTGTAGTCATTAATTTTATACTTCATTGATAAACACCGTATGAAGTCGATACTAATCAGCCTTATTTTTTATAAGTCAATAGATTATAAGTCTTATCATTACTAAACATCAAATTAGGGAAAACTACAAGCCACCCATATTATAGGTTATTCACCTATCACAAGGCCATTCTTTAACTAGCATCTTTATGATATGAGTTATCATTTAAGCCATCCCAACCTCATATCTTAGAAGCTAATTAAACTAACCATCATGCATATTAGGTCCATCATCACCGAAGCATGTCAGAACCTTAAGGACTTATTTCCATACTTTAATCAAGTAAAGTCCACCAATAAGTTTACTAGGTTTCAAGCCTCCAATCATACATTTTAGAAGTAACTAGTTGTCACATAAGCCCCCTTACTAGGAAAAAGTTCCTAATATAAGAACTTATTCAAGTCAAGGGTATATATTAGGTTAGCCCTTGGTTCTACACAAGATTCTTCATACCACTAAGTCTTAACTCAATATTAGGAAAAGGTTTCCTCTAGTTACAAATTTAGTATCAACAAGGTTCACACCTATTATATAGTGATTTGGAGCAAGAAATGAATAGCAATATATCAAGAGATACCTTATATCTCAAGCACATAGGCGGTTGGTTCCACACTGCCTAACCTTACAAATATCAATGCATATAAGTAAATTTTCCCCACACGGCATCATAATGTTCTTACCTCTTCCGAATTGACCAGGCATCATCATAATATCATATATCCCTCCGGATTCACCAAGCATCATCATAATATCACATATTTCTCTGGATTTATCGGGCATCATCATAATATCACATATTTCTCTAAATTCACCAGGCATCACTATATTAATAACATATTCCTTCAGATTCACCTAGCATTATCATAATATCACAAGTCTCCTAATACAACAACATACATCCATTTATATAGCCAAACCAATAAACATACACAAAAGTTTGCAATATAAAGAAGTAGGAACGTAGGATAACATTTTCCATTTCACCTTACTAATAAGCTTTTCCCGTAATATGACCATAAACAAGAGAATGAGTATTTACAAGATATGCACAATCATCACCTAACAAGATTATTTAAGTCATGATCACAAGATAATCTGATAATTGATTTCAACCATCACTACTACATATATATATATAGTTTAAAAAATAACCATGTATCTAGGTCACTAAGCATTTATCGAGTTCAAGCTTAAGGTGGGTCAAGTCCCACTTCTAAATCCCAAGAATGCCAAGCTTACTAACACAAGACAAGCTTCTACCCGGAATTAAGCTAGGTCATCTATACCTCACCATAAGGGATTATCAATCCTTTCTAGGTCTATGGGGAAACTCTCTTCAAAAATCCTTCCTAAGTCAACCCAACACCAAGGTCATCTCCTATCTAGGCATTATATAGGTCAAACCACTCCTAATGATAGAGAAATACACCATTCATGTCTTCATAGAACAACTATAGTGCTCTCACACTAGTAATGAGACCACAAATAAGCTAACCAAAGTCCAAGACTAAGGGTCAAACATCATACCTTACCAATTAAAAACCTATAACAATTAATAAATCCCAAGTTCACCATTTTATCAACTATCGTATAAATTCCCTACCCAATCTTGTAAGATATCAATAGTTACATTACAAACAAGCTCAATCGAGTCTACGGGTAAGCCTAACCTACCTTGATTCCAAGCAACTCACGAATAAATGAGTTTTTCCTTTATTTTCTATTAAGCTTTCTCTTCCACCACTAATGCTATCAACAATACAATTTAAGCATTACAACAAAAATAAAAATACTCATTATAGCACCTTTGTGCCATGGGTTTCAAATGGACACCAAAATCCCCAATTGGGTTTCACCCTTGGAAAGAAGTTTCCAAGACCAACCTGTAACCTAACAATCTTTAGGGAGTTAAAACCCTTAAGTAATTTGAGTCAAACACTAAATTTTGGGGCTACAATTGACCCACAATGATTTAGGGGTTTTGAGTCAAGAAACCATGATATAATTACCAAATTGAAGGAATTCTTACCTTATATTGTAGCAAGAATCAATCAAACAAGTTGCTTAAGCTCTAATTCAACCCACAACACACACTTAGAAGGTTTTACACTTCATTAGGGTTTCTAGGTTTAGAGGGAGGCAAAAAATGACCAAAATTCATGCAAGACAACATTTAAATATGAACCACCTAGCTCTCTAATGGTGTAGTCGCTACCCTCATGCTACCGTGGTTACAGTCTTGTAGTTATACCTCCTTGGCTGCGGTCATGGAACCTCGTTGCATGCTATGCATGGGTGAAGCTTGGAATTTGGTTCCGAGCTTCGGTCAATGCCTCGGGATGCATTCGAGGTCCATTTTGAACAAATAATACATAAATCCCCATAGTTTTCGATGTTTCAGACGCGTTGATGAAGACAGATTTTTCATACGAGGCTGTTTTACTAAAGTTTTAGCTTAGTAGTCAATTAGGACCAACGAAGACTTCAAATTGAGGAAAGGAGTTCTAAAACCCAAACGAACCATCAGGTAACCAAACTATCGGTCCCCATAAGTCATTAATGACTTGGGACACAAATATGCATCAATCTCAAAATAAAAAGACTAGAAAAAAATAAAAGGAGAAAAGGTAAACTCTAGCTCCAAGGGCTCACCCTTTCTCAAAACCCCAGTAACCACGAATACAGCATCAACGATGGAAACTAATACTCGAATCTACACCAAAAGCTACAGAAGTATAGTATGAAAACCAAATCTATGGGTACTCAGTAGGCATCATTGATCGATTTTGCTAAATCATAATATAAAAATAATAAAAATATAAGATAAATAAGCTAAGTCAAGATAAATGGGAAAGCCTAGAGTAACACTCCAAATACCAAAATTAAATAAATAATCCAAAATAATAGCATAAAAAAACAAATAGTTATCACTACAAAGCTGGCCTTCATAAGCTAGTAAGTGCACAAAAGTCAATAACCTAATGTGAGCCCCCATAATCCTAGAGGGTGCAGTAAAAAGATGATGTAATTGAAGTTGTACTAATTATTACCTATGTGTCAAAGCCATACCATAAACACCAGACTCAAATCATTATCATAACCATCATAAAGAACCTCTCAATATCAAACTTGAATCAAAACTCATGTAATCAATTGTTTGACTTGAACCAGAACTTGTATAATTATTTATTGAACATAAACAAAACTCATATCATCAACAATGCCGAAATAAAACTGGTCTTAAGATGATAAATCACCAGACTTGAATCAGAACTAACATTAACTCCCATGTTCTAATCTAGCATAAGCATCATGTATCTTGACTCTCTAACTCTAAAATATACATTTAATAGATATAACATGCCTATAAAGTTTATAAGGAGTTAATATTTGTCTTGGCCTAAGGTGGTCTGTAGGAGACCACTTTTAATCCCCAAGATCCATTCTAAGGAAAATTCTACCCAAACTAGTCTAAGGTATCTAATCTTATCACTAGTTATTAAGTAAGCCTCATTTAGTCCTAAGATAGCAATTCTACCTAAAGCATAAGTAACGAAGTAAATTATACCAAATTTATGGTTCCTTAATAGGCTAAATAATTCAAATTATACTAATTATGACTCCAAGAACTAATTTCCAACACATAAATAGAGCATCATCATAGATATACTACAATGAATCCCAATCTACAAGAAAGGTAAGCCTATCCTACCTGGATGCCAAGGAAAGCCTGATGATATTTGCTAAATTAGTGATTTTCCCATTTGAGAAGTTTCTGCATGATGTTGCACTATCAAAATGGTAATCTATGCATCAATACGAGAATAATGGTACCCATATTGCATTTTTATTATTGAGGTCCAAAATTATATAAAAATTCTATATGGGGCCTCTTGTGGAATCACACTTTAGAAATCGTCAATGAATACCTCTATGCTTAAGGAACATCTACCCTCATGAATAGGTAAATTCTGAGCTCAAATGGTGCTAAAATTATACCACTAATCCTCATATTCTTCACTACTCCTACAGGCTTGACGGAGTTCAGCTTTCTGGAGGGAATTTGATTGTCTCAATGAATCATGCCTCAACTAGATAAATTGACTTCTTTCACACAATTCTTCTGGTCATTCCTTTTCCTCATTCTTCAATAATTCTACCTCCCTTTGTCGCAATAGAAATCGAGTACCCCTATTCAGTTAGTATTCCTTGGTAGACGGTTCCTTTTCCCCCAAATCAATGAAGAAGGGAGATGTAAGTTGATGCTTCTGAAGAATCAGAAGAGAAGCGCTATGCCGGGGCGGGGGGACGGAAAAAGAAACGGCTTTGAAGAAAAAAAATTAGGGTTCCCAATGCTTCTCCACACTCAACGAGATGCGCCAACCTCGGGATGCTTTACTCCTAAACCCACAAGGTTCCGAGACGGAGCTTAACCTGAGTCTGATTTTACAAAATAATAGGGAATTTAACCATGAGTTTAATGGAAACTTACAAAGAATTCAGAGAAGAAACGAGTAATCCAAGATCACAAACACCCCAATATCACCTAATAATATTTCTCCCAAGTTTCCACTCATCTAGAGTTTTTCACTCTTGAACTTGTGTGAAAATGGGGGGAAAATGGGCACATAGGGAGTTCAATGACACTAGGTACTGCTTGAGCAGACATTGGGCGGTTTAAGTGTTCACCGCTTAAGTGGTCACTGCTTAAGAGACCAAGTACCACTTAAGCGGGTACCATCCAAAGTTAGCCACTTAAGCGGTATTTTCTTATGTAGAGAGGGGATCGCTTAAGCGACCCTCATCTGGTCAAACTAGGTTACTTAAAGGGATTGACTGACCACTTAAGTTGCCTCCACTTAAGCGACCCAAGGGTTGCTTAAGCATATGTACCAGCTGGGAACTTGGAAAATTCTAAGTCTCCACCGACCTCTCAAGAATCATCTAGAATCTCATGATCGTAAATGAACTATGCTACCCTATAAGGAAATGTAGAAAATGACTAGGAGGGTCATTATAATATTCACTACTAAAAAACTTTTGTCTACAAAAGTAGAAGTTTAGGATGTACCTGAAACCTCAATCAGGTGGGGATACGGGGCCCATATCTCTCCCTCGATATCCCAAGTAGCCTCCTCTACTAGGCGGTGCCTCTACTCTAACCATCCAATAAGAGAACATTGACACCTACCATGTATTGCCTCAAGTGGTGCCATCTCAATACTCTAATGGTAGCTATTACTATACATGAATTTCTCCAAAGCTAACTGTTGCTCCCACTGACCTCCAAAATCCATAACACGGGATCATAGCATATTCTCAAAAATATAAATAGTTTCTATGACTACCCATTGGTCTAAGGGTAGAAGGCTATGCTAAGATCCACCTGAGTACCCAACTCCTCCTGGAAATCTATCAAGAATCTTGACGTGGATACTGAGCCATGATCTAAGATTATAGATATAGGGACTCCATGCGAACAAACGATCTCAAAAAAATAGTTATGAGCTAACCTCTCGACATTGAATGACATTTGAATATAAATGAAATATGCTCATTTTGTCAACCGATCAACAATGTCCAAAATATCATCAGAACTACAGGAAGTATGAGGAAAACCATTTTTAAAGTCCATAGTAATCTGCTTTTATTTCCAAATGGGGATGGGTAATATATGCTAGATCTATGATGCTTGGCCTTCACATACTGACACATAGGCAACATGTAATAAAGTCTTGTACATCTCTATTCATGCCACTACACCAATAATGTTGTTGAAAATTTATATACATCATTATTGTACCAAGGTGAGTAGAGTATATGGAATTGTGATCCTCACACAATATAAATTGAATCAAGTCACCAACCATCGAAACATAAATACAGGCATAAAATCTTAGAACACCCTCAGAATCTATGGTAGCCCTCCTGAACTCACCACTCAATACATGATATTTGATGATACATAACCTCCTGTTTTCAAATTAGAGACTTCTAATCTACTAAAGTAAGGCAGACCTCACCTCAGCACTAACAAGAATCCTCCTAGGATAAAAAATGCTAAGTTTCCCCATCAAGGTGGGTAAGGACTTGATGTCCCATACCAACAGCCTCTAAAAACTAATATAGAACCTAATCTACCCATTCTCACTTCCTTCTGGATTAAGGCATCCGATACCACATTCTTCTTACCCAAATGAGATAAGATAGAGATGTCATAATCCTTAAGCAACTCCATATATCTACATTGCCTAAAATTAATTTTTCTCTAGGTTATAAGACACTGAAGACTATGATGTTCCATGCAGAACTCATAATGCATGACATAAAGATAATGCCTCCAATTGATAAGCATGAAAACTACCACTGCCAACTGTAAATCATGAGTGGGGTAGTTAGACTCATATACCTTACGCTGCCTTAATGAATAAGAAATAACTCAACCCTTCTGCACTAACACACAACCCAAGCCAACACCAAAAGTATCACAATGTATGGTGAATCCCTCACTTTTAATAGAAAGAGGCAATATAAGAGCTGAAGAGAGAAACCCCTTTAGTTTCTAAAAACATGACTCACACTTCTTGGAGAACTAGAAAGGAACCTCCTTCCAAGTCAATCTATTTATCGGTGTTGTGATAGTAGAAAACCCTCAATGAACTGCCTATATTAACCAATAAAACTAATGAATCCAAGAACCTCAGACAGAGACGTAAGCCTGGTCCAATGACAAATAGCCTCAACTTTCCTTGGTCCACCATAATCCCATCCTTAGATACCACATGTCCGAGGAATGTCATCGAATCAAGCCAGAACTCACATTTAGAGAATTTAGCAAAAATTCTATAATTGTCAAACTCTTGAGCACAATACTCAAATACTACATAAGCTCCTCTTTACTCCTGGAATACACAAGGATGTCGTCGATGAACACATTCACAAAACAATTCAAATAAGGCCTTAATACACGATTCATAAAATACATAAACATGGTTGAAAAGTTAGTCAATCTAAAAGACATCACCTGAACTCGAAATGGTGATAATGAATCATGAAAGCTTTTTTTGGGATTTCCTAAGCTTGATCCTCAACAAATACTAATTAAAACTCAAGTCAATCATAGAGAACATTGTTTCTCCCTAAAGCTAGTCAAATAAATCACTATGCAAAAGATACCTATTCTTAACTGTCACCTGATTAAGCTGCCTATAGTCAATACACATATGCAAGGATCCATCTTTCTTCTTCACAAAAAATATAGGAGCACCATAAGGAGACACATTTAGTCTAATCAAACCCTTATTTAGAATATCATAAACCTAAGAATTTAACTTAACCTTAGCAGGAGCCATATGGTAAGGTACCATAGATATATGTTAGGTGCTCATCTAAAGATCAATAACAAACTAAATATCATGCTCAAAAGAAAGACCAGGTAAATTGGTAGGGAAAACATTAGCAAACTCACAAACTATAGGAATAGAGCCAAACAAGGGACTCTCTACACTAAAATTATGCATATAAGTGAGATAAGACATGTAACCCTCAAAATAAGTTTCCTAGCCCAAACATAAGAAATAATCCCCATCTTCTCATAACTAATATATCCCTTCCACACAACCTGGGGTATGCCGATCATGGCAAGGTAATAGTCTTGGAAAAATAATTCAAGATCGCATGATAAGTGTTTAACCAGTCCATGCCTAAAATCACATCCATATCTAACACAATAAAATCAACCTGAGTATCAAACTCTCAAACAATCACAAAACATAATATATAAACATGATCTACTACTAAATAATCACCCATGCGAGTAGATACATATGACAACATAGATAAGAAAATACCAAGATAACTCTAACTGTAAAGCATAATAAGAAATAATATACAAGAATACGTGGATCCTAGATCAAATAAAGCAAAATTCAACTAATGGAACACTAAAATTATACCTATAATAAGAGCATATTAAATATACCTCATGTCTAGAAGGTACAACATACAACTAACCACACCCACCACTCGATTGGGCTACTAATTGATCTCATGTCCTACCTACTTAATGATATCCATAAGTACCCTGGGCACCATCCTAATAACCATACATACCACCTCTGCCTAGGGGAGATACTACCCTAATTAACTGAACACTCTATGTTTTTGGAATAACTGCCACACGATTAGGACACTCTCTTGAGAAATGGCCAAAGTCCCCACAACCATAATATGCCCCAGCATTGTACTAAAACCAAAAGATCTGGCTGACCTAAAATAACTACCATAGCTATAATAACTAAGAACACCGCATATGTTGACCACTACTTTAGCCAGGATGATCATTATAGCTAGACTGACCTTTACTGATATTCTAAAGTGTGACATAAATGGGCCTACAAGATTAACCTTAATTCTAATAAGGCTGATGCAGAGGGTACCTACCCTGAGAACCACAGCCTATGAATTATGAGCCACTATGAATTCCACTAAAACTACAATGGTATTGCGGACTCTTATTGTTGTCCTCATGGTTCTCATGATGCATCTCCTTCATAATCTAGGAATAATTTGAAACCTCAGCAAAAGATCTACTTGCAGCAACTAAAATTTGTATAGCTATGTGGAGAGAAAGTCTCAATCCCTGTACAAAGCATCAAATTTGCTTATACTCAATCTATAATATAGATATTACATGCCTAGCCAACTTATGAAACAAAGACTTGCACTCCACATCAGACATGGAGCGCTGCTCAAATTTTGAGAACTAAACTCTCAGAAGATCTCTAACACTACAAGGAATATAATCTCTAAGAAGATGTAATTACACTCTGGGTCATTTTCTATATTTGTGCTTATTTTCCTTATTTAGAGATTTCCTATAGCTCCCCTATGTCATTTAGAATAGATGGAGATGATAGTTCAGTTACTAGGTACTTTGTTTTTTTAAAGTCTATTCCCTATTTTGAAGTCTTAGCTGGAAGGAATTATCTACTAAGAAAACTTCAGCTAAATGACCTCATATGCCAGTGTTGATAGTTACATAAGCTCCAAAATGTTAATTTTAAGCTAGGTGGACCTTTGGTTTGGGTCCCAAGGTTTTTGAACTAATTTGTGCTATTAGGCGAAAATTAATAAAAATAGAACTTGGGTATGGGGCCTAATTTTCATAGGAAATGACCTCAAATGTAAATTTTAACCATGCCATTGCATCCAAAAAGTTGAATTTGATAGGGTAGCTTAGTTTGTTAGCATTCAAGAGATTTGGATGAATCCCGAGGGGTCGGAGGAGCCTTGGAATTTTTCAAGTCCACAATTGATACACCACTCAGTTGGTGCATCCACTTAAGTTTCATTTAGGTTGCTTAAGCAAAACTCACAAATATGGCAAGCCAGTGGCTTAAGCGCCATGCTTCTAATCAATGCCCATGTAAGAGAGACCCCTATCACATAAGCGAGTGTCACTTAAGAAGAATCTGGGTTGCTTACTTGACATATGCAGAAAACATAGGTATCACAAAAGCCACAGTTAGCCATAAAAGTGATGACCTCTTAAGCAATCTAGTGTTCGATTAAGTGAGATCTTGGTGCCATTAAATGCCTCAATTAGTCTGATTTTGACCTATTTTTACAAAGTTTCAAGAGTGTAGAACCCTGGAAGGTGTGGAAATTTAGGAGAAATATTAGAGGTGATTTTGAGGTATTTGGCAGATGAAATAAATTGTTTCTTCTCTGAATTCATTGTATGTTTTCATTAATTTCAAGGTGAATTCATCTATTATTTCACAAAATTGCTAGATTATTGGTGGGTTAATTTTAGCACCATTTGAGCTTCAAATTTATCCATTCTTTAGGGCAAATGTTCCTTGAGAATGAAGGGACGCATAGATAATTTAGAAAGTATGATTTTGCACGCAGTCCCACATAAAAGTTTTATTGGATTTTGGACCCAAACAATAAAAATGCAATGTGGGTATCATTTTTCTCATTTTAACGAGTAGATTATCATTTTATTGCATGGCATTATACAAAATCTTTTTAGATAGGGAAATTGACATTTTAGCAGATTTCACTATGCTTTCTTCGGTGTTCAAGTAGGCTATGGATTATGATAGTGCTAGATATGGACTTGGAATTAGGTCTTTGAGGTATAATTAGTCTTTATTGGATTAATTAGCCTCTTAAGTTCCAGTTCAAGTCATGCCATTTATGATATTGAGTTCTAATTTAAGTTTGGTGATTGATGATATAAGTTTGGGTTCAAGTCTGGTAATGTTGAAGATATAAGTTTTAGTTTAATTTTGGCATTCCGAGGTTATTTATGATGTGTCCTAGATTGTTATGCTAAGATCGCAAATTTATCTTTGCCGAGTGTTTCAAGGATATCTTAGAAGGGTGTGCCTCATTCAGGTCCCTACAGAATTATATCTTTAGCATCACCAGGTGTGCCAAGGCTTGTTACTTGGTTGAGAGGGGGTGTTTATCTAGTTGGCTTATATGTGTGATACTAGTGTTTCTTTACTTCCTTTTGATTCTATTTGAGTTTTTCATGGATGTTTTCTCTATTGATTTGCTAGTTATACCTCTAAATTCTGATATCAATTATCTACTGATATTGAGTTGGGCACTGAGCCCTATTTCTATTCCTTCTTATGGAATGGCCCCAGTAGAGTTACAGGAATTGAAGGATTAGTTATGGGGGTTGTCAGATAAGGGATTTATTTAACCTAATACATCACCTTAGGGTGAACCTATCTTTTTTATAAATAATAGGGGTGGGTCGATACATATGTGTATTGCTTAATAATAGTTGAAAAAAGTGACAGTTAATAATAAGTATCCTCTTCCTTGTATTGGTGATTTGTTTTACTAGCTTCAGGGTGATTTGGTGTTTACATAGATTGATTTGAGGTTCGAGTATCTTTAGTTAAGAATTAGAGTTTTGAATATCCTGAATATAGTTTTTCGACCTCGGTACGATCATTATAAGTTTTGATTATCTCCTTTGGGTTGACCAATTCCCAACCTATTCATGGAATTCATGAACCGCATATTTTGATTGTATCTTGACTCTTTTGCTATTATATTTATAGATGATATCTTGGTTTATTCCAACAGTGAGGCAGACAACGAGGAGCGTTTGTAAATTGTGTGTTTGAGATTGAGGGATGAGAAGTTGTATGCTAAGTTCTCTAATTGTGCATTTTGGTTGGACTTTGTCACTTTCTTGGGTCATGTGGTAACCAAGCATGGTATTAAGGTTGATCTAACCAAGATAGCAATAGTTTGTGATTGGGCTAGGCCGACTTCTCCTACTAAGATTTGAAGGATTATTTGTTTTGCAAGTTACTATCAGCATTTTGTTGAGGATTTTTTTTATTTATTATAGCTCTATTTACAAATTTGACTCCAAAGAAGATTTCCTTTTAGTTGTTCAATGCTTGTGAGGAAAAATTTTAAAAGCTCAAAGATTTTTTGACTTCAGCTCTTATCTTGACCGTGCCCAAGGAGGGCATGGGTTTTACCAGTTTCTATGATGATTCAGGTGTTGGGTTAGGTGTTGTGCTAAAGAAGGAGGTAAGGGTGATTTCTTACGCTTCTCATTAGTTGATGCCCCATGAGATAGATATACTTACCCATGATTTGGAGTTTTGTACAGTTGTTTTGGCCTTAAATTTGTGGAGACACTACTTGTATGGAGTATGTTTTGAGATTTTCATGGATCTTCATAGCCTTCAGTATTTTTTCACCCAGCATGATCTTAACATGAGTAAGCTCTATTGTCTTGAGTTGTTTAAGGATTATGACTTGACTATTCTTTATCATCCGAGCAAGGCTAATGTAGTTGCATATGCCTTGAGCCAAAAGTCGACTAGAATCGGTAGCTTGGCCCATCATTTGGACCAAGGGAGGACATTAGCCTTAGAGGTGTATTCTTTTTCTAACCAAATGGTTAGGCTCAATTTTTTGATACCTAGATATGTTTTGGAAGTTTTGGAGGGTAGGTTTTTCTTGTTAGAGCAGACTCAGGCTTATTAGTTTGATGATGTTGGGTTGAGAAAGATTTGAGATAAGATGTTGAGTGGTGTGGCTATGGAAGACTCTCTTGACCTACATAGTGTCTTGAAGATTAGTGGCTGAGTTTTTTTGTAGAGAGTAGGTGATTGGAATAGATTAATTTTTTAGGAGGCTCATTGTTTCAGGTATTCCATTCTTTCAGGAGTGAATACGATGTATCGTAATTTGAGATAGAATTACTGGAGGGGTGGTAGGAGGAAGGATTAGTAGATTTTGTAGATCTTTTCCAATATTTCCAGTATTAAAGCCCGAGCATTTTAGATCTCATGGTTTTCTTAAGAGACTAGTGTAAGACCCCGCAAAGTTCCCTTGTAGTTTGAGCCTTGAGCGTGTCAAGTGAAGTGTAATTTCATCCCTAAAAGATTGAGAAGAGAATTCCCAAGTGATTGGTATTTAAACCAAGTAGAATTTTCTTAAACTTGACATTTTTTCATGTAGAGAATTGAATTATCTTTCCAACGATTCCAATTTCGTCCAAATTCGGCATCGGGGTGAGAAGTTATGGCCGTTTTACTGAGAGTTGTCGGAACCGCCCAGGAGCGACGAAAGATCCGACGGACCATCGATTCTGCGATGGATCATCTCTCAGCCCATCGTAACCAAGGAATTAACTCCCTATTTTAGCCCAAGTATGACGGCCGGGACAACGGACCGTTAAGGCTGCGATGGACCATCGCTGAGACTGTTGCCATTGAGGCAGTGTGGTCTCATATGGACAACGTGTGATGGATGACACGATGGACCATCAAGACTATGATGGACCATTGCTTTGATTGTCATATCGTGTTAGTGTGTGCTTTTTTCGACCGGCGTGCGACGGACGATCTGATGGACCGTTAGGCTAGCGATAGACCATCGCTCCGATCGTCGCAGCCCCCGTTCAGTATTTTAAGTCGTTTTTAAAAGGGACTCTTCGGTCTTTCCACTCTTTTATTAACCAGATATATTCCAAATGAAGAAAATGACTTCATTCATCATCTAAAACACAAGAGATCTAGGGTTTCTCCCTCAAGATCAAATCTAAAACCATTCTCCAAGAAATCCAAGAACTCACCACAGATTCTACAAATAGAGTTGAGATTTAAGTCCCCCAAGTTCAAGGGTTGCAAGAACCCTCTCTCAAGAATAAGTAGAAGAGTTTGAAGTAAGCTTGTTCATCCAATTTCATAATCTAAGGTATGTGGGGTTTTGAACAAGGGTAAACATTTTACCCTTGTCCCCAAAGGCTTATTTAAACTATAATTTTTTGCATTCTGTGAGATCTTACATGATATTGAATTAGGGTTTTTCACTCATTGTTATTGATTGCAATCTCTTGATGTTTCCCTTGAATTGAAAGTCAAATGGCATGATTTTGCAAGTTTTCTTAAGAATTTGAAACTGGGTTTATACCCTATGTTGTTACTCCTTGAGAATTTAAGAGTTTCAATGTTCTAGAAATTGAAGTATATGTGTATGTTGATATTTTGAGACAAATTGCTGTAACTTCTAGATTTCTACATGAATTCTGAATCTATATGCTATCTATTATGCATTTTGATGAGTTTTAACTTGAGATTGAATTATGGGTCACTAAGCCCTACTTGAGACTTGCAATTTTATGAACTAATGTGCTATAAGCACCCATGATTTGAGTATTTTGAGATTTTTGAGAAATGTTTTGACCTAATGGTCATAGAGTTTTGAAATCCACTCTACCACATGAGATTATAAATTTGATTGTTGGGTTCTTATGAGCCATGAGATTATTTCTAAAGTGGATTTCATGATATGAGCAAGATAAACTAAAGGGAGTAGTATTTATTACCGAGTTGGGTAAGTTACTACATTTTCTAACCCCAAAACTACGTGCCACCGTAGGTTTGAGATTTTGGGCCTAAAACCGTGATGATTAGGCACGAGGCCGAGATAAGTGATCACTGAGTTGAGGTTATACTCCTTGGCAAGAGTATGATGCCTCTCCCCAACGTGAGGTTTCTTTCTTAGTAGGACAAGATGTCGGACTCCATGTAGCTTGCATGGTTTATGTCGGTTAAGAGAACCTCCCTAAACTAAAGTATTTTCCATTGAGATATAATATTTTCCCAAAAGCTTTGGGATGAGATATTTTTGAAACTGAATGAATTTCTTTTGAGTATTTTCCAAAGAAGGTAGTAGTTTTCTCTACTATTACGAGTTGATCACCGGTTTTTAAACCAAAGTTATATGATTTCGAGTTTCAAGTGTTTGAGTTCAAAAGAGTTATAAGTTCTTAAGCAATAAAAAAGTTTTAATCTCCATGAGATATATGCATGAGTTGAAAGTATTGTTTAAATCTCCCTTCATCCTATGGGTAATGAGAATAAGAGGAGAGTACAAATTTTAAATCTAAAATATAATGACTCACAAGATTTGTGTTACATGCTTCATTCTGCATGATTTATGAGATTTACATTTTGACTTATTCAAGCAATGTGAGTTATTCCTATTGCATGCATAATTTGATTAAAGAGTATTGATATTGTTTTATGTAAATGCATACACCCCCATATACTTAGTACATTCTCAAGTGCTGATCCACATATACATCTATGTGCTACATTGTCTTATAATATAGGTTCAGGTGCTCAGTCCTAGCCTCGCTAGTGATTCCCGAGTACCTTTGTCTACATTTCTCTAGTGGTGAATCCTCATGGTTCAAGGGCCTATCTTCAGATATTTTAGTATTCGAGTGTTTATGTTATTACTTTCATTTCAATTTGAGTAAGTTCGGGATCTGTCCCAATGGCTCTCTAGTTCATGGAGTAGTAGAGGCTTTGTCAGACTAGTTATCAGATTGTGGTTCTGTTGAGATTTTCAGTATTATGTTCATTTGGACCAAGTATTACCTTCGAATTTCCTTTCATTTGATATGAAAGTGCCAGTGTTTTGTATATTCCTTCTTGAATGAGTTATTATGTGAAGTGATACGTTCAAAGGGTTAGCTTGGGGATACTTGTAGGCCTAAGCACCGTGTGACTTCCCGGGAGGTGATTTTGGGCCATTACAAACTAGCCATTCCTGAGTGGAAATAGGAATAGATCACTATAGACTTCGTGATTGGGTTACCTCATACTTCGTGTGGTTCTTATAGCATCTTAGTCATCGTGTATCAACTGACTAAATCAGATCATTTCATTCTGGTTTAGGTTTCTTTCAGTTATGAGAGGTTGTCCTGTATATATATTCATGAGGTAGTCTATCTTTATGGTGTTCTAGTATCGATTATCTCAGATTGAGGTTCAGTGTGCCTACTTCTAGAAGACCTTTCAGGAGGAGTTGGGTACTAAGGTTAATCTTAGCATGAATTTTCACACCCAGACCGATGGTCAATTGGAGAAAACTATTAATGTTTTGAAGGATTTTCTCCACACTTATGTCATGGACTTTAGTGGTTCGTGGGAGCAACACCTAGATTTAGCAGAGTTTACATATAATAATAACTACTATTTTAGTATTGAGATGGCTCCGTTCTAGAAGTTGTATGGCAGGCATTTTCGATATCCAATTGGTGGGTTTTAGGTTTCTAAGATTATACCTGTAACGCCCTAAAAAATCATCCCGAGATGCCACACGGTGCCCAAGACTACAGATAGCCTCAAGCCAACCCTTTAAGCCAAAACACTACCCTTGGGTTCCAACACAACAACATACACGCTACGCTAAGGATATATATATAAGTACATATCATATCACAGCGCACATGGCACGGAATATCGTTAGACTGTACATATATGAAATGTCTATACACAAACCAACCCAACAATACACTAGTCTGACATAGCTTCTATACAGCAAAATCAATGAGCCATTGGGACAAACCCCCAACTGACTCAACAGACCAAAGGGATCACAAAACAACAGCACCAAAACTAGCAACTTAGTCCTCGAACCATGAGGACTCACCACTGAAGGAACGTAGATGCGGCACTCGGATATTACTGTCGCGGCTGCGGCTGAGTACCTAAACCTACATCATGGTAAGAATGTAGCCCATAGAGAAATATGTGGGTCAACACAAGATACATACTAAGTATGTGGGGGCTCATGCAAAATATAAATAATATCATAAATTTCGTAAAAACGTACATACGGACCATAATGACACACCTGGCTTGAGTGACATTGAATCATGCAAATCATTACATCTTAGATAGAAAATGTAGGAGAAAAACCTCATAAATCATTATAGATCACATCATAGGCAACTTGACTTACCAAATCAAAACTCGGAGTGACTCGGTATTTCAGTAAATATGACTCTTATGGACAGGGGAGTTTCCTATAACCGACAACCCCACATGAGCTACATGGAATACCAACGTTTGAAACCCCCATTGGCGGAAGCGTCATACTCTTTGCCAGGAAGTACGACCTTAAAATTGCAATAATAACAATCGGGCTCTAATATCATCATCAAACAACCCTACGGTGGCACATAGGTTTGGAGAAATACAAAATTTCCCTATCGGTGCTAAGTACTACTCCCCGAAAAGCTAAAAACGTGTTAGGAAATCCACCACAACATCACAAGGGTCTATCATAAAGACCAAATCAAATCTCTTTCTCATTTATCAAATCATATCAATTTGTGGATTCCTAACTCAACACATTTTAGCTCAAAACATTTTAATCTTCCTCAAAATCAACAAGGTATCAATGCATTGAACCATAACCAACTCGACATTTGGAAAAGGATATGAAGACTCAATACATAATATTTTCAACAATTTAACTGATCAAAACCATCCGGAAAATACCAAGACTCATTGCAACTTCAATATCAACATTTCTCAATTTTCCATCCAACTCTCATTTAAAGGTACTTGAGACATCAACCCATAGTAGGGATATAGAATTTCCAATATCAATTATAAATTCATAATAAAAAAATAGTTGAATGATAATATAAATCAAGGCTTAACAAATTAAATCATCGTACTCTCATAATCAAATACTTTTTGGACATAATTCCATCTCAACATCATACACATATCGGATGACATAATCCCATAGCTCATGGACAACAATATAAGATATAAAACCATATTTCCAATTCATGGTAAAACATGTAAAATCTCATGTCAATGTAATTCAACAAAAATATCGGGCCTAAGATCGAAAGGGTAATCTTGTTCAAAGTCCCACATACCTAAAAATGGAAGATGAATATGAACTTCCGACTCCGGAACATTATTCACGAAAACAAAGGGTGCTTCTCGAATCCCTTAACATGATCAACTCGAATCCCAAATCAATTTGAAATTTCTACGGTTCAATCAAGAGACATAGAAGGATGAAATTTAGAGTAGTAGGGTTGGGGTTTGAGCCTTAGAAAATTTTAGAGAAAAATGAGTTATTAAATGCTCTTAATGGACTTAAATCCATGGTTTATCCGGATGGATTGGAGTGGGAATGACCAAAATACCCTTAAAAATCAAATAATGTCAAATTTGTCCTTTGGTGGACTGTTTTGATAGGCTGAAGTAGATCGACCATAACTTTTTGCTCTGATGGTCAAATTGAATGAAACCAATTTCATTAGAAAGAGGATTTTCAGAGATTTCTGTTGATATATAGTAGGTCACCCATATCATTATATACAAGTATTTATGATTGTTTGAAGTTGACCCTAAAATTCGTCTGGCCTCAGTATTTTTTTCCTGCACATTTATTGTTCACCACTATTCACGGTTAGATCGGAATGATCATAACTAATCGCTCGAGTGTCCGTTTTGGATGATCCATATATCGTTGGAAATCTTATTCGATGCTCTACACTATGACGGGTCGCATATCCATAAATTCCACACAGAAAAATTATTAATTACGATAAAGAACAAAATTCAACACATTTTTGTCCGAGATCTTAACGAAAAATTTTGTTTGGGGCATCACATCATCTCCCCCTTGGAAACATTCGTCCTCGAATGTTGATAGGTAGGTCAAGATTACTATGAAAATGAGTATATAGATAAAAATCATCTTGCCCAAGCATATACTCCATTCTAGATTTTTTTAGATATCGTAGAAAATACACAAGCCAAGATAAACATAGCAATAAGGATTAAATCAAAAGAGAACGATACCTTTGACATGCTCAAGATTCGTAGGAAAGAGTTGGGGATATTTGGCACGCATATTTGCTTTGGCTTCCCAAGTAGCACTCTCCACGGATTGATTTCGCCAAAGCACTTTAACCAAAGTAACTTCCTTGTTTCTTAGCCTACGAACTTGAAAGTCAAAAACCTCAATCGGAATCTCTTCATATGAAAGACTATCTTGAATACCCCAGCTTTCGAAAGGATCAATCACAACAAAATCACCAATAGACTTCTTAAGCATAGAAACATGGAAAACCGGATGGACGTTAGATAACTCCGTGGGCAATTCAACCTTATACGCTACCTTCCCAATGCGATCCACAATCTTATAGGGACCAATGTAACGGGGACTTAGTTTCCCTTTCTTCCCAAATCTCTTCACCCCTTTATGGGTGAAACTTTCAAGGACACTAAATCACCAACATCAAATTCAAGGTCTTTCCTCCTTACATCTGCATATGATTTTTGATGACTTTGGGCGGTTTTCAACCTTTCATGAATTAACTTAACCTTCTCCATGGCCTCGAACACCGCATCCGGTCCAGTCGCGGCAGCCTCACCAACTTCAAACCAACCAATGGGTGATCTACACCTTCTACCATACAAAGCTTCAAACGGGGCCATTCCAATAGTAACATGAAAACTGTTATTGTAAGCAAACTCGATTAATGCTAAGTGCTCATCCCAACTACCCTTAAAATCAAGCACACAATCCCTCAACATATCTTCTAAAGTTTGAATGGTCAGCTCGCCTGACCATCTATTTGCGGATGGAAAGCAGAACTTAAATGAATTTGGGTACCGAGACCCTTCTGGAAAGATTTCCAAAACTGAAAGGTAAATTGAGTACCTATGTCAGAAATAATAGCCAAAGGGATTCCATGAAGTCTGACGAGTTCCCGAATATATATTCTAGCATAATCTTCAGTTGTATACGATGAATGCACAGGAAAGAAATGAGTTGATTTCGTCAGCCGATCTACGACAACCCAAATCAAATCATGATGGCGACGAGAAGTAGGCAAACCAACTATGAAGTCCATATTCACTTCTTCCCACTTCCAAGTAGGAATGCTAAACTCTTGCATCACGACACTGGGACTTTGATGCTCTATTTTAACCTGTTGACATGTGGAACACTTCGCCACAAATTTTTCTATGTTCCTCTTCATACCGTTCCAACAATAGATTTCCCGCAAATCATGGTACATCTTGGTAGCACCAGGATGGATGGAGTATCGTGTACCATGTCCTTCCTCTATAATCCTCTACTTCAAGTTATCAACATCAGGAACACATAATCTTTCTCGGAGTCTCAAAACGCCATCTCCCCATTGGGAGAAAACCTCAACCTTTTGGTCTTTAATTGACTCTTTTAACCTGACCAAGGTAGGATCTCTTTCTTGCTTCTCCTTCACTTTCGAAACTAAAGAGGATTCGGAACCGCTTTGCACTCCTATACTACCCTCAGCGTCACCAAACAACCTAACCCCCAATCTAACCAAATGATGTACCTCATGGTCCAACTCCTTCTTACCAATCTCCACATGTGCTACGCTACCCATGGACTTCCGACTAAGGGCATCTGCTACTACATTGGCCTTGCCCGAATGATATAGCACGCTCATATCATAATCTTTCAATAGTTCTAACCATCGTCTCTGCCTAAGCTTCAACTCTTTTTGGGTGAATATATACTGCAAGCTCTTATGGTCCATGAAGACGTAGACATGGACACCATACAAATAATGTCTCCAGATTTTCAAAGCGAAAACCACGGCAGCTAATTCAAGGTCATGGGTAGGATAATTCTTCTCGTGAGGCTTTAGCTGCCTGGAAGCATAAGTTATAACCTTGCCCTTTTGCATTAATACACAACCCAAAACGACTCTGGAAATATCGCAATACACCACAAAACCATCAACACCGTTAGGCAAAGTCAACACAAGGGCTGAAGTGAGTCAAGTCTTCAACTCCTGAAAACTCTTCTCGCAAGATTCATACCACAGGAACTTCACTTTTTTTTGGGTCAAATGGATCATAGGAGACGTAATAGATGAAAACCCTTCAACAAAATGATGATAATAATCAGCTAGACCCAAGAAACTTCGGATATCAAAAGGAGAAATAGGTCTAGGCCAACTCTTTATAGCCTCTATCTTTTGAGGATCAACTCTAATACCTTCAGAAGAAACAACATGACCCAAGAAGGCTACAGAGTTCAGCCAGAACTCACACTTACTGAACTTAGCATACAACCGATGAGTTCGAAGAGTTTCCAACACGATTCGGAGATGATCCGCATGATCACCCTCACTTCGGGAGTAAATAAGAATATCATCAAGGAACACTATTACAAATAAATCCAGATATGGCCGGAATACACGGTTCATAAGATCCATGAAATCTGCTGGAGCATTAGTTAACCCGAAAGACATCACTAGAAATTCAAAATGACCGTAACGGGTTTAAAAGGTTGTCTTGGGGATATCACATTCCCTAACCTTAAGTTGGTGATAACCGGATCTGAGGTCTATCTTCGAAAAGTAGCTCGCACCTTACAATTGATCAAATAAATCATCAATTCGAAGAAACGGATATTTATTCTTGATAGTAACCCTATTAAGCTGCCGGTAATCACACATCTGCAAAGAACCATCTTTCTTACGCACAAACAAGACAGGTGCACCCCACGGGGACACACTAGGTCTGATAAAGCTTTTGTCTAAAAGATCTTCCAATTGCTCCTTCAACTCTTTAAATTCTGCGGTATCCATGCGATACGGAGAAATAGAAATAGACTGAGTATCGGGAAGAAGGTCAATCCCGAACTCTATCTCTCTATCAAGAGGTATTCTAGGGAGATCTTCCGGAAAGATATTAAGAAACTCATTAACAACATTAATTGACTGAATGGTCGGGGTTTCAGACTTAGTGTCTTTAACCCAAACCAAATGGTGGATGCAACCCTTGGAAATCAACTTCCTAGCTTTGAGATAGGATATGAAACGACCCCTAGGAATCACAGAACTCCCGGACCATTCGAGGATAGGTTCATCAGGAAACTGAAACTTGACCACACGAGCACGACAATCAATAGACGCATAGCATGAGTGAAGCCAATCCATACCCAGAATGATATCAAAGTCAACCATATCTAGCTAAATCAAATCAGCATACATAACCCAATAAAAGACAGTAATGGGATATTTCTTATACACCCGCTTAGCAATGACAGACTCTCCTATCGGAGTAGAAACCAAAATAGGCTCAGAAATTAGTTCAGGATCCATTTCAAAATTTACAGCAACCAGAGGTGTGACATAAGAAAAACTCAAAATGGGGTCCATCAACAGTTAGACATCAAAATAGAAAACACAGAGCATATCAGTGACAACATCGGGAGAGTCCTCCTGCTCCTGACGAGGTGGTATAGCATAGAAATGATTCTGGCATTGACTGTCAGCAGTACTAGATAAAGCACCCTGAGGAGGAACTGGATGGGCTGCGGGAGGCGGGGCACTAGTAGCCTGACTCTGGGGACGGGCATCATGACTCCGCTATCTGGCATACGGGTAGTCTCTAAGTATGTGGCCCAACTTGCCACAACCAAAATAGCCCCGCTGCCCCATATAACACTCCCTAAAATGGTATTTACCACACGTAGCACACGAAGGAGGATGAGGCCGGTTGCTTACACTGTCTTGATACCTGGAAGTTACCGACCTATTCCTGAGCTCCTGCCTGCCCCGATATACGGGAGCACTAGATGAGAAAGGCGCAGGTATAAATGGACGTCTCTAAAACTAAGGGCGACTCCCTCCAGAGAATCTAGTCTGACCAGACCCCTGTTGCTCCGATCTGACTCTCTTAATCCCTCTTACTCTTTCTCTTTTCTTTATCTTGTCTGACTCAATCTGTTAGGCGTGAATCATTAACCTAGGAAGATTAATCCCCCTATTGATCATAGCTGATCTACATTCTTTCACCACATAACTCGACACCCCAGTTAGAAACTTGCTCATACTAGTCCTTGAGTCAGCCATCATATTAGGAGCGTACTTCAATAGTTGATTAAACTTAAGACAATACTCCTTAACCGACATGGAGCCTTGTCTCAAATTCATAAACTCCTCTATCTTATCTTTCCATAACTCAAGAGAAAAGAATCTATCCAAGAAAGTATCTTGGAACAATTGCCAAGTCACCGAAGCGGTATCTTTCTCTCTACCCTTATTCCACATCTGCACCCAGTCATAGGAAACATCCTTCAATAGATAAGAAGCCAACTCCACACTTTCTTTCTCGGTCACGTACATAATCTGTGTAATTTTCTTCATTTCATCAACATACATCTACGGGTCCTCACCTGCTCTCGACCCATGAAACTCTAGCGGATTTATCCGCATAAAATCATGAATTCATGCTACTGCCGAATTATTTTCTTGCGGAGGTAGACCGTTGGCCTGAGTATTGGCGATAACTGCCTGGGCTAGCGTCTGAAAAGTTGCTCGAAATTTGGCATGGGATACCGTCTCATGTAACGGATCAACGGGTTGAGGTTGGTTGTTATTTCCGCGAGCTCGACGTGGAGGCATTTTCTGTCATAAGAACGCACGAATTAACAACAGAAGGAAACAGTTATAAGCATGATAGACTCTTGTAGAAAGAAAGAAATGACTTTTCCTAGAATGCCCCGCAGCCTCTTGATCATAGGTGTGGTGCGCTACACACCGATGCTCAAGACTCTATGTAACGCGGCTTGTCAGACTCCCTAGGACTCTTCACAATCTTAGGCTTTGATACCAAGTTTGTAATGCCCCAAAATATCATCCCGAGACGCCACACGGTGCCCAAGGCTACACGTAGCCTCAAGCTAACCCTTTAAGCCAAAACACTACCCTTGGGTTCCAACACAACAACATACACACTACGCTAAGGATATATATATAAGTACATATTATATCACATCGTATATGGCACGGAATATCATTAGACTGTACATATATGGAATGTCTATACACAAACCAACCCAACAATACACTAGTCTGACATAGCTTCTATACAGCAAAATCAACGAGCCATTGGGACAAACCCCCAACTGACTCAACAGACCAAAGGGATCATAAAACAACAACACCAAAACTAGCAACTTGGTCCTCAAACCATGAGGACTCACCACTGAAGGAACGTAGATGCAGCACTCAGATATCACTGTCATGGCTGCGGCTGAGTACCTGAACCTATATCATGGTAAAAATGTAGCCTATAGAGAAATATATGGGTCAGCAAAAGATACTTACTGAGTATGTGGGGGCGCATGCAAAATATAAATAATATCATAAATTTCATAAAAACGTACATATGGACCATAATGACACACCTGGCTTGAGTGACATTGAATCATGAAACTCATAACATCTTAGATAGGAAATGTAGGAGAAAAACCTCATAAATCATTATAGATCATCATAGGCAACTTGACTTACCACATCAAAACTCGAAGTGACTCGGTATTTCAATAAACATGACTTTTATGGACAGGGGAGTTTCCTATAACTGACAACCCCACGTGGGCTACGTGGAATACCAATATTTGAAACCCCCGTTGGCGGGAGCGTCATACTCTTTGCCAGGAAGTACGACCTTAAAACTGCAATAATCATAATCGGGATCTCTGGCCTATAATATCATCATCAAACAACCCTACAGTGGCACATAGGTTTGGGGAAATACCAAATTTCCCTCTCTGTGCTAAGTACTACTCCCCGACAAGCTCAGAACGCGTTAGAAAATCCACCACAACATCACAAGGATCTATCATAAAGACCATATCAAATCTCTTTCTCATTTATCAAATCATATCAATTTGTGAATTCCTAATACAACACATTTTAGCTCAAAACATTTTAATCTTCCTCAACATCAACAAGGTATCAATGCATTGAACCATAACCGACTCGACATTTGGACAAGGATATGAAGACTCAATACATAATATTTTCAAAAATTTAACTCATTAAAACCATCCCGAAAATACCAAGACTCATTGCAACATCAATATCAAAATTTCTCAATTTGTCATCCAACTCTCATTTAAAGGTACTTGAGACATCAACCCATAGTAGGGATATAGAATTTCCAATATCAATTATAAATTCATAATAAAGAAATAGTTGAATGATAATATAAATCAAGGCTTAACAAATTAAATCATCATACTCTCATAATCAAATACTTTTTGGACATAATTCCATCTCAACATCATACACATATCGGATGACATAATCCCATAGCTCATGGACTATAATATAAGATATAAAACCATATTTTCAATTCATGGTAAAATATGTGAAATCTCATGTCAATGTAATTCAACAAAAATACTGGTCACAAGATCGAAAGGATAATCTTGTTCAAATCCCCACATACCTAAAAATGGAAGATGAATATGAACTTCCGACTCTGGAACTTTATTCACAAAAATAAAGGGTGCTTCTCAAAGCTCTTAACATGATCAACTCGAATCCCAAATCAATTTAAAATTTCTACGGTTCAATCAAGAGACATAGAAGGATGAAATTTGGAGTAGTAGGGTTTGAGACTTAGGAAATTTTAGAGAAAAATGAGCTATTGAATGCTCTTAATGGACTTAAATCCATGGTTTACCCGGAAGGATTGGAGTGAGAATGACCAAAATACCCTTAAAAATCAAATAATGTCAAATCTGTCCTTTGGTGGACTATTTGGATAGGCTGAAGTAGATCGACCATAACTTTTGGCTCCGATGGCCAAATTGGATGAAACCAATTTCATTGGAAAACGGACTTTCAGATATTTCTGTTGATATGTAGTATCTCACTCAGATCATTATGTACAAGAAGTTATGATCACTTGAAGTTGACCCTAAAATTTGCCTGGCCTCAGTTTTTTTTTCCTGCACATTTACTGTTCATCACTATTCACGGTTAGATCGGAATGATCATAACTCATCACTTGAGTGTCCGTTTTGGATGATCCATATATCGTTGGAAAGCTTATTTGATAATCTAAGCGATGATTGGTCGTATATCCAGAAATTTCACATAGAAAAATTATTAATCATGATAAAGAATAGAATTCAACACATTTTAGTCCGAGATCTTAACGGGAAATTTTTTCTGGGGCATCACAATACCTAGAGGTACTGACTTGAATTATGAGTCATTGGATAGAGTACGGATCATTAAGGATAGATGTTGTATGACTCAGAGTACACAGAAGTTCTATGTGGATCATAGACTTTGTGCCATGAGATTTAGTATTAGTGGTCAAGTTTTCTTTTGTGTGTCACCCATGAAGAGCGTGATAAGGTTTGGGAAGAGGGAAAAGCTTAGCCCCAGTTATATTAGGCCATTTGATATTCTTCAAAATCTTGGCGATGTGTCTTATGAGAAGGATTTTTCCTAAAATTTATCAGTTGTTAAACTAGTTTATTATGTTTTCATGCTTTGGCATTACATTCTGGATGAGTCTCATGCCATTCGATAGGATTTTGTTCAGTTAGATGAGAGTCTGTCTTTTGTTGAGGAGCCCATCTCGATTTAGCCAGGGATATTTGATGGTTTCATTCTAAAGATACTCTAAGGGTTAAGGTCCAGTGGAGTCATCGACCTGTAGATGAGGCTACTTGGGAGATCGACTTGGATATGTGTAGTAGTTATCCCAACTTTTTGCGGTCTCAAATATTTCTCTTGCTTTTAGTTTAAGGATGAACTAGTTTTTTAGTGGTGGATAATATAACAACTTATTTTTTGTGATTTATGTGAATTATTTAATTTTGTGTGATTTGACCATTTTACCCCTCCTCGTTGTTTCTTTCTCGTATTTCTAGAGTGCGGGGATGATTGGCATGATTCTCAATGTATTTCGGTTTGAATTATATGAAATTGTTTTTCTTATGGCTTGAAAAGTCTTAAGTTGACTTCGGTCAACAATTACTGATATGTGTGTCGGATGGCAAAATAAACTACATCAGCAAATCTGAAACGTCGATTATAGGTTGGTAACATGGTTGTTATGGTTTTATGGATTTTATATCTTATTTGACCCTTGGTTCGTAAAGTTGGGAAATTGGGTTTTGGAGGCCAACATTGTGAAAAGGATATTTTTTTCGAAGATATAATATTGCCTTTAAGTTTGGAGCATTAAATTTGATAGGGTGGAATAGCTCATTTGCATTCTCGAAATTCTAAATGAATATTAAGGGGTCCGCAAAGACTTGAAATTCTCCAAGTCTCCAGCTGGTGCACCACTCAACTGGTCCACCCGTTTAAGTGACATTTTGGTTGCTAAATTGATCGAGCTGAGAAGCGAGATATTGCTTACGCAACATTTGTACCACGTATGCGACCGTCACTTATGCAACAATAGGGCCGCTTAAGCAATATCCGCTGATAGGCAAAGTATTGTGTAAGTGTGTCATGACCAGATTTACGAATCATGATGGCACCTATTAAATCACGCTAGTAGGTAAGCCAAACCATAACCTGGAGCCAAAGCAATGGGTTTACTTAGTGGAAATGCCAAAAAAGGGCCTAATAGGCAATCCAACACAAAAAATAAGCAAGACAATAGAAATTGCTTAATGGTAGTCACTGCCTATAGACAATCCTACGGCCTGGTAAAACCAGTACAAAAGCTACTATAAATACAATCTAAGTATCTAAAATAGTCAATACAATTTGTCTTGAAACTAAAGACTAGACATAACTAAGATAGAACGAAATAGGTGACTCCGACTCCAAGAGCTCACCCTATCTCTAGATATCAACACAGCACGAATGTCGATCAACACCGGCAACTAGTACTCATATCTACACCAAAAAGGTACAGAGTTTTGTATGATTACCAAAACCACGGGTACACAGTAGGCATCATCGCTCGACTGAGATAATTCATGATATAATTATGATAAAATGCAAGATAGTATAACTAAGTCAACATAGAAACGATCCTGGATCATCTCTAACATTGATGTGCATAAATAGGTAAATAAACTTAAATAATAGAATAACATAACATAAAACATCAACCACACATAATCATAACCACAAAATTAGTTCCCATACGCCAATTAGTGCAGAAAAGTAAATAATCCAACGCAAGCCCCCATAAGCCTTGTAGATATAAACAAGAAAGTAAAACTTACCATTGTCATTTACCGATTTTCAATATTCCACTAGAATCCCCTCACACCATGCCACATTATAGTCATTTCCTCATTTTCAGACTTAGCCAAATTGGTATTCTAAATCTCACACCCCAATACAGTCATGTCATATTAAGTATATCATCATAGCATACTATGCATATCCGGAGTCAAACTAGTAATATAATCAATAGATAAACTTGAACCAATAAATATATCATCCATATCTAGACTCGAACCAATAAATATAACCAATAGATGAACTTGAACCGATAAATATACCATTAATATGAAGAGTTAAACCAGTAAATTTAATCAATAGCCAAACTTGAACCGATAAATATATCACCAATATCATAACCATCCTCCAGATTCGAACCAGTATATATAAATATATCAATATAATCAACAATATCATCAATAGCATAAGTAATAGCATAATCAATAGGCGTCAACCCTCACATCAATAAACATAGCCATGAAGTGTCAAAGTTAGCATAAGTAATAGCATAAAATTAGGCATCAACCCTCGTATCAACCAACATAACCCTCAAGTGTCAACATTTCTCACTTTTACCTAAGTAAGCATTTCCAAGAGTCTAACAAGCATATAAAGGTATACAAAAGCTTACATGTATCTTTGCCTAAGGTGTGTCAAGGGACCACTTCTAATCTCCAAAATTCTATTTTAGGCATATTCTACTCGAACTAGGCATAAGGTATCTAAATCCACTTTTAGATGTTAAACAAGCCTTAATTAGCCCTTTGATAGAAAATTCACCTTAAATATGAGAAACTAGGTCAATTACACCTAATTTATGGTTTTTGAATAGCCTAACTGGTCCAGCTAGCCCCAGCATTTCAATTCATTATGTCAACGTCTCAAACCCATCCCAAATCTAATACAATATCATAAACATACTATGAACCAGATCAATCTAACAATGGGTAAAAAATAGCCTACCTCATCACCAAAGAAAGCTTAAATATCTTCTAAATCACTGCTTTTACCTTTCGAGAAGCTTCCACAAGATGCCAAACTATTAAAATCACATTCTACTCATCAATACGAGAATAATGATACCTATATTGCATTATTGTGCTTCAAGTCCAAAAATCACATAAAAATCCTATGTGGGTCCCATTTATGAACAGTCACAATTTTGAAACCAACTCAACGTTCCCTCATAATCAAGGAGTCATTACCTCTAAAATAGGTGAAATCCAAGCTAATTTGGGGATAAAATCAAGCCTTGAAGGTTTTGGGAATTTTGAACAAGAAATGGAAAATCCAACATAAAATTAGAGGAATGTCACCTCAAATTTGAAGGAAAATTGTGTAATCAATCAATATCTATGCTCTCAAATCACTCACAAGAGTTACTCTTAAGCTTTCTCAATAATTAAGGTTTTAGATCTCTAGAAAATAGATGAAGAATGAGCAAAGTCGGCCTTAAAGGTTGTATTTATTCCCTCACCAGGTGTTGGGGTCTCTTTATCGAGACCTAACTTTCATAATTGCGATGCAAGACACCAGAAGAGGATGTCACGGTCACGATATTACCCCACCACGATTACAGTTTTGTTGGCCTACCCGAGGAGTCACATTCGTGACTTGAAGTGTCGTGATTGCATCACTTGTTGGTGATGTCAGACCGCGAATGCGAACCATGGTCTTTTATTGTGGGTGCACTAGATTACTGCTGAGACATGGAAAATTTCCTACCAAGCCCTCAAAGTCATCCATAATCCCGTATATGTAAATGAACAATGTAACCATACCAAATTTAATATTTCGGTCTAAATGATGCAGTTAAAATTTCCATATGAGATTGTTTCGATGATATGTGGGTCCAACACCCAATTTCCAATTTCTAAACTTTTTGACCAATAGGACGAAATGAGCTCAAGTGCCCCGAGATCTGAACCAAGTGTCCTCCTAGCCTAAAATCAATACAGAGCTGCTGGAATAATCAGAATTTGCATTCGAGGTTTTTTAGCTGAAGTTTTCCCCAGTGGCTGTTTGAAACCAACGAAGACTTCAAAACAGGGAAATAACTCTGAAAAATCAAACGAACTGCCCGGTAACCATAGTGTCAGTTCAAGAAAGTCATAAATGACTTGGGGAAGCTATAGAAAAGCTCTAACCAAAAAATAAAAAATATGGAAAATGACCTGAAGGGTCATTACAATATCCACTACTGAAGTCTTGAACAAGTGAGGATACTGCATCTTCATATCCCTCTTGATCTCCTAAGTGGCCTCCTTCACTGGGTGGTGCCTCTACTAAATCTTAACTATAGGAATCTTCCTATCGCACAACTGCCTAACATCACTACCTTAGATGAGCTCGAGCTCCTCCACGAAGGTCAACCGCTCATCTAACTAGACTGAGTCCCATCTAAGAACATGAGATAGATCAGGAATGTATCACCACAACATTGAAACATGGAAAACGGGATGGACAAAAGGAAAATTAGAAGGTAAATTTAAATCATAAGCCATCTCACCAACCGTGCAAAGAATCTCAAAAGGTATAATATACCTTGGGCTGAGCTTGCCCTTCCATCAAAACCTCATCACACCCTTCATGGGTGATACACAGAGGAATACTTGATCACCAACTCCAAATCTTAATGAACGAAGCCTATGGTCTACATAGGCCTTCAGCCTACACTAAGCCGCTCTCAACCTGTCCTGAATTACCCGGACTCTATCCAACAACTCGTAAAGAAAATTAGTACCACAGGGTCAAATCTCAAAAGTCTTAAACCACCCAATCGGAGAACGACATCTATTACCATACAAAACCTCAAAAGGTGCAATCTCAATACTAGAAGGACAATTATTATTATATACAAACTCTTCCAGGGATAAGTACTCCTCTCACTGGCCTCCAAAATCTATTACATAGGTGCGGAGCATATCCTCGAGCACTTGAATAGTTCGTTCAGACTAGCTGTCAGTCTGCGGATGAAAGGTTGTACTAAGGTCCACCTAAGTACCAACTCCTTTCGAAAAGCTCTCCAAAATCTAGAAGTGAACATGGAACCAAGGTATGAAATAATAGATATAGGCACCCAATGCAAAAAAACTATCTCACACACATAGATGCAATCTAATCTCTCCACACAAAAGGATATCCGAATCATAATAAAATGCGCTTTGTCAACTGATCCACTCCTACTTCCACACGAGAATAGGCAATCTCTTAATCAAACCACTTTGATGTTGATTCTCTGCCTTTACCTACTGACAATAAAGGAAACAAGTAATAAAATCCACAATATCTCTCTTCATGACACTCGACCAATAGTACCACTTCAAATCTCGATACATATTTCTTGTGCCTGGATGAATAGAAAATCTAGAGCTATGAGCCTCATGCAGAATTTGTTGTGTAAAGTTATCAATCCTTGGAATATATATGCTGCCATCAAATCATAAAACAACCTTGGAATCTATGGTGTTCCTCTTGGACACACCACTAAACATCTAATGACAAAGGAAGCTAATCTTACTATCCTCTAACTAACAATGTTGAATCTACTAAAAAAGCAAAGAGCACGCCTCAACACTAGCAAGAATCCTCCTAGGATCTGAAATATCAAGGCAAACTATCAAGTTGGCTAAGGATAAATATCCCATGCAAAAGAACTTTGATAAACTAAAATACAAGCCAAGATACATATACCCACTTCCTTTTAACTTAAGGCATTTTCTACCACATTCGCCTTGATCGAATGATACAAGAAGGTAATATCATAATCCTTTAGCAACTCTATCCATCTATGTTGTTTATCATTAATCTCTCTCAAGGTCATAAGATATTAAAGACTGTGATGATTCGTAAAAATCTCACAATGTACACCATTGAGATAATGCCTCCAGATATTAAGCGGGAAAACTATTGCTGCCAACTCCAAACCATGAGAAGGGTAGTTACGCACGAGAACCTTAAGTTGTCTCAAAGAATCAGTAATAATACGAGCTTAGTGCATCAACACACAACCTAGGAAAACACTAAAAGCATCATAAAACACGATGAATCCCTCACCATCAATAGTTAGAGCTAAAACAGGAGCTGAAGCAAGAAAATCCTTGAGTTTTTCAAAGCTCGACTCACAGTTCTTAGACCATTGGAAAGGAAGCTCCTTCTGATTCAATCTGGTCATAGGCGCTAAAATATTAGCAAAACCCTTGATGAATCGTCTATAATAATCGGCCAACCCAATGAAGCTAAAAACCTCAATTAGAGATTTAGGTCTAGCCCAATCACGAATCACCTTAATCTTAACTGGGTCCACAATAATTCCATCCTTATACACCATATGTCCAAGAAATGTCACTAACTCAAGCAAAAACTCACACTTAGAGAACTTGGTGAAAATCACATGATCTCTCAAATTCTAGAGCACAATCCCCAAATATTATGTGTGCTACTCTCTACTCCTCGAATACACACGGATGTCGTCAATAAACACAATCACGAAGGAATCAAAATAATGTTTGAACACTCAATCTAACAAATTATAAATGTGGTTGGGGCATTAGTCAAGACAGATGACATCACCAAGAACTCATAATGACCATAATGTGTCCTAAAGGTTGTATTTGGGGTATCCTCATCCTGAATCCTCAACCGATGGTAACCAGATCTCAAATCAATCTTAGAAAACATCGATGCACCTTAAGATGGTCAAACAACTCATCATTACGAGGCATAGGATAACAGTTTTGTACTGTTACCTTATTAAGCTACCTATAATTAATAAACATATGCATAGAGTCATCCTTCTTCTTCACAAACAACACAGGATCTACCCAAGGAAACATAATTGGTCTAATAAAACCCTTACCAAAAAGTTCTTGAAGCTAATAATTCAGATCCTTAAGCTCAATATAATCCATATGGTAAGGTGCCATATAAATAGGTTAGTTGCCAGGCTCACTATAGATAGCCAAATAAATCTCACAGGCAAGGGGAATACTAGGTAGGTCGGTAGAAAACACATTAGGAAACTCACAAACTACAAGAATAGAGTAATACGACAAACTCTCCACACCACTATCATAAATATAAGTAAGATAAAACTTTCAACCCTTTCAAAATAATCCTTCTAGTATAAACATAAGAAATAATTCCCGTCGGCTCGAGGCTAACTGCTCTCGCCACAAGACTGGTGGTAAACCGGGCATGGCTAAGGTGACGGTCTTAGAAAAATAATCCATGACCGCATGATAGTGGGATAACCAATCCATGACTAGAATCACATCAAAATACAACATATCAAGAATAATAAGATTAGCATGAGTATCAACATCTCTAATAGTAATAATACAAGATTTGAATACCCAATCCACTACTAAAGAATCACCCATAAGAGTAGACACGCGTAAGGGCATAGATAATAAAGCCCAACATAACTCTAATCGTGGATCATAATAAGTAGATACATAAGAAGAAGTGGATATCGGATCAAATAAAGCAAGGGCCGATTGACGACATACTAAAATTGTACCTATAATAACAACATTCGAGGACTTAGCCTTGACTCTAGTAGGTGCTGCATATAACTGACCACGCCAGCCACTTAGCTGGGCTCTTGATGGAGCCTCTATCCTACCTGTCTAACAACCTCTTCGAGTACTATGAAAATGTCCCCTACGACCCTGAGAACTACTTTTAGCTAAGGGATTAACTGCTCTAAATGGGGGAACACTTTGAGTTGAAGCAACAATCGCCCTACTACCAGGGTACTCATGAGAATAATGACCAAAAAATCCATGATGATAACATACTCCCTGAGTTGAATTAGAAATAATAGATCTAGATTAACCTAAGTAACAACCATGACTAGAATAGCTGAAAGACAAACCCCTCAAAGACTGACCGCCAACTTAACTATGGCCATCACTAGAACTAGACTGACCTCCATCACTAATTTAAAGGGCTGGTTGAACAAGTCGACTAGGTTGACTTTGAGGCTGATAGGATGGATGCAGAGAATACACACCATGAGGACTACTACCTCTAAATCGGGAACTACTATGGCTCCTACTTAAACTGCCCTGATATATAGGCATGTTATCGTTACCCCCTTAGGGCTCACAATTCATCTCCTCCATCACCTGAGCGTGTTTGAAACTTTACCAAAAGACCTACCTGTAACAACCAAACTCTAAGTGGACATGCGAAGGGGAAGTCTCAATCCTCAAATAAAGCAATGAACTGTCACATACATATTGTCCAAAATAGAGGTAGCATGCCTATCCAACTCATGGAAATGAGCCTCATACTCTGCAATTGTCATGGAGCCCTTCTCCAATCTAGATAATAGATCTATCAAATAATCTCTAAGGTTGTAAGGCATGTACTTCTCTGGAACATCACGAAAAACTTAGCCCATGTCAAAGAAGAGGATCCAGCTGGTATAGTATCTGTATAACTTCTTCACCAATGTTGAGTAGAAAAATCCAACCGAAATATAGTATAATACATGCCACGAGTCTCAACAAGACCCAAATTATAGAATCTATCCTCACAAGCAATCAAAAACTCTTATGCATCCTCGCCCGAGGCAATAAAAACCTAGATAGATCCAACCTCAATAATCTACCCAACATCATCTTCTCCTTAATAGACATGGAAGGCTAGGCAACCACTGGCTGGGAAACTATTGGCTGAGCAACCACCGGCACAGAAGGGACCCCAACTCTGGGAGTCATAGTTATAGGTTGTACCCCTACCTCAGTGCCACTCTTATTTATAGAATTTACCCCATCATATGGTACACCACTAACTATCCCCAAAATATTAATAAAAGTATCTCTGAGCACTAAAGAAAAAATAAACCCTGGTGGAGCTTGGGTTGGTCCTTAGCCCACTGTTGGTTGTGGCGGAAGAATCTCTTGATCAGGAGTATGAATAGGTTTTTATGAAGGCCCCTTATCCTATCCCCTAGATAGGGATACATCTCTAGGTTGAGCATGACCTCTGGGTTCATCCACGAATAGGAGTAGAATCCCTAGGATTGATCTCGGGACCCTCATCTCGTGTAGCGGTAGCACGTATCCTAGTCATCTGTAAAAGAGTGAAATCAAAGGAATATTGATGCGACCAGGTCGAGGAACTTATCGTAATAGGAATCCCAAGTCCAACCGAGACCATAGACCACCACCGTTACCCAGCTCAACCTCCTTCCGCCTACCCTAAGTTGGCTAAATTTTGATCATATAACAATATAGTATAACAGCTCACATGAAGACTCTGGGATAGGATCACAACCGTGACCTACCCAACTGAGTCCAACCATACCATACCAACCACCTAACCATACCAAAACATGCCAAAGGCCATAAACCAAGTCATAAACAAACAAGTTCCAAAACATAATATAATTAATCCCAAAATGAAATATGATGGAACAACCAACAATATCATCCAATGATGTCAGCCCTCCAGCTTATTCGAATGCCAAGGCTAACACCAATACCAATCTTGCGCATTCCAACCCATAGTAGTACCATAAAGCCTCTAGCCAAAAGAGTAATAAAATCTGGTTGGGACATGCCCCCAACCATGGCCAAAACCAACATCAAAAATAAAATTAAAGTGTCTAGAAATATCCATAACATGAAATAGATCCTTTCAAAAGGATAGAAGCTCACCACTTCAGTACAAATATTGATTCCTAAGTCAATCACTATGTAGGAGGAGTAGAACTGCTGATTATTGCATAGCATGGGTATACAATTGGCAGTAAATAGGTTAGCGGGTGAACGCTAGAATAATCTCAGGATAAGGATACAATAATTCCATTTACAAAACCAAGTAAAACTATCAATATGCACACACCCATATATATATATATAACCATGCTGGGTTTAGCATGCCTTTAAAATCTTTACCTGGGCTGTGTAGCCCTGTCGTCCTAAATCACCCACAGGCTATATGTGTTCATCTCCCCCTACTGAAAGGTCCCAAGTGCGTGAAGCCGCACGACCAGGGAAGAAAACCTGGGATGGCTAGTATATCCCCCAAAATATAGTGTGACATCATGCACACAGACACCAAAACCAACCTCACATCGACAAATATGAGTTTCCAATTTTGGTCCCCCCGGGACTTCCACCTCACATGTCTTCGCTACATATCTCGCCTTTATTTCCTAATTAAAACTATTACCAAGCAATCAATTAATCCATTTACCATTTATTAACCAAGGCCATTTAGTGGTGGTATCGTTATACCAACCATACTTGCAAGTACTATCCATAGCCAACAACATATAGGTTTAAGGGGACTTTCAAGTGTCCTTGCATTTACCATATTAAACCTCTTGGGGGGTTCCATGTACCCCACAAGCATAACCATTTAGCCATCTACCATTCTGAACCAGTTAAACCGTGTGTCATTCCTTTACCAAGTTTTAAAACAAGCAAGAGTTCCATTAAAAATACTCAATGCAATAAAAACATTATTATAGGCATTATGTCAAACACATTGGGGGTATAATATAACAAAAACCAATTCCAATTACAATTAAACCATTCCCATGCAATCCTTATCCAAAACCATCATTAATGCATATAAAGCATAATTAAAACCATGGAAAACCATAATCAATGATTTAATATCAAAACCCCCAATTCAAATTTGAAAACCACAATCTTACAATCAACGAACACATGAAAACATTTATTAAAACCATGATTATAGTTAGAAGAAACAATGAGAGAAGAGAGCATGCCTTAAACCAAGATGATGATGGAAAGAAATCACAAAGACTAGCCCCTAATCAATCCTCTAGTTGAAACCTTAGCTTTCCTTGCCCAAAATTTTTTGAGAGAATTAGAGTGTTTAGAAGAGTTTCTAAGTGTTAATGAATGGAATAATAGAGTAAATAGCCTCCCAAGTAGGTTAGAAGTCGTGGGACCTTATGAGGATAAGTGGGGAAATGTCTAGAATACTCTCATTAAGTTGCACCAAAATCTCATCACAGAGGTGCGATTGACCCTCACGAGTTGTACCCTTCAATACGAGTGGTACCCTCTACTCATATCCAAGCCTCAACCTTTGGAACCAACTCTGTCCAGCATATGACCCATCCAACCAAGTCATATCCAAAGCATACGATCTGTACCCTTTATTCGTACCCCTGGCAGATTTAAACCCACGAAAGAATTAGACACTGTCCACCATATGAGTCCTAGATACGACTCGTACCCTGGCTTACGACTCATAAAGAGCCACTCGTACTCAGATCCAACCTAAGTAACCAAGTCTAAGATTAAGTTAAGGAACCAAACAATCTGTAACCACCAATATGACTCATACCCCTAAGTCGTATCCATTCTAGTAACCAAAATCCATCCCACCAACCAAAATAGGTCATTCTACGACTGGACCATACCATCCGTACCCCAACTTATGACACATACCCTCGAGTCGTATTGTGTCCAGAGAATACCCCAAATTTTCTATTGTCTAAAAACCTGTGCATTTTAGTCTCCTCTACTAGGAAGATTTATCTCCAAATGACGGATAAGGTAGGGATAACCACATGCACGAGTCATTTGCATTATCAAATATATTTCATATCAATAACAAAGATTGAAAACAAAGAAGGAGAGATATTATTCTTTTCTTTAACAAAGAACCTTATGATTCTTCCAAAGAACCTTAACAGAAGCCACATCCTTGGTATGCAACCGACGAACCTGCCTATCCAAGCTCTCAATTGGGATTTCTTCATAAGACAAAGAATCTGTGATACCCAGTCCTTCCAAAGGAACAATCGAAGAAAGATCACTAAGTCACTTCTTCAACATGAAACATGCTAGACCAGATAAACCGAGTTCAAGCTAGAAGGCAACTCCAGCACATAATCAATATTACCAATTCTCCATAAAACCTCATAAAGACCAACATATCGGGGACTGAGCTTCCCTCTCTTACCAAAATGCACTATTCCCTTCCTGGGAGATATCTTAAGGAAAACCTTATCCCCAACGTCAAACTCCAAGTCTCTATGCCTAACATCCACAATAGACTTTTGGTGTCTTTGGGAAGCCTTAAGTCTATCCCGAATCACCTTTACCTTCTCCATAGACTGGTAAACCAATTTGGGACCAAACATATCCATCTCACAAAGCTCAAACCAACCAATAGGAGATCTGCACCTTCTACCATACAATGCCTAAAAATAGGTCATACCAATACTAGAATGGTAGCTATTATTGTAAGCAGACTCCACCGAATGTAGATGCTCAACACAACTGCCACCATAATTAATCACACAGTACTGAAGCATATCCTTCAATGTCTAAATAGTTCCTTCTTCTTGGCCATCCATCTGCGGGTGAAAAACAGTACTCAAACTAACCTTAGTCCCCAACCCTTTCTAAAAAAAAATTGCCAAAAATGAGATGTAAATTGTGTGCCACAATAAAAAATAATTGAAGCAGGCACTCCATGCAGATTCATAATCTCCTAAAGATACAGCTTAGGATAATCCTCTATCGAGAAGGTAGTCTGCACTGGCAAAAAGTGGGCAGACTTTGTCATCCTATCCATGATGACCCAAATCAAATCATACTGATTCCAAGACCAAGGAATACCGGTAACAAAGTCCATTTTAATCACTTCCTATTTCCACTCAGGAAAATCAATTTCTTAATATAACCCTTCTGGCCTTATGTGCTCAACCTTAACCTGCTGAAACACCATACACTTAGCTAAAAAATCAGCCACAACCCTCCTCATGCCATTTCACTAATAGATCTCCTTGAGATCATGATACATCATAGTTGAGCTAGGATGAACAACACAGCATGATTCATGTGCCTCAGCCAAAATCCTTTGTTGCAAACCATCGACATCAAGAACACACAACCTTCCTTAGTACTGTAAAGTACCATCATCAATGATCTCAAACACCACTATCTTTTTCCCACCAACGTCACTCTTGATTTTTATCAAGATAGGATCTAGAACTAGATTCTCCTTAATCTCCGCACCAAGAGATGATCGAACCACCTCTTGAACCATCACACCACCATCCTTGGAGTCCAAGAGGCAAACTCTACAATTATCCAAACGATGAATATCCTTCACTAATTCCTGCTTTCCTTCCTCTACGTGAGCTAAAATCCTAATAGATAACCTGCTAAGAGCATCAACAACCACGTTAGCCTTACATGGGTGGTAGTAAAGACTTATATCATAGTCTAGTAGAAGCCCAAGCCATCTCATCTGCCTGAGGTTAATCTGTGTTTAAGTGAACACATACTGTAGACTCTTATGATCATAAAAGATATCTATGTGAACACTATACAAATAATGCCTCCATACTTTTATACAAACACAACCGCCAACAGCTAAAAATCATGAGTAGGATAATTCCTCTCATGCACTTTTAATTGCCTGGAAGCATAGGCAATCACCTTTCCATGTTGCATCAACAAAGAACCAAGCCCTACCTGAAATACATAACAATAAACCATGAACCCATCATTACCTTCCGACAAGGTCAGAATTGGAGCTGAAGTTAACATATCCTTCAACTTCTCAACACTCCTTTTACAAGAATCCGAGAAAGAAAACTTGACCTTCTTCTAAGTAAACTTAGTCAAAGGAGAAGGTATTGATGAAAGGCTTTCCATAAACCACCAATAATACCTGGCTAAACCTAAGATGATTTAAATAATGGATGGAATTGTGGGTCTAGGCCACTCCTTCACCACATCAACCTTTTATGAATCCACCATGATCCACTCATTAGAAATAATATGAGCTAAGAAACTTACAGCGTTCAACCAAAACTCATACTTGGAGAACTTGGCATACAACTGTTATTTCTTTAAGGTCTACAACACCACATAGAGGTGATTAGCATGATCCACCTCACTCTTTGAATAAATAAGAATGTTAGTAATAAAAACAATAATGAAGAGATCCAAATACTGATGAAATATCTTTTTCATCAGATTCATAAATGTTGCTAAGGCATTAGTCAATACAAATGACATCACCAAAAATTCAAAGTGCTCATACCAAGTATGAAAAGATATCTTAGGGATATCCATCTCCCTAATCTTCAGTGGATGGTACCCAAACCGAAGATCTATCTTAGATAAGAACTTGGCACCTTGCAACTAATCAAACAAATCATTTATCCTTAGAAGAGGATACTTGTTCTTGATCGTCAGCTTTTTTAACTGCCTGTAATAAATGCAGATCCGAAGGGAACCATCCTTCTTGTGCACAAACAACACCGGTGTACCCCATGGGGATACACTAGGATGAATAAACCCCTTATCCAAAAGATCCTTAACTTTCTCCTTGGGTTCCCTCAACTCATCCGAAGCCATCCTATACACAAGAATAAAAATTGGATGAGAGTCCA
Source organism: Capsicum pubescens (assembly GCA_030864215.1). Classification (NCBI taxonomy): domain Eukaryota; kingdom Viridiplantae; phylum Streptophyta; class Magnoliopsida; order Solanales; family Solanaceae; genus Capsicum; species Capsicum pubescens. The sequence goes on from CM061546.1 coordinate 187,375,127, forward strand.
AAACAAAATCAATACCAAACTCGATTACCCTATCTGGAGAAACACCAGGAAGATCATTCGGAAAGACCTCTGGAAACTCATTAACCACTAGGACTAACTAGAAAAAAGGACCTTTCCAGTTAGAATCTTTAACCTAAACCAAGTGAAAAAGACAACCTTTAGAGATTAACCTTTGATCTCTAAGATAAGAAATAAATCTCCCCATAGGAGCTAAAGGACCATCTTCTCATTCTATAACTAGCTCACCAAGGAACCTAAAGATAACCCTATGGGTTCGACAGTCCAATGATGTGTAACAAGAGTGCGATAAATCCATACCTAGAATAATATTAAAATCCACCATACCTAACTCAAACAAATCCACTAAGTTCTGCTTGCCACTAGAAGATACCACACATCCCTTATAGACTCTCTTAGCAATAATCGATTCACCTACCAGGGTAGCAATAGAAAAAGAATCTGAAATAATTTTCAGATCAAAACCAAAAGATACGGCCACATAATGAGTCACATAAGAGAGAGTGGACCCCAGGTCAAGTAAATAATATACGTCATGAAAGAAAAGTTGTAAAGTACCAGTAACGACATCGGGTGATGCCTTAGATTCCTATCGAGATGCCAGATCATACAACCCATTTCGACCAACACCAGAATCAAGAGCAGCAACAGAAGTAGAAGCAACATCGCCAGGAGTAGAAGCAAAAGATGAAGCCACAAGAATCTTATTCGCCCCAGTAGAAACCTTATTAACTAGAAAATCCCTGAGCCAATGGCCTGCCTGGCAATACTTGAAGCATCTGGACCTTCCATCATCGCAATAACCTCGATGAGGATGACCACAAAACCAATAAGAAGGGTATGAAAAAAATTAACTAACCTCTGCTTGCCTGAGATCGGATTGTTACCACCTTGATGATGCTTGTCGCCTGCCTGGTAAGGAGCACAAGCAGAAGAGTAGGCACCAGAACTCCCCTACTTATTTTTCTACCATTTTCCACCATCTAGACCACCCTGAAACAGAGCACCTCCCTAGTCAAAAAAACCGCTCCTCTTACCCTGTCTATCTCTAAATTTGCCTGCTTCCTCTTTTTATCCTCCACTTGTTGTATATAAATAGTCAACCTAGAGATGTGTATATCTTTAATCAGCAAAGAAGTCTTGCTCTCAATAATGAAATCCTGATTCAACCCAGAAGCAAACTTTTTTATTCTTGCCATATGTTAGTCACAAAATTAGGATTATACCTTGACAATTGGTGAATCTTCAAGGCATATTCCTTAATAGACATCCTCCCCTTCATGAGGTTCACAAACTCCATAATAGTTTTTTTCCTTAACTCTTGAGGAAAGAAATAATCTAAGAAGGCCTTAGAAAAAGTATCCCATAAGACTGATTCTTCCACATCACCCCTATCCTTGTCCCACTCATCATACCACTGATATGCAGCCTCTTTGTGATGATAAGCTGCAAAGTTTACCCCCTTCACATTGGTAGCCTGCATCACCTAAAATATTTTTTCCATTTTATCCAAAAAGCCCTGTGGATCTTCCTCCACCTTTACTCTAGAAAAAGTGGGAGGACCTATCATCATAAATTGGCCAACCCTTGTGAACTCAACAAAAAAAGAACCAGTCGCACCCCGCTCAACCTGAGCAGCAACCATCTGAGCAATAACATGAATAAACCGATGGAATTTTGCATTAGTCACCTTGCCTTAAGGAGGACAGGTAGTAATTAGTGGAACTCTAAAACTATCAGGAATAGAACCGTGAGATCGAATATAAACCCCAGAAGTAGGATGTACCTTTTTAGCATACCCCCAGATAGGATTGAAGATTTTTTTTGTGTTCCAAATCTATGAGGCATGATCTGAAAAATAAACAAATAAGGATTAGAGAAGATTCCAAGAATGAGACTCCAAGCTTGAAAATAGAATACAAATAATATGATACATTTATAAATACCTTATAGACTCTTCTTTATGAGGGTGGTGTGATACGCACCCTTAAAAAAGACTCTACTCGACATGACTTTATGGACTCCTAATTGACCATGAACCTAGGCTCTGATACTAACTTGATGCGACCCAACTCGGGGCCTTGTCATAATTTACATACCAAGTCCAATCAAAACCAGAGACAACCCCCGTTACTCAACCCAACCTCAAGCCACCAGCTATGAGTTGGCTGAATTTTGAACATATAACAATATAGTGTAACAGCTCACATAAAATCTCTGGCATAGGACCATACCAAACCATGCCAAAGAACATAAACCAGGCCATAACCAAATAGGTTCCAAAACATAATATAATTAATCCTAAAATAAAATATAATGGAACAACCAATAAAATCGTCCAACGATGTCGACCCTCCAGCTTATTCCAATGCCAAGGCTGACGCCAATATTGATCTCGCCTATTCTAATCCATAGTATTACCACAAACCCTCTTACCAAAAGAGTAATAATATCCGGTTAGGACATGCCCTCAACCATGGCCAAAACCAGCATCCAAAATAAAATTAAAGTGTCTAAAAATATTAAAAACATAAAATAAAGCCTTTCAAAAGGATGAAATCTCACCACTACAGTACAAATGATGATCCCTAAGTCAATCACTATACAGGATGAGTAGAATGGTTGGTTCTTGCATAGCGTGGGTATACAACAACCAGTAGGTGGGTTAGCAGGTGAACGCTATCTCTAGATTAGGATAAATTAATATCATTTGTAAACCTCAAGTAAAAATATCCATATGCACACAACCATACACATATATAACCATGTCGGGAAAGGTACCGGATTTAGCATGCCTTTAAAACCTTTACCTAAACTATGTAGCTCTACTATCCTAAATCACCCATGAGTTATATAGATTTAGCTCTCCCTTGAAAGGGCCCCAGTGCATGAAACTGCACGACCAGGGAAGAAAACTTGGAATGACTAGTACATCCCCCAAAATATAGTGTGACATCATGCGTACAGTCACCAAGACCAACCTGAGATTGAAAAATATGATTTTCCATTTTTGGTCCCCCGGGACCTCCACCTTCCACGACTTCACTACACATTTCACCATTTTTGCCTAATTAAAACCATTACCAAGCAATAAATCAATCCATTTACCATTTATTAACCAAGTCTATTGAATAGTGGTATCGTCACACCAACAATACTTGCAAGTACTATCTATAGCTTATGCTTTATGTGCATTAATAGTGGTTTTGGATAATTGGATTGCATGGGAATGGTTTAATGGTAATTGGAATTAGTTTTGGTCATATTATGCCCTCAATGTGTTTGACAAAATGCTTATAAAGATATGTTCATTGAATTGACTACTTTCGATGGAAATCTTACTTATTTAAAACTTGGTAAAAGAATTATGCATGGTTTAAATGGTTGGGAATGATAAATGGCTAATGTTTATGATTTTAGGGAACATGGAAACCCCCGCAAGTGGTTTAATATGGTAAATAGAAGGACACTTGAAAGTCCCCTTAAACCTACAAATAGTTGGCTATGGATAATACTTACAAGTAAGGATTAGTATGACGATACAAATATTAATGGCCTTGGTTAATAAATGGATAATTGTTTGGTTATTTGGAAATTGGTTTTAATTAGACAATGATGGCAAAATATGTAGCAAAGCCGTGGAAGGTGGAGGTCCCGGGGGACCAAAACTAGAAACTCATATTTGCCAATATGAGGTTGGTCTTGGTGATCGTGAGCATGATGTCACACTATATTTTGGGAGATGTACTAGTCATCCCAAGGATTTATTCCCTGGTCATGTGGAAATATGTACTGGGGACCTTTCAGCAGGGGAAGTTGAACCCATATAGCCCGTGGGTGGTTTAGGATGAAAAAGCTACACAACACAGGTAAAGGTTTTAAAGGCATGGTAAATCCAGTCCCTTTTCCTGGTATGGTTATATATGTGTGTGTGTGTATGGATGTGTGCATATGGATGGTTTTACTTGGTTTTATGAATGGTATTATTTTATCCTTATTCCGAGATCATGCTAACATTCACTCGCTAACCCACTTACTGAAAGCCATATAGCAACATTATGCAGGAACAAACCATTCTTTGCCTCCCACATAGTGATTGACTCAGGGACAACACTTGGAATAAAGTGGTGAGCTTCCTTCCTTTTAAAAGGATCCATTTCATATTATGGAAACTTTTAGACATTTTGGTTTATTTTTGGATATTAGTTTTGGTTATTGTTGGGGGCACGTCCTAACCGGATTTTATTACTCTTTTGGTTAGAGGATTTTAGTTTATCTATGGGTTGGAATGGGTGGGATTGATATTGGTGTCGGCCATCGCATTGGAATAAGCTGGGAGGATAGCATCATCGTATATAATTTCTCACTGTTCCATCATATTTCCTTTTGGGATTAATTATATTATATTTAGGAACATCTTTGGTTATGGCCTAATTTATGGTCCTTATTTTGGTATGGCTGGATTGTTGGTATGGGATGGTTGAACTAGGTTAGTTTGGTCATGGTTTTGATCTTATCCCAAAGTCTTCATGTGAGATGTTGCACTATCTTGCTACATACATAAAATTCAGTCAACTCAGGACAGGTGGTTGGAGGTTGGATTGGGTAACAGGGGTGGTCTCCAGCCCCGGTCAGACTTAAGATGCCCATTACGATAAGGCCTTTGTCAGGTCGCATCAATGTAGTTACTAAAAAACATAAACGATAATTTCTCAAATGAAATATAAAGGATCATATTCTGAGATTTGGAAATATCGCCAATACTAAACAAAAAAGTCCAAACATTTTATGATTTTAGCTTAATATTGTTAGACATTGCAGGCTTAAGCAACTTAATTGAACCAAGAATTTGAACAAGCTTAAGTACAATTGATTACCTAAACAAAATAGACATTATTTTTAACATACTCATGTTTTAAACAAGTAAAAGACTAGGATAAAGAAACCAACCTATCTAACTCAAGCAAAATAGCAAAACCAATCCTTATAAAATGGGAGATATATGAATCTGAGGTTAAGATGAGGGAGAAAACTTGGTAGCCTGTATGATCCAGCTTAAGAATTTTAATAAATATTACCAAAAGATCAATATCTATACTAAATGTTCAATAAATCAAAATAGTCAGGATAGATACCAAAGCTTAATACACGAGATAGTAGACTATTACATGCTCAATCTATATCACTTAAATTAAGATGGATTAGGTTATTCGTCTAACTTAGAAGGACAAGAACAAGAAACGATTCAAATCACAACATTGGGAAATTTAAGGGACACATTCAAGTTGACTAATACACTTAAGAAACTAAGTTCCATAATTTCTTTCTTAAATAAACATTTCAAGTATTTCTCATAATTATCAAATTGAAATAGAAATAAACTAAAAGCAATAAACTCCTCATTCAAGAACATGCATCAAGGTGAAGCTCTAAAGAGAAAAAGAGGTAATTTATAGATAAACAAATATGAAACTTAATACACACAGTAGCTTCAAGTTATTCTACTACCAAAATTTACACAAAATGACACATAATATGAAAAAATACAAAGAGAAAGAGGTGATATACGTTTTTCAGGCAAAAAATCTAAAATAATGAGATGACAATAGATTCACCACTTTTGTTGACCTGGTACAACAAATAAAATATAAACTAAACTAAAAATTATTAACTATAAGGCTGGGGACAAAAGTCTGAAATCCTAGTTGAGTAAAGAGGACTTTAGCTCTTTTGGTTAAAAAGAAAATGCTCTCTCTCTAGAAAAATCTCTTACCTGAGAACAACCATTAACCATAACAAAGGAGTAGTGGGGTTTATATAAGAGAAAAATTTGGGGATTTTAGAAATAAATTTTTGATGTAGGAGAAAGGGTTTGTGGAACGTCATTGGATGGGATTTGTTATGGTGGATTCGTACAAAAATGGTACAAGCATTTGAAATTTGGAAATAAATTTTTGAAATTTTGTTAGTAAAATTAGGGAAATGATTTTGGATGCTTCCAATAGTACTAACCTTATGCTTTTTACTTGGTCTTATATAGACGTCAAGAGAAATTGAAGGAGAAAGACGCAATGTCATTTCGTTCTTGGTGGAGTTGTTTATTATTGATGTTGTTTTGTCGTTGCTATTATCTAATGTAGGTGAAGAGAAGGGTTAAATAACAGTGGGTTGGGTTAGTGAGTTGGGGTGTTGGGGCGGTTAGACGTGGGTTAGGAGGGTTTTGATCTTGGATAGTGTTAAGGAATGCATTTTTTGGTAAGCTGATTTAGGAATTTAGGTTATTTAAACAATAACCCAATTAATTTAAGAATTATCCAATTCTATTTATAAAATAGCTGGATCAAATTCAAATAAAGTCAATTGTTTTGCAATTGTGATCAAATCAATCCTAAAATGCGATCACATTTAACAATTGACTTAGATTAGACAATATCTAGATGAATTGATATCCAATTTAATGATGAGCTTATTGATTCAATAAAATCAACATAATTACCTCCTAAAAATGATTTATTTCAAGACAAAGTATATTTAAACCAAATTAACCTTAATTAAATCAACTTTTAGAAGGCAAGCTTTAATCAAAAGTCGGTTTTGGTAAAAATATATTTATTTAAATACTAGATCATATGATTTTTATATTTTAATGAAAGAGAGCATAATTTTTATAGAAAAATTAACCCAAAAATTATTTGAGAATATACTTTATTCTTATATATCAATTTTTTAATTTTATTTCTGAAGAAGCTCAAAAATTAAACTAAATTGTAGTGGAAAAACTTAGGTGTCAACATCATATGTACACGGTCAATGAAAAATTGATTTGGCCATACCATAATATTCATTCTAATCATGGTCATAACTTAATTTTACGGGAAAGAATCATTTTTGCCTTTTACCATTTGACAAATTATGATAAATATGCTACAACATCAATGACCTTTTTATACCAAAATAAATGTAATCACCCTCTTTGTGATTTTTAGAGTTTTTAATATTTTACCATTTTTCCCTTTTTCATTGTTTTTTTACATTATTTATGAGTTGTGAGAATGGTTTGTATGGTCCCCGGAGTGTTTGAAAGTGATTTATATGAGTTTGTGGTTTTGAGTAGCCCTTAAAGTAAAAGTTGACTTTAATCAGCATTTTGTGATTTAAGCATCAGATGGTAATTCTGTCAGCTTCATTAGATCCAGAACATCCATTTTGGAATAGTTGTATAGTTGGTTTAGGTTTTGAGGCCCATTTGTGATTTTTTAGTGTTTGGTTTAAAAAATAGCTTTTATTTAGTCTAAAGTTGGTTTTAAAGGTAACTAGTTAAATTGACCTCTTTTGGTAAATTCGATGATTTTGTTGAGTTCAAAATATTGAAATTAGCCTAGTAGCATAGCTAGGTTGTGTTTAGGGGGTCCGAGTGAGTTCGGAGGGTCAAAACTAAGTTTTAAAAATTCTCAATTATTATTGTTTCTAGTGCACTGCTTAAGCGGCTATTTTGGCACTTTAGTGCTAGCCTCTTAAGCGTCCATTCAGTATTTTTGTAGTAGTTGCTTAAGAATCAATTTTAGTGATATAATGGTGGTTGCTTAAGTGATCATTTAGCTGCTTTAGAGGCACATGGCAATCTTTTTATTTTATTATTCTGGGACAAAACAAAATTCCACCAATTTCAATGCTTCCAACCATGTTTTGAGAGTATTGAAGTGAGTTTTCAAGATCTGAACTTTAAGTAAGTTCCTAAAGTAGTATTTTATCACTTCCCATTGATTAATTTGTGTTTTCAACTTCAATTTATGGTTTTTAAACTTGAAATTTTATGGGTACCTAGTAAAGAGAAAAGTGTGTTTTTATTCGATTTCAAGCTTGATCTCTACTCAATTTTCATTAAAATTTAAGACTTAGAAACCTTAAATTATGGGTGAATTGATTTTTATTATTATTTAATTTTACCCATTTACTTTTAGAGTTAATTTTTTAAAGTGATTTTAGTCCCGAAACTAAAGTATATTGATATGGGTATCATTGTCCTTGTATTTATATGTATACGCTAAATTTTATTAGATTGGATGCATTTGGTGGTGATTCAAGGAGTAGAGTTTCCAGATGGTCACTCAGGCTATATTTTGGCTTTATAGATCTTTTTTAAGGCAAGTTGAGATGTACCTAACTTTTTTTGGGGTGTTTATGTGTTATGTTCTTATTGATGTTTCTTATAAATCACTAAGAGTTTGGGTGTCCCTATTATATGAGATGGAGAGCATCTTATGGGTATCGAAGTCTATTAATGGGTTAAAGTAATCAAACAAATATTCTAGATTGTTCTCTCTCTACTTCTTGTCATGTTTATGGTAAACCATGTTGATGAATGACTTATTTGACAAGCATAAAAGAGAGAAACACCCAAACTTTATGAATGTTAATAAAATATTTCTTAGTATCTATGTAATATTTCAAACATGCTTAGTGGTATTTTATGGAATGATTGGGGTTTAATAACTACTTAAGGTATTAAGAGACTGTAGTTGGAAATAGAAAGTTAAAAGAGGAATCTTGGCCTAGTTTTAGATCTTTTATGGAGAAAAGTGAAACTTTGAACATGTTTGTTAACGAGTATAGTTCTCTTTTAGTATTTGAGTCTAATGGTGTTATAAATAATAAAGATAGTAAGTTTCCATGTAAGTATGCTATGGTATACATGAATCATATTATTATCTACCTGATTGATTATCATTATTGGGGTACCCACTATGGGAATTATGTGAAACTCATTACCTACTAGATTGATTATCATTATTGGGATTCCCGCTTAGCGTCTTGTATGAACTTTGTTATTGACTTATTTGATTATTATTATTTTGATGTCCATGTGGGGACTTGTGTGAACATTATTATTGTGTTAAAGGATTGTTATCATTGTAATTCTCGAGTGAGGTTTGGTATTGGTTTTGTTTGAGTATTAATAGTTTCTTATTATCAAGATAATGCCAATGTAGGGCCTTGTATTATTATTTATTGAGGTTTGAGTGATTTTAGTGCAGTTATACCATTGTTGAGGAGATTATAATGCATTGTTGATTTTTCCATGATCACACATAGTCTTTCATCACTCATTGTTATGGAACTGATACTATTATAAAACTTGGATTCCTTCTAAAAGATATTAAAACATATTATAAAATGTATTTTCTATAGGAAGTGCTAGCAAGGTTGATTGATGAGATCATAATTAGTATATGGTTTGACTACTCCCCCCCCCCCTAATGAGCTCTCTTCTGGATCTTAGACTCAAAAAGTGTATACATATAGTACTTTGTCTATTACATTTTATCTCATATCACCATATTGCATTACATTTCATTCTCTCTTGAATGATATTATTGTCGAGACATTATTATATGATGGGTATATATTACATTGCATTCTCTCTTAAGTGAGATTATTATTGTCGAGACACTAGTGTACCTTAGATTAATTTTTTTGTATTATGAGTGAGTATATATTACTATGTTGGTTAAATTTGTCCCTAATGTGTCTATTCTACTCTTGTTAATACTGGACCTATATGTCCAGGCCTTAACTAATTGGTTTGTTTACCATGATGATAGTCATTATTTGCTATAAAATACTAGAACATTCTAAGTGTGTGTTTATTTGGGGTAAATTGGATGTTGCTATAGTGGTCCTCATCATCATTTTAGATTGGGTCGATTATTGATGATGTTTGTTGAGTACACATGTTTCATACTTACCTTTACATTTTCTTTCCTTTTTTTCACACCATATATAGGTATTGAGCACATACTTGAGCATTGATTATGATCCTGAATGTTGACTTTTGGAAGATTGAGGTAGTAGTTTTTAGATTACAGAGCTTACTCAAATACCTCTCTTATTTGTCTTTGTAATGCCCCAGGTTTTTGGTCCTTAAGAATTTTTAAAATTTTATCCTCATTGTCGGGTTATTGACGGATCAGGTGTACCTAGTCATAAGGTGTCTAGTGAATGGTGTTTGAGTTACTATCTTGGGTATGACTTGGGGACATAAGTTGTAAAGACCCATGACACGTCGTTGGGATCGAATTGTAACCAAATTAGAAATTAAGTGGCAAAGTTCTGCTCTGAGTATGAATGGCTCACTATGAGTTATAAGGACTTATCATTAGTTGTTGGGTGCAAATCGTAGGATGTCCAGTTTTAACCCTAATTAGATTCTGTGTTGATTATGACTGGACCCTATGAGTCATAGGGTCTCATGACGTGTGGTACCAGTTGAGTCATAGGGTCAATAGTGTGTGGGTGTCCTGGGAACTATCTTGCTTATGACTCAGGGAGTCGATTCCTGGGAACTATCTTGCTTATGACTCAGGGAGTCGAGTCGTAATGTGTCAGTATGAATCATATAGTGACCCATAAGCACTTGCGATAATTTTTAGTCTTTTCATTAAGGGCACTTTTGATATTTCCCCTCTACACAAATTGTAACCCAGGACCTAAAATCCTATTGGGGACCCCATTAACATTGTTATCACTAAAATACTTTCAAAAAGCTCTCTTAAATAAAATCAAGAAACCATATTTAGGGTTTCCAAGAAGTAGGTCATCTAAGGGCTTAAGGGATGAATTCCTTCTGTGAGACTTGTTATTTTAGGCATGTTACTCTTTTCTCATTGTTAATTTGTTAAAAGCATATGTTTTAAAGTATTGTCCATGAGATATTGATGTTGGTTTTGAAACAAAGTTTGGGGTTTTTGAATATTTATGGATTGAACAAGGTTTCTCATGGTTTACATATGATTAATCATGCTTTAATTATGGTTTTGAACTTTTGGGTGCATGGGTATGGTTAATGAACTAGGGGATTGTGTTTTTTCCAAACTTGTGTCTTTTGTAGTGGTTATGACCCAACCCCATATTGTGAAATTAGCTTTTAATTATGAGAAATATTGAAATTTGTAAAATTGAACCAAGGGGTTGTGAATCCCCCCAAAGGGACGTAATTGTTTTGGTATATTGTTATTAGTTTGCAAGTGTAGTTGGTATGATGATACAACCAATGTATGCCTAAATATGTATTGTGGTTCAATAAATGGTATTATATGATAATTATTTTTAATTAGGCTTTAATGAGTGTTGTGTAGCTGAGTCGTGAAAGTGGTGGTCCCAAGGGACCCACACAAGAAACTGTAGTTGCCGATATCGAGGTCTATATGACCGGGTGGTTTGAGTCCTACTTATTATTATTATTTGATTGGAAGGTTTGAGTCCCCTACGTCTTATTAGATGATTTGGTGCTCGTGTCACCTTGATATGTAGTGAGGTTCAAGTCTCTCATATTGCATATGTATATAACCTCTAGTTCGTGTGGCCACACGCACTAAGGCCCTACCAACTGGAGGAGAGATAGGCCTATTTAGCTTGTGGGTGCCTTGTAGTTTATGACGGTTGAGATAGACAATCCAGGTTAAAGTTTTAAAGAGCATGTTAAGCCTTGTTCCTTATCCCGGCATGTGATATATATATATATATGCATTTGATTATGTACATTGGTTTTGAATAATTTTTAACTATTAATGATGGCATTATGTTATCCTTATCCTTGAGTTACATACTAGCGTTGACCCCACTAATCGTCTTCAAACGTTGTATCCCCACGCGATGCAGGAACTGGTAATACTGCTACTCCTCTTGCTCAGTGATTAGGATTCGGGATTAGCTCATGAGTTGACATTGAAGTGGTGAGCTTCCATATATTGAAATTCTCCATTTCATGTTTTGGTCTCTTATGTCTCAAACTATTTAGACTTGTTTTAGCTATAGTTGGGGGCATATCCTGACACTTTAATGGTATTCAATTTTGGTTCTTTATTTAGAAGGATTTATTTGGATAAAAGTGGATATTGGTCGATTGTTTGTCCAGTCACTGGTCGTTGGTTATAAACATTTTTTGATTTTCAATAAGCTTGTTGCATACTATCTTGTTATATGTTTTGAATTCATCTAATAGTTAGGGATGTTGTGTTTGGTTTGGTTAGGTATAGGGGGTGATCTACGATCTACGTGGAACTTGAGATATCTGTCATAGTTAGGCCCTGGTTTAGGTTGAGACAGAGATGGTATCAGCCTAGGTTTGGTATCATTGGGTGTGTAACAAAGATGTGTTAAGTAGATTCTTATTAATAGTTGTGTATCATGCCACACTTATAAGGGAGAATCTATGAGGCATTTAGGAATGTTTTCCTTACCTATTGTTCTATTTTAAGCTATAAAGTCTAAGGTCTTGAATCTACTCTAATTTTTGTATATTTGTTATTTAGATTATACCTACTAGAAGATCTGATATTTATGGAAACTCTTCTATCCTATATGAGGACAATGTGGATAGAGCTCGTCCTATTCCAGGAGTTCAAACCCGATCTAGGGTCACTACTTCTGATTTCCCTCAAGGAGCTCCATTGATTCCCCTATCCCTTCTCAGTCACCCAAAGTTAGAGTGTCTAATGCTGAGTTTTGCTAGTCAATTCATTGCTTACCTAGTTAGTGGCCTCCCAAACTGAGCATGTTGCTTTTATTGTGCCATCATCTGAGGTCACTAGGGTTGGCCAATTTATAAGGTTGAGGCCTCCTGTTTTCACTGGTTCTAAAGTTGAGAAAGATCCTTAAAGCGTTATTGATGAGATGGAAAAGATCTTCTGTGTGATGTTTGAGGGTGTAGAGTTTGTTTCGTATCAGTTGAAAGATGTATCATACCAATGGTACGAAGAATGGGACCAGTATAAGGGTGACAATGCTGAGTCTATTTTGTGGGACAATTTCTCTAGTGCTTTCCTTGATCGTTTCTTTCCTTGAGAGTTAGGGGAGGAGAAGGCCAAGAAATTTATGAATCAAAAGTAAAGAAGGATACCCATAAAAGAGTATACCTTGAAGTTTCATCAGCTGTCACATTATGCTCATGAGTTGGTGCCCAGCATGAGGGATAGAATGAAGAATTTTTCCTCTGGGTTGTCCCATGAGTTGATCTTGGAGAGCAAGGTTGCCTTGTTGAACAAGGATATGGACATCTCTAGACTTATGGTGTATATACAACAAGTAGAAAAAAAAAAAAAAGAAGAAGAAAACAGAGATGAGTGAAAGGCAGAGTAAGAAGTTTTATTATTCGGATCAGGGTGAAGGTCAACAACAAAGTGGTAGAGATAGTGGAAAGTGGCCTAAGAAGAAGTAGGGCAATTTTGGTTTCTACTCTACGACTAGTGCTCTTTATTCAAAGTCATTGGGTGATCGCCGTGGTCAGTATGATAGTGGGTTAAGAGTACCATGAGCCCATCCTCAGGCTAGTGGGGCTCAGTCAGCTCCATCATATTCTCCCTATAGATATTGTGGTCAGGTGCACTGTGGTGTTTGTGAAGAAGAGAGGAACAAGTGATTTAAAAATAGTCAAATTGGTCATATGCAGAGGGATCATCCTTCTAAGGCTGCATCTGGGGTTAAGAAAATTCTTGATGCTACTTCATCAGCTCCCGCACCAAAAGGTGCTACTTTTGCTTCTAGCTCTGGTGCTAGACAGAACTCCTACTCTCTTGCCACTTTCTAGGATTCTAAGGTGTCTCTTGATGTTGTTACTAGTACACTAAAACTCTTCTCTCGTGATGTATATTGTCTACTTGATCTTGGGTTTACTCTCTCATATGTTACCCATTATGTGGCTATTCATTTTGGTTTTGATTCTGAGTGTATTTCTGATACAAGCATGAGAAGCACCAAGAGCAGAAGACCTTTTACAAGGAATCAAGTCAAAAAGCTACATGGTCTTCAAGCAATGTTCACGAAGTTGGAAGCTTGTGATTGTTTCATGAGTTCACCTATTGGATTGTATATGCTAAAGTGTGAAGAGGAGATTTGAAATACACTCCAAAGCCGCCTCTATTTGGGGGTTCATTAAGGGCATTCTTGTCTTTTAATGACCTATTTTTACACTTCAAAGGAGCACCCTTCATTAAGGGTATTTTTGTCATTATTTGTAATAAGTATAAATAGATCCTTTAGCTTGTATTTTCCGAATACTTGGATGAATTGATTGAGTATTTCTCATTATAGTGTTTAGTCCTTAGTTTCTATCTTAGAATCTAAAAATTGGTCCAAGAACATTTGAAGTTAGGGTTTCACTTGTTTTGGATAATTTGGCAAGAAAGGTGTGCTTGAGGAAGAGTGTTTCCTTTGGATCACCTAATAGAGTGGTTTGATCTTACATTAATGATGTGTGTTTAAAGGTTTGATACACCTTCTAGTGCTATTCATTGGTGGAAGTGAGGGTCTCTCTATCTATCTTTAATTTCATGCAATTCTTCTTCTTCATCTCTCTTCTAAGTGTAGTTTTTCCTTTTGTGTGCTTGCTGATTTTTGTATATCTAGTGTCCATTTCGTGTGTTCATAGCCTTTAGGCTATCATTTTGTATCAAAGCCTTGTTTAGGGGTGTTCCTACATCTCTAAATCTTGGTTTTAGTGTTATTATATTGAAAATCTCATCAAAAAAAGAGTCAAAAATCTAAAAAAAAATCTTGTGTGTTTATTGTAGATCCGAAAATTCCAACTTAGATCTACAAGTTTTTACTTTTTTTTTTTTTGAAGGTTTCTTGTGTTAGATTCTTATTCCCTAACACCTAGGGAGTCTAGATCTACTTTTAGATTGAAGTTTGGTTGAGATTGAGCTTAGAATCCACAATGGCTATGGAGTTTTGAAGCTTTTTGAGCTATGGACGTTTTTGGAATGGTGATTTAGGCGTGATTTGAGGCTGGTTTTATGTTGGTTGTGTTTGTATTAGCCTAAGGAACCTAGATATACAAGAAAATCCAAATTAGGGGTTCATTTGATAGAAGGTCAAACTTTGGTCAACTCTTGAATATTCATGGTGTTCTTCAATCTTCATCATACCTTGTTTGAGAAGAATATTCAAAGGTGTTGTTTGATCCAAAAGTGGGAAGGAAGAGGGAGAAAAATTTGTTTGTCCAAAGGAATATTCAAAGAATATTCCATTCTTCCAAAAGGAGGAGGGGACAAGGGGACAAACAAAGTACAAGTGCAATTATTTGGGGGGGGGGGATTTCATTTCATTTTTCATTTGAGACTTGAAAGAACCCTCAATTGCCTCATTCCATCCCTAAATCCGAAATTATCATTCCCAAAGGGTAGTGTTTGGCCAAAATTAAGTTTTGGAAAAATTTGAAAATTTTGAAAAGTGACAACCAACCACGAAGTGCCACGTCATCATTTGTGCTCAACCAAAATTTGACTCTAAACTTAGATTTCTTAGTTTCTAATTTTTTTATTCTAGTTTCTTTAAGCTAATTCCATCACTAATTAACAAACTAGTAAGTACCTACTAGGATGGTAATTAGATTAGAGTTCATTTATTTTGCGTCTTCGATTTTTGTGTGCTTTTCTCGTTTTTAAATTTGTAGTATTTTGTTGGTTCAAGTACGTGCATCACTTTATTTGAGTTGTATCAATCCAAGATCAATTCCGATCCAAAGCTTCTCACCTCTCCAGTAACTTGCCAAGTATTGCCGATTCTCCAACACTTGTGAAACCAAGTGTGAGGTGAGGTTGAGTGTGAGTGAAGTGAGGCTTTTGAACTAACTCATTTGTTCGTTTTGTAGGTTGTTTTGCTTTCTGTTTTTTTTCACTTTGTAGTACATTTTTCCATGGAATCTGGGGGTACTACTTCCCAATCTTTGCAAAATGATGCTATTGGAGCCTTGATGGCTCAAATTGAGGCCTTGGGCCGAGACATGAAGAGTAACCATGATGCCTTGTCCCGAAAAATGGAAGATAGTCATGATGCCTTGTGGAATGATATGGACGCTATGAAGGGTCACATGACTAGAATAAAAGCGGGGTAGATAGACTATGTCCACCAAACCCTTCACAAGTCCAAATACCAAAAGTCCAAAGATCCTACACGTCACAAAATCCAATGCCTCTTCTCCACAAGTTAGAATCCAAAGATAATGAGGCCAAGCCTCAATATGGACAAAAATTTGAGCGTGAGATACAAAAGGAGTATAAAAAAGAGGGAAAAGGAAAAGGAAGCCATGGGTAGTAATGTTAGGATGGAAGAAAAATGCTTGATTGTGGATCTTGTCCACAAAGAATCCTTATTACTCACTAACCCAAATACTATCATTTTGCCTAGTATTTTACCTTCTCATGTGCACGTTCAAGACCCTAGATGTCCCAAGGAGAAGACCAAGGAAGTTCCATTCAAGCCCTTGGCCGAAAGTCCCTATTTGGGAACAAGCGATGAAGATGTGAATCCTAAGGGAAATCTTGACCTATTCCCTTGTAATCTGGGGCATGAGGTCTCCCATGATGTGAAACCAAGTGAAGAAAACACTTCCCATGATCTACAAGGTAACAAAGATCTCTCCTACACTCCTAGAAACTTAAATTGTTGTGAAGTGGCTAGTAGTGGCCAAAGTGGTGTAGTTTTGGATTGTCATAGTGAAGAAGTGTATGAATCTTCCTTTTGTGATACTCTTGGTGTTTTTAGTTTGCATAATTACCAAACTCTTGTTGTGAGTATGCAAGCACTAGTTGATCTTTTAGATGACAAAATCAATTCTTTTCGTAAGAATGATTTGTGTCTATCTAGTGCTAGCACTTATAACTTGAATAAGGTCATATTACAGTATTCACACACTATTGGGCTGCCCTAGTACAAACCAAGGTAACCTGGGTACATTTTACACTCTCTTGAGTTTAAAATATTGTGATGTGATTTCGGGTACATCTAGTGTAGAAGTGTGTGCTTCCTTCTTTGATAATACTTTGGGTGAGTGTGATACCCTAGTAAATGGAATGAGTAGCCTCGGTTTATTCCCTTGGCCACTTTATCCATTTGATCCTGGTGTACTAGTGGGAAGGAAAAGGGATTGTTTCGGTTTGTGCTTATTTTTCCTTGATGTTTGTCTTATCTATATCCTTTGTAATGCTCATATTAGATGTTTCATGGTTAAAACAAGGGATTTTTGGTTGTATTTTAAAAGTGTACCCCCTCGGCATGATGTCTTCACACTTGATTTCTTTCTATACTACCTCTTTAGCTATGATAATAAGCATGTTAATTTTGAATTTGTATTGTTTAGAGGTAGGAAGTTTGGTGGCTGGTTTCATTGTTTGAATTATGATGATATGTGGATAAGGTGGACCTTAGGAACAATAGTGGCACCATATTTGACGAGGTCCTTTGTAGAGATAATGAAACAAATGTATCTTATGGTTCCTAAGCCAAAGGTATTCTTACCTTTTGATTATAGTGAATCCATTAAGACCATTGTAGTTTCCTTATCTCTTGATATTTTCCAAAACCACCTCCTTTGTTCCATTCATGCTAAGCTTTTCATGTCACACACAAAGGACCCGTGGATGTATTTCAAATGTGAACAACCTTGGCTTGTTGATATATATGATGGTCTTTTGTTGCACTCCTCTTTCTTGATGTCTATCTTAGCCAAGTCCTTTGTGATTCTTGTAGTAAGTGTTTTATGATCAAAACAAAAGATTATTGGCTATATTCCAAGAGTGTACCTCCTTGGCATGGTTATATCATTTGTGGTACTAATGCTAACCCTCCTACCATGAGGATTGTGTGCTTGTTTTCTTCTCTCTTTGGTGTTGCTAGATGTGAATTTGAGAACAAATTCCGTTCGATATGGAGAGGATGATACAAGCATGAGAAGAACCAAGAGCACAAGACCTTTTAGAAGGAATCAAGTCAAAGAGCTACATGTTCTTCAAGCAATGTTCACGAAGTTGGAAGCTTGTGATTGTTTCATGAGTTCACCTATTGGATTGTATATGCTAAAGTGTGAAGAGGAGCTTTGAAATACACTCCAAAGACGCCTCTATTTGGGGGTTCATTAAGGGAATTCTTGTCTTTTAATGACCTATTTTTACACTCCAAAGGAGCACCCTTCATTAAGGGTATTTTTTTTATTATTTATAATAAGTATAAATAGACCCTTTAGCTTTTATTTTCTGAAGACTTGGATGAATTGATTGAGTATTTCTAATTGTAGTTTTTAGTCCTTAGTTTGTAGCTTAGAATCTGAAAATTGGTCCAAGAACATTTGAAGTTAGGGTTTCACTTGTTTTGGATAATTTGGCAAGAAAGGTGTGCTTGAGGAAGAGTTTTTCCTTTGGGTCACCTAAGAGAGTGGTTTGATCTTACATTGGTGATGTGTGTTTGAAGGTTTTATACACCTTCTAGTGCTATTCATTGGTGGAAGTGAGGGTCTCTCTATCTATCTTAAATTTCATGCAATTCTTCCTCTTCATCTCCCTTCTAAGTGTAGTTTTTCCTTTTGTGTGCTTGCTGATTTTTGCATATCTAGTGGCCATTTCGTGTGTTCATAGATTTTAGGCTATCAATTTTGGATCCCTTCTCTGAGTCTACCCCAGTAGGTGATTTTATTGTGCCTAGAAGGGTCTATAGGGGTTGTGTGTTGTCAGTTCATGACAAGGAGACCTTGGTGGATCTAATAGAGTTTAACATATTAGATCTTGATGTAATTTTGGGGATGGATTGGTTGCATTCATGCTATGCATCTCTTGATTGTCAAACCTGAATGGTTAATTTCCATTTAACAAATGAGCCTGTGATTGAGTGGGAAAGTAGTTCCCTAGTGCCTACGGGAAAGCTTATTTCATATCTTAGAGCCTAAAAATTGATTTCTAAAGGATGCCTCTATCACTTAGTGCATGTTAAGGATTCTAGATTTGAAGGTCCTTCTTTTTAGAATGTCCCTGCTGTCTATGAATTTCCCAAGGTGTTCCTTGATGTTCTTCCCGGTGTACCTCCCAATAGGAAAATTGATTTTGGTATTGCTCTTCTTTCGGACACTTGTCTGATATTTATCCTTCTTTATAGGATGGCTCCGTCCAAATTGAAAGAACTCAACGAGCAGTTAAAAGATTTTCTTAAGAAGCATTTTATCTGCCCTAGTATGTCTCCGTAGGGAGCTCCTGTTCTTTTCATATGTAAGAAGTATTGTTCCCTTCAAATATGTATTTATTACCACTAATTGAATAAGGTGACTATGAAGAATAAGTATCCTCTTCTGAGGATTGATGATCTGTTCGACCAGCTTCAAGGTGCTAAGTTCTTTTCTAAGATTGATCTTCAGTCCAGTTACCATAAGTTGATGTTTAGGGAGGCGGATATACCTAAGACTACTTTTCAAATACAGTATGGTCATTTTGAGTTTTTGGTGATGTCTGTTGGTTTGACTAATGCCCCAGAAGTTTTTATGGCTCTTTTGAATTAAGTTTTTCGTTAGTTCTTGGATTTGTTCATGAATGTCTTTATCAATGATATTTTGGTGTGTTCTATGAATAAGTCGGATCATGTGGATCACCTTGGCCTTGTGTTACAGACCCTAAAGGATCAGTATTTTTGTATGAAATTTTCTATGTGTGAGTTTTAGTTAAATGTTATGACTTATCTGGGACACGTTATTTCTAGTAAAGGGATCATAGTGGATCCACAAAAGGTTGTAGTGGTTAAGAAGATGACTCTATCTAATAGTCGGAGCTTCTTGTGTTTAACCATCTACTATAGGAGGTTTGTGAAAAGTATCTCTTTTATTGCTTCCCTGTTAACTAAGTTGGCTCAGAAGAAGGTGAAGTTATTGTGGCCTGATGCTTGTGAGGGTAGTTTTGAGAAGCTGAAAGATAAGCTGACTTCGGCTCTAATCTTGACTCTACCTGAGGGCATTGATGGTTTTGTTGTCTATTATGATGTGTCCCGAGTAGGATTAGGTTGTGTGTTAATGCAGCAAGGAAAGATGGTTGCTTATGCTTCTAGACAGTTAAAAGTTCATAAGAAGAATTATCTGACCCATGATTTAGAATTGTTAGCGATGGTGTTTGCATTAAAGATTTGGCGGCATTAATTGTATAGGGTCCATGTTGATTTCTAAATAGATCATAAGATCCTACAATAGGTGTTAACTCAGAAGAATATAAATCTCAGTCAAAGAAGATGGCTTGAGTTGCTCAAAAACTATGACATTAGTCTTAACTATCATCCATGTAAAGATAACGTGGTTATTTATGCTCTAAGTAGGTTGTCCATGGGAAGCCTGTCTCATATGGATGAGGAGAAGCAGGATTTGGTGAATGATATTCACTATTTGGCTAATCTCAAAGTTCGTCTCTAGGATTCTAAGAATGGTGGACTAATTGTTCAAAAATGTGGCAAGGTCATCTCTTAGTGCCAAAGTAAAGTAGAAGCATGTGTTGGATCCTACTCTGATGCAAATCAAGAATGATGAAAGTAGGTAGAAAGTGATGGTTTTCAAGATTCAGGGTGATGGTGTCTTGAGGTGCCAATGTAGTTTTTGTGTTCTCGATGTTGATGGGTTGCGAGGGAAGAATTTTGGTCGAAGCTCATAAGTCGTGTTATACTATTCATCCTAGTTTGATGAAAATGTATTATGATCTTAAGGAGATTTATTCATGGAACAATATAAAGCGAGATGTGGCTAATTTTTTAGCTAAGTTCATAGTGTGTCAGCAAGTGAAGGTAGAGAACCTGAGGCTCATTGGGTTGATGCAGTAGATTGAGCTGTCAGTGTTAAAATGAGAGATAATTATTATGGATTTTGTTATGGGTCTTCCGTGGTCTCACCAGCAGTTTGATTCGATTTGGTCATCGTGGATAGGGTGACTAAGTCCACTCACTTCTTGCTAGTGAGGACTAATTACCCTTCTGAGGATTATGTCAAGTTATTTATTGAGAAGATCATGAAGTTTCATGGAACTTTAGTTTCCATCATATCTGATCGGGGTATCCAGTTCTTGTCTCACTTTTGGAGGTCATTTCAGTGAGGTTTGGGGACTAAGGTGGCCCTTAGTATCGCTCTTCATCCACATACATATAGGCAATCAAAAAGGACAATTCAGGTCTTGAAAGATATGATTTGGGCTTGTGTTTTTATTATGGTGTCAATTGGGTTGACTACTACCTCTCATAGAATTTGCCTACGACAACAGTTATCACGCACTAGTATGCCTCTATTTTAGGCCTTGTATGGTAGGGGTGTAGATCTCCTTTTGGATGGTTTGAGGTTGGTGAAAATAAGTTTTTTGGTCAAGATCAGGTTCACCAAGCCATAGAGAAGGTGAAGGTGATTCGGGATAGACTTAAGGCTACCCAAAGTTGCCCAAAGTCCTACGCAGATGTAAGGCGAAGGGAGTTGGAGCTCAGTATTGGTGATTGGGTGTTCTTAAAGGTGTCTCCCATGAAGGGAGTGATGTATTTTGGTAAGAAGGTAAAGCTCAGTCCCCGTTAGGTCAGTCTATTTTTGGTTTTGAAGAGGGTTGGTAATATTACTTATGAATTAGAGTTACCTTCTACTTTGATCTCCATTTATCTAGTGTTTCATGTTTCTATGTTAAGGAAGTGTGCGGGTGATCCTTTTATGGTTGTTCTTTTGGAGGAGATGGGTATTTAGGATTCTTTGTCCTGTGAGGAAGTCTCGATTGAGATTTTAGATTGGCAAGTTCGTTTATTGAGGACTAAGAACGTGGCTTTAGTAATGATTCTTTGTAGGAACCAAAAGGTTGAGGAAGATACTTGATAATCCAAAGAGGACATGAAGTCCAAGTATCCATTCCTATTTCCCATTCTGAATAATCATTCTTTAGGTATGTGTATTCCGTAACATCTTTGTTTTCTAGCTTTGTTAAAGAAAATGGTGATTTCCTTAGAATATTTTTTATGTCTTTGTTAAAGGTAAGATTAGTGGTATGTGGAGTCAAATCATGCTAATAAATTCCTTGTCCTGTCATTCTAGGATGAATGATCCTAAGGGGGGAGTATGTAACGCCCCAAGTTTTTTCTCCTTCAGAATTTCTAAAATTTTATCCTCACTGTCCTAACTACGACTCACCCTACAAGTCGTAGGGTGTTTGGACAGGTCAAGTGACCCTATTTGTAAGGTGTCCAATGAATGGTGTTTGAGTAACTGTCCTGGGTATGAATTGGGGACACGAATCGTAAAGACCCATGATGAGTCATTGGGATCGAATCATAACCAAATTAGAAATTAAGTGGCAAAGTTATGCTCTGAGTATGAGTGGCTCAATATGATTCATAAGGACTTGTTAGGAGTCGTTGGGTGCAAATCGTAGGATTTCTAATGTTTACCCAATTGGGTTCTGTGCTGATTATGACTGAACCTTACGATTTGTAGGGTCCTATGACAAGTGGTACTAGCTGAGTCGTGGTGTCAACAGTGAGTGGGTTTCCTAGGAACTGTCTTGGTTATGACTCAGGGTGCTGAGTCATAATGTGTCTGTATGATTCGTATTATAACTCGTAGTCACTTTCAATAATTTTTAGTCTTTCCATTAAGGGAACTTTGGACATTTTCCCTCGACCCAAATTGTAACCCATGACCTAAACCCTTTTAAGGAACCCATTATCATTGATAACTTTCTAAAACACTTTCAAAAAGATCTCTTAAATTCTATCAAGCAGTCGTACTTAGATTTTCCACGTAGTAGGTCATCCAAGGGCTTAAGGGTTGAATTCCTTCTATAAAACTTGTTATTTTAGGAAGGTTTCTCTTCCCTTGTTGTTAATTTATTAAAAGCATATGTTTAAAAGTATTTTCCATGTGATATTGATGTTGGTTTTGAAACAAAGTTTGGGGGCTTTGAATGTTTATGGATTAAATAATGTTTCTCATGGTTAACATGTGATTAATGATGCCTTAATTATGGTTTTGAACTTGTAGGTGCATGGGTATGGTGAATGAACTAGGAAATTATGGTTTTCCTAACTTGTGACTTTTTAAGTGGTTATGGCCTAAACCCCATTTTGTGAAATTGGATTTTAATTATGAAAAATGTGGGAATTTCTAAAATTAAACCAAGGGGGTTGTGAATCCCCCCAAGGGAAGTAATTGTTTTGGCATGTGGTTATTAGCTTGTAGGTGTAGTTGGTATGATGATACCAATAATGTATACCTAAATTTATATTGTGGTTCAATAAATGGGATTGCGTGATAAATGTTTTTAATTGGGCTTTAATGAGGGTTGTATAGCTGAGTTGTGAAAGTGGTGGTCCCAAGGGACCCACACTGGAAACTATGGTTGCTGACACGGGGGTCTATATGACCGAGTGGTTGGAGTCCCTCTTATTATCATTTGATTGGGAGGTTTGAGTCCCCCCATATCATATTACACTATTTGGATCTCGTGTCACCTTGATATGTAGGGAGGTTTGAGTCTCTCATAAAGCATATGTATATACCCTCTGGTTCATGCGGCCACACGCACTGAGGCCCTACCAATTGGGGAGAGCTGGGCCTGTATAACTCGTGGGTGCCCTGTAGGTTATAATGGTTAATCTACACAACCCAGGATAAAGTTCTAAAGCACATGTTAAGCCTTGTTCCCTTTCCCGGCATGTGATATATATACGTATATGAATTTTATTATATGCACTGGTTTTAAATGATTTTGAATTGTTGATCATGGCATTATTTTATCCTTAACCCCGAGTTATATGCTAGCGTTCACCCCGCCAATCATCTTCGGGCTTTGTATCCCCACGCTATGCAAGAACTGGTCATACCTCTACTCCTCCTTCTTAGTGATTAGGATTCCGGATCAGCTCGTGAGTTGACATTGAAGTGGTGAGCTTCTATACATCGGAGCTCTATATTTCATGTTTTAGTCTCTTATGTCTCAGACTATTTTGACTTATTTTGGCTATAATCGGGGGCATGTCCCAAAACTTTAATAATATTCAATTGTTGTTCTTTGTTTAGAAGGTTTTTTTTGGATTACTGTGGATATTAGGCGATGTTGGTCGGTTGTTTGGCCAATCACCGATCGTCAGTTATAGACATGTTTTGATTTTCTTTAAACTTATTGTGTGCTATCTTTTTATATGTTAGGAATTCATCTGTCATTGGGGAATGTTGTGTTCTATTTGATTAGGTGCAGGGGTGATCTCCGGTCCATGTGGGACTTGAAATACCCATCATGGCCAGGACCTGGTTTGTATTGTGATAGTCTTAAATATATTTATAGTTTAGATACTTTAGATTATTTTATTAAATTCGGTAATAAAGGCTTGTACTAGTGACAACTAGACCTGATATATAGTGTTAAGATGTTATTTTTTTCTTTATTATTAGAATTATTTCTATTCTTCCTTTTCATATTTTGATTCACTTTGATTATTGAGTTTGGGTTGGGATAGGCTTACTATACGAGAGGGTCTCACAGTTGTCATCACAGACTCTACATTGAGTTGTGACATTTTGGTATAATGGCCCCAGGTTTATAGGTGTTATTAGTAAAAGCTGAGTCTGATAGATTCTTATGAATCAATGTAAAGATGTCTGTTATCTATATTCGGAAGGCAAGATGAGTTCAGGAAAAATCCACTTCTTTATTATATGTTGTACATTCATAGGTTAATATGAATCAAAGACCTCTTATTTATTCTCTCGTAAGAAAATGGCTCAGACTTTCATTTCGTATGCTTCTTCAAGGTTTTAGACTCTAGGTACACAATTAGTTATTGTTATAAATTCTCCTAGTGTTGATGAGACTTTTTTGGCTATTGCCGCACATCTATTGACATTACCTATTATGTTCGTGGAGGGATATAGAAGGTTTATTAAGTTTATGAGGATGGATTCTCCTTGATTCGATGGATATGTTATGGTTGATGCTTATAGGTTCTTCGTTGGTTGTAATAAGAGATTGAATAAGTTAGTCATGGTAGACTCTAATGTATTAGATTTTACTACCTTTCAGTCATTTGAAATAGCTAGACAATGCTAGAGGATTTTTATCGAGGGCGGACCAGATGGATCACCTTCTTTTTTTAGGGATTATTTTACTCAAGAGTTTCTAGATAAGTTTGTGTAAGGGTGCAAGAGGTGTATCAGCAAATGGCTCCATTGGATTGACGATGATAGTGACATGCATGGTAGAGAATAGACTTCTTATGGGCATTCTCAAAGATAGCTAGGCATGGTAGACATTTGGGTTCTTTAGATCCAGTTTGGAAACTCCTACTCTTTCAGGTAGTTTTATAGTCATGACCCGAGATTACCCCCTAGTCGTAACACGATTCTTGGAACCACAAATGATCTCAAGCTAACCCACGATCTGGCATACTGCTTGAGCAACTGATTTAAATTTTATAAAAACTAAATTTACTGAGCGGAAACATGATTATGAGAAAGTCTAAATAAATGTAATATTGATTAAGTTTACAACATGATAAATCTGAAGAAAGAAATTGAATTACTTATCATGACTCTGACTGACTATCTAGAAAGCCTCTATTATACTGACTATAGATAGCTGGGACATACCTCCAACTACCACTAATCAATACTTATGTATAATAAAAATATAACACATAAACTGCAATGGACTGGAGTTTGCGAAATAGGAGAACTCATCACCTGCTGGCTGAAAGTTAAGAACCATCTAACCCTGGTGTCTGGACTACTTCTGGTACCTACATTATGAAACAATGTAGCCACACAGTCGTATATGTGGTTAGTACTTTTGGAATGTACTAGGTAAGTGAGGGAGAATACAATAAGTAAAACTGAATAGATACATAATCATAAACATGCATGCAAAGTACAAGTAGACTCACCAATAGACTGAAATCAACTAAAAACTGAAGTATCTTAAACACGAATAACAAACATAATCTGATAAGCTGATGAATCACTACACTTAGTTTCTCAGATCCTTACTTTTGTAGAATAAGTAGAACTGAATCTAGAAAGCGGTAAAATATGAATATTGTATGTAAACCTTATGTAAAGCTAAACATGATGTAAAACTGAACTAAGGATCATGTATGGAGAATGAAAAACATGGACACATAAAACTGAGAATGCAAAACCAAGTACAGCATGTACTGACATGATTTGAATACATGAATAATCTATAAAATTGATTGAATAATTATTGAAATCTAAATAATTGGTCAAGCAAACCTAAACAGAGATAAACTGAATACTAACTGAAATTATAGGAGCTATCATGTAATCGAAATGCCTCATTCTGAGCAAATCGGGGTCCCATTTGTAGCCCCAGTTGGAAGGGTGTCAGTACCTTGCCACGGGTACTAACACAAGGCTATGTGGATCCATGAATCATGAATTGCGAAGGAATAGGGTGTCACCCTCTACTTGCAGGTGCCCCTGAGAGAATGTCAACCTTCTACTGGAAGGACGACCTCTCAAAACCTACACTAGCTACTTAGTTTTGGAAATTAGGGACTGCTACTAAAGGTCACACCCTCTACTAGCAGTTGAGCCCCCATCCCTAGGTTCACTCAATGCTAAATCCTACTCCCAACTGAAATGATACTGGAATTATGAACTAGTGCATGCACTAATGACTGATATACTCAAAAATGGTATTCTGAAAACTAATAGTGCATGCATAATATGAAGCAATCATGAACATGAGAGTTAAAGTATTTAACATGAAATAATATTGGGTATAACAATAAAATCATGAGTTAACTGACTCATTACTTGAAAAGTTTGAAATGCAAGTAAATATGTAGGTATCGGGTATTCATAACCAGCCAGCACTGAATGATTAAAAAATTTGATAATAACACCTAAAACAGTGACATAAAGTAATAATTCAAATACCCAAAGCATGAGACATTTATATAGCCTGATAAATTTCATGAAATTGAACTGGGGAATGATTTAACCTTTGAAAAATATCATGTTGATACAGTTTAAACCATAATTTTTGAATATGACATGATGTTGACTAAACATGATATAGCGTTTTGAAACTTCAAGTATATATAAGCATGAATTACATGGGTTAGAACTATTAGCATGGCTTCAATGTAAATCAATGAGAGAACATGTAAAATTTCATAATTTCATTGAATATTACATGGGTACTTGAAATTCAAAGCATGGAATATACTATTTTACATGGAACACACATTAACTTGGCTTGAATTTAGATTTATGAAGAAAAGCATGGATTAATTCATCTTGAACATGTATATTTTCATCAAAAGAGGAGAAATTCATACTTTAAACTAAAAAAAAGGATTTTTGGGCTCAATGGGTGGAAGGAACCCATTGATGAATATCCCACATACCTCAATGGTTAAATTCTTGATGAAAGCTGGAATTTGAAAACATAAACTCTTGAATTCTTGATTTCTTGAAGGAAAACACTTGAATTTTGAGGCTTGAGAGATGACTTAATAAGAAAATTATAATCTTGATGTTCTTGAGAATAGAGAGGATTAAGGGAATTTAAAATTGATTAGTAATGGATAATGACTCCTATTTGATTATTTTAAGTCGTGGGGAGTAGGGTTTGAGGTGAGGAAAAGACAAAAAAAACCCTAGGGAAACTAAATGAAAATTGCAGGATTTTTTAATTGATGACTTAATTTATAGCTTATAAACTAGTTGAGGTCTTATCAACTTAGTCATCAACCCATAGATGGACTTAGACATTTTCTGATTAAGGTTGATGATGAGGTTGATATCTCATCACTTAGTTGACGTCTTATCACCTCAAGTTGTCACCTTATAGATGGATCGGTTAAGGCTGATAACGAGGTTGATAGCTCGTCACTTAGTTAACAGCTTATCACTTCAAGTTGTCACCTTGTAGCTGGATTTGGTCACATTTTGTTTAAGGTCGACAATGAGGTTTATAGCTCGTCACTTAGTTGATGGCTTATCACCTCAAGTCGTCACCTTATTGACAGGTGGATACTTTGAACTAAAATGAGCATAACTTTCTACTTTGATATCGGACTAAGGTAAAACCAGATGCGTTGGAAAGACGAATAGAAGATATTTAGTTTTATATGTAGTAGGACACATGATTCTTTATATTATAGGAGATACACTCATTAAAATTGGAGCCTAGATGGAGAATCCTTTAAAACTTTATCGATAGAAAAGTCCTTAACTCGTCTCTGCTCTAAGTGCTTCCTATGACCACGATTCACATTGAAAACACTTTATACATAAGGTAAATGATCATAAAACAAATATTCATACCCAAAAATTTTGATAAGAGCTTACACACGTAGGAATGATGATTTAAAGTCTTGCCCAAAACTGTTGGGTGTTACATTATCTCCCCCTTAGAATCATTCGCCCTCGAATGATGGGTAGAAACATATTGAACTTTAGAAGTATGGAATAATGTAGACATGATGTGTCTGCTAAAGAAGGATGTAGTTGAGCTAAAGCATTAAAACTTCTATCATAAAACTGATTTCTGAGATGCCTTGACTTTATTGATTATAAGGAGTTGATTTATCTTGAGAGTTTAGAACTCACTTGAAATTTTCATGATATAACCATGCATATAGAACTTTGAAGTGATAACTGATGCGATAAAAATTCTAGGAGTTACTAAGGATGGAATAAAGTATGTGACTTCTCATTTAGGAATTATCCCTCAACAAGACACGTATAAACATGAATCATGAGATAATAGACCAAGGTCGTACAAGGAGAGTTACATTATCTGAGCTGGAATACTTGGAAAACTAAGATCATGCATTGAACACTTATGAATTGAGTCCTGACTAAATAGCTGAATATGAAACATGATGCATGGACAGAACTAAATTTTCAATTTACATGTATTCGAGCATATTCATGAAACTTCGGATAGTAGGACTAGATGGAAAGATGGAAAACCATAGGAACTTATCTTTCTAGCTTCTAAACTGAATTGTTGGCTATCCAGACTGAATTATATTGAAAGCTTTTGCTCAAATGGAGTATTTCTTCAATAGTCTATCTAAGAAGTTCTATTAACATTAGGGAGCAAATAATCTTGGGCATAATCTGAGTGAGATATCTAAATAAGGAATCTCAATATAGCTATAACTCTGTAACATGGAACATAGGCCTTAGGCAATGCAACTACTACATTCAATCTTAGACATACTTCTCAAATACTCCCTCAACTATACGTTTTCCCTTCAATATTGCACTTCACTTAAGGCCACTTATAATCTTCATATGGGCATTGATAACTCTATCTTCTAAAGTCTGAGCTAAACTAAATTCTCTCACTATGTTCAAGCCTACTTGAAATTATAAAGTGCAACACATAACACTTAATAATAGTCTAAACTATGAATTTGATACCACATACGTGTTTCACATCTTTCATCTCAAGAATAATTCCTTTTATCACTTCAACAACTAAATTCAATCACTTACTAGGAATTCACTAACACACAATTCATTTATCCACATATATACAAACATGACATTCAAGCCTATCATTATAACCACATATAAACTTCTGGTCAACAAACCCACCTAGGAACCTTTACCATATTCTCAAATATCTCCTGTCAATAATGACTCACATGCACTGTCCCTAATAAAACACACATAGAATTCTCAACTAACCATGATAGATATCAAAATCTTTACCTGAATCTTTCTTCAATCTTATAGACTTATATAGAACAAGCATACAATAATTTTTCCTCAATAAAAAACACTTACTGTCTCTCTTGTAAACCATTGATTGTCAATTTTTCATCACCACTATCTTAACTTTAAGGAGAGGTAACTAAAAGGTTAGAACATGAGGACATGAAGCATGTAAAAATACTAGACATAACTTTGACACTTAACTGAGGCATGAGGAATAGAGTATCAACGTCATGAATTTATTAAAGAGATTTAAATTGAGGACATACATGGCATATTCTTAATTTTGTTGATCATTAAGAGTGTAGCATGAGTACCTAGAACTGAACATACTGTAAACCATGGGTACATGAGTCATGAGTTGTATGACCTGAGTTTGTGATTCATAAATTCATGAAATATGATTTGTACTAATGAGTGAACTGGAACTCCTTATACTAGGAATGAGGAGTGCAAATGATTCTATATAAAGTGCATGAATATGATCTATGATCATAGAGCTGACTGGTGATAAATGGGTAGATGTCGTGACGACTGAAGTATAAAAATTAACACTAAGATAAGAATGGGTTGGATATCTTCCTCCCTATTGTTGTTCTACAACATAGTGTCATCATAACTAGAATTTAAAAGACTAAATTGGTTTCTTATTCTATCATCTCCCCCTGTAATGCCCCAAATCCGGTATCCAAAATGCTACACGATGCTCATGACCCCAAAGCACCACAAGCTAACCCATGACTGATATCTATACCTATATACTGCATAAAATACTTTATAATATGGAAACATAAACTGAAAGGCCATAAGTTTCAATACTGAACATGATCTGAATAATATAATATCTGTGTAGGGTAATAGAATACCCAAAACAAAACTGAACATACTAATGTCTGAAACATGATAGTCACGAAAGCCTCTAACTGACTGAACTGTCTGAGTAAGGAGTTGATGGGACATGTCTCAAACTAACTCCAACTAATAAACTGATTAATGAGATAATAGGGAAAATAATCATGTCCGCGAAAGATAAGGACTCACTTCTAAATCTATCTGTGGATATCTAGAATCTACTGTTGCTCTGGAGCTTGTGTCTCTAAACCTATGGTATAAGACACCATAGAACAAATGTGTTAGTACTTTGAATGTACTAGTATGCATGTGAGGTAGGCTGAATGCATGGGGTTCATATGCAAGAACAATAATAATAACTAACTAACTATCATGAGTGTGAGAATACATGCATGAGACATAACAACTAACACTAATACTGTGATAACATAATTACTGAATCTAAATATAACTGATAACATGAATGACTGTATCTGAAAGTCCTGAATCTGATGGAACTATCTGAGTTCCATATTGTATCTGAGTTGACTGTATGTGACAGTCCTAAAATCTGAAGAACTATCTGAGTTCTATTACGGAGACTGATTGACTATATCTGACAGTCCTAATTCTGTAACATAAAATTGTGGGAAGTAGTTATCTAACTGACATGCCCCTAATACGCCTTATGGCTGAGTTGGGGTCCAATCTGTAACCCCAATTGGAAAGGTGTCAATACCGTACCACCGGTAATTACAAGCTATGGGAGACCCTCATCTGATAGTGTCCTCTATACAAGAACAGTGGGGCCCTTATCTGACAGTTCTTATCCACCTCATCAACCCTCATCATACAGTGTTGATGTCTCAACCTATGCTGGATATATAATTCTGGAATGCAAGGATGACTTCTAAGAATCACACCCTCATCTGATAGTGTGTGTTCCCATTCTTGGGTTCACTCTTTGCTAATTCCTACTCCTATCTGAATAGACTCTGAACATGATTTACTGAACTAAACATGGACTGAGTTATTAAATTTCATTGACTGATGGAATACTGCTGATATCTGACAACTGACTGAGGTCATGAGATCATGGAGATTTCCTGAGTCATAAGACTATCTGAAGTCTAAGGATCATAGCTTGACTGAGAGTATCGTGAAAACATGACATGGCTCTAGGCACACAACTAATATTTCGGGTACGAGTACCCCCAGGACTTGATGGAAGGAAACTGACAAAGCATGACTTGTTTGAATACATAATGATCATCATAATACATTTACTGAAGCATTTCATCAAAACATGTGATAGGCATAACTTGTACATACATGGGGATTTCATGGTATCATGCTAATTGGGAATTTTTCCTTCATCTAAGTATTTAATCAAACATATGGTAGGCATAGAATATGTAAACAACATCATACAATAATTAACTGTCATGATTTAATTCTAATTTAATCACTTAGGGGTTTAGTCATAGGATTTCATGAATCTATACATATACAAATCAACCCATATGGAATTTAGTACTCATTCATGGAATACAATTCAATTACTCATTATCAACATGAACAAGAGTAGCCAAATCATAAAATTCATAAGAAAATCCATAACTTGAATTTAGAAAAGGGATTCTTGGGCTTCATGGATAAAAGGAGTCCATGAATGAACACTATGCATACCTTAGTTCATGATTTCGTAAAGATTGACGATGAAACTTTCTTGGAATTGGATCTTCTATGAAAACCCTAGCTTGTTCTTGAGGTTTTTTTTAGAGAAGAGAGTGTATTTTGGGTGAAAAGTGGCTGAATCACGTGTTAAAGGGCTTAAATAGGGGTGGAAAGTTGACCTTTTTAACCCTGGATGGTCATTTAATTTCAATAAAATTTTCCCGAACTGAACCCCTGGTGCGATGCGGTGCTATCGCACCATGTCACTGGAATTTGACAATTGCGAAACTGATGGATGGCGCGATGTGGAGCCATCGCGTTGCCACTTCCTTTGTGACCTGGAAGTTTTACGCGATGCGGGGAAAATCGCGTTGAGACACTGAAAAATGGACAATTCTGAATTTGGGCCCTAGCACGATGTGCCATAATCGCGGACGCCTACTGGAATTTTCCAAATACCATTTCCTCTTGTGACGCGGCACGCCACTAACTAATATGGCACTATTTTACGATGAAAACTTGAAATAGTCATAACTTCTGACTCGGTTATCGGATTCGAGAAAATCTTATACTGATGGAAAGCTTATTGAATTTCCCATATGACAAAAAGTGAAAATCTTGAAAATTCCTCATGGAATAACCATCATTCAATTTAGAATCTAATACTAGACATTCTTGAGATGAAATTAGCTAGGAAAAGTATGGGTATTACAATATCTCCCCCTTGAGAATATTCGTCCTCGAATGATACTGACTGAGAGGGGAGAAAAGACAGCTGACATACATACCAAACTTGAATAACTGGAATATGATCTCATGACTGATATTACTAACAAACTGAACATATAATACTGAACATGCATATCTGATGCATGTCTAACTGATTCATGAATGCATGACTGAGTGTTCTGAAGAATTAAGTTTCTCATAATGAGAATGTATGTATGATGCATAATTACATAACTGGATTGATACATGAGTGAATGACTAAATATGCAATGGTACTTGATACCATGTTTATAATGGGAATATGAGCATGAAACTACATACCAAGTTTATGATGAACACTAAACATGAAACTGATTAAGCTTAAGGAGAACTGTTACCTTGAGTTTGATCTGAGTTGGCGAAGAAGAGGTGAGGAAACTTGGTATGCATGTCTTCCTATGCTTCCCAAGTAGCTCCCTCGATGGACTGATTTCTCCAAAGAACTTTAACTAAAGGGATTTCTTTGTTCCTCAATCTACAAGTCTGATAGTCTAAGATTTTGACTGGAATCTTTTCATAAGAGAGAATGTTCTGAAAATCAATGCTTTGAATAGGGACTACAAATGATAGGTCACCTATGAACTTCTTGAGCAAAGAGACATGAAAGACTGGATGAACTGAGGCTAGATCTGAAGGCAATTCGAGCTCGTAAGCTACCTACTGAATCGACTGAGAATCTTGAAGGGACCAACATATCGGGGACTGAGTTTTCCTTTCTTGCCAAACTGTTTCACTCCCTTCATGGGAGAGATCTTTAGATAGACATAGCTACTAATATCAAACTCGAGATCTTTTCTACGAACATCTGCATAATACTTCTGTCGGCTATGAGAAGCCCGAAGTCTTTCTCTAATAAACTGGACTTTTTCAAAGATATCGAATACCAAGTCAGGCCCTATAACTGAGGCCTCAATAACTTCGAATCAACCAATTGGATACCTATATCTCCTACCATAGAGAGCTTCAAATGGAGCCATCTGAATACTGGAATGATAGATGTTGTTGTATGCAAACTCAATCAAAGGTAAGTGTTCATCCCAACTTTTCTTGAAATTGATTGCACACGCCCTTAGCATATATTCTAACATCTAAATAGTCCTTTCTGCTTGACCATCTTTCTGAGGATGAAAGGCTATACTAAGATGAACTTGGGTACCAAGTCTTTTTTGGAATGCTTTCCAGAAATGAGAGGTGAACTGGATACCTCTATTTGAGATAATGGACAATGAAACACCATGCAATCTAACCAACTCCTTGATATAGAGTTTTGCGTAATCCTCGGCTGAATAAGAGGTATGAACTGGAAGGAAATGAGCTAATTTGGTCATTCTATCTACAATGACCCAGACTGAATCATGTTGATGACGAGTTCGAGGCAAACCCATCACGAAGTCCATGTTCACAACTTCCCACTTCCTAGTAGGAATACTGAACTCCTGGATAGACCCACTAGGCTTCTGATGCTCTATCTTAACCTGCTGACATGTAGAGCACTTTGCCACAAACTCTGTAATGTCTCTCTTCATTCTACTCCACAAATATATTTCCCGCAATTCGCGGTACATCTTTATGGACCCTAGATGAATAGAGTAGCATGCACCATGCGCTTCTGCAAGAATTTACTACCTTAAGTCATCTACACCTGGAACACAGAGATGACCCTGACAATAAAGGACACCATCTCCACCTTAGGAGAAAACCTCTACTTTTTTATCCTGGACTGACTCTTTCCACTTGACAAGGTAGGGATCTCTATCTTGCTTTTCTTTTACCTTAAAAACTAGAGATGATTCTGAACTACTCTGAACCCATATATCACCCTCTTCTGTATCGACTAAGCGAACATCTATTCTGGTAAGCTGATGGACTTCCTGACCTAACTTCTTCTTACTGTCCTCAACATGAGAAACACTACCCATGAATAGTCTACTGAGAGCGTCGGGCACTATTTTGGCCTTCCCCGGATGATGAAGGACACTCATGTCATAATCTTTCAAGAGCTCTAACCACCTTCTCAGACGAAGATTGAGATTTTTTGAGAAAAGACATACTGAAGACTTTTATGATCAGTGAACACATCTATATAAAAACCGTATAGATAATGCCTCTAAATCCTTAAGGCAATGACTACGGACTCAAGATCATGAGTAGGATAATTCCTCTCATGGGGCTTAAGATGTCTGGAGGCGTAGGCTATGAACTTACTATGTTGCATGAGGACACAACCCAAACCTACTCTGGATGCATCACAATACACTACAAAACCATCTGGACCATCTGGAAGAGCTAATACTAAAGCTGAGGTGAGTCGAGTCTTCAACTCCTGAAAACTCTTCTCGAAAGGATCTGACCACTGACACTTGACTTTTTTCTGAGTCAATCTGGACATAGGCAATGAAATACAAGAAAATCCCTTAACAAACCGTCTGTAATAGCCGGCCAAACCTAAGAAACTTCTAATATCTTATGGAGAGATAGGGCGAGGCCAGTTTCATACTGCTACGGTCTTTTGAGGATCCACTCTAATGCCATTACCAAAAAGATATGACCAAAGCATTCTACTGACCTTAGCCAAAATTCCCAATTACTAAATTTGGCAAATAGCTGATGATCTCTGAGAGTCTGAAGTACTATTCTGAGATGGTCTGCATGATCACGCTCACTGTGGGAATAGACCAGAATATTATCTATGAAGACTATGATGAACATATCCAAGAACTTCTTGAACACATGATTCATGAAGTCCATGAAAGTGGTTGGGGCATTGGTAAGACCAAATGACATGACTAGGAATTTGAACTAACCATACTGAGTACGAAAAGTTATTTTTGGAATATCACATTCTCTGACTCTGAGATGATGATAGCCGGATTTGAGGTCTATCTTAGAGAAATAATTGACACCCTGAAGTTGGTCAAACAAGTCATCACTTCTAGGAAGAGGATACTTGTTCTTAACCGTGACCTTATTGAGTTGACGGTGGTCTACACACATCCTAAGAGAACCGTGTTTCTTGTGCACGAATAATACTGGAGCTCCCCATGGAGAAATGTTGGGCCTGATGAATCCCTTATCTAAGAGATCCTTCAATTGTTATTTTATTTATCTGAGTTCTGCTAGTGCTATTCTGTATGGCGGAATATATATATGTTGAGTATCTGAATGAAGATCAATGTCAAAGTCTATTTCCTTTTCGGGAGAAATTCCTGGAAGATCTTCGGGAAAGACATTTGAATATTCATTCACCACTGGGACTGATTCAAGGCTGGAAGTTTTGGAACTAGTGTCCTTAACTCAAACAAGATGATAGACACATCCTTTGGATATCATTTTTCATGCTCGAAGGTCGGAAACAAGCTGACCTCTGAACGCTGAAGTACTACTCTTCCACTCAAGGACCGGTTTATTTGGAAACTAAAACTGGACTATTCTATTTTTGTAGTCAACTGTGGCATAGCAGGAATGAATCCAATCCATGTTGAGAATGATATCAAAATCAGTCATCTTTATTTCGATTAAGTCTGCTGAAGTGACTTTTTGAAATATCATAACCAGGCAATTCCTGTATACCCGTCGAGCTATGATTGTTTTACCCACTAGGGTAGAGACTGAAAAGGGCTCTACTAGGATTTTGGGACTGATTCCAAAATTGCCTGCTATATAGGGAGTAACAAAAGACAAAGAAGATCCTGGATCTAGCAAAGCGTAAACATGTACATGAAAGATCTGTAATGTACCAGTAACTACATCAGGAGAATTTTCCTGATCCTGTTGGGACTGAAGAGCATAGAGACAATTTGGGCATTGCCCACTAGTAGTACTGGTGGTGGCACCCTGCTGATTTAGGCAACTCGACTGAACTGGGGAGCGGAGATGACTCTAATAACATGACTGAGGGCAGTCTCTGATTCTTTGGCCTGGCTTGCCACAATCAAAATAGAAATTATTACCTGCTCTGCAAGCATCATTGTGGTTCTTACCACAAGTCTGACAAAGGGGATTAGTTCGGGTATTGCTAACACTTCCCTGAGACCTAGAGCCTGGAGCTCTATCTCTGTTACCCTCCCTGAACTTAGGATCTAGAGCATTGGCTGAAGAAGAGAATGGAACTGATGACTTAGGACAAAACTGGGAACAGTTTCCACCTTCTAATTTTGGCTGAGCGAAGTTAAAACTACCTGTCTTCGCTCTCTTATTCTGCTTCTCCCTTTGCTTTATCTTCTACTCCTCTATCTTTTGAGCATGATTCATAAGCCTGGCTAAATTCATGTCACTGTTCAGCATAGCAGATCTACACTCATTTACCATGCTATCATTTCCCTTGAAGCGAACTTACTCATCTTGGCTCTGTTGTCTGCAACCACATAAGGGGCATATCTGGCTAATTGAGTAAAATTAATATAATACTCTTTCACTGTCATATTTTCCTACCTGAGGTTGAGAAATTGTAGCACCTTAGCCTCTCTAAGCTCTTGAGGAAAGAATTTGTCCAAAAATGCATTGACAAACTCGTCTCACTCTATAGGACCTACATCATCTGACGTCTTTGACTTCCATTGTTTAAACTAAGTATGATCCACATCCTACAACTAATATATAGCTATCTCAGCACTCTCAATAGTAGTCACCCCCATGATGTCTGTCACCTTCTGAACCTGATCAATGAATTCCTGAGGGTCCTCATCTACCTTAGACTCAAGGAAAGACAGAGGATTCATTCGGGTGAAGTCTCGAATCCTAGCTATGGCGGAATTGGCCACTGGGTTAGCCGGAACGACAGTTGGTCATTCATTCTGAGCAGTAACTGAGTTATCAAGAGTAGTGAATGCAGCTCAAAACTCTTCATGAGAAACATGTTCTCCCAGTGGTTCTTCAGGCTGAGGGCTGGTTGATTCCCATTTCTTTTATTAGGAGAAATGTTCTGTAGAAGAAAGGGAGAAATGGATTAGACTGAAAGATTGGCTTAAGATTTTGGTCAATGGTACGACACTAATGCTAAAGGAGGGGAAACTGTGCTTAAAACATCTTATAGCCTCATATACATAAATGTGGCACACAACACACCCGTGTACAAGATTCTACTAGATGCGACTTTCACATTTCCTAGGAATCTATTGAACCTTAGGCTCTGATACCAAGTTTGTAACACCCCAACTTTGGTACCTAGAATGCTACACAGTGATCATGACCCCAAAGGACCACAATCTAACCCATGACTGATATCTGTACCTGTATACTGTAAAAAATACTTCATAATGCGGAAATATGAACTGAAAGGCCATAAGGTTCAATACTGAACATGATCTGAATGATATAACATCTGTCGGGGTAATAGAATACCCAAAATAAAACTAAACATACTGAAGTCTGAAATATGATAGTCTAGAAAGCCTCTAACTGACTAAACTATTTAAGTAAGAAGTTGATGGGACACGTCCCCAACTAATTCCAACTAATAAACTGATTAATAAGATAATAAGGAAAATAATCATGTCCTTAAAAGATGACGACTCACTTCTAACTCTGTCTTTGGATATCTGGAATCTACTATTGCTCTGAAGCTCATGTCTCTGAGCTTATGGTATAAGACACCATAGTGCAAATACGTCAGTACTTTGAATAAACTTGTATGCATGTGAGGTAGGCTGAATGCTTGGGGTTCATATGATTGAACAATAATAATAACTAACTATCATGAGCATGACAATACATGCATGAGACATAACAACTGACGCTAATACTATGATAACATGATTACTAAATCTGAATATAACTGATAACATAAGTGATTGTATCTGATAGTCCTGAATCTGATGGAACTATCTGAGTTCTGTACTTTATCTGAGTTGACTGTATCTGGCAGTCCTGAAATTTGAAGAACTATCTGAATTATGTTACAGAGACTGATTGACTATATCTGACAGTTCTGATTCTATAACATGAAACTGTGGGAAGTAGTTATCTAACCGACATGCCCCTGATATGCCATTATGGTTGAGTTGGGGTCCAATCTGTAATCCCAATTGGAAAGGTGTCAATACAGCGCCATCGATAAAGACAAGTTATGGGCAACCCTCATCTAATAGTGTCCCCTATATGAGAACGGTGGGGCCCTTATCTGACATTGTTTGTCCACCTCATCAACCCTCATCGAACAGTGTTGATGTCTCAACTTATGTAGGCTGTATAGTTCTGGAATGCAAGGATGACTTCTAAGAATTACACCCTCATCTGATAGTGTGTGTTCCCATCCTTGAGTTCACTCAGTGCTAATTTCTACTCCCTTCTGAATAGACTATGAACATGATTTACTGAACTGAAAAAGGGCTGAGTTATTAAATTCTGTTGACTGACGAAATACAACTGATATCTGATAACTGACTGAGGTCATGAGATTATGGAGATTTCTTGAGTCATAAAACTGTCTGAAGTCTAAGTATTATACGTTGACTGAGAGTATCATGAAAATATGACATAGCTCTAGGCACACAGCTAATGTTTCGGGTACGAGTACCCCCAGGACTCGATGGAAGGAAACTGACAAAGCATGACTTGCTTTAACACAAAATAATCATCATAATACATTTACTGAAGCATTTCATCAAAACATGTGATAGGCATAACTTGTACTACATGGAGATTTCATGGTATCATGCTAATCACACACTTTTCCTTCATCTAGGCATTTAATCAAACACATAGTAGGCATAGAATGTGTAAACAATATCATACAATAATTAACTGTCATGATTCAATTCTAATTTAATCACTCAGGGGTTTAGTCATAGGATTTCATGAATCTATACCTATACAAATCAACCCATATAGAATTTAGCACTCATTCATGGAATATAATTCAATTACTCATTATCAACATGAACAAGAGCAGCCAAATCATGAAATTCATAAGAAAATCCATAACTTGAATTTAGAAAATGGATTCTTGGGCATCATAGATGAAAGGAGTTCATGAATGAACACTATGCATACCTTAGTTTGTGATTTCGTGAAGATTGATGGTGAAACTTTCTTGGAATTAGATATTTTATGAAAACCCTTGCTTGTTCTTGAGAGGTTTTTGAGAGAAGAAAGTGTATTTTGGGTGAAAAGTGTCTGAATCATGTGTTAAAGGGATTAAATAGGGGTGGGATGTTGACCCTTTTAACCCTGGATGCGTCATTTAATTTTAGTAAAATTTTCCCGAACTGAACCCCTGGTGCGACACGGCGCTATCGCACCGTTTCACTAGAATTTGACAATTTGGAAACTGAGGGATGGCGCAATGCGGAGCCATTGCGTTTCCACTTCCTTCGTGACCTGGAACTTTGTCATGACGCAGGGGAAATCACGCTGAGACCCTGGAAAATGGACAATTCTGAATTTAGGCCCTGGCACGACGCACCATAATCGCGGACCCCTACTGGAATTTTCCAAATGCCATTTTCTCTTGTGGCGTGGTGCGCCATTGACTAATATGGTAATGTTTTACGATGGGAACTTAAAATAGTCATCACTTCTGACTAGGTTATCGGAGTTGGGAAAATATTATACCGATGGAAAGCTTATTGAATTCCCCACTTGACAAAAAGTAAAAATCTTGAAAATTCCTTATGGAATAACCATCATTCAATTTAGAAGCTAATTCTAGACATTATTGAGATGAAATTAGCTAGGAAAAGTACGGAGTATTACACCCCCTTAGCTTTAAACCATTATTCTAAGTCTGTGGACCCCTTTTAATAAACTCTAAACTAAATTGCAACCACTCTACTCTAGAGTTCGAGATATAACGATACACATAAATAATAACTCACTCTGAAAGACTATCTCTTAAAGTATAAAACCCGCTGCTAGTACTTTCTTCTATGATAAAACTCTTAACTTTATATATCCCCAATAGTCATCATATAATAAATTAAACACTTACTATCATAGAATCTTTGGGAGTATCTCCATACCCTTAGTCCACACCATCTAGAATTTCAAACTCCTCTTTCTATTTGCTCAATCATCAAAGATTCAAACTTAGATTCTACCACTTAACATGGATATCCATAGAACTTCTCATTCACTAATACCCACTTATTACTACTGGATAGGAATCATGAAAGACTAATCCACGCAAAATTTTATGAACATACTCAACCATAACAAGTTTCTCCATTATTGTGGTTGTTGCCTAATCTCCATCTCGACTAAAGCATTAACATACTCTTAGTCTACCTTAACTGAGAAACCTCTCTAAAAGTTCTATTAAAAAGACTATAAAACACCTTCCTGTCTCCATAGATACATGATCTACTAAATCCAGATAAACACTAACCCACTTTACTATTATTAAACTTCTAGGTTCATGCTTCTAACTCTAGATCATATATTGTCATAGGATTTTGAGAAGGGATCTGAAGGCACATATGACTTTATCTTAGTGAATAATTTTCATGATCATAAATGAAATACTTCATACTTTAGAACATAAAAGCACTAGTGGGATAATTTTCGAGCCAACATGCAATCCCATAGCTGTCTTTGGGGACTGTTTGTGAAAACTCTATCATTAGAAATTTAAGCTCCATTGTTTTTGTTACCTTGAAAGTAAGGTAGAGTTGACATGAATAAAGCAAAAGGAGAATCTCTATAAGTTTCTTAAAGAACATCTCTACAGCATGACCTAAGATATAAAAGAAGGAAAACATTTCTTAAATGTCCTGTAGCCTCTCAAAAAAAACTACAGACATCTTCATACTATTCTGAAAGACTCTACTAGACACAGCTTCATAGACACCCTAGGACACATGAACTTTGTGCTCTGATACCAAGTTTGTCACCACCCAAGACTACCCCCTAGTCGTAACACGGTGCTTGGAACCACAAGTTATCTCAAGCTAACCCATGATCTAGCATACTGCTTGAGGAACTGATTTAAATTTTACAAAAACTAGATTTATTGAGTGAAAACATGATCATGAGAAAGTCTAAGTAAATATAACACTGATTAAGTTCATAACATAATAAATCTAAAGAAAGAACTTGAATTACATATCATGACTCTAACTGACTATCTAGGAAGCCTCTACTATACTGACTATAGATAGCTAGGACATGCCTCTAACTACAACTAATAAATATATATGGATAATAAAAATATGACACATGAACTGTAATGGACTGGAGATCCCAAAATAGGAGAACTCATCACCTGCTGGCTGAAAACTGAGAACTACCTGACCCATGTGTATGGACTACTTTGGGTACCTACATTATGAAATAATGTAGCCACACAGACATATATGTGATCAGTACTTTTGAAATATACTGAGTAAGTGCGGGTGAATGTAATAATTAAAACTAAATATATACATAATCTTCAAACATGCATGCTAAGTGCAAGTAGACTCACCAAGAGACTGAAATCAACTAAAAGCTAAAGTATCTTAAAACGTGAGTAACAAAATAATCAAATAAGCCGTCGAATCACTATACTTAGTTTCTTAAATCATTACTTTTGTAGAATAAGTATAAATGAAGCTGGGAAGCGGTAAAACATGAATATTGTATGTAAATCTCATGTAAACCTGAACATGCTGTAAAATTAAATTGATAATCATGTATGGATACTGAGCATGAACAATATGGACATGTAAAATTGAGAATGTAAGACCAAGTAAAACATGTACTGACATGATTTGAATACATGATTAATCTATAAAAATTAACCAATTAATTACTGAAATTTGATTACTTGTTTAAGAAAACTTGAATAGAGATAAACTGAATACTGACTGAAATTATG
The DNA here is from genome assembly GCA_030864215.1 of Capsicum pubescens. Classification (NCBI taxonomy): domain Eukaryota; kingdom Viridiplantae; phylum Streptophyta; class Magnoliopsida; order Solanales; family Solanaceae; genus Capsicum; species Capsicum pubescens. The sequence goes on from CM061546.1 coordinate 187,417,723, forward strand.
GGAGCTATCATGTAACCGACATGCCCCAATCTGAGAAAATCGGGGCCAACCTGTAGCCGCAGTTGGAAGGGTGTCAGTACCTTGACACGAGTACTAACACAATGCTTTGTGGATCCACTAATAATGAGTCCCAAAGGACTAGGGTGTCACCCTCTACTGGTAGGTTCCCAAGAGAGAATATCAACCATCTACTTGCAGGAAGACCTCTCAAAACCTATGTTGGCCACTTAGTTTTGGAACTCAGGGACTTCTACTAAAGGTCAAACCTCAACGCAGGTGAGCCCCCATCCTTGGATTCACTCGGTGCTAAATCCTACTCCCAACTGAACTGACATTGGATCATGAACAAGTGCATGCACTGATGACTGATATGCTCAAATATAATATTCTGAAAACTAACAATGCATGCATAATATGAAGATATCATGAATATGAAAACTAATGTATTTAGCATAAAATAATATTGGGTATAACAATAAATCATGAGTTGATTGACTCATTACTTGAAAAGTCTTAAATGCAAGTAAACATATAGGTATCGGGTATTTATAACCCACCAGCACTGAATGAGTAAAAAATTGATATAAACACTTAAATAGTGACTTAAAGTCATAATTTGAAGACCCAAAGCATGAGCTATTTCAATAGACTGATAAATAACATAAAATTGAACTAGGGAATGAGTTAACCTTGGGAAAATCTTATGTTGGTACTGTTTAAAGCATAATTTTAGAATTTGACATGATGTTATCTAAACATGACATGGGATTTTGACACTTCAAGTATATATGAGCATGAATCATGTGGGTTAGAACTATTAGCATGGCTTGAATGTAAATTAATGTGAGAATATTTATAATTTTATAATTTCATTGAATATTATATGGGTACTTGAAATTCAAAGCACGAAATAAACTAATTTACATGAAACACATATTAACATTGCTTGAATTTAGATTTACGAAGAAAACATGGATTAATTCATCCTCAACGTGTATATTTTCATCAAAAGAGTAGAAATTCATACTTTAAACCAAAAAATAGGGATTTTTAGGATCAATGGGTGGAAGGATCCCATTGATGAATATCCCACATACCTCAATGGTTAAATTCTTGAAGAAAATTGGAACTTGAAAATATGAACTCTTGAATTCTTGATTTCTTGAATGAAGAAACTTGAATTTTGAGGCTTGAGAGATGACTTGATGAGAAAACCCTAATCTTGATGTTCTTGAGAATGGAGAGAAGTAAGGGCCTTTAAAAATTATTAGTAATTGCTAATAACTCCTATTTGATGATTTTATGTCATCGGGAGTAGGGTTTGAGGTAAGGAGAAGACCAAAATACCCCTAGGGAAACTAAATAAAAAATGCAAGATTTTTCAGTTGATGACTTAGTTCATAGCTTATCAACTAGTTGATGGCTTATCAACTTAGTCACCAACCCATAGATGGATATGGACACTTTTTAATTAAGGTTGATGATGAGGTTGATAGCTCATCACTTAGTTGATGATTTATCACCTCAAGTTTTCACCTTGTGGCTGGATCGGTTAAGGCTGATGATGAGGTTGATAGCATGTCAATTAGTTGATGGCTTATCACCTCAAGTCATTACCTTGTATCTAGATTTGGTCATATTCTATTTAATTCTAACAACAAGGTTAATGTCTCATCACTTAGTTGATGTCTTATCACCTCAAGTCGTCACTGTGTTGACAGACAGACACTTTGAAGTAAGATGAGCATAACTTTCTATTTCGATATCGGATTAATGTGAAACTAGATGTGTTGGAAACACGACTCGAATATATTTAGGTTGATATATAGTAGGAAACATGAATCATTATATTATAGGGGATACTTTTGTTTAAATTGGACCTTAATTGGAGAATCTGTTACAACTCTATCGATAGAAAAGTCCTCAAATCGTCTTTGCTCTATGTTCTTCCTATGACCATGGTTCGCATCGAAAACACTTTATACACAAGTTAAATGTTCATGACACATATATTCATAAACAAATATTTTGATGAGAGTTTACACACATAGGAACGAAGGTTCAAAGTCTTGCTCAAAAGTGCGGGGCATTACATTTATATTTGGGATCTGGGGAACTATATAAGGGATCGCCCATAGTGTTGATAGAGAGATGCATCATTTGTAGCTTAGAGAGATGAAAATCTCTGGTATCGTATTCCTCAGGGTGGACTCAAAGTAGGCGCTTGATATAATGGTCACAAGTATGGTTTTATCAGACTTTTGATCTATTTCGGTGGTCTTTGACTGTAGTTCTACATTATCCTATGAGATTATTTATTTTTCATTGGTTTTTTATGTGATTCATGAGTTTCTTACCATGTATATTCCTATTGCTACCCCAATCAATTATTCCTTTGTAACACCCCAGGAGTACACCCTAGACGTCACACGGTGCTTATGATCACAAGTGACCACAAGCTAACCCATGAGATGGTACCTACTGTGAGCACTGAATAATATACGGGTAATGAACATAGGTGGGAACAACTAAATATGCCATAAGGTTTTAAATACTAAAAAATATATCTCTGAAATCACAAGCCTGGAAATAATTATCTAAAAACAATCGTATGAAAATTGGTAAAATAATAACAAAACTGACTAAACTGACTGAAAGTATCTGAAAGCCTCAAAACTGGTTGGATAAGAGTTGAAGGGACAGGACCAACTAACTCCAATTGCCTAACTGAAGTAAAATACTGAAATAAACATAATCGTTCCTCAAAATATGAGGACTCACCACTGTTATTGTTGCTGATATGCTGGAATATCTAAGTGAGGTCAGGAACTTGAGCATTCGAACCTATGATATGAGACATCATAGCGTAAGAAATGAGTATACGGTCAGTACTTTGAATGTACTGGTATGCTAAATGAGGTTATCTTGATATGCATGGGCCCATGTGCATAAATAATAACTGAATGAATGAATAGCCTGAGATAACTGATGCATAGTATGTATGAAGGTTATAAAATTTGAGAACGCATGGACAAGCATATAACATGATACTGGAATAGTCTGTTATCTTAAATACCAAAATTTGATTACTGATATAACTGATAAACTATATGATATGGTCAAGAAAACCTGAACTAACTTACGAACTAAGACTGAACTAAAATTAGGGTAGCTATCATCTAACTGACATGGACCAATATGAGCTAATTATGGTCCAACTTATGACCCCAATTGGAAGGGTATTAGTACCATGACACGGGTACTAACACTGGCTGTGTGGATCCACTAAAGTGAAGTCCCAAAGGACTAAAGAGTCACCCTTTACTGGTAGGTGCTCTAGTAAGATATATGTCAACCCTAAACTGGCAGGTTAACATCTCAACCTACACTAGCTATATAGTTCTGGAATACAGGGACTGCTACTAAAGGGCACACCCTCAACTGGAAGGTGAGCCCCCATCCCTGGGTTCGCTCAGTGCTAAATTCCACTCCCAACTAGACTGACTCTAATTACTAGACTAAACTAAGCTTACTGATATGATAACTAACTGAACTTATAATACTCTAACATATCCAAAACAATTCTAAAAATACTGAGACTAAGTAAATATCTAAGTTTTCAGGTATTCATAACCCCTAGGATTCAATAATATTAACAGTAGAAACATACTAAAGCTTCAAAGCATAATAAGTAGTCATTGTTAAAAATTCAACCATTTAGGCATTTCATCAAACACTTGAAATTCATGAACTTAGGCATGGGGATGGTTGAAACATGTGGGAATAACATAATCACAACACTAAATCCATACATTGGGGATTTAACATGGAGTTTCATGCTTCAAATGTGTAAGGTCTATTTTCCAACTAAAATCACTTGCAAACATCATGTATAATCGAAATTCATAAAATCTTCATAAAAATAACTCATTGTATACATGTAAATTCATGATTTAAAATATAAAAATAGTTTCTTGGACTCCATAGGTGAAAAGGGCCCATGGATGAACATCAAACATACCTTAAAGCTTTAATCTTTCAAGAGAATTAACTTTCTTGATAGTCCTCGAATGGTGAAGCTTGAATTCTTGAGTTTTATTAAAGGAATAAAGATTGAACTTGATGAATTTGGTGAAGGGTTAGTGTTTATTTGAGAATAAAATTGGGGAAAGTAAGCAAATAATGCCCTATGAGTGGTTTAATCCCGTGTTTTTACGAATTTGGATGCAGGGAAAAGAGAAAACTGCCCTTATGAAATTTAAATTCGTAACTGGGATGATGATTAGGCCATCACCATGATGCACTAAAGATGCACTGCTAAACCCAACATGATGCGCGACAATCGCGGTGATGTTTTGGAATTAAGACCCAAATATGCCTCAATCCTCACCCGAAAAAACCAAAATTTCCCCTAGACATGCGACTTACACCCCTGAACATGAATTAACTTAGAAACCATCATCTCGAGGTTAGGAAGGTCACTTTAAAAGTCATCAAAGTTAAGAGGCCCAAAATAAAACTAAATTTTCAACATTTAGCTAAATTTTCAGGTTCTAAGGCTTTTGTACATGCATCATGAGCTGAACAGAGCTAAGACTAACACGGGGTGTTATATATCTCCCCCTTTGGAATATTCATCCTCGAATAAGACTAATTAAGATAAGAATACCGAGATAACTGAATTCACTTACTAAACATGCATAGCTGAAAACATGATTGCATAACTGAGTCTAAGACATAATACATGACTGGACTGATTCGTGAATGCATGTAATGATAGAAAGATGATTATATAGCTGGAACTGATAATGGAAAAGAGATCATCTAAGGAAAACTATTATCTTGAGTTAAGATTGAGTTAGTAGAGAAAAGATGAGGGTACTTGGTATGAATGTCTGCTTCTGTTTCCCAAGTGGATCCCTCAATGGACTGATTCCACCAAAGAACTTTGACCAAGGGAACTTCTTTGTTCCTCAGTCTATGGGTCTGCCGATCAAGGATTTCGACTGGTATTTCTTTGTAAGAAAGTTTGTCCTGAACAACCTTACTTTCTAAAGGGATACTATAGCTGGATTGCCAATGCACTTCTTTAACAAAGAAACATGGAATACTGGGTGCACTGATTCCAAATCTGCGGGCAACTCAAGCTCATACGCTACCTTCCCATAATGTCTCAAGATCCTGTAAGGGCCCTCATATTAGGGACTGAGCTTCCTCTTCTTTCCAAACCTCTTTACTCCCTTCATGGGAGATATTTTAAAATAAACTAAGTTGCTAATCTCAAACACAAGATCTCTCCTTCTCATATTTGCATAGGATTTCTGTCGGCTTTGGGTTGTCTTAAGTCTTTCGCTGATTAGCTGAACTTTATCCAATGAATCAAATACTAAATTTGGCCCTATCAACATGGTCTTACCTACCTCAAACCAACCAATAGGAGATCTACATCCCCTCCCATAAAGAGCCTTAAATGGAGACATCTAAATACTGGAACGATAATTGTTATTGTAAGAAAACTCAATCAATGCATGTGATCATCCCAACTGCCCTTAAAGTTGATAACACAAGCTCTTAACATGTCCTCTAGGGTCTGAAAGGTCCTTTCTGCCTGACCATCTATCTGAGGGTGAAAGGTTGTACTGAGACAAACTTGGGTACCGAGACCCTTCTGAAAATATTTCCAAACATGAGAGGTAAACTGAGTACCTCTATCTGAAATGATAGACAAAAGACTCTATGCAACCTGATCAACTCTCTAATATAGATCTTGGCATAGTCTTCGGTTGAATAAGAAGTTTAGACTGGCAAGAAACAGGATGATTTGGTCATTCTATCTACAATAAGCCAAATTGAATCATGTCGGTGACGTGAATGAGGCAGCCCTATTAAAAAGTCCATGTTCACCTCCTCTCACTTCTAAGTAAGAATGTTGAACTCATGCATAGTTCCACTAGATCTTTGGTTCTCAACCTTAACCTGTTGACAATTAGCATACTTGTCTACAAACTATGAAATATCACTACTTATTCCACTCCACCAATAGATTTCTCGTAAATCATGGTTCATCTTAGTGGCTCCTGGGTCAATAGAGTAACGCTCACCATGCATTTTTGCAAAAATTCCCTATCTTAAACCATTAACACACGGTACAAATAGTCTACCCTGTCAATCCAACACACCATCTCCCCTTGGGAGAAAACCTCTACTTTCTGATCTCTAGCTGACTCCTTTAGCTTAACTAGACTGGGATCTTTATCTTGATTTTCTTTCACTTCAGCAACCAAAGAAGATTCTGAACTATTTTGGACCCATAAACTACCCTCAACTGAGTCAACCAAATAAACGCCTAACCTAGCCAACTAATGAACCTACTAAACCAACTTCTTCTTATCACTCTAAACATGAGACACACTACCCATAGATAATTTACTAAGGGCATCTTCCACTACATTGGCCTTGTCTGGATGATACAACACACTCACATCATAATCTTTTAACAATTCTAACCACCTTCTCTAGAGGAGATTTAAATCTCTCTGCAAAAACACATACTGCAAAATTTTCTGGTCCATGAACACATCAACATGCACCTCATACAGACAATGCCTCCAAATTTTCAAGTCAAACACAACAGCTGCTAACTCAAGATCATGGGTAGGATAATTCTTTTCATAGGGCTTAAGCTGTCAAGAAGCATAGGCTATGACCTTAAGTCTCTGCATCAAAACACAACCCAAACCAACTCTGGAAGCATCACAGTAAACAATAAACCCATCTGAACCATCCGACAAGGTCAAAACTGGGGCTGAGGTGAGTCAAGTCTTCAACTCCTAGAAACTTTTCTCATAGTAATTTGACCACTAAAACTTGACTTTCTTCTAAGTCAATATAGACATGGGGGATAAAATAAATGAAAACCCTTCAACAAACCATCTATAATGGCCAACCAAACCCAAGAAACTTCAAATATCTGATAGAGAGATGGGTTTGGGCTAGTTTCTCACTGTGTCAGTCTTTTGAGGATCAACCCTAATGCCATCACCAGAAATAATATCGCCAAGAAAATCTACTGATCTTATCCAGAACTCGCACTTCCTGAATTTGGTGAACAACTGATGGGCTCTAAGAGTTTGCAATACTATTCTGAGGTGGTCTGCATGATCAGTTTCATTACGGGAATAGACAAGTATGTCATCTACGAAGACTATGACGAACATGTCCAAGTACTACTTAAACACTCTATTCATCAAGTCCATGAAAGATGTTGGGGAATTTGTTAGACCAAAGGACATGAATAGGAATTCAAAGTGACCATACCGAGTTTTGAAAGTTGTTTTCGGAATGTAACATTCTCTGACTCTAAGCTGATGATAGCCGAATCTTAGGTCTATCTTGGATAAATAACTGGCACCCTAAAGTTGATCAAACAAGTCATTAATTCTGAGGATGGATACTTATTCTTGATAGTGACTTTGTTCAGCTGATGGTAATCGATGTGCATTTTGAGAGAACCATCTTTCTTACCCATAAAAAGGACTGGAGCACCCCATGGGGAAACACTGGGCCAGATGAATCCCTTATCTAAGAGATCTTTCAACTATTCTTTTAACTCTCTAAGATCAGCAAAAGCCATTATATATGGCAAAATAGAGATAAGATGGGTATCACGAAGAAGGTTTATTCTGAAGTCAATTTTCCTTTCAGGAGGAACTCCAGGAAGATCTGCGGGAAACACATCTAGAAATTCCCTTACTACTGAAACTGAATTGAAATTGGGAATCTCTAAACCAAGTATTTAACTCAAACAAGATGGTAAACACACCCCTTAGATATCATTTTTCTCGCTTTAAGGTACAAAACAAGCTGACTCCTAAGTGTTGAAGTACCACCCTTCCATTCAAGGACTGGTTCATTCAGAAACTAAAAATGAACAACTCTATTTCTACAATCAACTAAAGAATATCATGAGTGGAGCCAATCCATGCCGAGAATGACATCAAAATCAGTCATTTCTTACTCCATAAGATTAACTGTGGTGACTTTCTGGGATATTATGACCAGATAATTCCTGTATACCTTCCTGGCTACATTAGCGACAACTACTGGGGTGGACACTGAGAAGGGTTCTGCTAAGTCTTAGGACTGACATTGAAATTAATAGTTATGTAGGGAGATACAAAAGAAAGGGAAGCTCTAGGATCTAACAAATCATAAACATGTAAATAAAAGACTTGTAACATACCAGTAACCACATCAGGAAAACTTTCCTAATCCTTTCGGGACTAAAGTGCATACAATCTATTTGAGCACTGACCACTGGTTTCCCTAGAAGAGGCACTCTACTAAGTCGGGCGACTGAATAGAACTGGGGGATGACTGGACTGACCCTGCTGACCACTATTTGGGCAATCCCTAACTCTGTGGCCTAGATTTCCATACCCAAAGTATACATCACTACCAGCTCTACACACACCCTGATGGTTACAATCATATTTTTGGCAAAGAGGATTTGTACGACCACTGTTCACACTGCCCTAGGACTTAGAGCCTGGCACCCTATCCTGATTATCATTTCTGAACTTCGGCACTGGCATACTAGCTGAAGATAGAGTTGGGAATAAATATTTCTGATGATATATAGGACGGTTACCACCCTCTGACCTCGAATGAGCAAAACTAAATCTACTAGTTTTAGCTCTCTTATTCTCCCTCTCTTTTTTCTTAGGTTTTTGCTCCTCCATCTGTTAAGCATTGACCATCAACCTAGAAAAGTCCATCTCCTTAATCAACATCACGGTTCTACACTCCTTGACCATGCTATCAGCTACCCTAGAAAGATACTTACTCATCCTAGACTTGTCATCAGACACCACGTTAGCAGCATACCTGGCTAGCCGAGTAAACTTAAGAGAATACTCTTTCACACTCATGTTCCCCTACTTTAAATTGATAAACTCCTGCACCTTAGCTTCACTTAACTCCAAGGGGAAGAACCTATCTAAAAATTTTATGGTAAACTTCTCCCATTTAACAGGCCTTGCATCTGCACCTCTATCTCTCTTCCACTGCTTATACCAAATATGAGCAATATCCAGTAACTGGTAAGTACCCAACTCTGCACTCTCACTAGAATTCACACCCATAATGTTAGTTACCTTTTGAACCATATCAAAGAACTGCTGCAGATCCTCATCAGACTTGGATCCTGAAAATAGAGGAGGGTTCATTTGGGTGAAGTCCTGAATCCTAGCTGTGGTAGTATTAGCCACTAGAACGGTTGGGATAGTAGCCTACTGATTATTCCTAATTGCTACTAAGGGGGATAAATTAGTGAATACACCTCTGAATTTGGCATGAGAGACATGCTAGTTCAGGGGGTCTTCCTGAATAGGCGGGGTATGGGCTGATTCCCATTTCTTCTTCTATTAGTCTTTCTGGAAGACATATTCTATAAACATAAAGTAGATTGAATTATAAAGAAAGTTTAAATTGAGATAATGCTCATTTGTATGACATAAATACTAAAAGAAAGGAAACTTTTCCTAAAACATTTTATATCCTCTTGTCCATAAGTGTGGCGCGCTTCACACCCATGCAAAAGACTCAACTCAATGCGACTTTCAGACTTCTTAGGACATTTTAAAACCATAGGCTCTAATACCGAGTTTATAACACCCCAGAATCACACCCTGGACACCATACGGTGCTTACGATCATAAGTGGCCATAAGCTAACCCATGAGCCGGTACCTGCTGTGAGCAATGAAAAATATATGGGTAATGAGCATAGGCAGAAATAACTAAATATTCCATAAGGTTTTAAATACAAAGAAATAACTCTGAAATTATAAACCTTGAAATAAGTGTCAAAAAACAACCATTTAAAAATTGGTAAAATAATGACAAAACTGACTAAACTGTCTGAAAGTATCTGAAAGCCTCTATACTAACTGGATAAGAGTTGAAGGGAACTAACTTCAATTATCTAGCTGAAGTAAAATACTAAAATAAACATAATCGGTCCTCAAAATATGAGGACTCACCACTACTACTACTGCTGATGCACTAGAAAATCTAAGTACTGTACAGAACCTGAGTATCCAAACCTATGATATGAGATATCATAGCGTAAGAAGCAAGTATGCGGTCAGTACTTTGAATGCACTGGTATGCTAAATGAGGTTAGGCTGATATACATGGGCTCATGTGCATGAATAATAACTGATTGAATGAATACCCTGAGATAACTGATGCATAGTATACTTGTAGGTTGTAAAATCTAAGAATGCATGACCAAGCATATAACATGATACTGAAATAGTCTATAAACTGAAATACAAAAATTTGAGTACTAATTTAACTAATAAACTGTATTCTATTGTCGAGCAAACCTGAACTGACTTTCGAACTAAGATTGGATGAGACTGTGGGAGCTATCATCTAACCGACAGCCCCAATATTAGATAATTGGGGTCCAACCTGTGACCCTAGTTGGAAGGGTGTCAGTACAGTTCCACGGGTACTAACACTATCTATGTGGATCTACTAAAGTGAAGTCCCCAAGGACTAAAGAGTCACCATCTACTTCCAGGTGCTGTAGTGAGATATATGCCAACCCTCAACTGGTAGGTTAACATCTCAACCTACACTGGCTATGTAGTTCTAGAACATAGGGACTACTACTAAAGGCCACACCCTCAACTGGCAGGTGAGCCCCCATCCCTGGGTTCGCTCGATTTTAAATCCTACTCCCAACTAGACTGACTCTTATTACTGGACTAGACTAAGCTTACTGATATGATAACTGACTGAACTAATAATACTCTAATATATCCAAAGCTATTCTAAAAATAATGAGACTAAGTAAAAAACTATATTTTTGGGTATTCATAACCCCCAGGACTCAATAACATTTACTGTAGAAACATACTAAAGCTTCAAAGCATAATAAGTTGTCATTGTTCAAAATTCAACCATTTAGGCTTTTCATCAAATACTTGAAATTCATGAACTTATACATGGGGATAATTGAAATATGTGCGAATAACATAATCACAACACTAAAACCATACATTAGGGATTTAACCTGGAGTTTCTTACTTCAAACATGTAAGGGCTACTGTCCAACTAAAATCACTTGCCAACATCATGCATAATCGAAATTCATAAAAGCTTCATGAAAATAACTCATTGTAAACATGTAAATTCATGATTTAAAATATTAAAATAGGTTCTTGAACTCCATAGGTGAAAAAGGCCCATGGATGAACATCTAACATACCTTAAAGCTTTAATCTTGCAAAAGAATTAACTTTCTTGATAGTCCTTGGGTGGTGCATCTTGAATTCTTAAGATTTATTAAAGGAATAGTGATTGAACTTGATGAATTTGGGGAAGGGTTATGGTTTATTTGAGATTAAAATTGGGGAAAGTGAGCAAATAATGCCCTATGAGCGGTTTAATCCCGTGTTTTTATGAATTGGGATGCTGGGAAAAGATAAGACTACCCCTCTAAAATTTAAATTCGTAACTGGGATGCTGATTAGGCCATCACCGTGACGCACCAAGGAGTCCACCGCTAAACCCACCGCGACATGCCATAATCGCGGTGAGGTTCTAGAATTTAAATCCAAAGATTCCTCAATCCTCACCCAAAAAATCCAAAACTTCCCCGAGACATTCTACTTACACCCTTGAACATGAATTAAAACCATCATCTCGGGGTCAGGAAGGTTACATTAAAAAATCATTGAAGTTAAGAGGACAATAATAAAACTAAGTCTTCAACACTTAGCTAAATTTTCAGGTTCTAAGCCTCTTGTACATGTACTATGGGTTGAACTGAGCTAAGACAACCATGGGGTATTACATCCTTAGTAGTAGATCAGGTGTGTCGATCCTATGTTATGACTCAGAGTATATTGTTTGATTATATTTTATTTCTTTGAGTATTGTTGATTTAAATATGATTTTGGTATGATCTTCTAAATGGTTATGTTGTGGAATAGTTTTGGATGGATGGTAGGTATTCGTATATGTAGATTATTGGATATACTTCAAAGGTTTATTTTAGGATTGTGATGTCAATTGGGAACGAGGAAGTGAGTCATCTATTAGGATGGTGAGTTGTCAATAAGTGTCACAACCCAATTTCTGAGTCATGATGAAACCTACTTTACCCCACCATTAAGTAAGCCAAATTATAGGCCAGATCTATATGCAATGGGTTAACTAGTGGGAAAATGGCATAAATGTCATAGATATGTAACTAAACGGCTTACAATCAATAAATTGTGGAATAATAATTAAAATAAAAGAGAAATAAAAATATCCCAAGGCCTAGTAGTGTTGGTACATGAGCCATTAACCCAAAAGAATACAAATATAATCATAGTCAAATATACATCAGTCTCAAAGATAGAAAGACAAAGCAAATATAGAAGAAGAAGAAAAGGTCAACTCCGGCTCCAAGACCTCACCTGGTCTCTAAACTCTAACAAGCACAAATTATAGCATCAATGGTGTCCGCTAGTACTCAGATCTGAAACAAAAAGGTTAAAGAGTGTAGTATGAGTACCAAAGCCTCGAGTACTTAGTAGGCATCTCAGCCACCTGATCATAATATAAATATAATAAAATAGATAAATAATGTTAAGTCAAAGTAAGAGGACAAATCTTGAACAACACTCTAATACTGTACATAAATAACTGGATGAATAATATTAAAGAAAACACACCTATCACTACAAAACTGGACCCCATAAGCTAGTAAGTGCATAAAAGTAAATAGCCCAATGCGGGCCTCCATAAGCCCGGAGGGTGCAATCAAAGTGAAGTAATAACTGAAATTATACTAATTAATTGTATTTTGAAAACATAATTGTGGATTCTTCCATACCGTAAACACCGGACTCGAATTGGTTCCACAACCATCATAAGTAAACTCTCAATATTGTACATGAATTAAAACTTATGTTCTGAATAATATCATAATCAAACTGGTCATAAGGTCATAAATTGCCTCCACTAAATATAAATTTCCAATAAAGGATCATGAATCTAAAACTCCTCAAGCTCTAGAATATAATTTAGATAATGTAACATGCTTATAAAGTCTACAAGGAGCTAACAGTATTCTTAGCCTAAGATGGATTGAATGGGCCTACCTATAATCTTTGAAATCCATTCAAAGGAAAATTCTACCTCAAACTAGGATAAGGTATCTAAATTCCCTGCTAGATATCATATAAGCCATAATTTAGTCCTAAGATAGCAATTCTACCTAAAGAATGAATAACTAAGTCAATTATGCCTCCTTTTTTATTCCTGAATTGACTAAACAATCCAATTCATGTTAAATGTAACTCTAAGTCTTAATTTTCAAATCACATCTAGAACACTATCATAAGTATACTACAATTTGTCCCAATCAATGAGAAAGGTAAACTTTGCCTACCTGAACATAAAAAAGCTCGATGAAATCTGCTAAATCAATGATTTTCCTTTTGAGAAGCTTCAACATGATGCAATGCTATCAAAATGACAATCTACTCATCAATACAAGAACAATGGTGCACATATTGAATTTTTATGCTTAGAGTCAAAAATTACATAAAAATTCCATATAGGGTCCACTTGCGGAATCACATATTTGAAATCGTCAACACGCCTCTCCATGCTCAAGGAATATTTACCCTCAAAAAGGGGTAAATTTTGAGCTCAAATGATGCTAAAATAACCCAACTATAATATAGGGATTTTGGAAATACATTGAGAAATTAACCATGAAATTAATGGAAACCTACCAAGATTTTGATGAAGAAATAAGAAGTTCGAGCACACAATCACCCAAAAATCTCCTAATGAATGCTCCCCCAATTTTCCAAACTTTCTAAAGGCTCCAAACTCTTGAACTTGTGGGAAAATGGGGGAGAAAATCGGTCTAATGAGGGAATTTAATGCCTCCCAAGTGCCTCTTAAGTGGCCAAGTACCGCTTAAGTAGTACACACCATGCCTGCACCCTCTGCTTAAGCAGACCAGCAGTCGCTTAAGTGGACTTACTCTACTTTAGCGGCATACTAGATGGCAATCTGGTTGCTTAAGAAACAGGATAATCACTTAATCAGCTTTCTCTAAGGTGACCCTAACGCCGCTTTAGCGGAGATACCAGCTGAGTGGTAAACCACCTGGGGATTTGGAAAATTTCAAGTCTCCACCGTCCCCTTGGGATTCATCCAAAATCCTATAAACACAAACAAACTATGCTACCCTATAAAATACAACATTCCAAACTCAATGGCTCAGTCAAAATTTCCATCCGAGGTCATATAGATGAAAATTAGGCCCCATATGTGTGGGTAATTTTTATTAATTTCCAGTCAATAGCTTGGAATAAGTCTGAAAGCCTTGGTACCCAAACAAAAGGTCCCCTAGCCTAAAATCAGCATTCCAGAGCTGATGGAACTATAAGAATTAGCATACAAGGTCATTTGAATAAAGTTTTTACCCGATGGACAATTCTTATAAACGAAGACTTTAAAATAAGGAGTTGGCTCTAAGAACCAAATGATTTTCCCAGTAACTGAAATGTCTGCTCCAGCAATTCATAATACACTTGGGGCAGCTATAGAAAAGCTATAAATGGCAAAATAATCAAAAATATAGAAAATGACCTAAAGGTTCATTACAATATCCAGTAGTAGAAGAACTTTTGTCCACAAAAGTAAAGAGTTAGGATCTACCTGAAGGTTCAAATAGGTGAAGATACTAGTCCTACATCTCACTCTCGGTCTTCCAAGTAGCCTTCAATACTACGCGGTGTCTCCACTGAATCCTAAACTACTAGAATCTATCAAAAGTGTAACCGCCTGACATCCCTGGCTAATATGAAAACATGCTCCTCCACAAAGGTCATTCTCTCATCTAACTAAACTGAATCCCACCAAAGCACATGAGACATGTCATGAATATAACACCAGAACATAGTAACATGGAAAAATGGATGAACAGTAGAAAAATTTAGCGGTAAGCTAACTCATAAGCCACCTCTCCAATTGTGTGAAGGACCTCAAAATATCTGCGGCTAAGCTTGTCTTTCAACCTGAACCTCATCACACTTTTCATGGGAGGTACTAATAATGGTCAACTTATATGTCAATTTAAGTGTAAGGCTATCGTAGTTAATATATTTACCCAACTTTAGAGTCGGGGTCGTATCCACAAGGAATAAAATGAGTGGCAATCGAGTTAATTCAAAATAAATAATACTCACTAAGTTCAAACTAACAGTACAAAGAGATAAAAAGAGGGTGAGAAAAGTATCAACACTAATGATTCTTTTTGGTTTTTTCTAGTATAAATTTGATGCTACGAATAATTAGAGTCTAGGCAATTAGGCACGGATCTTGGGATTATGCTTTTCTAGGAGAAACATATGCATTAGTGTGTGCTAGTTTGATGCAAATTCTAAATGTTGGTGTTGTAGTAGGCTAGGTTGGAAATCCTTGAGGATAGTTCATCAACAAAACCCCAAGGGTGTCACTCACTGACCCTTTCGATCACCTAACGAGTGCTTCGATCAAAACCACCTAATACCTTAATTAGACTCCCCTATTTCTAGGATGGTGCCCAAAATATAGTCAACTTCAAAATCACCATTATGTCTAAGATAGTGAAAACTAGTCAACCATGCTTATAAATTGTCTATTATTGCCTTGGTTCCATCATCCCTCTTTCAAGGATGATGTGGGTTCCTAAAGTTCACCCAAACCCCTCTTTCAAGGATGGTTTGAACTTTCAAGAGCTTGGAAGTTTCTTCCATCAACCCTATTTGGGTATTTGAGGCTTTCACCCGCAAATCCCAACCAAGTTACTCAAGCAATAGTAGAATCCGATATCACAAACTAGCAAATACACATACAAATCATATCTTACCCATATTTACACCTTATTCTAGCATAATTCCAAGAGGAAAAACTAGCTACTCATAAGGTAAATAAGTAAAGATTATACCCAAAATCTTTATTGATATAATTTGAGAAAATCTAAGTGAATTTTACTTCAAAATATGCGATCCAACAAATCTTCAATGGGAGTTCACTAATTCTTCACTTGGAAGTGACTCCAAAATATTCATCACCCAAAATTTATACAATATTTTCTTCTCCAAAAATCGAGGCTACAAACCCTAGAATAATGTTCAAAACTGGAGAAGATGGAATATGATGAATTATAGGGTTTGAGTCTTCTTTTTGTCAAATTTGGATCAGCCACGTGCATTTACAGTTCTGCCCTTGGGCTGCATTTTTCTGCCATGTCGCGATCACATAAGCTTGGCCGTGACCGCGGTACCGAGATCATGCTAGACTCACGTGATCAAGCCTTTTTGACTTTCTTGACATCTGCAATCGCAGTCCTCAGTCTGTGACCGCGATACCTAAGGCTATGTCTTGCTCCAAGTCTTCAGCAGCACTTTGTTGCTTTCTTTTGAACATTTTAAGATCCAATCCACATCTTTGTATCTCATCAACTATGTGCCTACAAAATATGAATATTAGTGCATTCATTCACAATTATGTCTCATTTATTCATTCAAAACATGGAAATGTGCACGAATATTGAGTGCAAATGAGTGATAAAATAACCACTCATCAACACCCCCAACTTAAAGCTTTTGCTTTTCCTCAAGAAACACTACCTCGTACTATGAGACAACAATTATATATGCCCAAACTTTATGCCTCAAAGATCACAATGACTTCAAGCTTAGTCACTACCACAAATAGCTTATTGTACACGGGCTATGCAATTTTCGCTACACCCCTCATCCTGGAATGACATATCTAAGGATGCATAAGACTTCAAAGAGAAACCAAACAACAACAACCAATACTCTATAAGTGACTCCCTTTTGACCAAAACTAATCTATACTTTATTTGCCTCATTACTCAAAAGGTGAAAAAATCACCCACCTGAACTTGTTCACATGACTCCTCAGAAGAAAAAAAATTCCACACACCAAGCTACCGTAAATGCAATAAGGAATTTAAGTGCATAAACTCCCGCCCTCACAAAGGAACTCTCTATGTTAATAAGTGTCATACCATAGGCTTGCCCCTATTTTCAATCGCCACTATAAAGAAAGTAAATGGTTGAAGATCTTAAAGGACTTTTTGAGCTTGTATTGTAGGTTTGGATTAGGGTAGGATATCATTTGGGAACAACATGGCTACACCCTTCCTTGAGCATCTACATCACACTTATTTAATTTGCTTTTTTACTATAGGCCACTCCTTTGTGGTTTCTCTCTTTTCATATGCCTATATTTGCTTCCTTTGTTCGCATACTTTCTTTCATTTCTTTTTCTTGCAACTTTCTTGTGATTCATTCCTTTGTTGGATCCTCTCTTTTTCTATTCATTTGTTTACAATGTCTAGGCTTTTAGGTATTTAGGCATTTCACTTACAACTTCGTGGACCCACACTTACTTCCATCAATCTTCACCATACCCAACTTAGGCTTTTAGCCTCAAGTTGTATTTTAAAGATCAAGGAGAGTATGGTTCAAAAGAGGGATAAAAAGAATGGTTCATGGCTTGTAATGTATTTGCCAAAGAAAGGTCTAAAGGCTCAAAGTGGGTAACTAGGGATTGATTTTATGCTTGGGTTGGCTTTTTAGGATAAAGTGGCTTCCAAAATCATAAGGATGGCCTAAGATCATTTCTCCAACCGAATACAATAAAAATTAGCCTTGAGAGACTAACGGGGCAAGTTATAGATAACACAAGTGTATAGGAGATGAATGCAAATAGCTCACCGCACATGGCATGTAAAACTTACCAAGGAGGCTCAATTTCCCCTCCCATAACAGACTAAATAGGAGTATTTATCACTATTCACAAGTCAAAAATTTGTTGAGCCACAATGAGAGAAAATGATTTGTTACAAAGTTGCTCACGTTCATGCCCTTGATTTTTGAATTTTTTTGTCGGAGGGGGCTTTTTATTTTGCATTAGCACCACACACAATTTGCTAAACATGTCAACAACTGAAGCCGTAGTCTCATATTTGGCTTAATATAGGCAAACTAACCATATGGTTATTCAGACTTCGCCAATGGTGCACAATGGGACCCCAAATTTACAATGCCATAGGTACTCAGAATTTCCCTGCATCTATGGCTCAAAACCCAAAACATAATGCTTTACCCTTAAGAATGTCATCAGTCAATCTATCATAGGGCAAGGCTCATCATGCATCATCATAATCAAAATTAAACTAAAGTAAAAAAGAAAAACTAAACATAAAACTACACGATAATCTATGAAAATGTAGGCATCATCAAAGTGCCCAAATATGGCATCCCAAAACAAAATAAAATAGTATCTCGAATGTCATCAAAATAGCATAACAAAAGAAATATCCAGCAACACATCATCAAAACAATACAAATCTGGGGGTACCCCCAACTAAAAGGAAAATAGTGTCCTCACTGCAAGTGCAATAAAGCAAGAATAGAAGGGGTCTCGCTAAATCTGCATCAGGAGCTACTCTCTCCCACTGAATCTGCACTACCACCACCAGCATCACCAGCTGACCACTCGGCATGGACCTCATCATCATTGTCCAACCTTGGTGAAGGTAG
The DNA here is from genome assembly GCA_030864215.1 of Capsicum pubescens. NCBI lineage: Eukaryota > Viridiplantae > Streptophyta > Magnoliopsida > Solanales > Solanaceae > Capsicum > Capsicum pubescens. The sequence continues at coordinate 187,436,366 of CM061546.1, forward strand.
TCAATTATTGGGTTTGAGCACCTTGAAGATGCCCTTTACCCCTTTTCACAGCATTCTGAAGAATTTATCTCTCTTTTTCTATTTCTTCACCATCTTCTCATGTGACTCCTTGAGGTCCCTGTCTGATATAGCTAAGGCCGAATAGGCTCTCTCTAAGCTGGAAATTATGGATCCTTGCTTTTTTTGTTCCTCCTGGTATATCTCATAATTAGACTGAGCTACATATGAGTGACGAGCAGCTGAGGACTCTCTCGGCCCTTGAGGAAATATGGACAATAGCTCCCTAACCACCTATATTTGACCAGAGATGTCATCGAAAGGATTGGCTAGCGAAGGTTTACAGGAGTCTGTGTCCTCCTGGGTTGACTTACCTGAGTCCTCCTTTCTTTTCTTGCTCTAACATGGGGTACCCTAACCTCAAAATTTTAGTGAAAAGATAAGAAGGACTGGGAGCACCCATATATCTGCAGTATACTCTTTCACTTGTGCTCTCCTACATATCTCAATAATAAGGGATAGGAAGAGAAGATGTGTACCTCCATGGTTCTTGAAGTACCTCCACTCTGAGATCACAATCTTGCCCACATACAAAGGAATGCCAGATAGGATACAAGCCAACATACGAGCTCGTAAATCTATGAAAATGGTCATGTGAGTGCATAGAAATACTCTGCTATAGATGATAGTCTGCTAAAGCCTAGCCTCAGCTGTGAAATCATTCATCAAAATGTCTTTCTTTATGGTGTCCTAGGGAACCTCTTTGTTAGGATATAAAATGTTTGCAATTCAGGTCCCTGGTTCACATGTTTTTGTATGGAACTTCTCTATGTTAGCATCTGGGATCCCATACACCTCATTGATCCACTCTGCTCTGAAGTTCACCTGCTTGCCCCAGATCGTCATTACTGGTTTTGTGAGGGATACTACACTAAGGTTAGTGTAGAACTCTCATACCCATTGCTCATTTTCATAGCAGGGGTCCGATGCAAATCACCTCCACCTGGTTTCAGTGAGTCTGGCATGGAATCTTGGGAGCTTCTCCTCCACTTTATCTAAGTTGATACCCCTGTCAGGAAGTAACTTAGTCCTTGGTAGGTCAGCATAGTATAGATTTTGGCATTGAGAGGCCATGAATCTGGTGGTGTCAAAATCTCTTATTTCTGTGGCTTAGAACCTATAAGCAATATAATTTGAACCATCATTAGCATTATCACACCAAGAACATGCTAGATTAATCATATTACTCCTGTTGTAGTGTTATAGAAGGTTTTGGGCTGAGAAATAGATGTGCAAAAATTTTGATTTCTGTAGACAACTTCCCTCAGGTATGGCAATTGCGGAGTAGTGACCACAATTGTGGTGCCGCGATCATGGTCATCGGGACTGCGGTAGCGGTAGCGGTACCTGAGACCATAGTCAACAATTCTGCACATCAGTCAAAATACACAATTTTCTCCCTAAATTTGTGTTGTACTAGGCACACAAACCTTATGACTAAGGAACTTGAGCCCGGATATCATGATTATACCCTAAACTCAAAGAATTTAATATGGACTCGTAGAGGCATTGAATCAAACACATGGTGTACATATTAATGTCAACAGCTTAAGTCCTAAATCTTGATACTCAAGGCTGCCCTATTGGTTTTTACATCAACTACAATAGCTAACAACCACAATATTCACAAACATGCATGCATTTAGTGGTGAAAATAATATTTCAGACCTTTCCCTAAACTACAAGTTCTAAGCATACAATTATATCAAAATCAAGGGAGTTGGACAACATACTAAGTTTGATGATGAAAAAGTGTTGAAATGACACTTGGATATTCTACACAATGCCAAAAATGGAGAGAATTTGAGAGTATTTGGAGAAGGATGCATGTGAAGAAATGGAAGTTGAATAGTCATTTAAGTTGATTCGACCGTGATCTCAGTCATAGTTCTGTGATTGCGGGCATGCGGCCTCCGTGATCACGGAGGCACGGACCACAACTGCGGTAACTAACACCAAAATTTTGTTCCTCTGCACTTCTCTATTCAGTCCAAACATGATAATTTCACATGTTCCCTTTTTCAATTTCAATAACCATTCATCAAAGAACCACCTTTTCATGGATTATGTATGAGAAAATGCAAAAATAAAATATACTCTATCATGCATAAATCAAAAGGATACGGGGCCACTTTTCATAGCATGATAAGGTCCTCCCATCGAGCGCTCAGTTTAATGTCTTAGCACGATGTCTCCTCTACTTCCTTTTGTGATTCAACTTAAAATATTTGAATCTCTATCCCAACTTCCGCTCAATATGCAATAAGCAACAGAGGGATAGAATATTCATCTCTTCCAAGATAAAACTTGGAAGAAGTAAGGAAATGACGAGGGAGCTTCTATCTCGCCATTTTTAGGACTTGAACCTTTTACCCAATTTCACATCATATTTGCAGTTTAGATCCTTGGGTAAAGGTGGGGACATCAATAGGCCACTGGTTGCACATCGGAAGTTGGAATCCTTGGCCATTAATGGTGGGGCTTCCATGTTCTCTTTTGGGGTTTCAAATCCCAAGATATAGGGATGTTCCTCCTTATCTCCATAAACAACTACTTGCGTAGGTAGATAGATTCTTATCACATCCTCTAAGCACAATGTCTAGAAGTGGTTTGAATGAGGTCTAATCTCTAATTTTGGAATTCCCTCCTCCATAGCACTTTCACCCCGAAATGAACTAAAGTCATCATAAGAGATGTGTTTTGGTTCTTCTTTTAACTATAGTACCATTTCCTTTATTTGGACATCTTCCACATCATTTGATTTGATTGATTGGGAAATCTCCGAGGATTCTTGCTACCAAACTCATCATCATAACTTGGTTTCTCTTCTTGATTAACCTCCTCTTGGGAAATAGGCAAGGTAGTGGTATTTGAAAGTTTTATCTCCATGCCTATTTCCTCCATTTTGACAATCTCCCTTCCAAATGCCTCTTTGGATTAGCGTATGTCTTGCACATTCTCCCCCATTGTATTTACTCAATCCAAAATAGTTTGAAGTATTGCTTAAAAGCTATTGGACCTGGTATGTTGCTTTTTCTCTTTCTCTTCATAAGACCTATCAAACTCATAAGAAGTACTATCAACTTGGTTAGCGTAATAAGGGGAAGGGCATTCGGGAAATCACTCCAATGTCCATCTCGTCCACCACACAAAGAACAAGCATACTCCCAATAGGATCAAGATGGTGTTTCCATCTCTCTCTGGGGAGCATATGTGCAATCTCTTCCAAAGTGAGGTCTGTCATAATATGGATATGGATCATCAAGATAGGACTTCAAACTACCAAAATCATATTCGTCGGAAGATGCCATAGATAAAAGTAAAGGAAAAATAATAATCTACCTAACACAAGAAACAAAAGAAAATCACAAACAAATAGATACAAGTTTGAATTCAAGCAAGTAAGCTAGATTCCAAACTAACACAATACGCCAAATTATTCCCCATCAGTGGCGCGATTTTTGATAACGCTCAACTTACACATCAATTCAAGTGTAAGACGGTCATCGTCAAAATATTTACCCAAATTTAGAGATGGGGTCGAATCCATGAGGAACAATATGAGTGGAAATTGAGTTAATTCGAAATAATTAATACTTACAAAGTTCAAACTAATAGTACAAAGAGATAAAAATGGGGGGTGAGCGAGATATCAACACTAATGATTCTTTATGGGTTTTTCTAGTATAAATTTGGAGATACGAATAATTAAAGTCTAGGGAATTAGGCATGGATTTTGGGATTATGCTTTCCTAGGAGCAATATATGCATGAGTGTGTGCTAGTTTGATGCAAATTCTAAGTATTGGTGATGTGGTAGGCTATGTTGGAAATCCTTGAGGCTAGTTCATCAACAAAACCCCAAGGGTGTCATGCATTGACCCTTTCAAGCACCTAACGAGTGCTTTGATCAAAACCACCAAATACCTTAATTAGACACCCCTATTTCTAGGATGGTGCCCTAAATATAGTCAACTTCAAAATCACCCTTATGTCTAAGATAGTGAAAATTAGTCAACCATGCATATAAATTGTCTATTATTGCCTTGGTTCCCATATCCCTCTTTTAAGGATGATGTGGGTTCCTAAAGTTCACCCAAACCCCCCTTTCAAGGATGGTTAGATCTTCCAAGATCTTGGGAGTATCGTCCATAAAACCCATTTAGGTATTTGAGGCTTTCACCAACAAATCCCAACCAAGTTACTCAAGCAATAGGAGAATCCAAAATCACAAACTAGAAAATTCACAAACAAATTAAATCTCACACATATTTGCACTCCAAGAAGAAAAACTAGCTACTCATAAGGTAAATAAGTAAAGATTTTACCCAAAATCTCCATTGATATTATTTGAGAAAATCTAAATAAATGTTACTTGAAACGATAAGATCCAACAAATCTTCAATGGGATTTCACTAATTCTTCACTTGGAAGTGACTCCAAAATATTATTCACCCAAAATTTACACAATATTTTCTTCTTCAACAATGGAGGCTACAAACTCTAGAACAATGTTCAAAATTAGGGAAGATGGAATATGATGAATAATAGGGTTTGATTCATCTTTTTGTCAAATTTGGGATCAACCACGTGCATTTACAATTCTTCCCTTGGGCTGCATTTTTTTTCCATGCCGCGATCGCACAGGCTTGGCCGCAACCACAATACTGAAACTGTGTTAGACTCGCATGATTGTACCTTGTTGACTTTCTTGACTACCGTGATCACGGTCCTCAGTTCATGACCGCGGTACCTGAGGCTATGTCCTGCTCCAAGTCTTCAGCTGCACTGTCTTGCTTCTTTTTGATCCTTTAATGCTCCAATTCATATCATTCTATCTCATCATCTATGTGCCTACAAAATATGGATTTTAGTACATTCAATCACAATTATGTCTTATTTATTCATTAAAGACTTGGTAATATGCAAGAATGTTGAGTGCAAAAGAGTGGTAAAATCACCACTCATCAGGTACTCAAAAGAATACTCGATCTTTAACTCTGAATATCAAGGCACATAGTCTATGATCTGCATAAGCCTTCTTCCTACTCTGAGCTACCCTCAGCCTATCCTGAATCACGCTGACTCTATCCAACGACTCTTGAATTAAGTCAGTACCACGGGGTCTAATCTTGCAGGTCGCAAACCCTCTAATCAAAGATTTACAACCCCTACCATATAAAGCCTTAAATGATGACATCTCAATACTTGAATGGTAGTTATTATTATACGCAAACTCTACCAAAGCTATGAACTTCTCCCACTAACCTCCAAAATCCATAACACAGGCTCAGAGCATATCCTGAAAAATCTAAATAGTCCATTACGACTGCCCATCGATCTGAGAGTGGAAGGTTGTGCTATGATCATCTAAGTACCCAAATCCTCCTAAAAAGTTTACTATAAGCTAGAAGTAAATACTAAACCCCGGTCTAAAATGATAGATATAGCCACTCCATGCAAGAAAACTATCTCTGGAAGATATATAGGGATAGGTCAATCTAGTTATCGATGTTGTAATAGTCGCAAAACCCTCAACGAACTTCTATAATTACCAGCCAAACCAATGAAGCTATGAGTCTTAGATAGAGATTTAGGCCTGGCCCAATCACAAATAGATTCTATCTTTGTTGGGTCCATCATAATCACATCCTTAGACACCACATGTCCTGGGAATGTCACTAACTTGGGCAAAAACTCACACATTAAGAATTTGGCAAAATCTTTTGATCTCTCAATGTTTGGAGCACAATCCTTAAATACTACATATGGTTTTCTCTACTCCTTGAATACACAAGTATGTCATCAATGAACACAGTCATGAAGGAATTCAAATATGTCTTGAACACGCAGTTCATGAAATCCTTAAACCTGTTAGGGCAATGGTCAACCCAAAAGACATCACCAGGAGCTCATAATGATCACAATGAGTCCTAAAGCTTTTTTAGGATGTCCTCATCCTAAATTCTCAACTTATAGTAACTAGACCTCAAGTCAACTATAGAGAACATCGATGCTCCCTAAAGATGGTCAAGTAAATTATCAAAGCGAGGCATAGGATAATTGCACTTCATCGTCACCTTATTAAGATTCCTATAATTAATACACATATGTAAGAAACCATAATTCTTTTTCATGAACAAGACAGGATCACCCCAAGGAGGCACACTCGGTCTAATAAAACCCTTACCCAGAAGATCCCAAAGCTTAGATTTAGCTCTTTATCCTCGGTAGAAGCCAAACAGTAAGGTGCCATAAATATAGGTCAAGTGCCCAGCTCAAGATTAATAATAAAATAAATACCATGCACGGGAGGAAGATCTAGTAGATCAGTAGGAAAAATATCAGAAAACTCGTGAACTATAGGAACAAACTCAAGCAAGGGACTCTCCATACTAACATCACAAATATAAGTAAAATAAGACTCGTAACCCTTGATATAAGTATCCTCGCTCTAATATATGAAATAATTCCCATCGGCTAGCAGCTAATAGATCTATGCAACACAATCAAGGGTATGTCAAGAATGGCTAGGGTAACGTCCTTGGCTAAATAGTCCAATACCACATTATAGAGTGATAACCAGTTCATGCCCAAAATCACATCAAAATTCACCATGTCTACTACAATAAGATCATCCTGAGTATCAAACTCTTAAATAGTCAAAACACATGATTTATTAACCTGATCCACTACTAAATAATCATCAATGGGAGTATATGCACATAACGGCAAAGATAAAGAATTCAAAGATAACTCTAATTGCAGTGCATAATAAGCAAATATGTAAGAATAAGTGGATCTTGGGTCAAATAAAGAAAAAGTAGGTTGATGGCATACTAAAATCATACCTATAATAATAGCATCTGAACATTCTACCTTAGGTCTACCAGGTATAGCATACAACTGACCTCGCCTGCCGCCTGGTTGGGCGCCTAACCGATCACTTATCCTACCTGCCTGAGGACCTCTACGAGCACCTTGGGGACCACCCCAATAACCATGCATACAATCTCTTACTGGGTGAGGTAATACCTAATTGGTGGAATGCTTTGTGCTATAGAAATAACTGCCTCACGACTAGGACACTCTCTTGAGAAGTGACCAAGGGCCCCTAAACCATAACATGCCCCTGGCGGTGTACTTAACCCAAAATATTTGAATATCCCAAAATAACAACCACGGCTAGAATACCTAGAAGATGAACCTCTCGTAGGCTGACCACTACTCTGGCCAGGATGATCACTGTAACTGGACTAACCTCCATCAATAAGCTAAATTATGGTATGAACAGGACTACTAGACTGACCCTAATGCTAATATGGCTGATGTGGAGGATCCCTACCTTAAGAACTACTACCTCTAAACCATGAGCAACTCCGACTCTTGTTGAAGTTGCCATGATATCTTGTCCTCTTATCACTACCCCTTGGGCCTCATGATGTATCTCCTCCATAACCTGCATATGATTAGAAACCTCAGTGAAAGATCTACCAGTAGCAACCAAACTTTGTGTAGCTATGTGGAGAGTAAGTCTCGATCTTTGGAAAAAACTTCAAACCTGCTCATACTCGATCGGCAAGATAGATAAAGCATGTTTATCCAACTCATAAAACTGAGCCTCATACTCTACAATATTCATGGAGCTCGACACTAACCTCCAGAACTAGTCTCTCAAATAATCTTTAACATTGTGAGGCATATACTTCTCTAAGAAAAACTCAAAAAATTGAGTCTATGTCAATGAGAGAGATCCAGCTAGCTTGGAATCAATATGACCTCTCCACCAGTGTTAAGCTGCCAAATCAAACAAAAATGTAGTTTAATCCACACCAAAAGTCTCAACTAAACCTAAATTACTGAGCCTCTCCTTGCAAGCAACTAAGAATAAACATCCTCTCCTGGTGCACCAAAAAACCTAGACAGAGTCAATTATAAAAATATTCCTATACTCTTTTACTTCTTAACAGACATAATCGAGTGGGAAACTTATAGCTAAGCAATCACTGACTGAGTAACCATTAGCGCAGAAAGGCCTCATCTCTGTGCGCCACATCTATAGATTGTGTTGCTACTATAGTACCACTATGATCTTGAGACTGAGCACCATCAGATGGTGCACTACCAAATAAACCCAAGAGTTAAACTAATTAATCCTTGAATAATGATGAAGAAATAAACCCCAATGAAGCTTAGGTTAGACCCTAGCCCATCACTGGATGGGGTGGAGTAATCTTTAACAAGGGCACAGAAAAAGGGTCTAGTAAAGACCTTCTATCCTGTCATCTAGATTGGTATACATGTCTCAATTGTTCTTGACTTCTAGGCCATCTAAAAACTCTGATAGGATCCCTAATTTGCGAACTCAGGGTCCTCGTCTCATAAAGTGGTAGCACACATCCTTGCCATCTGTGAAATGGTAAAACTGGAGGAATTTTTAGAAACCAACTCAGATTCTTAGCACAAAATAAGTGAAGGAATTGAAGATCTCCTAAGAATGAACTATAGCCTCTTAAAGATAAGAAATGGACATCATTATTTTGATTCACGAAACTCTACTAAATACTTGCTCTTATACCAACAATACTGGAGAACCTAGCACTCTGATACTAATTTTCTATGACCTAATTTCTAAGTCATGATGACACCTACTTTACTCGACTAGTAGGTAAACCAAAGTGTAGCCTAGAGCTATCGCAATGGGCTAATTGGTGGAAAAATAGCATAAATGTCGGAGATATGCAAATAAATATACAAGCAATAAATCATGGATTAATAATAAAATTAAAGATAAATAAGAGATATAACAATATCCCATGACCTAGTAGTATCGATACAAGAGCCACTAAACAAAACAAATACGAGTACTATAATAGTCAAATATACATCAATCTTAATGATAGAAAGACAGCAAAAATAGAAAGAGAAAAGGTCAACTCTAGCTCTAAGAGCTCACCCTATCTCTAAACTCTAACCAACACAAATCTTGGTGTCAACAATGGCCATGAGTACTCGAATCTATACCAAAAAAGTATAGAAGTAAAGTATGAGAACCAAAGCCACGGGTACTCAGTAGGCATCATTGGCCGATAGATCCAAATCATAATATAAATATAATAAAATGCAAGATAAATAACGCTAAGTCGAAGTAAGCGGGAAAATGTGGAATAACGCTCCAATACTATAAATAAATAATTGGAAAAACAATACTAAATAAAACAAACTATCAATACAAAACTAGCCCCCAGAAGTTAGTAAGTGTAGAAAAATAAATAGCCCAATGTGGACCCCTATAAGCTCGAAGGGTGAAATCAAAGAGAAGTAATAAATGGAATTATACTAATTAACCATATCTCAAAATCATAATTATGGATCCTTCCATACCATAAACACCAGACTCAAATTGATTTTGTAACCATCAAAAGTAACCTCTCAATGCCGAACTTGAACCTAAACTCATGTCATGAGTAGTTCCGGAGTCAAATCAATGTTAAATTCATAAATTACCTCTGCTAAATATATGTCTCCAGTAAAGAATAATGTATCTAACCCTCCTCAAGCAATAGAATATAATTTAGATAATATAACTTGCCTATAAAGTTTGTAAGGAGCTAATAGTATTCTTAGCCTAAGGTGGGCCAGAGGGGCCCACTTCTAATCCCCGTAATTCATTCGAAGGAAAATTCTATAACAAACTAGGCTAAGGTATTTGAATTCACTACCTGATATTAAATAAGCCATAATTTAGTCCTTAGATAGCAAACCTACCTAAAGAATGAATAAATAGGTCAATTACTCCTAATTTATGATTCCAGAATCGACTAAATAATCCAATTCATGTTAAATGTATATCCAAGTCCTAATTTCTAAGGCACATCTAGCGTATTATCATAAATATACTATAATTTAGCCTAGTCTATGATAAAGGTAAACCTAGCCTGCCTGGATGCCAAAGAAAGCTTGGTGAATTCTGCACTATCAATGATTTTTCCTTTTGAGAAGCTTCTGAATGATGTCACACTATCAAAATGACAATTTACTCATCAATATATGTACAACAGTACCCATACTGCATTTCTATACTTTGGGTCCAAATTTACGTAAAAATTCCATGTGGATCTCACTTGTGGAATTATACTTTTGAAACCGTCAACATATCTATCTACGCTCAAGGAACATTTACCCTCAATATTGGGTAAATTCTAAACTCAAATGGTGCTAAAATCAACCTAACAATATTCTAGCAATTGTGGAATAAATTAAGAAAATAATGGAAACTTACCAAGATTTTGATGAAGAAATAAGAAATTTGAGCTCGCAATTACCCCAAAATCTCCTAATAAATGATCCCCCCAATTCTCCACACTCTCGAAGGCTTCAAGCTCTTGAACTTGTGGGAAATGGAGAGAAAATTGGGATAATGGGGCATTTAAGGCCTCCTAGGCAACACTTAAGCAGAAACTTGACTGCTTAAGTGCTCACCATTTAAGCGACCAAGTACCGCTTAAGAGGTACCCGCCAAGCTTGCACCCTCTACTTGCAGACCAGCAGCCACTTGAGAAGACTAGGCTCTGCTTTGACGGCCAACTAGCTGGCAAGATTGGTCACTTAAGCATATGGATGGCTGCTTAAGCGGCCTCTACTAAAGAGACCCTAGCGCCATATTAATGGATACACCAGTTGAGTGGTGCACCAGCTGAGGACTTGGAAAATTCTATGTCTCCACTGACCCCTCGGTATTTAGAATTCTGTGAATGCTAACAAACAATGCTTGCTACCCTATCAAATTAGTCATTCCAAACTCAATGGTGCAGTTTAAATTTCCATCCAAGGTGATTTAAATTTAAAGTGGGTCCTACACCCATGCCAATTTTTGTTAATTTTTTATCAATAGCCCAGAATAAGTCTAAAATATTTGGGACCCAAACCAAAAGTCCCCCTTGCTTAAAATCAATGTTTCAGAGCTGATGGAAATATCAAAATTGACATTCAAGGTCGTTCAACTAAAGTTTTTGCTTGGTAGACAATTCTTATCAATGAAGGCTTAAATAGGACATTGGTTCTAAGAACCAAACGAACTTCTCGATAACTGAACTGTTAACTCCAACAAGTCATAAATTACTTGGGGCAGCATTATAAAATCTCTAAATGGTGAAAATGCAAAAAATGACTTAAAGGGTCATTACAATAAGGGAAACTTATGGTTGGTAGACTTGTATGGTGTTATCTTCAAGTGTTAATAATAGTGTGCATATATTTATATTTTTCTTACTAGGTCACATCAGTACATCTATGGTTTAGGTATATTAATACTAAAATCAGCCTTGTGGGGTGGGTGTCACGATTCAAAATCCAAGAGTCATGATGGCACTTGTCGTGGAAATACTTAACAAGTAAGCCTATCGCCCAAACTAATATAAAAAGGAAAATAACACTAATACCTAAGGTTAGGCTTCTAGAACAAATCCAAACTACAAAAATAAGAGGAGAGTGAAGATATACATATAATCAAGGATACCATACAATAATCTCAAAACCTAGTGTCATGGTGTAAGAAATAAATAGTATAACTCAAAGTTATAATACATAGGATATCGAAAAAAAAAGAAATAACTTTGTCTTTGGATAAAAGTAAATACAGTCTATATAGGAGAAGATAGTAGTCAACTCCAGATATAAGGAACAATCGGTACCTCAAAATGGGCTCCAAATATTGCCTGAAATCAACTACCATGAGGCGCAATCAAATCTAAATCTGCACCAAAAGGGCACAGTAGGAGTGAGTATGGTCCACTTGTACTCAGTAGGCATCATAGGCTCACTGAGCAAAGTAGAAAATAAAGTATAAAAAATATACACTAAGGTCCCATCATCTATAATCATAAAGTGTCCCAAAAGGTATCCCGTACAATCTCCACTAACAGTTCTATAATATTCATATGTATCATATGCAGATTTAACAAGTAAGCATAAATATATGAATATCACAAATACAAGTAAAAGGACGTAATGCACATAGACAAGTATTATATTAGATACAATAATACACACAAAAAAGCATAAGGTATATAAGAATGCAATAATAAAGAGGAGGATGATGATAATGATCTGATGTACGAGGTCATCACACATTCTCTATATATACCTACCGAGCTCTAATCCTAGGTAGGACCCATGAGGGGTCATCAAACCATATACAATAAATATCCAATACCAATATCCATATCTCCTCTCCGACACATCCATTGGTATAGGGTTTTAAAGATGTCACATTTTCTGTAGAAAAAAATAACTATTTCCAATATTTTCATAGTGATACCAATATTTTGTGAATTTATATGATATGAGGATGTAATTCTCCCAATCAACCCAAATGAGAATTTCCATGTCCAACCAATAGACCAACTAAGTGAGCTAAAATCCGCTCAATATTCCAACCATCCATGAAATCCAATATAAATCCATATGTTAATAGGGTAAAATACACAAAATATACCATTGGTACCCCATTAGGCTTTTTATCAAATAAGATACAACTAATTTCACATACACAAAGCCAAAAATATCATATTACACCCCACACAATCACACTTACAGAATAATGTCTCAAAACCACCAATTAGCAATAATATAGGGCCCCACATGGGCACAACATAATAGTATATCCATTTTCACAATTGTTCCCTGTAACACCCAAAGTTTTAGACTCTGAGATTTCATTGAAAAATTGAACTAGTAACGACTCATGTGATGAGTTATTATCACTCGTCACGAGTCATATGGTGCCACATATTGTCTGACCAGTGAAGTGTGCCCATGTTACTATTATAATCATGACTTATCCCTCACACGTCATAAGGTAAGGTAACGAGTCATGGTGAGGGACTCGCGAACATAATAATGAAGGTTCCCAAAGGTTTTTCTCTAGCCACAAGTCCGAGCAATGACTTGTGACAAGTCATCACAAGTCGTTACCCGACCCATAATAACTGGGAGTTATTTTTTTGCACATTTTTATTTAAGGGTAACTTAGTCATTTCCCATCCTTTACACTTTACCCATGACTTAAAACACCCCAAGAGTCTCTTTTTCATCATTTACCAAATCATAAACATCATTATCTTCTCTAAAACTTCTAAAGTCAAGAGAAAGCTAGGGTTTCAAAGGATTAATCATCTAGGATTTGATTAATGGTTTTCTCTCCAAATGTTTTGGTGTTTCAGGCCTGTCTCTCTTCCCTAACATAATTTTACATAAAATGATGTGTTTAATTACTATCCATGTGAAGTTAATTATTGGGTTCTGAAATTGTGTTGTGGGATTTGATGGTTATTACTTGGATTATTTTGCCATGTTTTGAACCTGTCATTCATGCTTTATCTTACGGTTTTTGAACTAAATAAGGTCATGGGTATTGGAATTAGACTGGGAACATGGCTTTTCCTAAATTATGGATTTTGGTATAGAATTTACATGAACCTCAACCCACTTTGTGAAATTAGTACTGAAACATGGATATATGTACAATTCAAATTACTCTTCGAACCTTGCATAGGATAAAAGGTTAATAGAACATAAAAATGGTTTTGTAGGGGACTTAGTGGATATAATTTGGTTTTAAGTTGGAACTTGGGAGTCAATTGGATTAATTATATTAGAAGAATATAATTGGACTTAACTTGTAAGCATTATTGGTATGAAGATACCAATGGTATATGCCTTTAAAAAGACTCCTTGGTTTATGGTAAGGATTATTTACTAAATAGTTTTAATTTGGGCTTAAAAGGGGTTGTTTAGCTTACCGTAAAGGTAGAGGTCCAAGGGAACCAATACTGGAAACCATGCTTGCTGGCGTGGGGGTCTTTATGACTATGTGTGTAGTTCACACACTATATATTTTGGAATGGCTAAAGCATTGGTGTCTCTGGCCCTTTCTCAGATTATCCTAATTCTTATGGCTAACATGCTGTGGGACCCTTTCAGTAGAGGGAGATAAACCCATATAGCTCGTGGGTGCCCTTAGGACAGATAGAGAGACAAAGTCCAGGTTAATGGTTCTTAAAACTCTCATGTTTATAACCTTGTACCCTACACCAACATTATATATTTATACATATGAATGTGTGTATGTGGTTTTGACTAGTTTTGGACATGGAATTATTTTATTTCTAGTAGGAAAGGCATACTTTTACATTATATCCTACAAAGCATGAGATGGTGTAGGGGTTTATTAGAGGATTAACTTTACCACTTCATTTGGCATCTGATAGCATCTAGGTCTACTTTTCTCTAGATTGTTGATCATGTGAGAACTACAGATAGGGAATATATCAAGGCATATAGAGGTGGCAGTAATAGGTCCTATCAGTAGTATAGTTTTAGTACTATTTCTTTCTGTGTAGAGATCCTCCCAACAGAGGTCAGCACCAATCATAGCCTACTAGGTCTATTTAGGTAGTGTAATACCCCAAAAGATCCTAGATGAGCTTCCATATTTTAGTCACTTGTATAAAGGTCCCCAAAGTAAGTATTTCACACTAAGTTCAAGTTATATGGCCATTTAACACCCCAAGATTTCAAACATGTTATTTTTGTCATTTCAGAGTTCCAAACATTGATTTATGAGTTGAAATATGTTTAGGAATATTAAAGGGACATCTGGGAGAGTTTCAAAATTTTTGAAGGAGGTTCAAAGTGATTTTGGACCATGGAGATAGTAAGCCTCCACAATTTTAGTGTGTTACGGAGGATAGTCACTGTGATATGCAGTGTGTCACGAAGGTTAGCCTCGCTATATGTAGCATGTCATAGAGTTTTGCCTCCATGATAACCTCTGTGGCATGAAGATAGTATAATTTTGAGCAGTTTCATCAAAGTTAAAGGGGGTATTTTGGTCCTTTTCCCTCTCCCTAGCACCCAATTTATGACTTGAAACCCAAGAAGGGCATTATTTTTCCCATTCATCATCAGTTAGTTCCCTTTCCTCCCATTCTCAATAATGAAAAAATGAAAAGCTTCTTTCAAGAACTCATCATCCCAGGTCTCAATTCCAAGTTTCCTTCAAGATTCCAAGAAAACCCAGGTATGTGCAGTATTCATCAGTGGGTGCATTCCACCCATTGAGTCCCAAGAATCCTTTGTCTTTTAAGTATAAACTTTTTTCCCTCTTTTATGTAAATTTTAATATCAAGTATGTATTTACTCAGTTTTCTTTTAATATCTTTGAATTCAAACCATGACAATGTGTTTTCCCCATGTGAATTATGTTCTTACATGCCTTATACCCATATCATATTCAGTTGACACCATGTTGATTATTAATTCATGAATTTAATTATGTGAGCATGTTGTCTTTATAAGTTTATCATCTTTCTATACTCAAAATCATGGATTTCATCAATTTAGTAAAATGTACTATATTTTGGGTCAACGAATCATGAATTTCCTTACAGTATTTTGATGATGTTACTATGTTTAATGTATTATTTAGTGTTGGCATGTTATGAACACCCAATACCTATATGTTTATGTGTGTAGGTTACACGATAACTCCCACAATTTTAATTCAGTATTCAGGTTAAATCAGTTCAGGTTTGCATGACCAAGTGTTTAGTTTAACAACTATTCAGTCAATTAATTTTACAGATTATTTTAGTATATACTTTACTTGGTTTTGCATTGGTTTTACATGCCCATGAATTCATACTCAGTATCTACATGTACTCCAGTTAGTCCTTATCTCACGCACCATTATATTCAAAGTACTGATATCAAACTCTCTTTGCAGTGTGTTGTCTTCTACTATTGGTTCATACGCATAGTTCCCCAATCGCCCTTAGTCAGCTTAGTGTCACTCAGCAACAGTAGTAGTGAGTCCTCCTCTATCGAGAAAAGTTATTTGTATTTATTTTTTAGTACTTTCTTTATTTCAGTTAGTCAGAGTTAGTTGGGAGTTTATCCCATAAGTTTCTCATGTTTTAGAGGCTTTCAAATAGTCTGAGCTATTTTTAGTTTTATCCACATTTCATACATGTTGGCTATTGTTTTCAGTATTACATTTTAATAGAATTTCTCATCATTTTAGCTTCTGTATATAATGTATTATATCTTTACTCTTTGCTCACTGAAGATACCAGATCATGGGTTGTCTTGGGGTCACTTATGGCCTTAAGCACCGTGTTATGACTAGGGGGTAGTCTCGTATTACAACAGGTAGCACCTCAGATTCTTAGTGACTCTCAGACAAGTAGTGATGGTCATAATGGATAGAGTTTTATTCAGGCATCATGGGTTCTTGATCTAGGTCTTCAGGTTGTACATGATGCTCTAGGTCAGCAGGTATATTACATCAGAGAGTTTTAGGGGTGTGTTATGATGATAAGGAGATTGGTTAGTGTTCTAGGAAGTTTCCCAGGCATAAGCTAGTCATTTAGTCAAGGTCATCACATGTCTCTCACCAGAATAAAGCATCAAGGTTTGGTTACAACTATAGAGAGATCGTTCATTAGGCTAGAGAGTGTCCCTAACTTGAAATTGTTAGGAAATTAGTGCATCCAGATCAGTCTCTTAGGGATATAACAACTAGCGGTGCCTCAAATATTTTTAGTTGGTTATTCAGTTGCTCATTTTGGGGTATGTTGCACTTAGATTTGTACTTCTTCGGTAGGTCAGCGGCCATATCTTTAGATTTAATCATTATAGGTGCAATTTTGATTTTCTATCTTTTAGTTTCAATGCAATTTGAATTGCGGTTTTCATTCCCATTGGTGTCCGTGTGCCTTGCTATTATTATGTGGATTATTGTGAGTCTTTGTGTAGATTTATGAATATATTAATACCCCTATAGATATTTCTTTTATTAGTAGATCTAGTAGATTGATTTTTGTTGTTGCCTTTGTGTATAGTGCTTAGGGAAACTCCCATTTTGGCATAGTAGCCTTGATGTAACCCTAGAGTGGTACTTGTTGTTTTTCGCATTAGGTTACCTACACTTTATATTGTTGTTGCTAAATATTTTTTAATAGTTATTGATCCTTACTTGATAGATGGCTAGACTAGTGCTATCCAATTGGTGTTTTTTTCCTTGCAATTCTTATCCATTTGGCTTAAATGGATACTGTGGTTATGGTTTTCCTTTTTCCATCAGTAAGGTAAGGTCAGTTTTTGAGAGGTTTGTGTGAATGAAGGTTTTCTCTTTTGTGAGTATATTGTAGTTCTATCATTGACAATCATTTTCCATACATTCCTAAAGTTAGTAAGTCTGAGTATATTCTTCAAGTTTGGATGGTTCACCACCTGATAGTTGTCTTGATTTTTGTGTTGGTATTAAGTCTTGTATTTGGTGCTTTTTGTGATGACATTCATGGACTAGTTGAGTTGACAGAATATTAAATAGGTGATTTTAGTAGCTCCCCATGTCAGAATTTGTTTGGCCTAGTATGACTTTGCGAGATGTTTTTGCTTAATGTATGAAAAAATGGTGGTTGCATATTCTTGTATATTATCATCGATGATCAAAGAAAGTGCCTATTGGAAATGAGTATTTGTTACCAGGTATTGAATACTTGTAGTAGTTAGTTTCTGAAGATGAGACTAGTTTGGGTATTTGACCTTGAATATTTGTTGGCTCTAGTTATGATTTAGACTCTTTTATATGATGGCCTGAATGTTGTGATAGATTTGATGCTTACTCGTCCAAAATATTAGTTTGAGAAATTAAGGCCAAGTGATTTGGCTTTGGTGTTAGGTTTATAAGTATGATTGCATAATTTTATTATAGCTTACACTTCTAGGTCTGATCTAATTAATACATGTTTGATATGATGACTAGGACTACTCGTTACCTACCTCTTTTATTGTCTTCAGTTTAGGGAAATTGGCTTAGATGGATGTTTAAAGGATGGTTTGTTGACACATGGAAATGGTTTCTACTATTTTTGGACTTGGTTCTCAAATTTCACTAAACAATGGGAGTCCACTTAGTGTAAAACCTATGTTCAAGTTTGGCCTAACATGGTTTCACCCACAGACAGTTGGGGCATTCTAGATAAGATTTTCTACTTTTGAGAAATTGTACTCGGACTCATGACTATTGGTTTAGAGGGTCATCAGGACTAGTTTTTTGCTTTGGCAAAAATCACAGATAGTAATCACCACCATTTTGGCATTCATGTAGAACCTCATGAGGCATTATTAGGATGCTAGTTTCTATAAAATTTATGTAGGCCATCATCTTTCTTTCGATGTTAGTGCGGTGTGATTATGCATAGCAAGCCCAGATGATGTTGGAGAGCTACTTTGTAGTTTAGAATAGACAACAGGTTTAGAAAGAGAAGAGTATATTAGATTTAAGGTTTGGAGTTAGTTATAGGGTTTTTTTGTAGGGTGATCGTTAGCCTGATTGAGCATTTGCTTGTTTGTGCTCGTATTCGTACGACATAGGAATGTCTTTATTTGGGTCATGTGTACTTCAATAGAACTCGGTTCAGTTAGAGGCTAGTCAACTTTTGAGGATATGTTTGTGGTAATTAGGAAAAGTGGAGTAAAGAAGTGAGTGTTATAGGGATACCTTTAGCGAAATCCTTTAGAAGCTTTCTTTGGACTTGAAGGTTATCTATGGAGCCTTATGGGGCGTATGGGCCTAGTGCCTCATTTTTTGAGCTTTCAGGGTTTATCAAGTTCTTGACTTTTGAGGAAGAAAGTCCTTTTAGTAGTGGACATTGTAATAACCCTGTAGGTCAATTTCTCTAATTTTGCATATGTTTATATTTCATGCATTCCTACAGTGGCTATAGGTCATTTATGACTTGCTGGGATCGTCGTTTTGATTCTTAGGCAGTTTATTTGAGTTATAAGACCATTTTTCTGTTTTAGAGTTATTGAAGTTGAGAAATTAGTGTTAGGCCAAAACTTCTAGCAAACAGCCTCAGATTATAATTATGACAGTTTTGTTAGCTCCAAAATATAGATTTTAGGATTGGGGGCCTTTGGTTTAGTTCTCGAGGTGTATTACCCTTAAACTTTTGAGCATCTTATTTTCAGGCCCTCCCATGTTTAAAACATCAATTTTTGATTTAAATTGTGTTTAGGCATTTGAATGGGGTATCCGGGAGAGTTTTAGAATTTTTGGATGGGGTTTTGGGTGGTTTAGGACACGGAGGCAGTGAGACTCTATGATATCCCCGTGTCATAGAGGATAATCTCTATGATAGGGTCCGTGAAAGGAGGATAATTCCGCATTAGGGTGCGTGGCATGGAGGTTAGCCTCTGTAATAAGGTTCGTCCCATGCCCCTATGTAAGAATTTATGCAGTTTTGTTTTATTTTCTTGGGATGAAGGGTATTGGCGTCCTTTCACATATGTACAACCCTTAAGCATTATATCGCCTCTTCCCTTTAGTTTTAAGAGATTAATTTCCCTAATTACACACTCAAACTCAAAACCCCAAGAAAGCATAAGGATTTCATCGTATATTCATTCTCTAGGTCCCAAGCTTCAAATTTCTTTACTATTCTCGTGTATCTAAGGCATGTTACTCTTCCCCCACTATTATTTTATAAAAAGCATATGTTTATAATTGTACCCATGTGATTAAATTGTGGTTTGTGAATATGGGTTGGAGGATTTTGGAATGAATGCATCTTGAATTGAATTTTGATGTTTTAATACACTTATTCATGATTTGTTTTAATATTTAAATTAATGGGGTGCATGGGTGTGGAAACTAGAATGGGGGTCGAGGTATTCTCCCAATTTGTTGATTTTGGTATTGAAATTGATTTGGAAATAGTGTTCCCTCAACCCATTGGTGTAATTGGTCTTGAAATATGATTTTTCACTTGGTTTGACTTGCTCATCGATACTAATGCATTGCATAAATGGTTAAAAGATTAAACATGGATTTTGAAGGCCTTGTTGGACGTGTTTTGACTGAAATTGAAACCTCCAGGGTCGAGGCATTCCCTCGGGTTAATTTGATAAACTAAAGGGGGTCGAGGCATTCCCCTAAGTTAAAGGAATTATATGTCATAATTATAAGCTTGCAAGCATACGGTATGACGATACTTGTGGTGTGCCTTAATGTATAATTTAGTGGTTAATGAATGGGTTATGTGAAACTTATTTTAAATTGGGCTTAATAGGGATTATGTAGCTAAGTCATGAAGGTGTGTACCTTGGATGACTTATACTGGAAACTCATGTTTGCTGACATGAGGTTTGTTCTTGATGACCTGCATGCATGATTCACACTATTGATATATTTTTATCTTTGATTAATGTGGGGTCGAGGCATTTCCTGTTCTTTCTTTATACCTCTATTTTGTGTGGCTAACACGTGTTGGGGCCCTTTCAGCAGGGGGAGATGAACCTATATAGCCTATGAGTGCCTATTATGATGGTTGAGCTACATGGTCTAGGGTCATTCCTTGGTGTTCCTAAATACCTCAGGTTCATACGGCCAACACGCGTTGGGGCCTTTTCAGAAGAGGGAGATGAACCCATACAGCCCGTGGGTGCGTATTATGATGATTGAGCTATATAGTCCAGGATAAAGTTTTACTTCATGCTAAGCCTTGTTCCCTTTCCCATTATTAAATATATATATATATATATATATATATATATTATATGTGCATTGGCTTTGAATGATTTTGAAATATTAACCATGGCATTATTTTAACCTTGTTTGCTGAGTTACATGTTAGTGCTCATCCCATTAACCGTCTACGAATGTTGTATCCCCATGCGATGCAGAAACTAAAAATACCTGTACTATTCCTGCGCAGTTACTAGATGTCATGGGATAGCTTGCGAATCAGATTGAAGTGGTGACCTTCCATACTTAGGAAGACCTCATTTCATTTTTTTGGTTTCCTTATGTCATTTAATTTCTCTTGGTTTAGTTTTGTCTATAGTCGGGGGCATGTCCCGACTTAGATTGATTTTGGTTCTATTTAGAGTCTTTGTGGATTACTGTGGACTTGGGATTTGTTGTTGAATTCTTATACTCCTTTTGATTCATACTTATTCATCTTGTGATATGTTTGAAATTTTGCTATCGTACTTGAATTGTGTCCTATTTGACTAGGCATGGGGGTGGTATCCAGTCCTTGTTGGACTTGAGATACCTGTCATGGCCAGACCCTGGTTCAGGTTATGACAAAGTTGGTATCAGATCCTAGGTTCATGGTCAGTTGGGTATCCATAAAGTTGTGTCAATTAGAGTCTCTTTTATGGGCGTGTATCACTCCACACTTATAAGAGAGAGGCTACGATGCATTTAGAAATATTTCTCTTTCTTGTGATCTATTCTCTAGCTATAGAGTCTAGGGTTTTGAAGTCTCCTCTAATTCCCATTTTCTCATTTTTCAGATCATGCCTCCCAGATGATCTGAAGCTCATAGAGACTTGTCTGTCCTGCCTGAGGACAATGTGGGTGGATCTCATCCAACTTATGGGGTACACACCTGGTCAAGGGTCGCTGTTTCTCATTGCCCTTGTACAGTTCCACCTATCCCCATTGATCCTCCTTCATCTGGTATCACTCCATACTCAGTCACCTCAGGAAGATATTACTAATGTTGAGTTTCGCCAATCCATTCATCTGTTGAACCAATTAGTGACATCTCAGTCACTTCAGACAGATCCTACTAGTATTGCTGGGAGTTCACCTGAGGCTACTAGAGTTGGCCAGTTTGTGATGTTGAGCCCTCCAACATTCACTGGTACTAAGGTTAGGGAGGATTCTCAAGGTTTTATAGATGAGATGGAGAATATCTTTGGGGATATGAATTCTACTAATGTATATGGTGTGAAATTCACTGCTTATCAGCTGAAGGAAGTAGTATATCAATGGTGTGAAGAGTGGGATTAGTCTAGGGATGATGATGCAGAGGTGGCACTGTGGGATGACTTTTCTAGTGTCTTTCTAGAACGCTTCTTTCCTTAAGAGTTGAGGGGGGGAAAGCTGAGGATTTTGTGAATTTGAAGCAAGGTAAAATTATTGTGAATGAGTAGGCCTTGAAGTTTCATCTGCTGCCCCATTATGCTTCAGAGTTACTATCTAGCATAAGGGCTAGAATGAGAAAGTTTGTGTCTAGGTTGTACCGTGATTTGATTTTGGAGAGCAAGGCCGCCTTATTGAACAAGGATATGGACATCTCTAGACTTGTGGTGTATATGTAGCAAGTTAAAGAGGAAACAAAGAGTCAAGCAGATATGGGGGAGAGGCAGAGTAGGAAGTTTTGGTATTCAGATCAGAGTAAAGGTCAGAAAAAGGGTGGTAGAGATAGAGGGAAATGGTTTAGGCAGAAGTGGAGTAATTCGGGTTCTTATTCGATAGCTAGAGATCCTTATCCTATGTCCTTTGGTGATCACTGCTTTTGTCACGACCTGAACCAGGGCTTGGTCATTATGGGTATCTCGAGTCCAACAAGGACCGGAAACCATATGCAAATACATATATATAGACATATCGGGATAGGGAATAAGGTTTAGCATGAATTTAAAACATTTAACCAGGGTTGTGTAGCTTTATTGTCATAAGTCCACCCATGGGCTATATGGGTCCAGTGTTACCCCCTGGCAGGACCCAGTGCGTGTAGCTGCACAATCCAAATATATCAAGATAGCCGACGATTCCTTTGTACCCTTCGCCCTCCATTATATATATATATGTGTGTGTGTGTGTGTGTATAGTCTTGGGGGATTGCCTTGTAACCCGCAAGCACATGGTCATCAAAACCAACCATTATGTCGGCAAACATGAGTTTCCAGTGTCTGTCCCTTGGACTTAACCCTTTACAGCTAGCTATCACAACCCCCATTATTGCCCAATTAAAATATTTAATACATAGAAAAACCACCCATTCAGGGAGTCAATTATATTAAGGCATTAATTAGTGGTATCATCATACCAACTATAGCTTGCAAGCATTGCCATTAAGCCAGGTCTTAGGGGATTCCCATGTACCCCGCAGACTTCACTATTAAAATTACTTGGGGGATTCCCAAGTACCCCACAAGGTTTTCAAAACCATCTTTAACCATTTATATCAAGCATTAGTTTCAAGAAACAAGCCAAGCCATGTGATAATGTATAAACCAAAATCAGTTATGCAAAAGGGTTGAGTTTAATATTAATTTCCATACCAAAACAATCACATGGGGATTCCATTGTACCCCTATTTCCATCCACCATTCCCATGTGCCCCAACACATTTATCAATCATAAATTTAAACACAATAGTTACATATATAACATAGAAGAATCATTTAAACAGGTTATTTTAAAAACCCTCAATACATAGTTCAAAACCCAACATCCATATTCAATGAATAATACTTTAATTCACATGTTTTTACAAAATTGACAATGAGGGAAGAGTAAGTACGGAGAGAAATCACCCTTGAGAGCCCTAATTGATGTGCTTGATGAAACCCTAAGTGTTCTTGACCTTGAGGATTTGAGAGTGTTCTAAGAGGTTATTTGATGTGTTTTTGATAGATAATAATTCCCTACGAAAGTTATAAGATGTGGGTTTTAAGTTGGGCAAGAGGGGAAATGTCCAGAATGACCTTAACTTAAAAGCTGGAAAATGTTGTTGTTTATGAGTTGACCCCTTGACTCGTACCTCCACCATAAGACTCGTGACAATGAGTCCTAACCAAGACAGTGACTAGGAAACCATACATTTCCCACCTTATGACTCCACCAACCAACTCATAATGGATCTTATGACTCATAAGATCTAGTCATGACCAACACAGAACCCAAATGATTTGAACACTGGACATCCTATGACTTGAACAAACAACTCGTATCATATCCTTATGGATCATAGTGAGACACTCGTACTCAGAGTATAAGCAATCCACATACTTATTGGTTTGGTTATGACTTATCCAACGAGTCTTCAAGACACCTTATAACTCCGGGGGTCCAGTCGTAACCAAGGAATTGAGCCTAAAGCTCGAGAATCTTAAGGGCCAAAAATCTGGGGCGTTACATTCTCCCTACTTGGATCATTCATCCTCGAATGATGGGTCAAGGCAACACAAGCACGATTGGACTCCATATACCTCTAATCTTATCTTTAACTAAGTTAGAAAATAGAGATGCTAAGAATAACACATACCTTAGGAACGATTATCCGGGGCAGAGAACAAGAATGGATATTTGGATTTCATGCCCTCTTCGGCTTCCCAAGTAACATCTTCAACCTTGTAGTTCCTCCATAGAACCTTTACCGAAGCTACGCCATTCATCAACAACCGAATAACTTGCCAATTAAAAATTTCAATGGGGACATCCTCATAAGACAAGGAATCTGAAATACTAATATCCTTGATAGGCACAATTAGCGATGGATCACCCACACACTTCCTCAATATTGACATATGGAACACCAGGTGAATGAAACTCAAATTAGGAGGCAACTCCAATTCATAAGCAACACGAAAACCCTCTATAAAATGAAGTATGGACCAACATAACAAAGATTGAGCTTTCCCTGCTTACCAAACTGGATCATCCCTTTCATGGGAGACACTTTCAAGAATACCCAATCACCATCCTCAAACTCTAACTCCCTACGCCTCACATCTACATATGACTTTGGGCGATCTTAAGACTATCCCAAATCACCTTCACCTTCATGGACTGGTAAACTATGTTAGGATCGAACAACTCATCTTCACCAACTTCATATCACCCAATAGGAGAACGACACCTCCAACCATACACCGCCTCAAAAGGAGCTATACCAATACTAGAGTGATAACTATTATTATACGTAAACTCTATGCGAGGCAAATGACCGACCCAACTACCACCATAGTCAATCATGACAGACCGAAGCATATATTCTAAGACCTGAACTATCCTTTTCACTTGCCATCCATTTGCAGGTGAAAAGCAGTACTAAGGCTCACCTAGTTCCCAAACCTCTATGAAATGATTTCCTATAGTGAGATAAGAACTGAGTATCGTGATCCAAAATGATAGAAATTAGAGCACAATGTAACTTCACGATCTTCCCAAGAAACAACTTGTCATAATCCTCAGCCAAATAATTTGTCCTCACTGGCAAGAAGTGAGCAGACTTAGTCATCCTATCCACGATGACACAAAATGAATCAAACTAATTTTGAGACTAAGGATTATCAGTAACAAAATCTATATTGATTACCTCCCATTTACATACAGGAAACTCAATCTCTTGAGATAATCCACCAGGTCTCAAGTGTTCAACCATCACTTACTGACACACCATGCATTTAGCCACAAAATTGGACACATCTCGCTTCATATTGTTCCATCAATAAATCTCCTTATGATCATGATACATCTTTGTTGAACCAAGATAAATAGTATAACACGACCCATGATCCTCATCAAAGTCCTTTCTCACAATCCATCCACGTTGGGAACACATAGTCTACCTTGGTACCTCAAGATACCATCACTATTAATCTCAAAAGCCATTACCCTTTGTTGAACTACATCTCCCTTAATCTTCATCAATTCAGGATTCAATACCTATTTCTCTTTTATTTTAGTACCAAGAGATGAGTGTGTCACCTTCTGCACAAACACACCACTATCCTCAGAGTCCAAGAGACGAACTCCAAGGATAGCCAAATGGTGAATATCTTTCACCAATTCTCACTTCTCCTCATCTACATGAGCTAGACTCCCCATGTATAACCAGCTAAGAGCATCAGCAACTATGTTAGTTTTACCTGGGTAATAGTGAAGGCTCATGTCATAATCCTTGAGTATCTTAAGCCATCTCCACTTCCTGAGATTAAGCTCTTTCTTGGTGAAAACATATTGTAGGATCTTATGATCTTAAAAGATATCCATACAAACTTTTAACAAATAGTCATGCCAAATCTTTAACGTGAACACCACTGCCAATAACTCTAGGTCATGAGTCGGGTAATTCAACCCATACACCTTCAAATGTATAGAGGCATAAGCTATCACCTTGCCATGCTGAATCAAAATACAACCATGTGACATACGGGATGCATCGTAATAAACCACAAATCAATCATTACCCTAAGGAAAGGTCAAAACTGAAGCTAAAGTCAACTTATTTTTAGCTTCTCAAAACTAACCTCACAAGCATCAGACCACAAAAACCTCACCTTCTTCTGGGTCAACTTAATATGGCAGCAATAGTCAAGAAATTTTTCACAAACCTACTAGTAACCCACTAAACCAAAGAAGCTCTGAATATTAGTTGAAGTCGTGGGCATAGGCAACTTTGTAACCACTGCAACTTTCTATGAGTCGACCATGATCCTTTTACTAGAAATGACATGACCCAGGAAGTAATAGTGTTCAACCAGAATTCACATTTTAAAAATTTGGTAAACAATTATTGATCTTTCAGGGTCTGTAACACGATGTGGATTTGATCGGCATGATCAGCCTCACTTTTAGAGCAAACCAGAATATCATCTATGAATACAATGATGAAAAATCTAGAACCTGATGAAAGACCTTGTTCGTTAAATCCATGAATACCGCCAGTGCATTATTCAACATAAAAGACATGACCAAAATCTCATAATGACCATAACAAGTTCAGAAGGCAGTCTTAGGAATATCCACTTTCCTAATCTTTAACTGATGATACCCGAATCGAAGATTGATCTTTGAGAAAAATTTAGCACCGTGAAGATGATCAAACAAATTATTTATCCTTTGAAGAGGGTACTTATTCTTTACCATCACCTTATTTAATTATCGGTAATCAATAGACATCCGAAAGGAACCATCCTTATTTCACACAAACAAAATATGCACACCCCACGAGGACACACTAGGATAGATGAAACCCTTGTCTAAAAGATCCTTTAGTTTCTCTTTAAGCTCTTTTAATTTAGATGGAGCCATTCTATATGGGGGAATGGAGATAGGATGAGTATCTGAAACATGATCAATCCAAAATCAATCTTTCTATCGGGAGGGACACTAGGAACATCATCAGGGAAAAACTCAGGAAATTCATTCACCACCGGGATGGAATGTAAGGAAAATATCTCTGAGTTAGAATCTTTAACCTGGACCAAATAATAGAGACACCCCTCAAAAATTAACTTCTGAGCTCTAAGATATGATATGAACCTTTCCTTAGGCACTAGAGAAACCCATTCCCACTTAATGAACGTCTCATTAAGGAATTTAAACATAACTTTATGGGTCCGACAATCTAAGTAGGCATAGCATGAGTGAAACCAGTTCATACCCTATATGACATCAAAATCTACCATGTCTAACTCTATTAAATCCACCAGAGTTTATCTCCACCAAAAGATATAACATATCTCCTATACATATTTTTAGAAATAACAGAGTCACCCATTGGTGTAGATACACAAAAGGGGTCCAAAATATACTCAGGATTGAAACCAAAATACATAGCAATAAATGGGGTCATATTTAAAAAAGTGGAGCCCGAATCAAGTAAATAGTAATATCATGGGAAAAGAGTTTCAACATACTTGTAATGATATCAGGCAATGCCTCAGACTCTTAAAGGGTAGTAAGAGCATAGAGTTGGTTCCAACCAGTCCCGGAGTTAGATGGGGCACTCTTTAGTGTTGAAGTAGATAAAGAGGCAATAGGAACCTTGTTTTCCCCAGAATCAACATTACCCATGGAATAGTTTCTAGGCATATACCCTCGTTGACCATACTTAAAAGACTTATACCTTCCCTTATCACAGAAACCCCAATGCAACCAACCACAAAATCTATGAGGAGGATATAATAAAGCTAATTGGGCCCTACTAGATGAGAGTGGGCACCCTGTGCCTTAGAACTATTGCCACCCTAAAAATGCCTGTCAACAGATGGCTTTGGGTAGGAGCACTAGCCATCGAGTAGGACCCAAAATTTCCCACTTCTTCTTGGACTACTTTCTAGTATCCCTTCCACACTGTTGTTGACCTCCATAGTGATTAAAAAATCTAAACTTATTACTCTAACTATTCTTTATTTCTACCTACTTCTTCTTTTCTTTCTCCACCTGTTGTAGGTACATAACTAATTGGGAGATGTCTATGTCCTTTTGAACAAAGCAGTCTTACTCTCTAAGATCAAGTCTCAGGATAACTCAAAAGCAAACTTCCTCATTCTATCTCTCACGCTAACACTAACTCCAGTGCATACCGAGATAACTAGTGGAACTTCAAGGCATACTCTTAAACTGAATCTTGTCTTGCTTCGGGTTGTCAAACTACTCTGCTTTTACCTCCCTTAACTCCTAAGGAAAGAATCAATATAAAAGGGCATTAGAGAAATTACCCTACATTATAGAGTTAGTATCAACTCCCCTAGACTGCTCCCATTCCTCACACCATTAGTATGCTACATCCTTTAACTGATAGGTTATGAATTCTACACTCTCCATATTAGAAGCATGCATAACCCGAAAGATCTGCTCCATCCCATAGATAAAACCTTAAGGATCCTCCTCAACCATAACACCAGTGAACATAAGAGGGCTCAACCTCATAAACTGGACAACCCTTATGGCCTCAAAAAATGGAGTAATAGAAGCACCACGCTTAGTCTAAGACGTACCAACTGAGCTAACATATAAATAGGTTGACGAAACTCATCCTTTATCACATCAACTTGAGGATCTCAAGAAAGACTAGAGGGGACCGGTGGAACTCCAGAAAGACAATTAGGAATTAGACCCCTTGACTGGGTCTGGACTCCATAAATAGGGTATGTCCCATTAGCATTGTCCTCGAGTGGGACAGAGGAGTTTCCAGGAACTTAAGATCATCTAGGAGACTGATCTAAAAAGCAAATAAATGGGAATTAGAGAATATTTCAGGACCTTAGATTCTAAAACCCAAAAATAGAACACAAGAAAGAGAAATATTCCTAAATGCCTCATAGCCTCTCCCTTATGAGTATGGCGCGCTACACACCCTTAAATGAAACTCTACTCGACACGAATATATGGAAACTAAGTTGACTATGAACCTAGTTCTTTTATACCATCTTTTCATGACCCAAACTAGGTCATGTCCATTATGGGTATCTCAAGTCCAACAAGGACCAGAGTTTACACCCAAATACCTAAACCATCGACCATACCTAACACCTCTTATCGGATGAATTCTGAACATATAACAAGATAAAAGGATATCAAATCAAAGACATTGTACTAATTTTACATCCAAAATCAACCATCCATAACCAAATGACCAACCAATACCCATTCTAATACCATCACCAATACCGATACTGCCCATGCCCACAGTAGTCTGGCAAAGCCTCTAATCAAAACCAAAGAATATTCAGTTATATCCCCGACCATATCCAAACCAAAATCAAAATAAATAATAAAGACATAAAGAAATCCGTAGCATAAAATAAGGTCTTTTGAAGTATGGAATCTCACCACTTTAGTCTGAATCAAAAGTTATCCCTGAATCACAACGTCACTGAGCAGAAGGAGTGGAAGTATGGCTAATTTCTGCATTGCATGGGAATACAACATTCGAAGATGGTTAGCGGGGTGAACTCTAGCATATAACTCAGGGATAAGGATAAAATAATGTCAACAATCGTAAACCAAGTCAAATCAATACACATAACCATATGCAAATACATATATATATAGACATATCAGGATGGGGAATAAGATTTAGCATGAATTTTAAAACATTTAACCTGGGTTGTGTAGATTTACCATCATAAGTCCACCCACATACTATATGGGTCCAGTGTTACCACCAAATGGGCCTAGTGCATGTAGCCACATGAATTAGAAATATCATAGATGGCTGGAGATTTCTTTATGTCCTTCACGCTCCATGATACGTATATATGTGTATAGGCTTTGGGGATTTCTTTGTACCTGGAAGGACATAGTTATCAAGTCCAACCCTTATGTCGGTAAACATGAGTTTCCAATGTCCATCTTGTGGAATCACACCTTCATGGATAGCTATCATAACCCCCATTATTGCCCAATTAAAATATTTAACACATAGCTATACCACCAATTCCAGGAGTCAATTATTAAGGCATTAACTAGTAGTATTGTCATACCGACGATAGCTTGCAAGCCATGTCATTAAGTCAAGTCTTAGAGGATTCCCATGTACCCCGTAGGCTTCGTTATTAGAATTACTTAGGGGATTCTCGTGTACCCCATAAGGTTTTCAAAACCATCCTTAACCATTTAACCATTTATATCATACATTAGTTTCAAGAAACAAGTCAAGCCATGTGATAATGTATAAATCAAAATCAATTATACAAATGGGTTGAGTTTATTACCAATTTCTATAATCACTTTGGGGATTCCACTGTACCCCTATTTCCATCCACCATTCCTATGCACCCCAATGCAATTACCAATCATAAATTTAAACACAATAGTTTCATGAATAACATGGAAGAATCATTTAAACAATTTATTTTAAAAACTCTCAACCCATAGTTCAAAACCCAACATCCATATTCCATGAATAATACGTCAATTCATATGATTTTAAAAAATTGACAATGAGGGAAGAGTAACTTTCCTTAAGAACCAAGAAGTACAGAGAGAAATCACCCTTAAGAACCCTAATTGATGTGCTTGATGAAAACCCTAAGTGTTCTTGACCTTGAAGATTTGGGAGTGTTTTGAGAGGATATTTTATGTGTTTTCAATAGCTAATAATGCCCTAAGGAAGTTATAATATGTTGGTTTTAAGTTGGGCAAGAGGGGAAATATCCAGAATACCCTCAACTTAAAAGCTGGAAAAAGCCGCCTTTGGTTATGAATTGACCCCTTGACTCATACCCACACCATACAACTTGAGACCATGAGTCGTAACCAAGACAGTGAATAGGAACCCATAAAATTCCCACCTTATAACTCCACCGACCAACTCATAATGAGATCTTATGACTCGTAAGGTCTAGTAGTGACCAACACAGAACCCAAAGAATTTGAACACTGGGCATCCTACTATTTGAACTTATGACTTGCATCATATCCTCACGGCTCTGAGTGAGCCACTTTTACTCAGAGTAGAACCCAGTAACAAACTTACTGTTCTAGTTATAACTCATCCCTATGAGTCATTAAGACACCCTATGACTCTTGGAGTCCAATCATAACCAAGGAAGTAAACCCAATGCTCAAGAATTGTAAGGGCTAAAAATTTAGGGTGTTACATCTTTTAAAGCACCAGTGAGTTTTAGGCACAAGGTGCCCAATCTCAGGCCAGTGGGGTCGACCCATCTCCATTGTATCTTTATTGTAGACTTTGTGGATAGTTACACCGCGACTTTTGTGTTAAGAGAAGGAATAAGTATTTAGGTATGGATAGCCTGGCCATATTCAAAGGAAATTTCCTTTAGGTGACATTTCTATAGGGTCTAATAAGGTATCAATTGTTGATTCTTCAGATCATGCACTAAGGGGTGTAATTTTTTGCTCTGACACTTGTCGAAATCATCTGTATGCTCTTGCCACCTATTAGGATTCTGAGGAATCTCTTGATGTTGTTACTGGCATACTAAAACTCTTCTCTTAAGATAAATAATATCTAATTCATCTGGGTCTACCTTTTATATATGACCCCATTTATGGCTGTGCATTTTGGTTTTCGTCTCGAGTGCATTTGAACTCTTTTACTATTTCTACCCTGGTGGGTAACTCGGTTGTTTCTAGAAGGGTCTATAGGGGTTATGTGGTTTTTTTGGTGGTAGGAAAACTTTGGTGGATTTGATTAAATTAAACATGCTAGATTTTAATGTCATATTGGGGATAGATTGGTCATTCGTGCTATGCCTATTTAGACTATTAGACCCATAAGGTTATTTTCAAATTCCCTAATAATCTAGTTATTAAGTGGTAATGGGGTTCTATAGTGCCTAAGGGAAGTTTCATAGTATATCTTAGATCCCAAAAATTAATTTCCAAGGGTGTCTTTATCATTTTTTCCAGGTTAACGATTCTAACTCATAGGGTCCTTCTCCACAATTTGTTCTCATGGTTAGTGAATTTACTGAGGTTTTCTTTGATGATAATCCAGGCGTCCCTCCTGATAGGGAAATTGAGTTTAGGAACCATCTTTATTTGGACACTCATCCTATCACTATCCCTCCTTATAGAATGGCTCTAAGTGAGTTAAAGGAACTTAAGAAGAAGTTGAAAGACCTTTTTGATAAGGGTTTTGTCTTCCCTAGTATGTCACCATGGGGTGCTCCTATTTTTTTGTATGTGAGAAGGATAGTTCTCTTCGAATATGTATTGATTATCGTCAGTTTAATAAGGTAATTATGAATAATAAGTACCCTCTTCCGAGGGTCAATAATTTGTTTGACCAATTTTAGGGTGCTAAGTATTTCTCTAAGATTGACCTTCAATCGAGTTATCATCAGTTAAAGATTAGGTAGGAGGATATCCTTAAGACTGCCTTCCATACATGGTATGGACATTTTGAGTTCTTGGTCATGTTTTTTGGGTTGACCAATCCCCGACGGCATTTATAGATCTCATGAACCAGGTATTTAGTTAGTTTTTGGACTTATTTGAGATTATATTTAAAGATATTATTTTGGTAAATTCAACGAGTGAGGTTGATCGTGCCAATTACCTTCGTATTATGTTATAGACCCTAAAAGATCAATATTTATATGCTAAGTTTTTTATCTGTGAATTTCGGCTGGATGTTGTTACTTTTATAGATAACATTGTTTCTAGTGAAAGGATCATGGTGGATCCATAGAATGTTGTAGTGGTTAAGAAGTGTCCTAGGACCATGAATCCAATCTATATTTGGAGCTTCTTAGGTTTAGCTGGTTATTATAGGAGGTTTGTGGAGAGCTTCCCATTGATTATCATACTTTTGACTAAGTTGACTCAGAAAAAGGTGAATTTCTTATGGTTCGGTGCTTGTGAGAGTAGTTTTGAGAAGCTAAAAAATAAATTAACTTCTGCTATAGTTTGGAACCTGCCCGAGGGTATGGATGGATTCATGGTTTTTTGTGATGCGTCCCATGTGGGAATTTGTTTTGTGTTATTGCAACATGGAAAGGTGGTAGCATATGCTACTGGGTAGTTAAAAGTTCATGAACGGAATTATCCGAATCATGATTTAGAGTTGTTGGCTATGGTGTTTGCATTAAAGAATTAGTGACACTATCTATATGGGATTTATGTTGACATATATTCAGGTCATAAGAGACAATAATATGTATTCACCTAGAAGGAGTTGAATCTCAGGCAAAGGAAATGGTTTGAGTTGCTCAAAAACTATGACATGAGTCTCTATTATCACCCAGGTAAGGCTAATGTGGTTGTTGATTCTCTTATCAGGCTATCTATGAGGAGTTTATCCTATGTGGATAAAGAGAAGTGGGACTTGGTGAAGGATATTCATCATTTAGCTAATCTTGGAGTTCGTCTCTTAGATTCTGAGGATGGTGGTGTGTTTGTCCAAGAGATGGTGAAGTCATCTCTTGGTACTGAAGTGAAGGAGAAGAAGGTGTTGGACCCTATCTTGATGCAAATCACAGATGATTAGGTAATCAGAAAGTGATGGCTTTTGAGATTGGTGGTTATGGTATCTTGAGGTACCAAGGTAGGTTGTGTGTTCCCAATGTGGATTGGCTACAGGTATTTTGGGCAAAGCTCATGAGTCATATTATTTGGTCTATCCTGGTTCGATGAAGATGTATCATGACCTTAAGGAGATTTATTGGTGGAATAACATGAAGAAGGACAGGGATAATTTTATGGCTAAGTGCATGGTGTGTCCACAAGTAAAGGTGGGGCACTTAAGGCCCGGTGGGTTATCTCAAGAAATTGAGTTGCCTATGTGGAAGTATGAAGTGATTAATATGGATTTTTTACCGGTCTTCCGCAGTCTTGTAACAAGCTTGACTCCATTTGGGTCATTGTGGATAGGATGACTAAGTCTGCTCACTTCTTGCTAGTGAGGACTAATTTCTCTGCTGAGGATTATGCAAAGTTGTTCCTTCAAGAAATTGTCAAATTGCATGGTAATCTAATTTCTATCATTTCAAATATAGGTACTGATACGGAAAAAACAAGGGAACACGAAATCACACTCCAAAACAGTCCACAAATCACAACAAATCGTGGACCAAACGGGAACCTCTCTTGGATTCACTATCTAGAACAAGAAAAAAGAGGATACAAGGTTTTAATACACCAAAACAGCCATCCAACAACAAGTTTATAAACACAATATGAAGCTCCACAATATTACAATAGCAACAAGAACAAACGGGTTACTTAGCAACACAAGAAGCCGAAACTAAAAAAAGATACAAGATAGATAGTTAGACAAGTGTTGATGTAGTCTTAACAACCCAAGAGCAAATTCCACTCTTAGACCTTTAAAACTTCACACAAAAAACACCTAACTCTTACAATTGACACAAGAGAGGCATCCACCACCCAAGCACCAACGTATCAAGCAAAATGCAACACACAAGAGAATCCACCCTTATGTTATGCCCTAGTTTCAATTGGACTCTCTCTCACTCTAAGAGAAGTATTCTTCAATAATAATGATCAACTAAATAAATAAACCCTACAATGTTCTATTTATACTACATTACAATAATAGACAAAATGATAAAAGGGCCCTTTAGTGACTAGTCTTCAAAAATACTCAAAAGTGTCATGATCATGATCATACTTGTATCATCCGCAATTCTCATCTCACATTTGGCATTCTTTCTAGAGAAGTTTTGGACAAAGGTGAACCGTAGCATATCTTTCCACCCTCAGATGAATGGACAAGCAAAGAGGACGATTCTGACTTTAGAGAATATACTGAGGTCTATATGATTTACTTTGGTGGTGGTTGGTTTGATTATTTAAATATCATCGAATTAGCTTATAACAACAGCTATCACTCTAGTATTGATATGGCTCCATTTAAGGCTTTGTATGGTAGGAGGTGTATATCTCCCACTGGGTGGTTTGAAGTTGGTGAGGATGGATTGTTTTGTCCTAACTTTGTTCATCAATCTATGGAGAAGGTTAAACTAATTCGGGATAGGATTATAACAGCCCAAAGTCATAAAAAATCCTATACAGACATCAGGCAAAGAGAGTTGGAATTTGATGTTGGTGATCGGGTGTTTCTTAAGGTGTCTCCCATGAAGAGAGTAATGCAATTTGGAAAGAAAGGAAAGCTCAGTCCCCAAAACATAGGCCCATATTTAATTCTGAAGAGAGTGGGGAATTTTGACTATGATCTAGAATTGGCTACAAGTTTAGGTTCTATTCACCATGTGTTTCATGTGTCTAGATTAAAGAAGTGCATGGGTGATCTTTCCTTGATCATTTGTTTGGAAAGTGTGGATATTTTGAATTCCTTGTATTATGAGGAAGTCCCTATTAAGATATTGGTTAGGCAAGTTCGATGTTTGATGACTAAATATATTGCTTTGGTAAAGGTTCTATGGAGAAACTAAAAGCTTGAGAAAGCTACTCAGGAAGTCAAAGAGGATATCATGTCCAAGTATCCGTTCTTGTTTCCCGCTTTAGATAACAGTGCTTAAGGTATGGGTTTTGTTTTCTTCATGCTACTTTCTCATTTTTTTTCATTTGATTCTGGTCTACTCATGTTATTACTCATGCCATAAGTGTCCTATCTCCTCATTCGGGGATGAATGATCCAAAGAAGGGGTAATATAATACCCATAAAATTTTGATCATCTTATTTTTCATCCTCCCGTGTTCAAAACATCAATTATTGACTTAAATTATGTTTAGGCATATGAATGGGGTGTTCCAAGAGAGTTTTGGAATTTGCAAACAGAGTTTGGGTGCTTTTGGACCACGGAGGTGATGAGCCTCCATTATATCCCGGTGTCACAAAGGATAATCTCCATGATAGGGTCCGTGAAACGAAGTATAATCTCCGTATTAGGGTCCATGGCACAGAGATTACCCTTTGCGATAAGGTTCATTCCATGCCCCTATGTAAAAGTCTGTGTAGTTTTATTTTATTTTCTAGGGATGAGGGGTATTGAGGTCCTTTCACCTAGGTATGAACCTTAAGCATTATATAACCTATTCCTTTTAATTTTAAGAGATTAATTTCCCTATTTACACTCACAAACTCAAAACCCTAAGGAAGCATAAGGATTTCATCGTATATTCATCCTCTAGGTCCCAATCTCCGAAATACTTTCTAATTCTCCTGTATCTAAGGAGTGTTACTCTTTCCCCACTATTAATTTATCAATAGAATATGTATATAATTGTACCCATGTGATTAAATTATTATTTGTGAAAATGGGATTGAGGAGTTTGGAACTAATGCATCTTGAATTGATTTCCCATATTTTTAATACACTTATTCATGCTTTGTTTTCATATTTTGAACTAATAGGGTGTATGGGTATGAGAATTGGAATGGGGGTTGAGGTATTCCCTGTAACACCCCAAATTTTTTATCCTTGAAAATTTTTGAAATTTATCCTCACCATCCTGACTACAACCTACCCTACAAGTCATAGGGTGTCTTGATGGGTCATATAACACTAGTTGTAGGGTGTCTAATAAATGGTGCTTGAGTTTTTATCCTGATTACAACTTGGGTCACGAGTCATAAAGACCCATGGCGAGTCATTGGACCTAAATCATAGCCTAACCAGTGTGTGTGGCTAAGTTTTATTCTTTGAGTACGAATGGGTCATTATGAGTCATAAGGACTCATTACGGATCATTATGTACAAATCATAGGATGTCCCATGTATACCCAAATGGTTTTCCTAATAAGTATGATTGGATCCTACTAGTCGGAGGGTCCCATTATAAGCCATGGTATACGAGTCGTAAGGTCAACATTGTGTGTGCCTGGTGACAGTGTCTTGACAACGACTTATAGAGACGAGTCATGATGAGTCATTATAAGACCCGTAACGACTGACGGTTTACTTTTCTAGATTTTTAAGTGGTAATATTTTAGATATTTCCCTCTTATCCCAATAATAACCCACGACCTATAAACTTACTTGGGGTCCTATTTTCATCGATTGATACCACACTGTAAATACTCTTTCATCTCTCTCAAGTCTCTCAAGCCTCCATACTTAAGGTTTCCAAGTAGTGGGTCAAGTAGAGCTTCAAGTGTTGAATTCTATCCATAGTCTTGTGTATTTTGGGCAAGTTACTTTTCCCAAATTATTACTTTGCTAAGAGCATGTGTTTTAAAGTATTATTTATATGATTTTAATGTTGGTATTTGAACATGGGTTGAGAGTTTTTAATGATTCTTGTTTATGTGATGTTTCATGTTTGTATATGCATTGGTTATATTTAAATAGTGGTTTTGAGACCAAACTAATGCATGGGTATGGAGAATAAACTTGGAGATTGTGAATTCCTCAAATTTTGTGAATAATGATAGTTGAATTGGTAATGACTTCAACCCTTATTGTGAAATTTGTTTTGAATATGAAAAGTATTCACATTGAATTACTCTTGAACTGTTGCATAATGTGAAGAGTTAATAAAGCATAATGATTTTGAATGGAACGTATGGGGTTGGGCAATTCCCCAACCTAATGTATAATTGAACTAAGAAGTTTGTAAATTTTCCCTAGCGATAATAATTGTTTTAGTATGTTGATGTTACCTTGCAAGAGTAGTTGGTATGGGAATGTGTGCTAAATGTTTTAATTGGGCCTTAATGAGGGTTGTGTAGCTGAGTCATGAAAGTGAAGGTCCCGTGATACCAATACTGGAAACCACAGTTGCTGACATGGGGGTCTACGCGACCAGGTAGTTTGAGTCCTCCTCATTATTATATGATTAAGAGGTTCGAGTCCCCATATTATTTTACATGATTGGGTTCTTGTGTTACCTTGATATGTCGGGAGGTTTGATTCCCCCATAGAGTATATGTATACCCTCTGGTTCATGCAGCCACACTCACTGGAGCCTTTCTAGCTAGGGGACAGCTGGGCCCATATAGCCCGTGGGTGCCTTCTTATGTTATGACGGTTGATCTACACAATCTAGGCTAAAGTTTTAAAGGGCATGCTAAGCCTTTTTCCTTATCCCGACATGTGATATATATATATGTATGTATGTATATGCATATGATTGTGTGCATTGGACTTTAACTGATTTTGAAGTATTGATCATGGCTTTATTTTGCTCCCTTGCTCCTGAGTTACATGCTAGTTCTCAACCCACTAACCACCTTCATATGTTGTATCCCCACGCGATGTAGGCACCAGAGATATTTCTACTTTTCCTGCGCAGACTTAGGTAGATCGTCTTGGTTCGGCGGTTCGTTGTGGTAAAGTGGTAAGCTCTCATTCTCTAGAAGACTTAGACATTTTATTAGTTCTTATCATAGACTAGAATTGAGATTTTACATTATAATTAATATTGTAATTGTCATTGTCATGGTCGGGGTCATGTCTCGATACTTTATTGATTCTAGTTTTGTTTAGAAGGCTTTGATGGATTACTGTGGAATGGGGTGGTGATGTTGATTGGCTATTTTAGTTGGTTTTCAGTCATTGACTTATCCTGAAGTCTTCGAGTATATCTATACTATCTTGTTATATGTTTAGAATTCATCTAACATTGAAGTATTATGTTTTGTTTGTTAGGTATAGAGGTGGTCTCTGGTCCTCGTTGGACTTGAGATACCCATAACGATCAGGCCCTGGTTTGGGTCGTGACAAAGTTGGTATGAGAGCCTAGGTTTAGTGTCATTGGGTGTCCATAAAGCCATTTCAAGTAGAGTCTCTTTTATAGGGGTGTAGCACGCCATAATTATAAGGGAGATTACAAGACATTTTGGAATGTCTCCCTTTATTGTTTTTTGTATTTTGGGATATAGAGTCTAAGATCTTAAAATTTTCTCTAATTTCCGTATGTTCATTTTCAGATCATGTGATGTCACCCAAAACTAACCTCCAAAGAAGTATGCTACGGTCGATGCAAAATATAGTAACCCAACTAGGTTGGGGTCAAACCCACAGGAAAAATGTTGAACAGTTGCTTAACTTGAAGAAATTCATGTGCAAAGCAGAAAAGTAAATGGGGGAATTTGGAAGTAGTAAGTAAAAAGTAACCAAATCTTGAATGCTTTAAGTTTGTAAACAATAGAAGACGAACATTAGGATTGTATTCCCTCTAGCTTCTCAACTCCGTAAATTTCTCGTGTTCACCCCACCTATTCTGCTGCTCTGCATGTAAAGTCAACAAGTTATGTATTATCAACCGTCTTGTGAATGTGTTAATAAATCTTAAGCTTTACCTTGTGAGTCTCAGGGCATCGCCTTATTTCTCTTTGTCTGTGACTTCAGTTCAACCTTCACCTTTTGAGTCTCAAGTTGATTAGATGAAATGATGGAATAATCAAATGGACTTGAATCTCAAATTACTATCTTAATCTTCTTTTCCTAATCTCAAACTCCCTTGTGAGGATGTTATTGCATACAGGAAATCCTCAAGCTTCTGTAGTAGCTTTGAGGTCAATTAATATGAAGAACATAAATATACATACAGCTACAATAGAAAAGATGAATCTCCCACTTCCTTTTTGTAGTTAATCTGCCAGGATTCCCACAACCCTAGTCAGGGAAATTAGACGCTCATGTTTATGCAACAATCCATGTTTATCAGTAAAGAAGAATGTAATTAATTGCACAATAAGAAGAAGAAGAAAATCCAAAGTCTTCAATTGCGTAAAACCCAAAAATATCAAGAACACAATTGTAATGATCAAAGTATGTTAAAAGTAGTAAAAGTATGTCAAAGAATGTAACCTAATAAAGGAATAACCCTAAGGTATTTATAGTATCTCAAAATCACCCAGAAATCCTAAATAAAATGAAATAGAAAAAGTAATGTTGGCACAAGGTACGACTCATTTCATCCACTATAAGGTCAACTTATGAGTCGTACTGTGCTTGTCGTATACATTCTAGTGGCTGTCCTCCCAGGATTCAACTTTCTATTCTTGTTATGAATCATTCTCATGAGTCGTATTTTGGCCATACGACTTGTGTTCTTCACTTGTTACTACCTAGGAATTGATCTTTCCATCCTCTAAACACTGTTCAGCTTACTATTTTTCTATACGAGTTGTACTCAAACTTCCTATTCGTCTTCTTTTGTGACTTTAACTCTAAATCTAACTTTGGTTTTATTCTCTTGATGGTTTCTTGTCATGACATATATCAACATCTTACAATTCGTACTCTCAGTCGTATTAATTCTTCACTTAAATTTTCTTCTTAGCCTTTGTCATTGTTGTTCTTATGAGTCAGCCTACGATCCGTATGATGTATTGACGACTTGTAGCTGACTTATATCATCTGTAGACTTTCTATTTTTCAGTGGTTTTTCTTCCAATTTCATTCCAAAATAATTATTTATCTATTTTACCTACAACAGCCATAAAACAACATCATATCTACTAAAATAACCTAAGTGCAAGCACAAATTCTTTGTTTTAAGCATCGAAAGTGTCGTGTTTCCACGGTGCATCAACACCCTCAACTTAGAAAGTTTGTGTGTCCTCGAGCAAAACAGAAATCAAAAACTGTAACACAACAACAACGATGCTTAAATAGTAAGAACCTAAGATACCTACGGAAGAGACTTTCAATTCGATTTTCAATAATTTTATTCATTCTCCTAGTTTAAACTTTTTTGCCAATTCAATTGTGTATATCGATTTGGAACACAGAGAAATATAAAGGAATCCAATGATGTCATTACATTAGTAATAGATAACCAGGCTATCAACCTAACAATATAATCCATGTGCGCTCACAATCAAAGAAATCCCATTCACTCAGTTTTGATCAATCAAGCTATTTAGGGATATTACAAAAGATGCTCTCGCTCACAAAGATGTATCGACCTATGTATATAAAATACCATAGGATCTCCCACAGGATCTTTCCCTGAGTTTTAAGACAGTTGGGATAGGATCACTAAAGGACTTTATTTGGCTTGTTACGTAGCTTTGGGGCTGGTATGGTACTTTTTGGGATTTTTTTCAGTGACTATGCCTCCTTGACACTACGCCTTATTTGGGGTCCACTTATTTTCTACTTTTTCTTTATTTTATTTCCACCCTCATGTCTCTCTTTTTATTTTAAAGCACATACAGATTGAACCAGGTACAATTTTCTTTTCTTACTTTTTTTTTTCTTTTACTTTTCTTGTAATTTTTCTTTTTCTTATTTTTTTATTTTATTTTCACCACACCTATCCTTTTTCATTTTTCTTTCTCACATCTTTCTTCATACTCATTTTTTCCTATGCACACCTATAATATCTACCCTCAACTTAGGCAATTTTCCTGAGTTGAGATGCACAGTGTCCAAGGAGGACCAAGCCTAATATAGGTTCATTGTAAGTGAAACAGAAAGGTGAAATTGGTGTATTCAAAAAAAATGGGTCAATTAGTCTCAAATTTTTGGATCAAGGTATTCATAATATATTTGGTTTGGCATTTAGGGTCGAGTGGACGTAAAACAAAAATGGACTATAATTTTCTCTCATTTGACTATCCTGAACCCTAGGTTAGAGTAACTGGGCAAGTTTTAGATTCCAACACACCGAAAACTAAGTAATGCCTTATACACACTTGCACATAGTCATACTGCTAGGTACCAATTATCTAGTTATACACTAGTTTTCCCTAGTTGTTCTATTCCTAATTCTAATGCCATTATCAGACTCACAATTGTCTTGCGCACATACATATATCATATAATTCAGTAAGGGGCCTCAATTTTTCAACATAATTTTTTTCAAAATCACTCAAACTTAGCATAATCATTTACGGCCACATCTACTGCCACAAGTACAATTTTCTTCCTATTCCAGCTATTCCAGCACAACATAACAAAACTAACAAAAATAACAACAAAATATGCTAGTTCTCAGACTTTTCAGATTGTGGCCACGGACTTCGAAACATGGCAAGTTTAACCCGTGGTGACCTTGGTGCACCCATACCCCCAACTTAGATCCTATGCACTATCCATAGTGCATCTAACAATATAATACAAGGGATCAGGAACATACTTAGGCACTCAAGGTGCCAGCTCATGTCGCATCATCACGTGGGCCCTCAACTTAGGTCCCACCATCTTCAACTATAGTCTTATCAACCGTCAGGACTATCTCTGTAGTTGTGGATGGTGTGCTTAGTGGTACATCATTCGTTGGGTGTACATCACTGCCCCCCCTCAGCATCCTTAATTGTCGATTTTGATCTACTGGTACCAGCTTTCATCTCTTGGACCCTCACTTATCGATTCCTTTCACTTTGTAGGCTATCTTTCTTAGCCTTCTTTATGGCTTCTTTTTCTGCACTCCAGTGCTTTCTTTTCTTTCTCTCTCTTATTTTTTCCTTCTCTAATTCTAGAATATCCTAGATATTTTCAAAATTTATTTTTGGATTTATCTCCGTTACAATATGTACTGGGATAAATATCTTATCAAATAACTCACTCATTATTTTCTTTGTCTAAGTCACCTTAGTTTATACCTCTTCAATATCTGGGATTTATATGCTCCCCAACTGATGAGTCATCCACTGCATAAATGCATCTAATCTACCCTGCACCCGTTTGTCTTGGTTTTCTAGCTTAGTCTCAACCTAGGGCTTTACACCTCTTTCCAAATACCGGACCTTTGCCTCTAGTGTGGCTAATATCTTTATTGGCTCATCCCATATGGCCTGTGGAATCACCATCAAGCCATTCTATATCTCTCTCATAAATATGGGTTGAGGTGATACAGACTGTGCAAGAGAAGGGGCACTGGATGTACCCACCGCATTACATATTTGTGGCTCAGTCTGCACACCTCCCCCGTGGTGTCACCTATCTCAGTCTGCCCTACGGTCTCATTCTATCCACCCTAACTTTTGAACGTCTCAACTATCATATCAGTAACTCACATAGTTTTCCTGGACATGGGGTTTTCAACATCCCGAGTCAACCCCAGATCTATAATATTTATAGGCTTAACAAATTGATCTATCCCTAGAAGTTCCATCCCCCTTGCAGCCAAACAGATCTGAGTGATCATGCATGGATAAGCTAGAAGTAGCTTTTCTCTACCCATATCTCAATATCATATCTCTCATGCCAAAAAAATATCAAACTCATATCGAGCCATCAAACTAGCTATCAATATAGCATGAATTGGGTTGAGTATGTTATCCTCAATAGTGGGACACAGTCCGTGTCGAGCTGGTGTCCACCGTGCCTTTTCCTCAAAATTTAGCTTATGTTTTTTTATTTTTTGTGAGGCCACTCCTAGGCCACCTATCATTCAAATGACATCTTCTCCATTCAATGCAATGAGACACGTTATCCACCAAAAATGTTTCATCTTGTCTTCCAACCCTAGTTGCTTTTATGTAGTCTTCCATATTTCATCCATGTGGTAATCTATCTCATCGGTGTTTACTGAGGGGATATTCACTCGCACTCCTCGAATGGTCAATGATGTAATGGGATCACCACCTCTCCATATATTAGCATGCGAATACTGCCTCTTCAACTCACCCTTATACGTCTCATAAAACTCCTGCACTAATACAGTACTATATTCCCCTGACGTTGTAGTCATCTATTTGAAGCCATACTGCCTAAATTAAGCCTCAAATCTGGGCAACTCAGACATCCCTGTAGTGGTTAATCTTCTTTCCAGATATAGACTCCTTTTGATTCTTCCATTACCAGGGAGTCTACTTAACCCATCATTATACGTTTTCTACAGACCGATATACTCTCGTCATTCAATGGTAGGCACCAGAGATGGTGTAATAGATAGTGGTGGGTCTTGCCTATCAATAGGAGTTGCATTTACTTCTTCCTCACTTGAATTTTTAGAATCGGAGCTTGATTAAACATTTTTCTCTACTTCTGCATCACCTTCAAGTTCTACATATTTGTTGTCCTCATTATCCTCAGAAACTGATGGTGAGTGTGGAGGGGTGGTACTTGGGTTCTTTATTCTAGGTCCTCTTGGAGGTGTGTCCTCTAGAGTGTACTTTATTTCCCCGAGGGTGTTTTTCCCTTGGGTATGCTATCTTTTTTATTAGATATTCAAGTAGGTCCCCACTCGACTCACTTGTTTCCTTATTTGTCAAATGATGGGTAACTTTGGGAGCCAGCTTTTTCTTGGTATTTTTCTTTGAGG
The DNA here is from genome assembly GCA_030864215.1 of Capsicum pubescens. Classification (NCBI taxonomy): domain Eukaryota; kingdom Viridiplantae; phylum Streptophyta; class Magnoliopsida; order Solanales; family Solanaceae; genus Capsicum; species Capsicum pubescens. Next base: position 187,480,643 of record CM061546.1, read on the forward strand.
AGTCACCTTTAAGAGACATAGTACTTGAATGGTTGATAGATGAGTTTTCTTGTAATTTTCACTTTTCTTTCCCAAATTCTTGTGAAATTCGTGCAATATGAGAGAATCCAGTGATTAGGTGTGTGTTTTAGAGTGAAATCATGTGTTTAGATCTTAATAATCAGTCAACAATGGAGGTTTGAAATGTTCGGGTACCTCTTTTTGTTTAAAAACAAGAGAATTAGGTCAGGTTGACCTGCGACCCTCGACCTGGTAAGCTTGGTTACAAGTCTTATGTACAAATCATAGCTAATTCTTATGGGTCTCTTCCTCCCTCGTAATGACTGGGAACTTCTTATTTGGTTCTGGAGTCGATACGACTCAGTGTGATGAGTCGTACCCTGAGGTTACAACTCATTCTGAGAGTCATAAATACTCTAGAAACTTTTACCTTGATTTGAATGAACTCACAGGTCCTTACGACTCTTACTCACAAGCCGTCATGGTAAGGTACACCTCTTGAAGAGTCTGTATGACCTTGTTTCAAGATTTTGGCTCTTTTCTACAATTTTTAATCCTACACACCGAACAAATATATTACCCTCAAATAAATAAGTACAAAATATGGGTTGTCGTCCATGCAGTGCTTGATTTAATATCGCTGTACGATGTGGATAAGTTGGACACTAGATTTCTCTAACTAGCCTCATAGGTTGCCTCCCATGAAGTACTTGATTTAACATTGAGGCACAATGTAATTTCCTTGGTTACTCAGACTTCACCAAGGTCCGTTTCAAAAATCACATTAATTTCCTTAGTGATACCCATATACTGCATTACTCTTTGCCCATTCACCTTGAATGGGGCTTCACCATCCCGCTTCAATTCCAAAGCACCATATGGGAACACTCTTAGCACAATAAATGGACCATACCATCTATACTTTAACTTACCTGGAAACAAGTGAAACCTTGAGTTGTAGAGTAATACTTAGTCATCTTTCTCAAATATTCTCTTCTCAATCTTTCGATCATCATGCAGTTTCATCTTTTCTTTGTAAAGTGCAGAACTTTTATTTTCCCGGAGTCGAAATTCATCCAACTAATTCATCTTGTTCATCCTTGACTTTGTTGCGTTTTGCCACTCAAAATTTAGTTTTTTCAAAGCCCATAGTGCTTTATTTTCAAGTTCCACAAGCAAGTGACATGCCTTGTCATATACAGACTAATAAGGAGAAGTACAAATGGGGGTCTTGAAAGTTGTTCAGTAAGCCCATAATGCATCATCTAACTTTCGTGACCAATCAGTCCTATTGGCATTCACTATCTTCACCAAGATAGACTTGATTTCTCTATTGGACACCTCAACAAGTCCACTAGTCTGAGGATGATAAGGTGCTACCACCTTATGTTTTACTCTATACTTCTCAAGCAGACTTTTGAATAGACAATTCCAAAAATGTGATCCACCATCACTAATGATAGCACGTGGCATGCTAAATCAAGAAAAGACGTGTTTTTTCAATAATACAGTGACACTACATGCTTCATTGTTAGGGAGCACAACTGCTTCCACCCATTTAGAAACATAATCCACAGCCACGAGAATATAATTCATGCCAAAAAAACTCACAAAAGGTCCCATGAATTCCACACCCTATACATCAAACAATTCCAATTTTAAAATAGAAGTCATAGGAAGTTCATGGCGTCTAGAGATATTACCTTGATGTTGACATTGATAACAAGCTAAAGCAAAATCATGTGCATCATTGTAAATTATTGGCCAATAATACCCATACTGCAAGATTTTATGGGTTATGCGGGTTCCTCCAAAATGATCCCCAACTGGTGAAGAGTAACAAGCCTCAAATATGCTCATCATCTCCTCCTCTGGTATACATCTATGAATAATCCTATCCATACAAATTTTGAATAAATAAGGCTCATCCAAAAAAAAATTCCTTACCTCATGCATAAACTTTTTTCTTTGCTTAAAGGAAAGATCTTCTGGGACTTGATAACTTGCTAGATAATTTACACAGTCAGCAAACCAAGGAATTAGATCTTGGGAAGCTGCCAATATCTACTCATCTAGAAAACTGTCATCAATCTCGAGCCCATATTCCAATTTTTGTATAGCTTCTTCTCAAGTCTAGACAAATGATCTACAACTTGATTCTCAGTGTTTTTTCGGTTCTTGTCCTCGAAATCAAATTCTTGCAGTAATAGGAGCCACCTAATCAGTCTAGACTTTGCATCTTTTTTGCTATTAAGTACTGCAATGTTGCATGATCAGTTTGCACAATCACCTTTGTCCTAATCAAATACGACCTAAACTTCTCAAAGGAAAAAACCACTACCAACATTTCTTGTTCCGTGACTATGTAGTTCTTTTGAGAAGGGTTTAGTGCCTTACTAGCATAGTAGATGGGATGAAGGATATTTTCTTTTTGTTGTCCTAGTACACACCTAAGGTCAATCCACTTACATCACATATAATCTCAAATGGCAAGGACCAATCTGGGGACACGATGATAGGAGCAGTCAACAACTTCTCTTTCAGACATTCAAAAGCCTTCAAGCATGCTTCAGTAAAATCAAATTTCACCTCTTTCTCAAGAAGCCTACTACTAGGGTTGGCAGTCTTGGAGAAATCTTTGATGAATCGCCTATAAAACCCAACATGTCCCAAGAAGCTTCAAACACCGTTCACAAAAATTGGTAGAGGTAATTTCTCGATCACTTCAATGTTTGCTCTATCTACCATAATACCCTTTTTAGAAATCTTGTGCCCAAGCATAATACCTTCTTTGACCATGAAATAGCACTTTTCCTAATAAAGTACCAAGTTTCATTCCTCACTCCTTTGAAGAGAATTTTCCAAGTGAACTACGTAGTTATTAAAAGAATCAGCAACGACTGAGAAATCATCCATAAATACTTTGATGGTGTCTTCTACCATGTCAGTGAAGATTGAAATCATACATCTTTAAAATATGGCTGGAATGTTACATAACCCAAATGGCATGCGTCTGAATACAAAGGTCCCATAAGGACAAGTGAAGGTTATTTTATCTTGGTCCTCAGGCACAATAGTGATTTGTTTGTAGCCTGAGTACCCATCCAAAAAATAGTACCATCCTCTGCCCATAAGTCTATCCAGCATCTGGTCCATGAAGGACATGAGAAATTGGTCTTTCTAAGTCCATGCATTTAGTTTTCTATAATCCATGCATACTCTCCATCCTGTGACTGGTCACATCAGTATTCTTCTCATTAGGTATAATAGTAATACCACCTTTCTTCGAAACACATTGTACCGGACTGAGCCACTTACTATCGTAATGGGATACACTACACCAGCATCCAACCACTGATTATCTCTTTATTCACCACCTACTACATAGGAAGATTAAGTCGACGTTTATGTTCTATACTTGTAAAATCTATTTCAAGTTGGATCTTATGAGTACAAAGACCAAGCGGAATACCAACAATATCTTTGATAGACCAACCAATGTCCCTCTTGAATTTTTATAGCACTGATAACATATCTTCTACTTCTGTATCAATCAAGTCAGTTGTAATGATTATCAGCAAAGGGTTGTTATCCCCCAAACATGTATATCACAAATGAGAAAGGAGGGTCTTTAACTCTAAGATATATGGCTCCTCAATAGATGGGCGAGCAGGTGGAGTGGTTCTATTTTTAGATCTAAATCTAGATTCTTTGGTGCATAAGTATAAGATCCACTACCATAAAGTGCACATACTATCTCATCATAGTCATCATTACCATTACTGTCAAAGTTCATAATCACGACTACTAGAGCTTCAACACCCAACCATTCTTTAATAGGAACAGCATCAAAAGTATCATCCCAAGCAGTTACTGAATTAATATCATGGAATGAATCCATCTCCTCATCATACACATCAATCACGAATATCACTCTTAACTCATCTGGTTACTTTATGAATTTGCATACACTGAATCACTTGTTCATCATTGAGTCTCAGCATTAGATGTCGTAGCTCTAAATCAATCAACGTCCTTCCTGTAGACAAGAATGGTCTTCCCAAGATAATTGGGACTTGAAAATCCACTTCACAGTCTAAGATCATAAAATCAGCAATAAAGATAAAAGAAGCCACCTTCACCAACACATCATATAGAATACCAACTATTTTTTACCATCTTATATGCCATCACTAGTCTAATGGTGGTTGTTCTGGGATCTTTCAACCCCGACTGCTTAAATACTACTAATGGAATGAGGTTGATACTAGCACCCAAATCACATAATGCTCGAGTGAAGTTGAAAGATCTAATAGAGCAAGGTATGTTGAAAGCATCAGGGTCCTCTTTCTTCTCTACCAATGATCTAGTAGCTACAGCACTGCAGTGATGAGTATTGTTGACTGGCTCAAAACTGACTGAAGTTTTCTTGGTGATTAGATCCTTCATGAATTTTGTATATCCTTGAATTTTCTTTAATGCCTCTACAAGTTGGATGTTAACTGATAGCTCCTTCAACATAGATAAAAAATTCTAATACTTACCCTCTTCTTGTTTCTTTTTTAGCCTTTGAGGAAAAGTAGGGCGAGCTCTCAAGATGGACTTTAAAAAAATCTCCTTGATCATATTTTTTACTTTATATTGCTTGCTACTACTCTCCACATCAACAGAATCATCATCATTCTTTTATTCATCAACAGTAGGTACAGTGAATCTAAGGTGGTTTTACCACTCCGAGTGGTAATGGCATGGCAGTGACTATTATTTTTTGGATTTACCACTATATTACTAGGAAGAATTCTAGGTTTCCTTTGATTCAATGTGGCCAAAATCTGGCCATACTGCTGCTCTACTTGTTTGATTACAGTGGTATGTGACTCAACTTTCTGATTCAACCCTGACAGGTCTTCCTTAATCTTCTTAAGATAGCTCTATTGACTCTCTTGTCCTTTGACTAGTTTTTACAATATTGCCACTATTTTAGACTCAGTATCTCAACTACCTAGTGGCACGTATCAATCACTCTTCTCTTTGTAGTCATCTGTTTATCTCCAATCACTATCTCTCTACTCTTGTCTCTGTATCTATCATTATAATAGTTCCGACCTTAATTTCCCTTTCCTTGGTCTCGAAAATCCACCAATAGATGATCAAGATACTTTGCTTCCTCTTTAGATTCAGTCTCAACAATCCTAGTAGATCCTTGTACCCCAACTGCATTTACTTTTTCATCACTTATCATTACAAATTATTTTGTGAGTAACCCAATATTTGTCCAGAGTTATGCAACCTCTTGTGCTACTAAATCCTAAGAAGCTCCATAATTATTAGTTGCTCCAATAGCTTATGTGCCTATACCATGCTCAGCATATCTAGTATGCCATCTTTGATTAGTCACCAAAATATCATCTAGCATATCTTGCTTAGCATCCTACCAAAGATACAAAAATACACCTCCAAAAATTATATTTTCCATTGTTCTTGAACTAACAATCAACGATCTATAGAAGCTTTACAATAGAATAGATCCTCTAATTCAGTGATTAGGTACTATGTTTAGCTTCTTCTTGAATCTAAACCATGCCTCATACATGGATTCTGTAAGTAACTATTTGAAATTATAGATCTCATCTTTCAACTATAGCATCCTTGCAGGAAGGAAAACCTATTTAGAAACTGTCTCTGCAAATCATGCCATATAGTGATTGAACCTCTTAGAAGTTCCCCTAACCACAGTGATTCTTCTCCAGTCAGTGAAAATGGGAATAACCTTAACCTCAAAGCTTCCTGGGCCATCCCTATAATAGCGTATGATGTATAGATCCCAGTAAAATTAGCATGATGTATGTTTGCATCATTAGTTGTTGATCCTAAAAGTGCACCCTTTAAGTTTAGCAGTTAGATCATTGCACTAGTAATCCCAAATTTAACATTAGGGGGGCAGAGCAGAAGGAACAATGGCTCCTGTCTCAACAGGTTCAACATATCTCATATCCTCATCTTTTCCATATGGATAAAGATATTAATGTGTAGGAATCACTGGAGCTCTGCCTCTTTGAACTCTATCTTGATGCTCAACCACTTGACTTGACATGGCTAGCGCTGCTTGCTGGGCTACTCTGGCCTCTTTAGCTAACCATTCTTTCTCAGCTACTAATAATTGCACAGTCTATCTATTAGTAACACTCTATGGATCATTAGGATAGGAAAGAGGCACAAGTTAAGGGTCTTAAACCCTAGCAGGAACACCATAACAAACTTGCCCTGACATTCTTCTCAGTGTTTAAAGAATTCTTTTAGGCTCTGGATCAAAAGGGAGTAAGGGATTGCATCTTCTCCTAGTATTTAACATACACCAATGTATGCCAAATCAAGAACAAAAAATAAACCCACAAACTTTACCAACATCAATCAATAATTCACACTATCTACCCCGGCAACGGTGCTAAAATTTGATGTCGCCCAAAACTAACCTCCAAAGATGTAACTTGCAGTTGATGCCAAATATAGTAAATCAACTAGGTTAGGATCAAACCCACATGGAAAACATTGAATAGTTTCTTAACTTGAAAAAATTCATAAGCAGTGCATAAAAGTAAATGGGGGTTGGAAGTAGTAAGTAAATAGTAACCAAATCTTGAATGCTTTCAGTTTGTAAACATTAGAAGACGAACAATTAAACTTTATTCCCCTGGATTATCAACTCCATATATTTATCGTGTTCAACCCACCTATTATGTTGCTTTGTATATAAAGTCAACAAGCTATGTATTACCAACTATCTTGTGAATATGTTGATAAATCTCACCCTTTATTTTGTGAGTCTCTGGGTGTTTCCTTATTGCTCCTTGTCTATGACTTCAGTTCAACCTTTACCTTTTGAGTCTCAATTTGATTAGATGAGATGATGGAATAATCAAATGGATGTCATATCAACATCTTATGATTCATACTCTCAGTCATATCAATTCTTCACTTAGCTTTTCTACTTGTCCTTTGTGTGCTTATGAGTCAGTCTACGATCCGTATGATATATTGATGACTGGTATACTAACTCATATCATCTGCAGACTTTCTCTTTTTCAGTGGTTTTTCTTCCAATTTTATTCTAAAATAATTATTTACCTGTTAACCTACAACAACTACAAAACCATATCATATCTATAAGAATAACCTAAGTAAAAGCAGAAATTCTTTGTATTAAAAATAGAAAGTCTTATGTTTCCATGACATATCATCATGCCTCCTAGGAGATTTGATGCTTGTGGAAACTCATCTATCCCATTTAAGGGTAATATAGACAGAACTCATCCTACTCAAGGCATTTAGGCCTGATCTAGAGTCGCTTCTTTTGATTATCCTAGTAGAGTTCCACCGGTTCCACCTAGCCCTCCTCAGGCACCCCAAGTTGGCGCGTCTAATGCTGAGTTTTGCTAGTTGATCTATTTGTTTACCTAGTTAGTGACCTCTCAGACTGAGCATGTTGCTTTTATTTCTCCATCCTCTAAGGTCAGCAGAGTTGGCTAATTTGAGGTTGAGTCCTCCGACTTTCACGGGTTCTAAAGTTGAGAAAGATCCTTAAAATTTTATTGATGAGATAGAAAAATATTTTGTATGATTCCTGTTACTTATGTAGAGGGTGTGGAGTTTGCTGCCTATTAGTTGAAGGATGGGGCTCGGTCAAATCCATCATATCCCTCTTGCATATTTTGTAGTCTGGTACATCAAGGTGTTTGTGAAGAGGGAATAAGCAAGTGCTTTAAATATGGGTAGATTAGTCATTAAAAAGGGATTGTCCTTCTAGGGTTTCTTCTGGTGCAAACAAGGTGGTGCTATTTTTTCTTCTGGCTTTGACACTAGACGGAACTGTCTGTACACTCATTCCACCTACCAAGATTCTAAGGCATCCCCCGATGTTGTTACTGGTATGCTCAAACTTTTTTCATATGATGTATATTGTCTACCTGATCCTAGGTCTACCCTCTTATGTGACCCCTTATATGGCTATTTATTTTAGTTTGGATCCTGAGTGTATTCCGGATCTATTCTTTATCTCCACCTTGATGAGTGACTCTATTATGGCTAAAAGAGTCTATAGAGGTTGTGGGATATCGGTCTTTGGCAGGGAGACCTTGGTGGATCTAATAGAGTTGCACATATTAGACTTTGATGTGATCTTTGTATGGATTGGTTGCATTCATGCTATGCGTCTCTTGATTATCGAACACGAAGGGTCAGTTTTCACTTTCTAATGAGCCAGTGATTGAATAGGAAGGTAGTTCCCTAATACCTAAGGCGAGGTTCATTTCATGTCTTAGAGCCCAAAAATTGAATTCTAAGGGGTGCCCCTATCATTTAGTGCGTGTTAAGGATTCTAGGTCTGAATGTCCTTCTTTGCAGGCTTCCCCTAGGGTCTGTAAATTCCACAAGGTATTCCCTAATGATATTCCTGGTGTTCCTCCTAATAGGGAAATTGATTTTGGGATTGGTCTTTCTCCAGAAACTCGATCTATTTTTATCCCTCCTTATAGAATGGCTCCTTCTGAGTTGAAATAACTCAAGGAGCTATTGAAAGATCTTCTAGATAAGGGTTTTAGTTGCCCTAGTGTTTCTACTTGGAGTGATCAAATTTTATTTTTGCATAAAAAGGATGGGCCTCTTCGGATGTGCATAGACTACTATCAATTGAATAAAGTAACGGTGAAGAATAAGTATCCCTTTTCGAAGATTGATGATCTCTTTTATTAGCTTTAGGGTGCTAAGTAGTTTTCCAAGATTGATCATCGATCGAGTTACCATCAATTGAAGATTACGGAGGTAGATATCCCTAAGACTGCTTTTCAAACCTAGTATGGTCATTTTGAGGTTTTGGTGATGTCCTTTGATTTGGCTAATGCCTCGGTGGAATTTATGGATCTCATGAATTAGGTATTCCATCGGATCTTGGATTTATATGTGATTGTGTTTATTTATAATATTTTGGTATATTCCAAGAGTGGGGCAGATCATATCGATCATATCCAACTTATGTTGCAAACCTTAAAGGATCAGTGGTTGTATGCAAAGTTCTCTAAGTGTGAGGTCTAGTTACATACTGCAACTTATTTGGATCATGTTGTTTCTAGTAAAGGGATCATGGTGGATTCACAAAAAGTTACAGCGATTAAGAAGTGTCCTAGACCCATGACTCCAACCGACACTCGAAGCTTCTTGGGTTTAGCCAATAATTATGGAAGGTTTGAGGAAAGTGTATCTTTTATTGTTTTCCCATTGACTAAGTTGACTCGGAAAAAGGTGAAGTTCTTGTGTTTTGATGTTTGTGAGGGTAGTTTTAAGAAGTTGAAGGATAAGTTGACTTTGGCTCCAGTTTAGTCTTTACCTGGGGGTACTGATGGTTTTGTTGTCTATTCTGATGCATCCCAAGTGGGGCTGGGTTATGCGTTGATACAGCATAGCAAGGTGGTTGCATATGTTTCTAGATAGTTGAAGGGTCATGAGAATAACTATCTGACTCATGATTTGTAATTGTTAGTTATGGTGTTTGCATTGAAGATCTGGCAACATTATTTGTATGGGGTCCATGTAGATATTTATTCTGATCATAAGAGCCTACAAGTAGATCTTTCAATAGTTATTCCTTTAGAAGGTGTGGGCATTTCGAATTCCTTATCTTATGAGGAAGTTTTGGTGGAAATATTGCATCAACAAGTTCATCGGTTGCAGACAAAGGATGTGGCTTCAGTAAAGGTTCATTGGAGGAACAACAAGTATGAGAAAGCTACTTGGGAAGTTGAGGAGGACATGAAGTCCAACTATTCATTTATATTTCCTATTTTGAAGAAATGTGCTTGAGGTATGTGTATCCATAATACATTTGTTTTCTCACTTTGTTAAAGGTAAGTATGGGAGTGATTCAGTGTATATCGTGTTAACGTATGCATTGACCCATTATTCAAGGATGAATGATCCTAAGGAGAAAGAATGTAACAACCCAAATTTTTGGTCCTTGAAAAGTTTTGAAATTTTATCATCACTCTCCTGACTATGACTTACCCTATAAGTCGTAGGGTGTCTTGATGGGTCATATGACCCTAGTCATAAGCTGTCCAGAGAATGGTGCTAGAGTTTTTATCGTGATTATGACTTGGGTCACAAGTCAAAAACACCCATGATGAGTTGATGGACCCAAATCATAGCCTAACCAGTGTATGTGGCTAAGTCTGTTTCTCTGAGTACAAGTGTCCCACTATAAGTTGTGAGGACTCATTATGGGTTGTTGTGTGAAAATATAGGATGTACAGTGTATACACAAATGGTTTCTATGTTGACTACGACTAGACGCTACGAGTTGTAGGGTTCCATTACGAGCCATGGTATATGAGTATAAGTTCAATAGTGTGTGTGCCTGGTGAAACTGTCTTAACAATGACCCATGGAGATGAGTCATAATAAGTCATGATGAGTCGTTATGAGACCCGTAACGACTGATGGTTTATTTTTTCAGATTTTTAAGTACGGGTATTTTAGACATTTCCCTCTTATCCCAATAATAACCCACGACCTATAAACCTACTTGGGGACCTATTTTCATCGATAATACACTCCAAACACTCTTTCTTCTCTCTCAAGTATCACAAGCCTCCATACTTAGGGTTTCCAAGAAGTGGGTCAATTAGAGCTTCAAGGGATAAATTCTCTCCATAATCTTATGTATTTCAGGCGTGTCACTCTTTCCAAATTATTACTTTACTAAAACCATGTGTTTTCAATTATTATTTATTTAGTTTTGATGTTGGCTTTTGAACATGGGTTGAGGGTTTTGAATAAATGTTGTTTATGTAATATTTTATGTTTGTATATGTATTGGTTATGTTTAAATGGTGGTTTTGAAACCAAATTGATGTATGGGTATGGTGAATAAACTAGGGGATTGTGAATTCCCCAAATTTTGTGAATAATGACAGTTGAATTGGTAATGACCTCAACCCTTATTGTGAAATTTGTTTTGAATATAAAAAGTATGCACATTGAATTACTCTTGAACTGTTGTATAATGTTAAGAGTTAATAAAGCATAATGATTTTGAATTGAGCTTATGGGGTTGTGCAATTCACCAAGCTATTGTATAATTGAACCAAGAAGTTTGTGAATTTCTCTTGTGATGATAATTATTTTGGCATGTTGATGTTACCTTGCAAGGGTAGTTGGTATGACAATGCCAATAGTGTATGCCTAAATTTGTATCATGGTTCAAAGAATAGGAATGTATGTTAAATATTTTATTGGACTTTAATGAGGGTTGTGTAGCTAAGTCGTGAAAGTGGAGGTTCGAAGAGACCAATACTAGAAACCGCAGTTGCCGATGTAGGGGTCTACATGACCGGATAGTTCGCGTCCCCCTTATTATTATATGATTGGGAAGTTCGATCCCCCCATATTATAATACATGATTGGGTGGTTGTGTCACCTTTATATGCCAGGAGGTTTGAGTCCCCCATAGTGCATATGTATACCCTCTAGTTTGTGTGGCCACACGCACTGGGGCCCTTTAAGTTATGGAAGATCTGGGCCTATATAGCCTATGGGTTCCTTCTTATGTTATGATAGTTGAGCTACACAATCCAGGCTAAAGTCTTAAAGGGCATGCTAAGCCTCTTCCCTATCCCGGCATGTGAGATTTATATATATATATATATATGCATATGATTATGTGCATTGGACTTTGACTGATTTTGAAGTATTGATCATGGATTTATTTTGCTCCCTTACCCCTGAGTTACATGCTAGTGCTCAACCCTCTAACCATCTCTGGACGATGTATCCCCATATGATGCAGGCACCGGAGATACTTCTACTTTTCCTGTGCAGAGTTAGGTAGATCAGCTCGATTCATTGGTTCATTGTGGTGAAGTAGTGAACTTTTATACCCCGAAAGACTTATACATTTTATCAAGTCTTATCATAGACTAGAATTGAGAGTTTGCATTATCATTAATATTGTTATTGCCAATCCAGGGTCGGGGGCATCTCCCGATACTTTATTGATTGTGGTTTTATTTTAAAGGCTTTGTTGGATTACTGTGGACTAGGGTGGTGATGTTTCTTGGTTGTTTGAGTTGGTTCTCAGCCATTGACTTATTCTAAAGTCTTTGAGTTTATCTATAGTATCTTGATATATATTCAGAATTCATCCGACATTGGGGTATTATGTTCTGTTAGTTAGGTACAAAGGGTGTTGTTAGGTCCTCATTGGACTTGAGATACCCATCACAGCCAGGCCCTGGTTCAAGTCATAACATTCCTCCCCAATTTGATTATTTTGGTATTGAAATCGGTTTGGAAATTGGGTTCCCTGTACCCATTGGTGTAATTGGTCTTGAAATATAATTTGTTACTTAGTTTGTCTTTCTCATCTATACAACTGTATTACATAGATGGTTAAAAGATTAAACATGGATTTTGAAGGCCTTGTTGGCGCTGTTATGACTGAAATTGAAACCTCGGGGGTTGAGGAATTCCCCCGGGTTGATTTGATAAACTAAAAGGTGTCGAGGCATTCCCCCAAGTTAATGGAATTATATGGTTTAGTTATAATCTTGCAAGCATACGGTATAAATATACATGTTGTGTGCCTTAATGTATAATTTAGTGGTTAATGAATAGGTTATGTGAAACTTGTTTTAAATTTGGCTTAATGAGGGTTATGTAGATAAGCCATGAAGGTGTGGGTCTTGGATGACTTATACTGAAAACTCATGTTTGCTGATATGAGGTTTGGTCTTAATGATTGATGTGCATGATGCACACTATTGATATATTTGTATGTTAGATTTACGTGGGATTGGGGAATTCCCTGGTCTTCCTTGATACCTCTGATTTGTGCGGCTAACTCTTGTTGGGCTCTTTCAGCAGGGGGATCTGAACCCATATAGCCCATGGGTACCTATTATGATGGTTGAGTTACATAGTCCAGGATAAAGTTTTACTTTATATATATATATATATATATGTATATATATATATAAAATTAAGTGCATTGGCTTCGAATAATTTTGAAATATTGATCATGGCATTATTTATCCCTATTTCCTAAGCTACATGCTAGTGCTCATCCCATTAACTATCTCTGGATATTGTATCCCTATGTGATTCAGGAACTGAAAATACTTTTACATTTCCTATGCAGTGACAAGGTAGTCGTGGGATATCTCATGAGTCAGATTGAAGTGGTGAGATTCCATACTTTGGAAGACCCCATTTCATATTTTGGTTTTCTTATGTCATATACTTTCTCTTAGATTGATTTTGGTTCTATTTAGAGGCTTTGTGGATAACTGTGGACTTGGTATTTGTTGTTGAATTCTTAGACTCCTTTTGATTCATACTTATTCCTTATGTGATATGTTTGAAATTCCACTATCTTACTTAAATTGTGTTCCGTTTGACAAGGCATGGGTGGTCTCCGATCCTTATTTAACCTAAGACACCCATTACGGCCAAGACCTAGTTCATGTCGTGACTAAGGCTTCTAAACTCATATTGGGCTATTGGATGGAATTTGGTAAAAATGAAATAGTAGGTGTAGACCTCTAATCGAAATTAGATGGTTTTGTTAAGTCCAAAATTTCAAGTTTGGTAGGTAGCATAATTTGTTTGTGTTCATAGAGTTTCAAGCAAATTTTAAAGTCCTGTTCAGATATTTTGCAACTTACAAAAGAAAGTGCATTAGCACCAGGGGAAAGCTTAGATCTTTCGTCGCTTCGCAATGGCAAGGATCTGTATACCTTAGTCATCTTGACTATGATGCTGAGGCTCGCGACCGTATGAATAAGGATTATGGGACTGGCTCATCTTGTGCATCATGATTGCATTCTAGAACACCATGATTGCGATGGTCTTATTAGTGAGGCCCCACGATCACGAACAAAGGTCTCACTGACGCGATGAGTAATCCCCTAGCAATAAGACCATCATTTGTTTTCCTTGCAATTTTCATCCATTTTATAACTCTTATTTTTCCATTGATAGACCCTTGAGATTTGAAAACAATAAGAAACTGCCAAATTAAGCTGAGGTATGTAACTGCAGCTCTCCTTGATCATTTCCCATCATTTTTTCCATCGAATTCCATCCTAATTCCTTGTAAACTCTTAATTTTGAATTCCCAATTTCTTAAGACTTTGGGATAATTTGAGCCCCAATTGGACTCTGGATGTTATCAATTATTGAGAATATATTCCTTGTCCTTCGCGGGGCCTAATGATGGATTCAATTTGAGAATTTCTTATGCAAGTCACATGGGCCTATTTTTACTCGATTATAAATGTCTGGAGATTTATATTCCAATATGAGTCTTATTTTACTTGTACTAATGTGTAGATTATGAATTTAATAGTAGTAAAACATTTAGAGATCAAGGAGTGGAGATGAGAAGTTCATGGACAATTCGAGACTATAGTTCAACATCAAGGTAGGCTACGGTCTACTCTTCTCTATGAGATAGGGTATTGTATAGATTTCATGCTATGTGGGGGTTATAGGATAGGATTATAGATATTTTTCTCTTGATTTTACCTATTTAAAAAATTATAGAATAAAATTATAATTGATCCTTAACCTAGATATCCGTTAGAGTTATAGGATTACGTTAAGCTTTACTCTATACTTGCATGATCTTATGTTGACATTAGGGATCCCTAGTATAATATTTATTATACCACTTAGTGATTTGGGAGATATTCTTTGGCTAGACCCTCCCAGTAGCTTGATACCTTTGTTTACCTTAGCTTTCCTAGTTTGATATTGATATCTCTTTTATTCTGTATAATGTATTATTGGGACTGAGGCTTTTGTTACAAGATCAGTTAGACACCAGGTTAGATCTGTATTCCCTGAAAGATAGTTGGTTTAGTTTATAGATGCTTAGGCACTTACGCTTGTATTATTTGGATAGTGGTGATGGCATGCATATATCTAACATTCTTACACTTATTTAGTGGTACAATTGTAACTAAAATCTTGATCTTTGCAACTATTTTTCAAAAAGGAATTTATTCCCACTTTTTACATTTAAAACTGATTTTTAACGTATGTCATACCACCTTTATTATCGGTTTATGACCTATTAAACTAAGAATACTATTTTTAAAACTCGATCTTAGATAGATTCCAATCCATTCTTGATCCACTCATTTTATCATTGTTTACTTACTTCAATCGAGGGAATTCTTGATGACACGACCCAAATCAGGGAATTGTCGTAATAGGCATCCCAAGTGCAACCCGGATTGGGGACCACCCTTATTACCCAACCCAACCTCCAAACACGTACCCTGAGTCAGATGACTTCCGAACATATAACAAGATAAAGTTTAAGTGCAATTCTAGACTCTAGGATAGGTCCATGATTGTGACCAACCAAACAAGTCCAACTATCCATTATCTAACCTATATCCAAAACCAAAACAAAACGATAAATTAATCCATACATCCCATACCAAATGACTTCCAATATAAATATATATAACCCAAAACATAATAGGATGGAACAATCATAAATACAATCAAAACGTATCATCCCCAATACCAATGCCAATACTAAGGTTGACACCATTGTCGACACTGTCCATACCGACCTATAGTAGTTCCACAAAGCCTCTAACCGAAAGTAAAACAATATCCGATTGGGACATGCCCCCAACCATAGCCAAAACCAATGTATATTAAATAATCAAAGTATGTAAAAACATCCATGACATAAAATGGAGCCTTCTGAAATATAGAAGCTCACTACTTCAATCCAACCGAGCTGATCCTAAATCTGATCAATAAGCAGGAGGAATATAATGGTTGGTTCCGACATCGCATGGGGATAAAGATGCCCAAAGATGGGTTAGCGGGTGAATTCTAGCATGCACTCAGTATAAGGATAAAATAATACCAACCTTTAATACCAAGTAAACTAACCATAAGCATTCACAACCATACATACATATATATAACCATGCTGGGAAAAGGAATCCGTTTAGCATACCTTTAAAACCATTAACTTGGGTATGTGTAACTTAACCACCCTAAAACCACCCACGGGCTATATAGATCAGGTGTAACCCCCTAAACGGGCCCCAATACATGTATCCGCACTAACCGGGGATACCATAGGATTAGGGGATGCCCGAGTACCCTTCAATATCAATGATACATATGTACAAGTGTACTTTGGGGATTCTTGTGTATCCCGTAAGTATCATATATGTTCACCATGACCAATTCTTATGTCGGCAAACATGAGTTTCTAGTGTTCGTCCATTGGACTTACACCTTCACGATTAGCTATCACAACCCGCCATTATTGCCCAATTAAAACCATTTTCATACAACCAAACCACCATTCCATTTATTATTAACCAAGGCTATAAGTAGTGGTATCGTCATACCAACTATAGCTTGCAAATAATGTCCTTAGCCAACCTTTTATATAACCGATAAAGGGTGAGATTTATCATCATATTCACAAGACGGTTGATAATACATATCTTGTAGACTGTACATACAAAGCATCAGAATAGTTGGGTTGATCATGAGAAATTTACAGAGTTAAGAAGCCAGGGGAACACAAGCCTAGTGTTCATCTTCTATTGTTTACAACTCAAAGCACTCAAGTTTGGTTACTAAATACTGATTACTTCCAAGATCCCCCATTTACTTTTCTACATTGCTCATGAGTTACATCAAGCTAAAGAACTATTCAACATCTTCCCTATGGGTTAGACCCTAACCTAGTTGGGTTACTATATTTGGCATCGACCGCAGCATATTATTTTTGGAGGTTAGCTTAAGGTGACATCAAATTTTGGCATTGTTATTAGGGAAGACGATGTAATTTGTTGATTAAATTTGGTGAAGTACATGGGTTTTATTTTCTATTTTTTATTTGGCATACGTTGGTATATATCAAACACTAAGAGAATAGGCAATCCCTTACTTCTTTTTTATCCAGAGCCAGAAAGAATTCTTCAAACACCACGAAGGATGGAAAAACAAATTTGTGATGGTATTTCAGATAGCGTTCAAGATCCTCATAATGTGCCTCATCCTCCACCACCAAATGATCTACACAATGTTGAAGAAAAATAGACAAAATAATTATTAAGAGTAGTAGCTGAAGAAGCTAGAATGGTGGAAGAGCATGCCCGAGCTGAGAATGCAATGCTAGCTAGGCCAAGACAGGTGCCTTCGTAGCATGGAAGAGTGCAAAGAGGCAGATCCCTAATGATTCCTGGTTATCAGTATCTTTAACCTTATGAAGAAGATGAAGACATGGGATAAGTTGAACTTGCTAAAATAAGAGCCATTGTTCCTCCTGCACTACCCCCTAATGTCAAATTTAACATTACCAGTGTTACGATTAAATTGTTAAATCTGAAGAGTTCATTTTTTGGAGCAGTAACTGACAATGCAAACATGTATCTTGCTAATTTCACTGGGATTTGTTCATCATATGCTATTCTGAGGGTAGATCAGAAAGCTCTGAGACTATGGTTTTTCATATTTTCTTTGACTACAGAAGCATTATTATGGTTAGGGGGAACTTATGAAAGGCTCAATCACTACATGGCATGAGTTGCGTAAATAGTTTTTGGACAGATTTTTCCCTCCTACAAGGATTCTATAGTTTAAAGATGATATTTATAAATTTAGACAGTTACCTGCAGAGTCCTTATATGAAGCATAGTTTAGATTCAAAAAGAAGTTGATCATGGTACCTAATCATAAAATCAGAGGATCAAAATTATGGGAAATCTTCTATAGATCATTGAATGTCAGTTCTAAAGCAATGGTAGATAGAATTTCAGCAGGTGCATTTATACATCTTCGATGGGAGGCTACACAGGATATGTAGGATGATATTTTAGTGACAAATAGAGGTTGGCATACGAGAGATTCTGAGCATGGTGTGGGTACATATGCTATTAAAATAGATAATGTATATACAGATAGTCATGATTTGGTAGCACAAGAGTTCGCACATCTTTGGATAGCTATTGGGATGCTTACAAAAGAGTTTGAAATAATGAGTGCTGAAAAAGTGAATACACTTGAAGTACAGGGCTCCACTTCCCGAACATCTGAGATTGAATCTGAAAAGGAGGTGAAGTATCTTGATAGTAGGTTGGCAGATTTCTGAGCCCAGGGGAAAGAAAATCAAGGTTGTAAATATTATAATGATATATAAAGAGAGAGAGATAGTGATTGGCAGTGGAAAGATGACTACAAAGAGAAGAGTGATGAATACATTCCACCAGGCAGCCGTGATTTAGAATCTAGAATGGAGGCGATTGTCAAAACTAGTCAAAGGGCAAGAAAGTCAAGAGATTTGTCTCAAAGATTAAGGTAGACCTGTCTGGGATGAATCAAAAAGTTGAGTCACATGCCACAGCAATTAAACAACTTGAGCAGCAGTATGGTCAGATGTCGGCTACATTAAATCACAGACAATCTGGCACTCTTCCTAATAACACAATTACAAATTCAAAAAATGATGGTCACTGTCATTCCATTACCACTCAGAGTGGTAAAACCACTATGGACCCATCTGTACCCATTGTTAATAAGTAGAAGATTGATGGTGACACTATCAATTTTGAGAGTAATAGTAAGCAAGACATGGGAAAAGGTAAGATCGAGGAGCCTATTCTGAAACCCATTCCAAGACCTCACCCTCATTTTTCTCAAAGGCTAAAAAAACAAGAAGAGGGTAAGTATTAGAAATTTTTGTCTATGCTAATGAAGTTATTAGTCAACATCCCACGTCTAGAGGCATTAGAACAAATTCCAAGATATGCAAAATTCATGAAGGATCTAATCACCAAGAAGAGGTCAATTAGTTATAAGACAGTTTGTAATATTCATCATTGCAGTACTGTGGCAACTAGATCTTTGGTAAAGAAGAAGGAAAATTTGGGTGCCTTCATTACACCTTGCACCATTGGATCTTTTGAATTCGCTCGTGCTCTATGTGATTTGGGGTTCAGTATCAACCTCATGCCATTAACTGCATTTAAGCAGTTGGGGTTGGGGGCACCCACTCTGACTACCATGAGACTAGTGATGGCAGATAAAATGGTGAAAAAGCCAGTTGATATTCTTTATGATGTATTGGTCAAAGTGGATTCTTTTATTTTTCCTATTGATTTGGTAATATTAGACTATGAAGTGAATTTTTAAGTCACAATTATCTTGTGAAGACCTTTCTTTGCTATAGGAAGGACATTGATTGATTTGGAGTTGGGGCATTTGATGCTGAAATTGAATGATGAACAGGTGATATTCAATGTATGCAAACGCATCCTAATTAGTTAAGAGTGACATCTAGGATTGATGTGTATGATGATGAGGTAGTTTTATTCCCTAACATTGATGCAGTTGCTCTTTAGGATAATGGTTCTGATGTTACAGTTCCTACGGAAGAGATGCTAGGTATTGAAGCTATTGCAGCTATGATCATGAACTTTGATATTGATGGCATTGAGGAGTATGATGAGATGGTGTGTGACCTTATTGGGAGTGGTTCCTATACTTATGCACCAAAGAAGCTTGATCTGGATTCAAACAATAGAACTACTCCACCTGCTCATCCATCCATTGAGGAACCACCTGTCTTAGAGTTGAAGGCCTCCCTTCTCATTTGTGATATGCATTTTTGGGGGCCAACAATACTTTGTCTGTTATTATTGTAACTGATTTGATACAATCAGAAGTGGAAGAATTATTGTCAGTATTACAAAGATTCAAAAGGGCCATAGGTTGGTCCATTGCAGATATTGTGGGTATTTTGCCTGGTTTGTGTATTCATAAAATTAAACTTGAGACAGATTGTATTCCAAGTATAGAGCATCAACGTTGACTTAATCCTATAATGCAGGAGGTGGTGAAGAAAGAGATAATTAAGTGATTGGATGCTAGTGTAATGTATCTTATTACTGATAGTAAGTGGGTCCGTCCAGTATAATGTGTTCCAAAAAAGGCGGTATTATTGTTGTGCCTAATGAGAAGAATCATCTACTGCTAATGAGACCAGTCACGAGATGGAAAGTATGCATAGATTACGGAAAATTGAATGCATGGACTCTGAAAGACCTTTTTCCCATGCCCTTCATGGACCAAATATTAGATAGGTTAGCGGGCAGAGAATGGTACTATTTTCTTGATAGATATTCAGGTTATAACCAGATTACTATTACACCTAAAGATCATGAGAAGACCACCTTGACATGTCCTTATAGGACCTTCATATTTAGACATATGTCATTCGAGTTATGTAACGCTCTAGATATATTTCAGAGATGTATGATATCAATTTTCTCTAACATGGTAGAAGATGTCATTGAAGTATTTATGGATGATTTTTTAGTCGTTGGTGATTATTTTAATGACTGCTTAGTTCACTAGGTGAATTCTCTTAGAAGGTGTGAAGAATGCAACTTAATACTTAATTGGTAAAACTGCCATTTTATGGCCAAAGAAGGTATGGTGCTTGGGCACGAAATTTCAAAAAGGGATATTGAGGTAGATAGAGTGAAGATCAAAGTGATTGAGAAATTACCTCTACGAATTTTTGTAAAGGGTGTTCAAAGTTCTTTGGGTCATAATGGGTTTTATAGGCATTTCATCAAGGATTTCTCCAAGATTGCCAACCCTCTTTGTAGGCTTCTTGAGAAATAGGTGAAATTTAAGTTTAGTGAAGCATGCTTGAAGGCTTTTGAATGTCTGAAAGAGAAGTTGATGTCTGCTCCTATTATTGTATCTCCAGACTGGTCCTTGCCATTTGAAATTATGTGTGACATGAGTGGTTTGGCCTTAGGGACTGTACTAGGTCAATGGAAAGAAAAGATCCTTCATCACATCTACTATGCTAGCAAGGACACTAAATCCTACTCAAAAGAACAATACCATGATGGAACAAGAGTTGTTGGCAGTGTTTTTTGCTTTTGAGAAGGATGTGAAATCTAGAAGATTATATGGGTGTTATTGCTGCAAGAATTTGATTTCGAGGTCAAGGACAGAAATGGCACTGAGAATCAAGTTGCAGATCTTTTGTCTAGACTAGAGGAGAAATCTATGCAGAATATTGAAGATGGGATTGATATTGATGATGGCTTTCCAGATGAGCAGATATTAGCAAATTCCCAGGATCTAATTCCATGGTTTGCAAACTATGCAAATTATCTAAAAAGTGATCTAATCCCAGATGTTATTTCCTTTCAACGGAGAGAATTTTATGCATGAGGTAAGGAAATTTTTCTGGGATGAGCCTTATTTATTCAGAATTTGTGCAGATAGGATTATTCATAGATGTATACCTGGGGTGGACATGATGAGTATACTTGAGGCTTGTCATTCTTCGCTAGTTAGGGGTCATCATGGAGGAACCCGCATAACCCATAAAATTTTACAATGTGGATATCATTGGCCAATACTCTACAAAGATGCGCATGATTTTTCTTCTACTTCCGATCAATGTGAACGACAAGGTAACATCTCTAGACACCATGAACTTTCTATGACTCCTATCTTAGAATTCGAATTATTTGATATATGGGGTATAAACCTCATGGGTCCTTTTGTAAGTTTGTTTGTCATGAAGTATATACTTGTGGCTGTGGATTATGCTTCTAAATGGGTGGAAGAAATTGCGCTTCCCAACAATGAAGCACGTAGTGTCACTGTAATCTTGAAAAAACACATATTTTCTTGATTTGGCGCCTCCACGTGCTATCATTAGTCACGGCGGGTCATAATTTATAATTTTCTATTCAAAAATCTTCTTGAGAAGTATGGAGTGAAACACAAGGTGGCGACACCTTATCATCCACAGACTAGTGGGCAAGTAGAAGTGTCCAATAGAGAAATTAAGTCCATCTTGGTGTAGACAGTAAATGTCGATAGGACTGATTGGTCACAAAAGTTAGATGATGTATTATGGGCTTACCAAACACCATTCAAGACCCCAACTGGTGCTTCACCATATCAGTTAGTGTATGGCAAGGCATGTCATTTGCCTGTTGAATGTGAACATAAAGCACTTTGGGTTTTGTAGAAGCTAAATTTTGAGTGGCAATATGCAACCAAGTCAAGGATGAAGAGTATGAATGATTTGGATGAATTCCAACTACGGGTGTATGAAAGTTCTTCACTTTACAAGAAAAAAGATGAATCTGCATCATGATTGCAAAATTGAGAAAAGAATCTTTAAAAAAGGTGATCGGGTATTTGTCTACAACTCAAGGCTTCGATTGTTTCCAGGTAAGTTGAGGTCTAGATGGTATGGTCCATTCATGGTTAAAAATATTTATCCCTACGGTGTTTTAGAACTAAAAAGGGATGGTGAAGCCTCATTTAAGGTAAACGGGCAAAGAGTAAAGCACTATATGGGAAATTATGAAAACGTGAATGAGGTTTTTGAAATTGACATTGGTGAAGACTGAGTAACCAAGGCAATTACATCGTTCTGCAACATTAAATCAAGCATTGCATGGAAGGCAACCCATGTTTTGGTACTTATTTACTTATAGGGTAATATGATTGTTCAGTGTGCAGGGCTAAAGAGTGCAGAAATACCCCGAAATGTTCAAAAAGTTTGGTCATACGGACTCGTTATGAGTCATATCTAGACGGTATGACTTATGAGTAGGAGTCGTATAGACCTGGAGACTAAGCAGATTCAGGTAAAAATTTCTAGAGTGGATACTATTTTCAGAATGAGTCGTACCCTCAAGGTACGACTCATCACATTGAGTCACATCGACTTCAGAATACAGGTAAGGTTTTAGGCCTATACGAGTATAAGAAAAGACCCATAATCCTGGGTACAAGTCGTACACATAACTTATACCCAAGCTTACCAGGTCAGGGTCACAAGTCAACCCGCCCCAGCTTTTGAGTTAAAAAGAAAGAAAGGGTACCCAACGGGCACTCAAACTTGAAACTTGAATAAACTCCATTGCTAAAGGATTTCAAGCTTTCAACTCAAATAATCACTCAAAAAAACTCAAAATCACACACCATTTTGCTCAATTTCTTTACTTCACACCAGTTAAGCACGAATTTAGGAAGGACAAGTGAATACTCGAAGCAACTTCCAAATTCACCAAATCAAGTAAGTATTTCAAACTTAAATTCATGATATGTTGCATAAAATAGAAAATTTGATATTGCTTGAACGTGTTTTGAGTTGACTTCACTTCATTGTTGAGTTTTGAAACTCTAGTTTTTAAGTTTAGGTGGAAATTGTTAAATTGGAAGTGCACTTGAATTTTGGTGTGGTATTGTGTGTTGTTTTGACTGAAAATAGGGAAAAAATGCTCTACAATAGATGGGTAGTATGGGTATTTTGAATTGGAATCAAACTTTAAAGTTGGACTTCTATGTTGCAGTGGATACAAGACTCCTTATGACTCGTGCCCACTAGTAACGGGGTTATATTGGCACTCGTACCCAATGACAACATGGAAGTCTAACAAATTTAAGGTTTATGAATAGATACGACTTGCCTAAATGAGTCGTACCTAATTTATATGACTTGTATGCTTTAGTCGTACTAACCTGGGAGGAATAATATTTTTTTTAAAATGTTGTTGATCTATTTACGACTATTGGTAATGAGTCATACCTTGTCAGTACGAATGGTTAGAAGGAGTTGCAAGCAGACCAATGAGCAATTTTTTATGCACTGTGTATCATACGACTCGTTTATATGAGTTGTACCCTGTCTATACGACATGTATCCCCCCTAGTACCCTGAACAAAACATGCACACTGAACTTTAGATTCTTATTTTTGTTTTCATTTCTTTATTTACTTACTAATTAATGTGTACTTTCAGGTAAAATGCCTCCTAAGAACACATTAGCTGCTAAACAAGTGTCCAAAAAGGGTAACAAGAAGGCACAGTCTACTAGTTTTGAATCAAATGGTTATGAGTTCTTTGTGTCATCCAAAAGTAGCAGTGACCTATACGAAGGCACAACAATAGGCAATGCTATCCCAAAAGGGAAAAAGGCTAAAACGGGGAAGAAGGTTGCACCCCCAGAGGAAAAACCTCCACGAGGTCCAAGGAGAAAGAATCCAACTACCTCTTTGATTCATACACCACCACCTTCTGATGTTTATGATGATGCTGAATCGAGTTTGGAGGAATCTAGTTCTGAGAATGTCCACAACACTAAAGAGGTCGATGTTACACTAATTGATCAACAAAACCCTCCACTTGTACTTACCACTGCTCCAGTACCTATTATTGAATGATGGGGGTACCCCGGTATGCAGGAAACTTTTAACAGTGGGTTGAGCAAACCTCGAGGTGGAAAGATCAAACGAGTGTTGTATCTAGAATGTAGGTTGAAGACTATTGGGATGTCATAAATTCCCATGTTCAAGGAGAGCTTCAGGAAGTATGGATTAGAATGGATGATGAGAGAACTCAAATAGTTCAATGAGGTACTAGTATAAGAATTTTATGTACCATACAAGGGCAAACTTCAAAGACAATATCCACAAGGTCAATATGGAAAGATAGTGAGCCTATTGCTTTACTTACTATTCAAGAAGTGTGGGTAGACATCTCCTTACGTACTATTGGTCGATTCTTGTATGGACCAGAGTATCAACCTCCGATAAACACTGAGTATATATACTATTGGATGGAAGAAATGAGAATGAACCCTCAGAGAATGTTGGGTTCTGAGGAAAAGATGGAGTTCCTTATATATATTGCGGAGTGAATTTCATCGAACGGGCAAACTGTTGTATGGGCAGTAGGAGGCCCAGGGGTGGTCTCCTAGAAGATTAAGAAGAATACCCTAAACTTTTAGGGTAAGGCATAGGGACATAGCCTGACATAGGCTTTGTCCCACCATGGGAGATAATATTTCGAGCCTAGTCTGGGTAGCTATGATATCCGAGTTCATAGCTGGTTATGAGTTTGATGTTAGTGAATTCTTAGATCGGGAGTTGAGAGATCGAACTGTAGGAGGTGAGAAGTCTCTATTGGCGTATGCTTACATGATCACACAGATATTCCTGGCTACGGGTGTAAAAGAACTCCTAAGTATCGATGAGATGTTACAGGCCATGAACACCACTGATATATGCCTTATTAGAGATGCAGCCAACCCTTTAGCCCTACAGTCAAGGCAAGTAGCAGATATGATGGCTGATATATTCCAGCAGATCAGTCACGCTGAGACTGTTGAGGTAGCTGAGATGGGTGAGAAGACAAAGACTATGCAGACTGATGCAGCGGGTACTTCTAGTGCTCCTCCTGCGGTCCAGTCTGTGCCACCTAGGTGATGAGGTATACCTTCTGGACTCATTATGATTTTGCAGTCCATGACAATACTGTCCATACTAGAGGCTAAGATTGGTCACATGGAAGGAGGTATGAAGCCCTAGCTTGACACACAGTTCACAAGTCAGGACAGACGGGTCTAAGAGAGGCTTGATGTATTTGAGTCAAGGATTACTCATAAGCTGAGTAGCGTGAAGATGCCAGATATTGCTGGGATCAGATCAAAAGTTATTGATATTAAAAGAATGGTCACAGAGTTGTATGATAGACCAATGAATTCGGAACCCGTGATTGAGACGTGTTTTACCTATAGTCCTTGTTCCTAATATTTGGGCAATCCTGGATTCAGAATAGGTATCAATTAAGGAGACACGAGAGAAGAGGAGAGAGAAAAAAAGAATAAGGCATAAAGAAAAAGAAAAAAAAGGCATCCCGGTGCACTAAAGCTACCGCTATGCGCGGTGTTTGGGGAAGGGCCCCACCACAAGGGTGTATCGTACGCAGCCTTACCTTGCATTTCTGCCAGAGGCTGTTTCCAAGGCTTGAACCCATGACCTCCTGGTCACATGGAAGCAACTTTACCAGTTACTCCAAGGCTCCCCTTCAAGGCATAAAGAAAAAGAAGTTGCAAAAAAGGCCAAGGCTGATAGTATACAAGATGATCTTGACCATGAGACGCGGGTACGTGAGATGGTCATTGGAGCTGGTGGGTTAAGACCACCAATTATTGATGGTGAGAGGGAGGTGTTGTGCCTCGACTATTGTTGATGATTCATTTCCGATTGATAGGACAATGGCTGAGAAGAATGGGACCCAATTTGAGGGCCCACGTGCAAAAGTTGTTGAGCCGATGCCTTAAGCGCCCAGATATGAACTTTCATCCTTACTTTATATTTTATTAGCAATAGGGACAGTGCCAGGATTTTTAGTTGGGGTGGGGGTATATCTGATATGCCGAATTTCTTGAAGTAGCAGAAAAATGTAGGTAGCTGAAAGTCAGTTATGACATACAGGTTTGATGCTGACAGTTGAAATAGGGAGAAAATCAACACCAATGACAGAAGATTGTTTTTATTAATTTTTGAGAAATTTTGAAAATTATTTGTAATGAATTACGATTTTTGAACTAATTTAGAAATGTGGAAACATTTTTGGATTTGAAATGATTATGTTGAGTATTTGTGTTTAATGAAATTGTGTTGAAAAGTTGAGACCCCTCCTAAAATTTTGTGTTGTGTGACGTATATGTGTGTGAGACTGTTGTGACTCTGAATATTCCATTAGGATTAGGGATAGAACAATTAGGGTAAATAGTTGCATAACTAGATAAGTTGTACTTAGCAGTGCAACCCTGTGCAAGTGTGTGTGAGGTATTACTAGTTCCCGATGTGAAGGAATCTAGAACTTGCCTGGTTGCTTTTACCTAAGTCAAGGATAATAAAATAGAAAAAGATCATAATCCCTCTTTGTTGAAAGTCCACTTAAGCCTAAATGCCCAACCAAATAAGTTATGAATCCCTTTGATCCAAATATTTGAGCCTGCATTAACTAATTTTTTTGTTTAAAACACTGATTTCACCTTTTTGTTTCTACAATAAACCTATTTAGGCCCTGGTCCTCCTTGGACACTGTGCACCTTAACTCAGGCAAATCGCCTAAGTTGAGGGTGGCTATTACATGGGTGCATAGGAAGAATGAGAATGAAGAAAGAAGTGTAGGAAAAAAAGGGCAGGTGCTGTAAGAAAAATGAAAAAAAAAAAAAATTAAACACAAAATGAAAGAAAAGAAAAATAAAGCCAGAAAACCGTACCTGGCCTAGGTCAGAATGTTCTTTGAAAGTAAAAAGGGAGAAATAAGGGAGAAAATAAAGTGGAAATTGGGCAAGTGTGGACCCCAAAAGTAGCATAGTTTCAAGGAGGCATAGTCACTGAATAAATTCCAAAAAGATACCATACTAGCTCTTAACCGACGTTACAAGCCGAATAAAGTCTTTTAGTGATCTTATTTTGACTATCTGAAAACTTAGGAAGAGAGAATATAGGCAAGCTTATGGTATTCTATATACACCGATGATACTTTGTTATGAGCGAGAGCGTTATTTGTTATATCCCTGAATTAATTGACTAATCTTAGCTGAGTGAATGGGATTTTTTTAACTATGACCACACGGGGGTTGTGTTGTTAGGTTGCTAATTTTCTTAGTTGATATGGCTTGTGTTGATTCTCGGTTGTCTGTAACCAATGTAATGCATCATCGGATTCCCTTGTGTTTCATCGTGTGCTGAATTGTTATACACAGTCTAATTTTTGAAAAGTGAGATTAGGAGAGGGAAATAATGTATGAGAAAATTGAATTCAAAATCACTGCCATGGGTAGCTTATGATCTTCTTGTTTAAGCATCCTATTGAGTTATAGAGCTTAATTATTGTTGCCTGAGGACACGCAAAAGTATAAGTTGAGGGTGTTGATGTGTCATGGAAACACGGCACTTTCGATGCTTAAAACTATGAATTTATGTAGGTTCTTAGGTTGTTTTAGTAGATATGATGCACTTTTAAGTTTATTGCAGGTAAAACGGATCTACAGTAGTGTTCGGATAAATCTAAAAGAAAAAACCTGGAAAGACCAATTTTAATCAAGATACGAGTTACCTCATGAGTCGTCAACACTTGATACGACTCATAGGATGATTCGTATGCACAACAAAACCCAAAGCCAAACAGAGAATCTAAGTATGGACAAGATACGACTAGAGTATCTGAGTCATAAGCGAGGGTATGAGATGTACCATGAAGTCGTAAGCATAATAGAATCTAAAGATGCTATCCAAAGTTGAACTCTCAGAAGTATATGAGTTGGAAGTCTGAGTACAACTCTAATAGGGAAATCGTAAACAGACCAGTGTTCAAAGCTTGGAAAGACAGAAGTCCTGGGTGGATTTGAGTTAAGGACATAAGTTGTATGCTCATGTACCACTCATGAGCAGAAGTTGTATGTTAAATATAAAGTTGAATCCTTGGGATATCAGTCACTGGAATGGATACGAGAGGCACAGGTACGACTCGTAATATGACGGTACGAGCTGAAGAACGAGTCATAACTTGTGCCGACATAACTTACCTTTTCCATATTTATTTGGATTTCAAAGTATTTTTTAGATACTACAAATACCCTAGGGTTTATCTTTTATTAGGTTACGTACTTTGACATTATTCTTATTACTTTTCACATACTTTACAATTATTATTAAGATTTTAGGGTTTTTTTTCAATTCAAGACTTTGGAGTTTATTCATCTTATTCTTGTGCAATTAATTACATGTCTTCTTCATTGATAATCATGGATTCTTGTATGAACATGAGTAGCTAATCTCCTTGACTAGGGGTGTGGGAACCCTGGTCGATTAGCTATATAGAGGAAGTGTGATATTCATCTATTATAGGGTTTATGCATGTATCTTAATCTTTTTCATAGTAATTAATCTCATAGCTGTTGCACAAGCTTGAGATAGCCTATATTTGCAAACGTCTTCACAAGGAAGTTTGTGATTAGGAAAAGAAGATTAAGACAGTAATTTGAGATTCAACTCCACATTATAATTGTTGTCATCTCATTTAATCATTTGAACTCAAAAGGTGATAGTGAACTAAGGTCATAATAAAGAGCAACAAGGCAACGTCCTGAGACTGAACTAGTAAAAGGGAGAGATTTATCATCACGTTCACAAGATGGTTGATAGTACATATCTTGTAAACTTTACATGCAAAGCATCAGAATAGTTGGGTTGATCATGAGAAATTTACAGAGTTAAGAAGCTAGGTATAACATAAGCCTAGTGTTTGTCTTCTATTGTTTATAACTCAAAGTACTCAAGTTTGGTTACTAATTACTGATTACTTCCAAAATCCCCCATTTACTTTTTTGCATTGCTTGTGAGTTACATTAAGTTAAAAAACTATTCAACTTCCTCCCGGTGGGTTCGACCCCAACCTTGTTGGGTTCCTTTATTTGGAATCGACCTCAGCATACTTCTTTTGGAGTTTAATTTTGGGTGACATCATATACCATTTAGGGTTCCATTACCAAGTTATACCATACATAGTTCAATGAAAGTCCAATAATTTAACCAAAAACATTCTTATAGGAATTTTATTAAACATGTTGGGGGCATACTGTTTCCAAAGCCAAAACCATTTATCAATTAACCATTCCCATGCAACCAACTGTTCAAGTCACCATAATAATAGAAAAATCATAAGTAAAAGACATGGGAAAACCATAACCAACCATTGTAACCAAAACCCCTAACATATATTTGAAAACCCAAAACCCTACAACATTTATACCATAGAAACAATTCATAAAACATACCTTTAGTTGGAACTAACAACGAGGGAGGAGTAACATGCCTTAGATTAAGAAGATGATGGAGAGAAATCACCCTTGTAAGTCCCAATTTGCTCCTATTGATGGAACCTTAGCCTTCCTTAACCCAAGAGCCTTAGAGAGAATTTGAGACTGTTTTAAGAGAGTTTGAGTGATTGAAAATAGGTTAAATGATGTCCCAAAAAGGTTATAATTCGTGGGGACATAAGAGGTTAAGAGGGGAAATGTCCATATTACCCCCAACTTAAAATGCTTAAAAATCCTCGTAGGATGGTACAACCACCCCATAACAATCGTACTACCACTCGTACCCTAAGCCTCCCCTTGGATCCCAACACTGTCCAATATATGACTAACCAAGCCAAATCATACCCAACCATATGATTAATACCATAAAATCGTACCCTGGGCAGAATTATGAGGGGTTGAAGACTATCTAACATACGAGTTGGACTATACTACTTGTACCCTATCATCATAACCCATGGTGAGCCACTTATACTCAGATCCAAGTTAAGTTACTAAGTATTAGATTAAGTGAATGAAAACCCAAACTAACAACCCGTCACCAAAAATAAGACTCGTACCCACCTAGTCATACCCATTCCAGACACTCAACCACCCAACACTGGACAACATATGACTAGGTCACCTGACTCGTACCCTATTATACAATTAGTATCTCCAAGTCGTATGATGTCCAGAAACCAAAAATGGGGACATTTTTCTAAGGGTCAAAATCTAGGGTATTTCACCTGACCCCTTCTCAACACTATTCTACCATTTTAGTCCTAGATTTGATCTCGAGCACAGAAATTTTATGGACTTATACTTATTTCTCGATTTGAGTTTGAGCATTTATTATACTCTTACTTATCTCTAATACTAAACAAGCAGATGGGCTGTAATTGACTAATAGAAGTCTTGGTTTGGGATGAGGCAGTATATATGAATATATCGAGGCCCCTATAGGCCCCTCTATCTTGAAACCACATGCTGGTAAAGGGGATAACCTATAATTCCAAACTTGAGATTTGTGATGTCTCCTAAAACTAACCATCAAAAAAAGTATGATACGGTTGATGCCAAATATAGCAACCCAACTAGGTTGGGGTTGAACCCATAGGGAAAACATTGAACAGTTTCTTAACTTGATGTAATTCACAAGCAGAGTGGAAGGTAAATGGGGGGAGTTTTGAAATTATAGTGACTAGTAACCAAATCTTGAATGCTTTTGAGTTATAAATAATAGAAGACAAACACTAGGCTTGTGTTCCCCCTAGCTTCTCAACTCCGTAAATTTCTCGTGTTCAATCCACCTATTCTACTACTCTGCATGTAAAGTCAACAAGATATGTGTTATTAACCATCTTGTGAACGTGTTGATAAATCTCACCCTTTACCTTGTGAGTCTCAGGGTGTCGCCTAATTGCTCCTTGTTTACGACTTTAGTTCACTTTCACCTTTTGAGTCTCAAGTGATTAGATAAGATGATGGAATAGTATGATGGAAGTGAATCTCAAATTACTATCCTAATCCTCTTTTCCCAATCACAAACTTACTTGTGAGGGTGTATGCAAATACAGGCTATCCACAAGATTTTGCAGTAGCTTTAAGGTAAATTATTGTGAAGAGAATTAAGATACATATATAAACCCTAGAATAGATGAATATCCCACTTTCTTTACATAGCTAATCCGCCAAGGTTCCCACAACCCTAGTCAGGTAAGTTAGCCACTCATTTTCATGCAAGAATCCATGAGTATCAATGAATAAGACATGTAATTAATTTCACAATAATAAGATGAATAAAATCCCAAGTCTTTAATTGAATAAAAACCCAAAATCTCAAGAATAATTGTAAAAGTATATAACTATTGTAGAATGCGTAACCTAATAAAAGATAAACCATAAGGTATTTATAGTATCTTTAAAATACTTACAAATCCTAATAATATAGAAAAGGTAAAGTTATGTTGGCACAAGGTACGACTCGCCCATTCACTCGTACCGATATCATACGAGTCATACTGTGCTTCTCATATCCACTTTAGTGTCTGTCTTTTTAGGCTTCAACTTTTTGTTCTACATACGATTCCTACTCATGAGTTGTACCATGACCATATGACTCGTGCCCTTCACTAGTACCCACCTAAGACTTCTTCCTTTCTTTCATCGAACACTTGTCTTTTCACGGTTGAATCATACGAGTCGTACTCAGACTTTCGACTCGTACTCTTTTGGCATTTCAACTCTGTATTTCTTTCTTGGGTTCTTCTCTATGTACGACTTTATGATACGGCTCGTACCCTCATCTTATAGCTTATGTTCTCCATCGTATCTTCTCTATACTTGGTTTTTCTTTTTATGCTTGTTTTTGTTGATCTTATGAGTAAGCCTTCGAGTCATATGAGGTGTTGATGACTCATGAGGAGACTCGTACCTTGCTACAACTTGGTCTTTTTAGGTCTTTTTCTTCTAGTTTCTTTCCAACACTATGCTAGACCTATTTTACCTGCAATAACCACAAAAGCACATCATTTCTACTAAAATAACCTAAGTTCAAGCATAATTACATAGTTTTAAGCATTGAAAGTGTCATGTTTATACACCACATCAACACCCTCAACTTAAAGGTTTGTGTGTCCTCAGGTAAAACAAAAATCAAAAACTATCACAAAACAACACGATGCTTAAACAGGAAGATCCTAAGATACCTATGGCAGTGAACTTTCAATTCAATTTTTAACAATTTTATTTCCCCTCCAAATTTCAACTTTTCAAATAACAACTGTGTATACGACTTGGTACATGGAATGACAAAAAGGAATCTGATGATGGCATTACATTGAAAACAGACAACTGGGCATAAACACTAACCACATTAACCAGATAGTCTGGCAACCTAACAACATAACCCATGTACGCTCACAATAAAATAAATCCCGTTCACTCTCAGTTGTGATCAAACAAATTATTCAGAGATGTATCAAGCAATGCTCTCACTCATAATGAAGTTTCACTGGTGTATACATAATGCCATAGGCTTGCCCATATGCTCTCTTTTAAAGTTTTTGAACAGTCGGGGTAGGATCACTAAAGGACTCTATTTGGCTTGTTACATAGGTTAGGTGTTGGTATGGTATCTTTTTGTGATTTAATTTAGTGACTAAGCCTCCTTGACACTACGCATTTTTTCGGGGTTCACTTATTTTTCCAATTTATCTTTTATTTCCATCTTTATGTCTCTCTTTTTATTTTAAGCACATTCCATGGTCCAGGTGCGGTTTTATTTTGTCACTTTCTTTTTTTTCTTTTTTTTTTCTTTGTAACTTTTTCTTCTTTTTTTGTTTCTTTTATTTTCACCACATCTATCCTTTTTTATTTTTTTGTTGCACACCTCTTTCTTCACACTCATTTTTTCTACGCACCCCTATAATAGTCACCCTCAACTTAGGAAATTTGCTTGAGTTGAGGTGCATAGTATCCAAGGAGGACCAAGGATAATATAGGTTCATTATAGAAACGGGCTGGTGAAATAGGTGTAAACAACAAAATTGGTCGATTAAGGCTCAAATATTTGGATCAAAGGGATTTATTCATTTAGTTTGGGCATTTAGGCTTAAGTGGACTTACAACAAAAATGGTCAGTGATCATCTCCTACTCGACTATCTTAGGCCTAGGTAAAATCAACCGGTCATGTTCTAGATTCTGATACATCGGTAACGCAATAATACCTCACACGTATTCGCACAGTGTTACACTGCTAGACACTACTTATCTAGTTATGCAAAAAATTTCCCCAGTTGTTCTATCCCTAATCCTAATGCCATTATCAGATTCTCAGTAGTACCACGCAGATACAGATCACCCAAAATTTAGGAGGGGTGTTAATTTATAGCACAAAAAAATTTCACATTAGACCATTTTTCAACATAATCATTCAAAACAACAATCTACTGCCATAAGCACAAATTCTCCTCCTATCTTAGCTATTCCCATCACACAATACACACAAAAACATTTAACAACACAAAAACATACATAAAATATGCTATTTCTTAAAATATTTTAGACTATAGCCTCGGGCTTCAAAACACAGCAAGTATAGCCCGAGGCGACTTGGTACTCCCCTACCCCCAACTTAAAGCATGTGCACTGTCCCCAGTGCATGTAAAAATAAAGTACAAGGTAATGGGACCATACCTGGGTACTCAAGGCTCCAGCTCAAACAACATCATCATGTGGGTCCTCAGGTTGGGTCCCACTCTCATTAGCATGCGTTCCATCAGCTTCGGGGACTAAATCAGCAATAGTGGCACTGGGAGGGTCTACAACACTGCCTCCTTCAATATCAATAGCTGGAAGTCTCGAACCACCTGCTCCAACAACCATCTCACGGACCCTCACCTCTTTGTCCTGCTTATTCTGTAGGCTATCTACCTTAGCCTTCTTCGTAGCCTCTTTCTCCTCACACTTTCTCTACTTTTTATCCTTTTTTCCTCTCAGGTATCCTATCGAGTCTCCTCTACCAGGTCCATAACAGCCTAAATATTATCAACATAAACATCAATCATGACTATCCTAACCACAAGCTCTAGGATAACCAGTCTATCATATAACTCATTCACCATCATTTTTTCTCTCAGCCACTTTGGCCTTCACCGCCTTAATATCGAGGGTCTGGCCGATACCCAACTATCATATCATCCTCCCTCAAATGCATTTAACTATAGTTGTACTCTTTTATCTTGTTTTACCAATTACGTATAAACCTAAGGTTTTACGCCCCCTTCTATGTTTTGGACCTTAGCTTCCAATGTGTCCAATCTAGTCATCGCCTCAGTCAATATTTCCTATGAAATCATAATAAAGCTAGAAAGAAAACCTATCGATCATGGTGGTACAACCTGCACCATAGGTGGGGCACTAGATGTACCCTCTACAGCTGAAGTCTGTGCGGTCTCGGTCTGTCCGTCTATCTCGGCATCTTCAGCAGTCTCAACAACCTCAGTCTAACTGTTTTATCGAAACATCTCTACAAGTATATCTGCTCCTTACCTCACCCGGCTATTGGGTTGGCTGCATCTTTAATTAGGCCCAAATCTGAGGTGTTCGTGGCCTCTATCATCTTATTAATACACAGGAGTTCCCACACCCTAATAGCCAGACACAACTTCGTGATCAAACACCAATATGCCAACAATAATTTTTCTCCTCTTATAACCTAGTCTCTTATCTCCTGAGCTAAGAACCCTCCTATATCAAACTCGTAGCCAGCCATGAATACGGCTATCAAAGCAACACGTACTGGGTTCAACATATTGTCCCCAGTAATGGGACACAATCGATGGTTGTCCAGTGTTCACCATGCCTTGGCCTCGAAATTAAGAGTATTCTTCTCTATCTTCTGGATACCACACCCGGGCTTCTGACTACCAAAGTAGCATTCACACCATTTGCCACTATAAAGCCAGCAATTCACCTAAAATAACCCATCTTGTCCTCCATTCCCATCTGCTTCCTAGTAATTTTTTTCTTCTCCTCAAGCATGTACTCCATCTTACCAGTGTTCACCAGAGGCTGATACTTCAGCCTGTATAGGAATCTGGAAATGGTACGTGGTGAGATATTGACCCACACACCCCAAATAAATAACAAGGCAATGGGGTCACCACCTCTCCACAACTGGCCATACGGATACTATCTCTATAGCTCACCCTTGTATTCCACGTAGAACTCTTGAACCAGTACTACACTGTATTTGCCAGGAGCCCTGGTCATCTACTCAAACCCATATTGTCTGAATCGCTCCTCAAACTGGGGTAGCTCAGTCATCCCTGTAGTAATTAACCTCCACTCAAGGTACAAACTCCATTTGATTTTTTTGTTCCAGAGTCTGCTCAACTTGTTATTATATGTAGCCTGCATACCGAGGTACCCCCATCATTCAATGGTGGGCACTGTATCAAGTGCAAAAGTAAGTGAAGGGTGTTGCACATCAATCAGAGGAACATTAATTTCTTCCACAATATTTTTTTAACACTCCGCCTCAACACTAGATTCAACTTCTTCATCCACCTTCGAAGGTTAAGGTAAATAAGGAGGGGAGGTACTTGGGCTCTTTCTCCTTGTTTCCCGAGGAGGTATGTCCTTCGGGGTTTCTACTTTCTTTTTCTTTGCAACCTATTGTCAATTTAGATCAACCTTGCCCTTTTGGGGTATTCGTATTAGTCACCGTTACTGCTGGATGACTCAGTAGCCTCAGAACTTGAAGATTATGCCTTTTTGTTTCCCTTTTTAGACACTTTCTTGGAAGAGGACACACC
Organism: Capsicum pubescens; assembly: GCA_030864215.1. Classification (NCBI taxonomy): domain Eukaryota; kingdom Viridiplantae; phylum Streptophyta; class Magnoliopsida; order Solanales; family Solanaceae; genus Capsicum; species Capsicum pubescens. The sequence continues at coordinate 187,516,708 of CM061546.1, forward strand.
TTTTGGGGGCATTGTACCTGCAAGCACACATTAATTAGTCATTAAAAACAAAAAAAAGAGCAAAAAATAAGAAAATAACTTTCAGTGTACTTGTTTTGGACAAGGTACGAATAGGGGGTACTAGTCGTATCGACTGGGTACAACTCGTATGACCGAGTCGTATGATACATGGTTTATACATGGGTGTTCACTATCTTGCATTACGAGTACTCCTAATGAGTCATAAGCTAAGGTATGACTTATTACCAACACCCGTAAGTAGGTCAGAAATAAAAGTCTAAAATATGACATTTACCTAGATCCTTACGACTTTCATGTACGAGTCATATGGGTTGGGTACGACTCATTTAGGAAAGTTGTACCCATACCAGAATTTAAACTTAGCTTTATTTTCATGTTGTCAATGGATACGAGTCATTACAACCCCATTACCAGTGGGTATAAGTCGTAAGGAGTCTCGTATCTACTACGACATAGAAATTCAACTCTAAGATTGACTCCAATTCAAATTTCCCAAACTACCCCTATTTATGCAGCAATATCACCCAATTTAAGTCAAAACAACACATAATATCAACACCCAAAACCAAGATTACCCCCAATTTCCATTTCCAACTTAAAAGGTATGAACTAGGGTACTAAAATTCAACCCACAACTCAATTCAACTTCAAGCAAGTCTAGAATATCTTAGATTTTCAATTTCAACTTGATAGATAATGAAATTAAGATCAAAAGCTTACTTGGTTTGATGAAATACTAAATTCGCTTGAACTCGAATGTTCTTCCGAAAACTCATACCTAACTCGAGCAAAGTAAAGAATCCGAGCAAGTTTGTAGTTGTTTTAGAGGCTGAATCATGTTTTAGGAGCTTCCAATTCGTGCAACAATGGAGGTAATGCAATTTGGGAGTGATTTGGACCTTGGGTACCCATATCGGTTGCCTTCTTTTCTTTTTAAATCAAGTACTGGGCCGGGTTGACCCGCGACCCCTGACATGGTAAGATTGGGTACGAGTCTTTTACTCTACTCGTAAAGACCTGGAACTGTACCTGGGTTCTGAAGTTGATGCAATTTAATGTGATGGGCCGAACCTTGTGGGAACGACTCATTCTGAGAGTCGTATCCACTCCAAAAACTTTTATCTGAATCTGCTTAGTCTCCCAGGTCCTTACGACTCTTTCTCACGAGTCGTGCCCATAAGATACGACTCATAAAGAGTCTGTATGACCTATTTACTTAAACTTTTAGTCTTGTTTCTGCTATGTTTATCCCTGTACACTGAACAAACACATTACCCTATAAATAAATAAATGCAAAACATAGGTTGCCTCCCACGCAGTGCTTAATTTAACATTGCGGCACGATATGTCTAAGTTGGATACTCAGATTTCACCAACTAGCCTCTTGGTTTGCCTCCCATGCAGTGCTTGATTTAACATCATAGCACGATATAATTACCTTGGTTACTCAGACTTCACCAAGGTCCATCTCAAAAATCACATTTACTTCCTTAGTGTTACCCATATAGTGTTTTACTCTTTGTCCTTTCACCTTGAATGGGGATTCACCATTGCGCTTCAATTCCAAAGAACTAGATGGTAATACTCTTAGCATAGTAAAAGGACCATACTATCTAGACTTCAACTTACCTAGAAACAAGCAAAGCCTTGAATTGTATAGCAATACCTGGTCACCTTTTTTTAATATTCTTTACTCAATTTTGCAATCATGATGCAGCTTCATCTTTTCCTTGTAAAGTGCAGAACTTTCATAAGCCCGAAGTCGAAATTCATCCAACTCATTAATCTTGTTCAATCTTGCCACTCGAAATTCAGCTTCTTCAAGGCCAAAAGTGCATTATTTTCAAAATCAATAGGCAAGTGACAAGCTTTGTCATACACTAGATGATAAGGTGAAGCACCAACTAGAGTCTTGAATGTTGTTCGGTAAGCCCATAATGTGTCATCTAACTTTCATGACCAATCAATCCTATTGGAATTCACTGCCTTTACCAAGATGGACTTGATTTCTCTATTGGACACTTCAACTTGTCCACTAGTCTGTGGATGATAACTTGTTGCCACCTTATGTTTTACTTCATACTTTTCAAGCAGACTTTGGAATAAATTATTACAAAAATATACTCCACTTTCACTAATGATAGCACATAGAGAGCCAAATAAAGAAAAGATGTGCTTTTTCAAGAATGCAGTGACACGACGTGATTCATTGCTGGGGAGTGCAACTGTTTCCACCTATTTGGATACATAATCCACAGCCACAGGTATATACTTCATACCAAACAAACTCACAAAAGGTCCCATGAAATCTATACCCCATACATCAAATATTTCCAATTCTAAAATAGGAGTCATAGGTAGTTCATGGCGTCTATAGATATTACCTTGGCGTTGACATTGATCACAAGTAGAAGCAAAGTCATGTTCATCTTTGTAGACTGTTGGCCAATTATACCCATATTGTAAGATTTTGTGGGTTGTGCGGGTTCCTCCATGATGACCCCCAACTGGCGAAGAATGACAAGCCTCAAGTATGTTTATTATCTCTACCTCAGGTATACATCTACAAATAATCACATCCATACAAATCCTAAATAAATAAGGCTCATCCCAAAAAAATTTCCTTACCTCATGTATAAACTTCTTTCTTTGTTAGAAGGAAAGATGTTCTGGACTAGATCGCTGGCTAGATAATTTACATAGTCTGCAAACCATGGAATTAGATCTTCGGAAGTTGCCAATAACTGCTCATATGGAAAACTACTATCAATCTCTAGCCCATCTTTTGCTTTCTGTGTAGCTTCCTCCTAGAGTCTAGACAAGTGATCCGCAACTTGGTTCTCCATACCTTTTCTGTCCTAGATTTGAAATCAAATTCTAGCATCAAAAGTACCCACCTACTCAGTCTAGGTTTCGCATCTTTCTTTTCAATCAAGTACCGTAATGTCGTTGTAACGCCCCGAATCTGGTACCCGGAATGCCACACTGTGCCTATGACCCCGAAGGACCACAAGCTAACCCATGACTGATATTTGTACCTAATCACTTCATAATATACTATATAAATATGGAAACATGCACTGAAAGACCATAAGGTTCAAACTGGATAAACATCTTATAAAACAATGTCTGAAAACGGTATAACAATACCAAAGCAAATTTCAAATAACGGTCTGACATGCTATAGTCTAAAAGCCTCTACACTAAACTGAATAAGGAGTTGATGGGATATGTCCCAAACTAACTCCATCTACTGAAATAAACTGAAAACTGAAATAGTAATGTAATCATTATGTCCTCAAAGAATGAGGACTCACATCTAACTCTGACTGCTGAACTGAGATGTTACTGATGCTCTAGAGATCCTGCTTATAAAGCTATGGTATAAGATGCCATAGCGCAAATGCGTCAGTACTTTGAATGTACTGGTATGCAAGTGAGGTAGGATGAATGCAATAGGTTCATATGCATGAACAATACTAACTGACTGACTAATATAAACGTAAGAATACATGCATGCATACGTAACTATAACTGACATCGTGATAGGACTGAATGCTAAGTTCTGACTACTGAGTTTACTAATACCATGGAATTACTGATATCTGAGGGACTGATACTATTTTACTGATATATGAATAACTATTTCTGACAGTTCTGATTATGAAGAACTGGTCTGGTTGACTGTGTCTAACAGTCCTGAAGCTGAATACTAATAACATAAGTTCTGATAACTGATATAACTGATAATATGAGTGATTGTATCTGACAGTCCTGAATCTGATGGACTAGCTGAGTTCTATATATATCTAAGTAACTAAATCTGAGATCAGTCCTATCTGGCGGGTGATCTCTAAATCTGATAATACCATTACTAATTGACCATAGTTGAGATCAGTCCCGTCTAATGGGTGATCCCAGAGTCTATTTATAATAATAAGAAGTGAATGTATCTGACAGTCCTAAATCTATACTAGTGAGCTGAATTAACTGTATCTGACAGTCCTGATTCTATAACTAAAATTGTAGGATGCATTCATCTAACTGATATGCCCCATACTAAGCTAACTGGGGTCTAACCTGTAATCCCAGATGGAAGGGTGTCAGTACCGCACCACTTGTAAAGACAACTACTGTGGAGTCAATCCTAATCTAGCGGGTGACCCCTGAGATCAGTCCTATACATTTAAATGCGCTAATGGGTGATTCCAAAGTATGTCAGTCTTATCTAATGGGTGACATCTCGTACCTATGTTGGCTACATAGTTCTGGAACTTAGGGATTGCTTCTAGGAATCTCAGTCCTATCTAGCGGGTGAGTCCCCATCCCTAGGCTCACTCAGTGTGAATCCTACTCACATCTGAAAGACACTAAACTGGTTAATTGAGCTGAACTGATTAACTGAACTGAATTGATTAGCTAAACTAAACTGATACTAGTGGTATTGTTTAGTAGAGCTAAACAGAGTTTACTAAGTTCTGTTGACTAATGGAATAGTACTGAGTTCTGAGGACTGACTGAGAGTACTGAAGTTACTGAGATTTACTGGTAATACTGAGATTACCGAGATTATGGAATACTGAGATCACTGAGATTACTAAACTACTGAGATTACTGATATTTTTGAGATTTCTAGATTTCCCTGAGTCACATGACTAACTGAGTTCTATGGATCAAGGCTTGACTGAGAGTATCGTGAAAGCATGACATGTCTCTAGGCACACAGCTAAATTGTCAGGTACAAGTACCCCCAAGACTCGATGGAAAAAAACTGACATAGCATGGGTTACTGGAACACATGACCTACAACACAATTAATAATTCATGTATTGAACCACTTCATCAAACTTGTGATATGCATAAACTCATACAATATGGGGATTTCATAATATTATTCTAGTTGGGCACTTTTCCTTCATATAGGCATTTAATCAAACACATGGTAGGCATAATATATGTAGACAACATTATACAACAATCAAACATCATGATTCATATCTAATTTCATCATCCAAGGGTATTAATCCTAGGTTTACATGAATCTACATCTTTACAAGTCAATTCCACATGAAATTTATCACCAAACCTAGATTAAAACTCAATTGGTCATTATCAACATAAGCAACACAAACCCAACATGGAATTCATACAAAAATTCATACACTTGAATTTGAAAAGAGATTATTGGACTTCATGGACGAAAGGAGTCCATGAATGAACACAATGCATACCTTAGCTTGTGATTCTACAAAGATTGATGGAGAGATTCTTGAAGTTTGACGGTGAATTCCCTTGAAATTAAACCTTCTATGAAAACCCTAGGGCTTGTTCTTGAGAGTTTTTGAGAGTAATTGAGTATAAGTTGCTGAATTATGGCAAAATATCGTGTTATAAGGCTTATATAGGGTGGAAAATTAACCCTTTTAACCCTAGGACACGTATTTAATTTCTGAGAAAATTTCCCAATTTTCATCCTTGGTGCGACGCACCACTATCGCGCCAAGTCACTGGAAAGTGACAAATGGGAAATTGCACGGTGGTGCGACGCAGAGCTATCGCGTTGCCACCTTGTCTACAACCTTGAAGTTTGGCGTGATGCGCCACTATCGCGGAGAAACACTGGAAATTGACAATTACCATTGGAGCTATCTCCACGATGCGCTGAAGGCTCAGGTGATACACTATATCACTAAAAAGGCTCTAACTATTCGCCCAGGTGTCGAATTTGGGAAAATATAGTATCGATAGAAATCTTATTAAATTTCCCACATGACAAAGGGTGAAAATCTTAAAATTACCATATGTACAAAAGTGGATTCATCTTTCAAAGAAAGTTTCTAACATTTTTGGAAAAAAAATTCCAGCTAGGAAAAGTATGGGTATTACAATATCTCCCCCTTGAGAACATTCATCCTCGAATGATACTGAGAGTGAGGGGAAGAATATAAACTAACGTACATACTGAATATCAATAACTGAAACATGATCTCATGACTGACATGACTGAAGATCTTAATATAACATACTGAACATGCATATCTGATGCATGACTAATAAGCTGAATTCATGCATACCTGATGCATGACTGATAATTGACTCATGAATACATGACTGAATATTATGATGAACTGAATTTCCCGCAGTGAGAATGCATGTCTGATGTATTATTACATGACTGAACTGATATATGAATGCATGGCTGAATATGCAAGGGTACTTAGTACCAAGTTTGTAGTGGGGATCTGAGCATGAACTGAATACCAAGTTTGTAATGATAATTTGAACAGGGAACTGAGTAAGTTTAAGAAAACTATTATGTAACCAAAAAGCACTGATGACCCCATGATTATGCTAGAAGTATGCATGAATGGGAACCTGAGAACATGACTAAGGCTGAACCGTGACATATAAACTAATTTCGTGAACTGAACTGAGGCTCTGAATACTTGGACCATACCTGAGGTTGGGACTTTGAGGGTCAACTTATGATTACCCTTTATTCTAAACTGTATTCCTTATGCGAAGAGAAAATTAATTTAAGACATGAGAGTGTTGGGGAATAATGGGGTATCTCCCCCTTGGGATACTATGTCCCTCTAAGAACGCTCACCTTGCTAAGATATAGGGATGATGCACAGGGCATCCACGGACTGATTCATGACTGAATAACTCATGCAAAAAATCTTAAGCTAAAATGAGAGAAAGAGGTCTAACAATGCATATCATGAGTATTAAGGACCTATAACGCACCCGAATTTATGCCGACGGAATTTCCTTGATCGGGGCGAGTCTAAAGAGCGTAAAACTTGTTCTAACGCTGACCACTAGTGGTATTGGAAGTGACGCCCCGCTGGCATAAATCTTTTCCCTTCTGAGCTTTTACTCTACATTTCCGCAGCCTATGGCCTGGCTTACCACATCCATAACATACCTCACTGCCTGATCTAGATACACCTAGGTGATTCTTACCACACTCTTTGAAAAACGGATAGGTAAGACTCCTATTCAAACTAACCTGGGCCTCGGAGCCTGGCGACCCATCACGACTATCATTCTCGAACTTGGGTACTGGTGCACTAGCTGAAGATGGAGCTGGGACTGAAAACTTAAGACTATACTGAGTACGGCTACCATCTCCTGACTTAGGCTGAGCAAAGCTAAAACTACCTGTCCTTGCCCTCTTATTCTATTTTTTCTTCATCTTAATCTTTTGCTTCTCTATCTGCTGAGCATGGGTCATAAATATAGCTAAAGTCATGTCATTATTCAGCATGGCAGATCTAGACTCATTAACCACACTATCATTCACCCCTGACACAAACTTACTCATTTTGGCCCTACTGTCTATGACCACATGAGGAGCATATCTGGCTAATTGAGTAAACTTAAGAGAATGCTCTTTTACCATCATGGTTCCCTGCCTGAGGTTGATGAATTCTAACACCTTAGCTTTTCTCAGCTCTAGGGGAAAGAACCTCTCTAAGAATGCAGTGACAAAATCATCCCATTTTATAGGTCCTGCATCATCTTCCCTTTCTGACTTCCATTGCTTGAACCAAGTATGAGCCACATCCTACAACTGATATGTAACTAGCTCAGCACTCTCAACAGTAGTCACCCCCATGATGTCAGTCACCTTCTGAACCTGATCTAGGAATTCCTAAGGGTCCTCATCTGACTTAGACCTAAGAAAGGATGGAGAGTTCATTTGGGTAAAGTCCCGAATCCTGGCTGCAGCTGAATTGGCCACTGGGTTGGCCGAAATGATAGTTGGTCGTTCATTATGAGTAGCAACTGACTGATCAAGAATAGTGAATGTGGCCCAGAACTCCGCATGAAAAAATATATTCACCCAAAGGTTCTTCGGGATGAGGGGTTGACTGATTCCCATATCTTCTTTTAGGAGGTATGTTTTATAGAAGAAAGGGAGAAAGAAATTAGATTGAGAGTTTAACTTTGAGACTATGCTCACTGGCATGAAATGAATACTGAAAGAAAGGAAACTATTCCTAAAACACCTCATAGCCTCCTGCACATAAGTGTGGTGTACAACACACCCATGTACAAGACTCTACTAGATGCGGGTTTCAGACTTCCTAGGACACTGTTGAACCTTAATCTATGATACTAAGTTTGTAATGCCCCGAATCTGGTACCCGAAATGCCACACGGTGCCGATGACCCAGAAGGATCACAAGTTAACCCATGACTGATATATATACCTAATCACTACATAATATATTGTATAAATGTGGAAACATATCCTGAAAGTCCATAAGGTTCAAACTGGATAAACATATGATAAAATAATGTCTGGAAACGGTATAACAATACCAAAGAATATTTGAAATAATGGTCCGACATGCTCTAGTCTAAAAGCCTCTACACTGAACTGAATAAGGAGTTGATGGGACATGTCCCCAACTAACTCCATCTACTAAAATTAACAGAAAACTAAAATAGTAATGTAATCATCATGTCCTCGAAGGATGAGGACTCACATCTGACTCTGACTGCTGAACCGAGATGATACTGATGCTCTGGAGATCGTGCTTCTAAACCTATGGTATAAGACACCATAGCGCAAATGCATTAGTACTTTGAATGTACTGGTATGAAAGTGAGGTAGGCTAAATGCAATAGGTTCATATGCATGAACAATACTAACTGACTAACTAACATGAACGTGAAAATACATGCATGCATACGTAATTGTAACAGACATCATAATAGGACTGAATGCTAAGTTCTGACTACTGAGTTTACTAATACCATGGAATTACTGATATCTGAGGGACTGATACTATGTTACTGATATATGAATAACTATTTTTGATAGTTCTGATTATAAAGAACTAGTCTGGTTGACTATGTGTAACAGTCTTGAAGCTGAATACTGATAACATGAGTTCTGATAACTAATATAACTGATAACATAAGTGACTGTATCTGACAGTCCTAAATCTAATGGAACTAGCTGAGTTTCGTACTGTATCTAACTAACTAAAACTGAGATCAGTCCTATCTAGCGGGTGATCTCTAAGTCTGATGATACCGTTACTGATTGACCATAGTTTAGATTAGTCCTATCTAATGGATGATCCCGGAGTCTATTTATAATGATAAGGAGTGACTGTATCTGACAGTCCTAAATCTATACTACTGAGTTGAATTAACTATATCTGATAGTCCTGATTCTGTAACTGAAACTGTGGGATGTATTCATCTAACTGACATGCCCCACACAAAGCTAACTGGGGTCCAACCTGTAATCCCAGTTGGAAGGGTGTCAGTACCGCGCCACTCGTAAAGACAACTACTGTGGAGTCAGTCCTAATCTAGAGGGTGACCCCTGAGATCAGTCCTATATATTTAAATACGCTAACGGGTGATCCCTGAGTATTTCAGTCTTATCTAACGGGTGACATCTCGTACCTACGCTGGCTACGTAGTTCTGGAACTTAGGGATTGCTTCTAAGGATCTCAGTCCTATCTAGCGAGTGAGTCCCCATCCCTAGGCTCGCTCGGTGCTGAATCCTACTCCCATCTGAGAGACATTGAACTGATTAATTGAGATGAACTGATTAACTGAACCGAACTAAACTAGTTAGCTGAACTGAACTGATACTAGTGGTATTGATTAGCGGAGCTAATCTGAGTTTACTGAGTTTGGTTGACTAACAGAAAACTACTGAGTTCTAAGGACTGGCTGAGAGTACTGAAGTTACTGAGATTTACTAGGAATACTAAGATCACCAAGATTATGGAATACTGAGATCATTGATATTACTAAACTACTGAGATTACTGAGATTTCTGAGACTTTTGGATTTTCCTGAGTCACATGACAGATTGAGTTCTATGGTCATGGCTTGACTGAGTGTATCGTGAATGCATGACATGGCTCTAGGCACACAGCTAAATTATCGGTTGCAAGTACCCCCAGGACTCGATGGAAAAAAACTAACATAGCATGGCTTACTGGAACACATGACCAACAACACAATTAATAATTCATGTATTGAACCACTACATCAAACATGTGATATGCATAAACTCGTACAACATAGGGATTTAATAATATTATGCTAGTTGGGAACTTTTCCTTCATATAGGCATTTAATCAAACACATGGTAGGCATAATATATGTAGACAACATTATACAACAATCAAACATCATGATTCATATCTAATTTCATCATCCAGGGGTTTTAATCCTAGGTTTACATGAATCTACATCTTTACTAGTCAATTCCACATTAAATTTATCACTAACCCTGTATTAAAACTCAATTGGTCATTATCAACATGAGCAACACAAGCCCAACATGGAATTCATACAAAAATCATACACTTGAATTTGAAAAGAGATTCTTGGACTTCATGGACGAAAGGAGTCCATGAATGAATAGTATGCATACCTTAGCTTGTGATTCTACGAAGATTGATGGAGAGATTCTTGAAATTTGACGGTGAATTCCCTTGGAATTGAACCTTCTATGAAAACCCTAGGGCTTGTTCTTGAGAGTTTTTTAGAGTAATTGAGTATAAGTTGATGAATTATGGCCAAATCTCGTGTTATAAGGCTTATATAGGGTGGGAAATTGACCATTTTAACCCTAGGACACGTATTTAATTTTTGAGAAAATTTCCTGATTTTTATCCTTGGCACGACGCGCCACTATCGCGCCAAGTCACACTGAAGTGACAAATGGGAAATTGCACGGTGGCGCAACGCAAAGCTATCGCGTTGCCACCTTGTCTATGATCTGGAATTTTGGCGCGACGTGCTACTATCATGGAGCAACACTAGAAATTGACAATTGCCATTTGATCTATCTCCGTGATGCGCTGAAGGCTCAGGTGATACACAGTATCACTAAAAAGGCTCTAACTCTTCGACCGGGTGTCGAATTTGGGCGAATATAGTATCGATGGAAAGCTTATTGAATTTTCCACATGACAAAAAGTGAAAATCTTAAAAATACCACGTGTAAAAAAGTGGATTCATCTTTTAAAGAAAGCTTCTAACATTCTTAGAAAAAAAATTCAAGCTAGGAAAAGTACTGGTATTACAGCTACATGATCAGTGTGTATAACTACCTTCATCCCAATCAAGTAACACCAAAATTTATCAAAGCCAAACACCATTACCAACAACTCTTGTTCAGTCACTGTATAGTTCTTTTGAGCAGGGTTCAATGTCTTATTGGCATAGTATATGCGATGAATAATATTTTTTTTTCTTTATCCTAGAACAGCACCTAAATCCACTCCACTTGCGTCACACATAACCTCAAAAGGCAAGGACCAATCAGGAGACACAATGATTAGAGCCGACCCCAACTTCACTTTTAAACCTTTGAAAGCCTTCAAACATGCATCATCAAAAATAAATTTTACCTCTTTCTCAAGAATCTTGAAAAGAGGATTAGCAATCTTTAAGAAATCCTTGATAAACGCCTATAAAAACCGAGATGCACTAAAAAACTCTGAATCCCTTCACTGAAATTAGTGGAGGTAATTTCTCAATCACCTTTATTTTTGCTCTATCAACCTCTATGGACCTTTTTGAAATCTTGTGCCCAAGCACAATACCTTCTTTAACCATAAAATAATATTTTTCCCAATTAAGTACCAAGTTGTATTCTTCACACCTTCTAAGAGCATTTGCTAAGTGCACTAGGCAGTCATCAAAAGAATCACCAACAACTAAAAAATCATCCATAAATACTTTGATAGTGTATTTGACCATGTCAGAGAATATGGACATCATACATCTTTGAAATATGGCTGGAGCATTACATAGCCCGAATGGCATACGTCTGAATGCCAAAGTACCATAAGGACATGTGAAGGTAGTCTTCTCTTGGTTTTCAGGCATAATAATAATTTAGTTGTAAACTGAATACCCATCAAGAAAATAATATCACCCTCTACCCGCTAACCTGTCTAACATCTGGTCCATGCAGGGCATGGGAAAATTGTCCTTCAAAGTCCATGCATTCAATTTCCTATAATCCATGCATACTCTACATGCAGTGACTGGACTCATTGATACTAACTCATTCTTCTATTAGGCACAACAATAATTTTGCCTTTCTTTGGAACATATTGGACTGAACTAATCCACTTGCTATCAGTAATGGGATATACTACACCAGCATCTAACCACATGATTATCTCTTTTTTCACCACCTTCTATATAGAAGGATTGAGTTGACATTGATGTTCTATACTTTTTATACACTTCAATTCAAACTAAATTTTATGAGTACACAAGTCTGACAGGATACCCATAATGTCTGCGATGGACCAACCAATAGCCCTCTTGAATCTCTGTAAAACTAATAATAATGTTTCTATTTCTGAATCAATCAAATTGGCTACAATAATTATCGATACAGTTTGTTAGGCCCCAAAAAAGCATATCGCAAATAAGAAGGGAGGGCCTTCAATTCTAATATCGATGGTTTTTCAGTAGATGGGCGAGCAAGTGGAGTAGTTCTATTCTTCAAATCCAAATCAAGCTTCTTTGGTGCATAAGTATATGAACCACTCCCATAAAATTCACATACCATCTCATCATACTCATCTATGCCATCACTATCAAAGTTTATGATCACGGCTGCAAGAGCTTCAACACCCAACCTTTCTTCAATAAGAACAGTAGCATCAGAACCATAATCCCAAAGAGTAACTGAATCGATATCATAGAATAAATCCACTTCTTTATCATACACATCAATCACGGATATCAATCTTAACTCATCTAGCTGCCTCATAGATTTTCATACATTGAATATCACTTGTTCATCATTGAGTCTCAGCATCAGATATTCTAGCTCTAAATTAATCAGCATCCTTCTTATAGCCAAGAATAGTCTTTCCAAGAAAATTGGGACATGGAAGTCCACTTTAAAGTCCAATATCATAAAATCCATAAGAAATATAAAAAAAACGCCTTCACCAATACATCATATAAGATACCAACTAGTTTTTTCACAGTCTTGTCTGCCATCACTAATTTCATTGTGGTTGGTTTAGGAGATCCTAACCCCAACTGTTTAAATATTGCAAATGGCATAAGGTTGATGTTAGCACCCAAATCATACAATGCACGAGCGACGTTGAAAGATCCAATGGTGCAAGGTATAGTAAAATCACCAGGATCCTCCTTCTTCTCCACCAATGATCTAGTAGCTACAGGACTGCAATGGTGAATATTGTCGACCGTCTTATAACTGACTGACCTCTTCTTGGTGATTAGATCTTTCATAAATTTTGCATATACTGGCATTTACTCCAATGCCTCTACAAATGGGATGTTGACTGATAGATCTTTTAGCATTGAGAAAAACTTTTGATACTTACCATCTTTCTATTTCTTTTTCATCCTCTGAGGATAGGGAAGATGAGGTTTTGGAATGGTTTTCAACACAGGCTCTTCGGCCTTACCTTCTCCTTCTTCATACTTACTACTACTATCCACGTCAATAGGATCTTCATTATTCTTTTGCTCATATATAACTGGTATAAGTGGGTCTATGGTGTATTTAACACTTCGAGTGGTAATGATGTGGCAGAGACAATCGTTCTTTGTATTAGCCACTATGTTACTCAGTAGAGTGCCAGGCTGTCTTTGATTTACTGTGGTTGATATCTAACCAAATTGTTGTTCCAACTGCTTGATTGTTGTAGCATAAGACTTAATTTTCTGGTTTAGCCCTGATAGGTCTGCCTTGATATCCTTAAGGCAGATCTCTTGACTTTCTTGTCCCTTGACTAATTTTGACAACAGCACCTCCATTCTGGATTCTGAATCATGATTACCTCGTGGAACATATTTTTTACTCTTTTCCTTATAGTCATCTTTTCGCTACCAATCACTATCTCTCTCTCTATTTTGGTCTTTGTATCTATCATTATAATAGTTTCGACCATGATTCCCTTTACCTTGGGCTCAAAAATCTGCCAACCTATGGTCAAGATACTTCAATTCTTCTTCATATTTAATCTCAAAAGTTTTGGAAGTAGACCCTTGTGTTGCAAGTGCATTTACTTTCTCAGCACTCATTGTTTCGAACTATTTTGTAAGCAACCTAATATCAGTATGAAGCTGTGCAACCTCTTATGCTACCAAATCCTAACTAGATCCATAATCATTGGCCACTCTAATAGCATAAGTAATTGCACCACACTCATTATCTCTAGTATGCCAACCTCTATTAATCACTAAAATATCATCCAGCATATCATGCGCAGCATCCCATCAAAGATGCATGAATGCACCTCCCGAAATCATATCTGCCATTGCTCTCAAACTGATATTCAATGATCTATAGAATATTTCCAACAAATTTGATCCTCTAATTTTGCGATTAGGTACCATGCTCATCTTCTTCTTGAATCTAAACCACACTTCATACAAGGATTTTGCAGGTAACTGTCTAAAGTTATAAATCTCATCTTTCAACTGTAGCATCCTTGCAGGAGGGAAAAATTTGTTCAAAAACTATTTACGCAACTCATTCCAGGTAGTGATTGAGCCTCTTAGAAGTTCCCTAACCATAGTGATGTTTCACCCGTCAATGAAAATGGAAACAACCTCAATCTCAAAGCTTCCTAATCCACCCCTGGAATAGTATATGATGTGCAGATCCCAGTAAAATTATCGAGATGCATATTCGCATTATCAGTCATTGATCCTAAAAATACACCCTTCAAGTACAAAAATTGGATCATGGTGCTTGTAATATCAAACTTCACATTAGGGGGTAAAGAAGGAGAAAGATGGTTCCTGTCTTAACAGGTTCAACATAACCCATATCCTCTTCATTATCATATGGGTATAAGTGTTGATATACATGAATCAGTGGAGTTATACCTCTCTAAACTCTGTCTCAATGCTTAGCTACCTGTTTAGGCCTGGCTAGTCCTCCTTACAGAGCTAATCCAACCTTTTCAGCTAATCGAGCATCTTCAGCTGTTATTCTCTTTTCCCAAGTAGTAGTTATTAGTTGTTGTGTTTGTAAATCTGCAACATTCTGTGGATCAAATAGATCACATGGGAGTGACACATTAGGATCAATAGGTGGAGGGTCTTGAACCCCATCACAAATTTGTCCAAAGATTCTTCTTGGAGTTTAAAGAATTTTTTGACTCTGGATCAAAAGGGAGTAAGGGATTACTGCTTTTCCTAGTGTTTGACATACACCGGCATACGCCAAATCAAAATAAAAAATAAAACCCATGAAGTTCACCAATTCAATTAACTACTCAAACCGTCTTCCCCGACAATGACGCCAAAATTTAATGTCGCCTAAACTAACCCCCAACAGAAGTATGATGCGGTCGATGCCAAATATAGTAACTCAACTAGGTTGGGGTCGAACCCACAGGGAAAATATTGAATAGTTTCTTAACTTGATATAATTCACGAGTAGTGCAGAAAGTAAATGGGGAATTTTAGAATTATAGTAACTAGTAACCAAATCTTGAATGCTTTTGAGTTGTAAACAATAGAAGACAAACACTAAGCTTGTGTTTCCCCTGGCTTCTCAACTCTGTAAATTTCTTGTGTTCAATTCACCTATTCTACTACTCTGCATGTAAAGTCAACAATATATGTATTATCAACCATCTTGTGAACGTGTTGATAAATCTCACCCTTTACCTTGTGAGTCTCAGGGCGCCGCCTTATTGCTCCTTGTTTACGACTTTAGTTCACTTTCACCTTTTGAGTCTCAAGTGATTAGAAGAGATGATGGAATGTTATGAAGGAAGTAAATCTCAAATCACTATCTTAATCCTCTTTTCCCAATCACAAACTCCATTGTGAGGACGTATGTAAATATAGGCTATCCCCAAGCTTCTGCAGTAGCTCTGAGGTAAATTATTATGAAGAAAATTAAGATACATGCATAAACCCTAGAATAGATAAATATCCCATTTCCTTTACGTAGCTAATCCGTCAAGGTTCCCACAACCCTAGTCAGCGAAGTTAGCCGCTCATGTTCATGTAAGAATCCATGATTATCAATGAATAAGACATGTAATTAACTGCACAATAATAAGATGAATAAAATCCCAAGTCGTTAATTGAATAAAAACCCAAAATCTCAAGAATAATTGTAAAAGTAAGTAACTATTGTAAGAATGCGTAACCTAATAAAAGATAAACCCTAAGGTATTTATAGTATCTCAAAAATACTTTAAAATCCTAATAAAAATGGAAAAGGTAAATTTATGTCGGCACAAGGTATGATACACTCATTCACTCGTACCGACTTCATACTAGTCGTACTGTGCCTCTCGTATCCACTCTAGTGTCTGATCTCTCCAGGCTTCAACTTTTTATTCTGCATACGATTCCTGCTCACGAGTTGTAACTTGACCATACGAATCGTGGCCTTCACTCGTAACCGCCTGGAACTTCTTCTTTTTTTCTTCAAACACTGGTTTTCTTACGGTTGGACATACGAGTCGTACTCAGACTTTTGACTCGTACTCTTCTGACACTTCAACTCTGTATTTCTTCCTTGGGTTCTGCTCTATGTAAGACTTCATGATACGGCCCTTACCCTCAGCATGGCTTGTATTCTCAGTCGAATATTCTTTATACTTGGTTTTTCTTCTTATGCTTGGTTTCTGTTGATATTACGAGTCAGCCTCTGAGTCGTATGAGGTATTGAAGACTTGTGAGGAGACTTGTACCTTGATACAACTTGGTATTTTCAAGTCTTTCTCTTTCAGTTTATTTCCAACACTATGCTAGACCTGTTTTACCTATAATAACCATAAAAACACATCATATCTACTAAAATAATCTAATTTCAAGCATAATTTCACAATTTTAAGAATCAAAAGTGTCGTGTTTCCATGCCACATCAAGTTTGTGAGACGAAGAAGGTGTATATACTAGGTACTATTTGGCACTTAATTGGTGTAGTAGTATTAGATTTAACTTGCATTCATTCATTCCTATTCATTTTCTACCACAGGTATAATTATCTGGCACCCGTACTATCGATTTTATGAGGCAGGGAGCGGATTTGTATAGGTTATATTTGTTATTTATTGGCTGATTGTTTGTGACTTTCAGGCTTATGGGGGACCAAATAGGTTATTGTTTGTCTGAGCTTGATTGGTTGTATTATTATTTTGTTATGGCGGGTAAACTATGGATTGGTACCTGGGGTTGTAGGTACACTTTTGAGTTCTTTTTCTTTTTAATATTGAAAGTGTTGTTATTAGAGTATATTGTGTTTATTCATATTTTGGAGTAGCTACTCTAATTGCATTAGAGTTAGCTCTTGTATTGCATATGATCCTCGTGATGTTAGGTTATTCCCTCAGGTTAGTACCTTCATGTTCAATTGCATGTATAGTACCATCGTATAATCATTTTTTCTCAAGTTATTCTTATTATATATCACCTTATTTTCTCATATTACCATTATATATCTCTTTCTTCACTCTGCTATTGTATATTATATAGCTACTTATTGTATCACAATTTCGTCCTTAGTTACTTGTAATATATGGTAGTGTAACTTTACTCTTTTTTATCCTTATTGTATTTCATTTCTTAGTTCATTATCTTTAATGTACATTCTTGCTTTACTTGTTATTTATACCTGCATTATCTTCGGAGCTCAGTCGGCTGATGCCTATTTATTACTTCGTGTTTAGTACTTATACTACACTTCTGAACCTGCAGATCATAGTATAAGTTCTCACTATTGATGTGTGCAACATGTGAAGCTATCATAGATCAAAGATTTGGGATGAACTCCTAACGACCGGAGTTGTTCCTTTTTTCCTTGTTTTGTTGTGCTGATCTTTATTTTGTATTTTGGAGAAAAAAAAATGTTTTTTTGTGTATATATATATATATGTATATATGTATATATATATATATGTATATATGTATATATATATATATATATGCATAAATATATGCTTACCTTGTACTCTTGTTTTGCAAGTATCTCTCGTACGGACCTCACTAGGTCTTGGGGGATATTTTCTTTCTTCTAGTTCTCTTTCTCCTTTAATTTTTGCTTTGGTTATCTTGCTCTTATTAGCCTATTACTTGTTGTTCTGGGCTATGGATCGGCTTATCTACTAGTGGGTTATGGTAGGTGCCATCATGACTTGAGAAATTGGGTCATGACTCTATCACAACCTATTAGACAGTCTTTTGCTTGATTAGAGATTCCAACATCTTCCTCTATGGCTCTGTACATTATCATTTTAAAATTCTGGCCATCATCATTGCGGTGATAGTTGTGGTAATGCTAGTGAATAATTGTTCACTCCTGTGGTGTCATGTTCCAAAATCAGGACATAATAGCACATACTATAACCCTCCCCCAGTAACTTGAACCTTACAGCCAAATACAATAAGTAACAAGCTGATATATTAAACGTGGAACAACAGGATAAACTAGACCAATATAGATAGTATAGATAATAAGTGTCCAATAAGTAGTGGAAGAAAAGAGGAAAATATACAAACCATCTCCCCAAAATCCGGTGTGGCCAGTATAAGAGTGTGTGTGTGTATATATATATATATAATATATATATATATATATTTTAAAAGTGTAAAGGGTCTTAGAAATGTTGTTTGGTTTTTTTTACCCTTCATTAAAAACTCTTAAGATAAAATCATCATTTCACATTTTTCATAAATTATTATAATTATATATAAACACTAATAACAAATATTTCTTTAAAACTAAAAATATTATGTTATTTTAGGTAAACTAAAATGTAGTAAGAGTCTTTGAAAACTAAAAAACTCACCTTATTTTAGGCAAATTAAGTTGTAGTAGGAGTCCTGTCAAAATTACCTTTTTTTCTAGGCAAATAAAAGCTGTCATAATTTATAAAAATAATGGTAAAAAAACTAACAAATATACCTATTTTTTTGGCCAAATAAAAAATCTACTATTTACTATTAAGGCCTATGATTTAGGCAAAGTAGGAAACCTCTTACGTACTAATTTTCAAAAATATAGAAATGGATATTTATTTTTAATCCCCTAATATTATGGGTAAAATTTGATTTTACTTAAAAGACACTTTAGGTTTATATTAAGTTTGATTTTATTCCAAAAATATAAAACAATGTTATTTGAACTTTTTCTCGTTCATTAAAAAACTTTGTTTTAGACAAAATCATTTTTTCACTTTTTTCATATTATTTTTATTATACTAAATATTGATAATAATAAACATATTAAAATCTAAATGAAAATTCTTTTCTTATTATGATTAAATTCTTAATGTTATGGTAAATTTTTTTTCACATCCCCAAAAAAATAGACACCACAACCTTTTTCAACTAAAATGTTCTTTGTCCCAAAAAAAAGGCGAAAACCACTATATCAAACGTCCAAAAAAGGTAAGGAAAAAACCTTTTCAAGCTAAACTAGACTTGATCGAACTATTTTCTTAATTATTAATAATTAATATTCAAAATCTAAAATCTAAATAAAAAGTCAGTACGTGAATCTTTATTTTTTATATTGATAATTGATTCTTTGTGTACGTGAATTCTTATTTTTTATTATTGTAATGATGCAGTGGTAAAAAAAATCAGCTGAAGTTTTTTGAACAAGATCTGATCTCTCCACCTCTTTGTGTGAATTCAATATTTAGCCAATGCATTCGTTGTTTTGCTATAAAACTTTAGAATATTGTGAGTTATGTTAATTTTCTTGGGCTATTTTTATCTCACGACTTTGTGGTGTCTTTGTTGTGAAATTTTAGCTCAGATACAAGACATCTATATTAGGATGAATTCTTCAGAGCTATGTACAAACTATATATTTGAAAAAATTTCTAATGGTGCATTTTAAACTTATTTTTTCAACATATGGAGATCGTATTATGCAAAATTAGTGTACTATCTTGATCTGCGGTATTTGATTAAAATAATTGGTTGTAGCATCTGAGATAGGTTTGAAAATGGAACCTGAGTCTTTCCTTCTTTTCTGAATTTAGTTTTATGAGTTAGAAGTTTGTTTAAGCTCCAACTTTGACTTGTCAAAAAATTATGGTGCTTATGGTAGTTTTTTCTTTATTATAATACCTCAGAAATTTATTTTTTTAATCTTATCATTTGTTTAGGTATTAGAACTGAGAAATAAGTGAACCTCTAAATGGGAAGCCTCACGTGGCACCAATTATCAATGATAAAACACTTTCAAAGTTCGTACAAACAAGCGCCCACAGAATGCACTGAAGATATTTACTAGAACTATAAATTCTTCGCTTTATCAGGTGTACTAGACGATTAATAATGGAGTTATGTATATACACCATATTTTAATCAATGTTTAGCGACTTTCATATTCAATTCAGTATATTAGTTTAGTATAGCTTTCAAATATGTCAACTGTCTCAAAAAGCTTAAAGATTTTATATTTGAATACACTGTCTAAATCAGAAAGTTCGACTCTCGAAAAATTAACTATGCCACATAAATTGTGACAAAGAAAATAGTACTGTAACTAATTACTGAAATTGGAATAACCTTACTAGCTGGAAAAGACAACAAGCCCTTGGGGGACGGCTGCCTCTTCTACATTGTTCTTAACTATTCTAGCCTACTCAAGGATATAGTTTTGAGATTTGGAATGGAGAGTAGTATTCTTTCTGGAGGCTTCAACTTTAAATTTTGTCCCTAACAATTATTCAGAATTTTATCCTTTTAAATATAATATTGCATAAGAAATGGGTATAGAATTAGTACACTTATGTTCTTTCCTCTGTTTCTGACACTTAAAATTTTCAAAAGGAAATTATGTGATATTCTTGAATTATTTTTAAATTAATTTTATGTTCTTTTTCGAGATTAGGAGTCTTTTTGGTTCGTATTTGACTTAATTTTCTATTATAATTAGAATTATATTTTTTTGTGGTAATTGTTTTCTTGTTGCTTTAGGGCCAAGTTAGGTTTCGTCTATAAATAATGAGATTGTGT
Source organism: Capsicum pubescens (assembly GCA_030864215.1). Lineage (NCBI taxonomy): Eukaryota > Viridiplantae > Streptophyta > Magnoliopsida > Solanales > Solanaceae > Capsicum > Capsicum pubescens. The sequence goes on from CM061546.1 coordinate 187,537,727, forward strand.
TAATATTTATGAATTTTAATTCTTGTGTATTTAAAGATTTTTGATATGCGTGTATTCATTAAAAATTATAAAATTCAGGTGGCAATGGGTGAGGAAAAAAGATTTGACAAAGGATTTCAAATTGCACATGAAGCAACTATGGCGCACCTTGCGGTTCTTTGAACAAGAAAACTCATCACACGAGACTATAGAAAAGAGGTTGATTTTATGCACTATTGCCATAAAGTTGATTTATATTTTACCCTCCTACCCACTAACTTGTAGTTGAATCTATTTTACATAAGATGTGAAAGATTCGCTAACATATTATCTATAATGTAATTAATTCAAACAATATCCTATCTTAAAAAATATGATATTACATAATTTTTCTTTGGTTACCTACCAACATAAACAAACAATAAGAAACTCTAGGATGAAACGTGATAGGATTACTATAAAATGAGAAGATGAAGAATAAAATAAAATTATTAAATGATAAATAAAGATAAAATAAGAAAAAAATATAAGATTGCGACGCGATATCACTAAATCGGTGGTTACATAAAGTGATAATTATCACAGTTATTTATCCATGAAATCAAACCATATCATACCTTATATTTTAAGAAAAAATCAAAACAAACATGATACTCTTAATAACTATACCATATCATATAATTATATTCTCCTCTTTGTTACCACTTGAGATGTTTTCAATAGTAGAGAAATTGTCGAGCATAAATTCGTAATTTGTTATGGGGAACTTTCATAAAATGACTATAATTTAAACTTAATTTGATATTTATAGCTATAATTTACTTAATTACAATTTGTAGCTACAAGTTAAAAGGATGAGAGAGGCAAGCAAGCTTGGGATAGGAAGGAGAGAGGCAAGCGAGTTTGAGAGAGGGAGGAGAGTGGCGAGAGAGATGATGATGTATTTATCGTTTTAGATTATTTCATGAATAAAATTGATTTGTATGTGTGAATACAATTGTATCAAGTGTAACATAGGTACTATTTTATTCCTTAGTATAAGGGTTTCTATTCTGTTAATGATTCATGCTTTAGATTCCAATGACTAAAAGGTAATAAGTATACACTCCTTCACTACTAAATTAGTTTTAAGTTTTATTCAATATTTTAGATTTCAAAATTATGTGGTCATTGAGTTTTATAATATTTTTCCGACTCTTTTACGTAATTATGCATTCACATGTTTCATGTTGATAATCCGTCAAAGAATCTTCATGTTGTTGGGGACTCAAAGATAGGCACTATAGTAAATGATCTATTCTCGATCATCAAATTATGTTATTTCAATATATTCTACTCTTGATCTTGGTATATGTGTTTTGGACTAAAGTTTATATTTTTATTTTGCGGTAAGGATGAATTTGTTAGTTTGAAGACCATGAAGTCGTATTTTCTAACCACCAATTGTAAACACTAATTGGATAAATGCAATTTAAGTTTTAATGTGAGAATAGTAACTCCAAATGTCAAAGGATTAAGCCTTTAATATTGCAATCCTAGCACCATACTTTGAGAATGTTTGAAACATGAGATCATCGATGACATCTATGAAAGAAGATGTTAATTATTTTCGCTTATAATTAGAACTCCTCCAAGTTTCCCCTGTGAAATTATTAGCATGCAACTTTTGTTTTCATTTTCATTTTCTAATTTTATTATAACTCTTAAATTTTTAAGGGTTATGTGTGATTGTTGAAATTAAAATGGAGTATGATAATTTGTGAATTTGAAGTGATAAAATTATCAAATTAAAACGAATTTTTGATTTAAAAAGAATTCAAGTCAAGATATATTGAAATTTATGAGATGTCAAACATGATACGATAGAAGACAAAAGATAAAAGAGAGAAATGACACGTGCAAGCCACGTACTCTAAACTAGTATATATATACATACATGCATACATACATACATACATACATACATACATATAAAGTTGTCCCAGAATTTACAAAATAAAAAGAGTAACCACAAGAACGAAATGGATCAGACTCTGAACATCAAAATCTCACCACAAATCCGATCAAAACAACCTTCAAATGAGTAGAAAATCAATGAAGGTAACACAAGCTAGGATTTGCATCAAGAAAATGATTCAGAAATGCAGCATAAGTACAAAACATGCATACTCTGTAGGCATCATAGGTCGACTGAACTCAAAATATCAATTATAATATAAAGTACAAATCTTCCCTAAACATGTACCAAAAAGCTATATTATATAGCACAATATGGAAAATGAGTAGATATCTAAACACCAGCAGTATACATTAACAGAGGCGGAGCTAGGATTTCAAGTAAGGGGGTTCAATATTCAAAGAAAACTAAGTCGAAGGGGATTCAACACCTACTATAACCACATAAAAAATAATTTCAATCGTGTATAAATGGTATATTTTTCTGTCGAAGGGGGTTCGGACAAACCCTCTAAAGAGGACTGGCTCCGCCTCTGTATATACATATACCAAGGCTAACCTAGCAGTCTAAGATATAACAGGGATCAAATGAATATAATAATAGTAACATACACATAATACATAAGAATGAAAGATGCAGTGATGCTATGCATTATGGTATGATGCAATAGCCAACGTCTACCATATACACCTCCTCCAACATCATTTGCTGCAAAGGTAGGATCCATGGGAACACTCAAAGTTCATATATAATGTCGGGACCTGAACCAGGACTTTCATAAATATAGTAATGACTCGGACTTGAATGAGAATAAATTACTTCTTTCCTTTTAACCATTTCTTTTAAAACTAAAACTCTAAATAAAAGTGCTACCAATTTTTTTAAAGTCGTAAATCGTGTTTTTCCTCAAATCCAACTATGTTTCATGAGAATGTATGTATGAATATGAGAATTTATATGCGGGTACAAGAAAATACACTGTATAAATGCGTAAATGAAAGTATGCCCAAAAACTAGGTGATAACACGAAGGTAGGGAATCCAACAACTAGAGTATGAACACAAATAAATGAGGAAGCAACACTAAGAAACTAATTAAAAGACCGAACGAGAAATTAAAAGATACAGATTTGAGTTCAAGTAACAATAAATTGATATTGGATAAACCAAGCACGTTTACTTAAGAAGCTAATCAAGTTTGAAAAATGGATCTTGACCATTTCGTTCGTAACGTTATACAACAATTAGTATGAGTACTAATCGCCTTCTAGTTGAAATTCTCTATTCTTTAATTATATTGAGCTTCCATAGATGCTATCATTCTCCCCTTCTTAAAGAAGATTCGTCCTCGAATCTTGATGTTGATTATAGTTGCTCCTCCTTTGAATTTGAGCCTCCGTGGATGCTATTACTAGAAAAAAGTGCCTCCACAACAATGGCATAACCAAAGGAGACCCCGTCTAATACCATCCTCGACAAATATGCCCCACAACCTCCCCATGTAAAGGAAGAAATGAAAGCTGAAATAAACAACTCAAAGAAATTATGATAAGCTCAAACCTAATGCTCTTCGAAAGTTTATCCAAACCTAGCCTAAATGGTGATTTGATCGGTAAAACTCCCTTCTACCACGAAATCATACCTCGTAACTACACTAAGAATCCATAATCTATGCCTAGAACTAAGCAAGTAACATAAATTAAGGCTCAAACATGAATTCTACTCTAAGGTCCCGGAGACAAGTTAAATAAATCAAAAATTCAAGATAATATAATCATAATTAATGAGTTCCCTAGCTAATAAGCAATTTATACCGTAGCTAAGTCTAGAAAAATGAAAGTTGTTGCCTACCTCAAGGTCGAAAGACAACCACAGATGGTCACACAGAAGCATTCCTCTTCCGTAATGCCTTAGAACGTTGCCAGGCTATCAAATAAATGATCCACTCGTTAAGATGAGACTAAGGGTCAAAATCATTTTTCCTCTCCAACTTTGTCTTAAAAATCAAACTCCCCTCAACTTTGAATAATAATCATACTCTCCCTTTATCCTAATTGACTTTTTAAAATTCGTATTTTACCCTTTATCATCAATTTTTTTATTCTTTTTTTTAACTTCTTTAAAATCATCATATTTTCATTTTAAAAGAAAATTTATATAACAAAATTTTCATATAAACATTATCTTCTAGGAAAAAAAGTAAGAAATACTAATTAAGTATATAAGCTAATGATGATCTTTATGAAGTAAATTAGCATAATAAGAAAATTAGTTTTATTAATAATAATCAAAACTATAATATTTATTTTACAAGTGAAAATAATAAGTAATACTAATTTTATAAACATATTTCAATGCAGAAAATACAAACAATAAATGAAAGAGATAAGCCTCTAGTACCACCCCGAAGTATGGTCAAAGTTGTTACGACACATTTCAACTTTACATGGGTCCTATTATCCCTGAACTCAAATTTAGCGTATTTTTATCATTTTTTGTGCTAATGTGGCACCTTTATTACATAAAATGGAGCTCACATCAAAGGTGTAACACCATCTAAAATGATTGACAAAAGGTATCACGTTAGCTAAAAAGATGGACAAAAATACGCTAAAATTTAGTTTAAGGAGTAATAGGACCCCCATGAAGTTGACGTGTGTCGTAGCAAATTTGGTCATAGTTCGGGCAACTAGATGTTTTTCTCGAACAAAAATAAGGTCAAATTTTAAAGATTATATTTATTTATATAAATTATAAAATATGTAATACTTTATTAATGACAATCGCAGCTTATTTACTAATATAGACAATAGATAATATCGTCTCTTATCACTTGATCCTCATACTAAAAATAGACGTTTTAATTTATCTGCTCAATTTGTGAAATCAAGAGAATTGTATTATATTTTTTTTCTACCCTTTAGTGTTAAATAACTATATAAAGTAACAGTACAGACAAATTTAAAATTTCAAATTATCATTAATAAGGTTAATTTAGCAAAATATACCTCTAAGTAAAAAAATTTTAAGGATTGTGTTATATCAACAAAAAGTTAAGTAATACGAAACGAATTTAGTAAGAGAGTGATAAAACACGAAAATATACGCACATGCATGTACATACATATGTATATATACACACTTAGAGGTGGGTTGTTTGGAAATAAATTATTCCGAGATTAGTTATTACATAATAAGTTGTACTAATATGTATGTGTGATAATTTATCTCATCACTGTGGTATAAATGGTGCAACAAATAATTTTGAGATTACCTAATACATCCAATTAAACGCAGGATAAATAATCATGAACTTTATCTCTGAATTATTATAATTATACGTCACACCAAACGACTCTTTAATACATATAATACTAAAATAATGATCTTAAAAAATAACATTAAATTTTATGATAAATTTATAAAAAGTATTAATTTGCTTATAAAGTTAATAAACTTAAATAAAATGCTACAAATATCCATGTTAAAAAAAATATTCATTACATATAATATAAAAAGATATTACATAAACATAGGATTGAAATTACAAGGACAAAATAGACATTGCATGAGATAAAAGGGGAAGTATGATTATTGTTCAATGTTGAGAGAAGAGTTTAATTTTTTAATCAAAGTTGGGGGTGAAAATGATTTTCAAAGTTGGGGGTGAAAATGATTTTCACCCTGAGACTAATGACACCCATATAAAAAAAAAATCAGGGCAAATATTGAGTCAAAAATTGATCCTTGAGGCCCGAAAAATTTTAATATGGGTGACCCTCAACCAACAATAGTTGTGTGAGGCACCATTTATTTATGGACAAGTGTATTTATGGACCCCTTTGTATCAGCACATGTCCCTCGCCTCCTATTTTGACCTTTTTCTTTTCTTTTCTTTTTTTTCTACACTATACTTCTTTATTTTAATTTCTCTACAAATTTATTTATTACTTTTTATTTTTTAATGGTTAAATAGTTTAAATTTAATCATAAATTTGAGCACATAATCTTTAAGTTTTTAGGTAAAATTTATATATTTGAAAACTAAGTAAAAATTACTATAAATCATAATTATTGACCAATTCAAAAGATTTTAAAAATATATGAAAGAATTGTTATCAAAATAAATTTAGTTGAATCTCGAAATCGAAATTAATACATAAATCGAAACAGAGAAAGTATATTTCAGTCTTTCTCTGTCTCTTTTGTTTTTTGGTTAATTAGTATCTCTCTCTTTCACTTATATGTTCTTTTTTATTTCGACAGTTTTCTTTTGTTTTAATCTGTTTTAAAATCAATTTTATTACTCCCTCAATTTCATTTATTCGGTCCGCTGAAAATAACTTTTCTCTTTATTTATTTATTTATTTTAACAAATAAAAATTTCATGTTATTTCTTTAGTATTTATCATTAAATAACTATATAAAGTATTAATAGTTAAATTTAAATTTTTAAAACATAATCAATAGGATTAATTTAGTAAAATAAATTTTTAATACAATCACAATTTAATTTATGTATAAAAAATAAACTCATAACAAAATAGTGAAAGACCTTCATGTGTTATTAAATAACATAAATATTACCAACATGAGTTGTGATGCAGTGATGGGGCTGCTCCACCTATAATCAGATGTCGAGGGTTCGACACTGGTATGGAGAAAACTCTATTGGGAGCATTGTCAGCTTAATGGACCCTGCAACGCGCAATTCAGATTAATCGGGGCTCCAATACAGACACCGAACACCGAATAGAAAACCAAAAAAAAACATAAATATTTAGAGTTTATGAACAAACCATGAGTTATTTTTATTGTCATTAAATTAACTTGAACCCAGTTACGAAGTTTTAAAATTTCATTTTAATTCATTTAATCTAGTTTTCTCATTTTGAAAATTTTTTATTGAAAGTTTTCTGGCAAAAAAATTTCCCAAATTTTCTCACATTGAAAATTTTAACAATTACTATCTTATGTATTTTTTACTAAGTCAGGGGTCTATCGAAAACAACCTCCCTACTTTATTTGAGATACTGATATGATCTGCATACACTTTACCCTCCTAGACCCACTATGTGAGAATATACTACATATATTATTATTGTCGTAATATTTTATGTATTTATTTAAGTATGATAGTAGTATTAAAAATAATATTTAATTTTTACTTGTTATCAAATACAAAAGAAATTTGAATATTTAACGAACCAAATAAAACAAAATCAAGGAAATAGTCAAATTGATTATAATAAATCCAGAAAGTGTGAAAAAAAGAGAGGAGTAGGGAGGAAAGATAGATAAAAGGGAAAAAAAGGAAAAGATAAATTGGTGAGGAAGAGGGCAAGTTAATTAAGTTGATATAATGGGTCTCACAACACATTATTTTGCCAATTTAAAAATCCCTCACACAACTAACACTAGGTGTGCCTCGCCCATGTTAAAATTTTTCGACCCGAAAAATTTTAACATGGGTGACCCTCAACCAACAATAGTTGTGTGAGGCACCATTTATTTATGAATAAGTGTATTTATGGTACCCTATGTGTCAGCACATGTCCCTCTCTTCATCTCCTCCTATTTTGGCCGTTTTCTTTTCTTTTCTTTTTTTTCTACACTATACTTCTTTATTTTAATTTCTCTACAAATTTATTTATTACTTTTCATTTTTTAATGGTTAAATAGTTTAAATTTAATCATAAATTTGAGCACATAATCTTTAAGTTTTTAGGTAAAACTTATATATTCGAAAACTAAATAAAAATTACTATAAATCACAATTATTGACCAATTCAAAATATTTTAAAAATATATGAAAGAATTGCTATCAAAATAAATTTAGTTGAATCTCGAAATCGAAATTAACACATAAATTGAAACAGAGAAAGTATATTTCAGTCTTTCTCTGTCTCTTTTGTTTTTTGGTTAATTAGTATCTCTCTCTCTCACTTATATGTTCTTTTTTATTTTGACAGTTTTCTTTTGTTTTAATCTGTTTTAAAATCAATTTTATTACTCCCTCAATTTCATTTATTCGGTCCGCTGAAAATAACTTTTCTCTTTATTTATTTATTTTAACAAATAAAAATTTCATGTTATTTCTTTAGTATTTATCATTAAATAACTATATAAAGTATTAATAGTTAAATTTAAATTTTTAAAACATAATCAATAGGATTAATTTAGTAAAATAAATTTTTAATACAATCACAATTTAATTTATGTATAAAAAATAAACTCATAACAAAATAGTGAAAGACCTTCATGTGTTATTAAATAACATAAATATTACCAACATGAGTTGTGGTGCAGTGATGGGGCTGCTCCACCTTTAACCGGATGTCGAGGGTTCGACACTGGTATGGAGAAAACTCTATTGGGAGCGCTTTCACCTTAATGGGCCCTGCAACGCGCGATTCAGATTAATCGGGGCTCCAATACAGACACCGGACACCGAATAGAAAACAAAAAAAAAACATAAATATTTAGAGTTTATGGACAAACCATGAGTTATTTTTATTGTCATTAAATTAACTTGAACCCAGTTACGAATTTTTAAAATTTCATTTTAGTTCATTTAATCTAGTTTTCTCATTTTGAAAATTTTTTATTGAAATTTTTTGGCAAAAAAAATTTCTCCAATTTTCTCACATTGAAAATTTTAACAATTACTATCTTATGTATTTTACTAAGTTAGGGGTCTATCAAAAACAACCTCCCTACTTTATTTGAGATACTGATATAATCTGCATATACTCTACCCTCCCCAGACCCACTATGTGAGACTATGCTACGTATATTATTATTGTCGTAATATTTTATGTATTTATTTAAGTATGAGAGTAGTATTAAAAATAATATTTAATTTTTACTTGTTATCAAATACAAAAGAAATTTGGATCTTTAACGAACCAAATAAAATAAAATCAAGAAAATAGTCAAATGGATTTTAATAAATCCAGAAAGTGTGAAGAAAAGAGAGGAGTAAGGAGGAAAGATAAATAAAAGAAAAAAAAGAAAAAGATATATTGGTGAGGAAGAGGGCAAGTTAATTAAGTTGATATAATGGGTCCCACAACACATTATTTTGCCAATTTAAAAATCCCTCACACAACTAACACTAGGTGTGCCTCGCCCATGTTAAAAATTTTCCCCATTTTACGACATTGGTTTCTTACCCTAGGCGCGGAGGGGAGGGGGGGGGCTAATTGAGTTGAGTGTTTTGAATTTCGTCAATGGGCCTTGAGTGAAAATTTTAACATGGGCGAGGCACACCAAGTGTTAGTTGTGTGAGGGATTTTTAAATTGGCAAAATAATGTGTTGTGGGACCCATTATATCAACTTAATTAACTTACCCTCTCCCTCACCAATTTATCTTTTCCTTTTTTTTCTTTTACTAGTTAAATCGCACGTGTCTCGCACGTGTAATTTTTATTATTTAAAATTAGATGATATTGTCTATTACGAAATTTTTTAATGAAGAACAAAAAGTTCAAATCACTTCTCAAAGATTTTTCTCACTTTAATTTAATAATATAAACATAACATGTATTTTATTATAATCACATATATATTTTACCACCAGAAGTTTCAAGTGGTTAATGAATCGTCACTTCTGTGTCTGTCGTGTTGTACCGCTTTTCCTTACTTTTAGAAGTTAAGAGAGACGCATCGATTTGTACCATATTTATAGTACAATTATTGTTTAATTTTTTTTTATATTTAAAATCTTTCCTTATCTTTAAAGTTAAATCTTTAAAAACTCATAATTACTTACTTAAATTTTTTTTAAATTTGGTGCTTCTTATGTTTTTCTAATTCTAATTCTAATGCTTTCATATTTATTTTTAAATTTTTTAAAATCTTCTTAAAATCAACTTTAGTTGATTTAAATTTTTTAAACTAATGAAAACTATATTAGTTGTCATTAATTCTGATGACTTCTAATAAGAAAATATTTTATTATAAATATTTAATTAATTTTCAACACTTGAATATTAGAAAAATAGTGAGAAAACGATTTTGTTTAAAATAAAGACTCTGTATAATTTTTTATTATTTAAAATTAGATGATTTTGACTATTACGGATATTTTTAATGAAGTACGAAAAGTTCAAATCACTTCTCAAAGATCTTTTACACTTTAATTTAATAATATAAACATAACATGTATTTTATTATAATCACATATATATTTTACCACCAGAAGTTTTAAGTGGTTAATGAATTGTCATTTGTGCGTCTGACGTGTTGTACCTTTTTACCTTACTGCTAGAGGCTAAGAGAGACGCAGCGATTTGTACCATAGTTGTAGTACAATTATTTTTTAAATTTCTTTTTATTTCTAAAGTTAAATCTTTAAAAACTCGTAATTACTTACTTAAATTTGTAAAAAAATTGGTACTTCTTATATTTTTCTGATTCTAATGTTTTCATATTTATTTTTTAATTTTTTAAAATCTTCTTAAAATCAACTTTAGTTGATTTAGAATTTTAAAACTAATGAAAAATACATCATTTGTCATTAATTCTGATGACTTCTAATAAGAAAATATTTTATTATAAATATTTAATTAATTTTCAACATCTAAATATTAAAAAAATAGTGAGAAAATAATTTTGTCTAAAGCAAAAACTTTGTGTAATTTTTTATTATTTAAAATTAGATGATTTTGACTATTACGGAGATTTTTAATGAAGTACAAAAAGTTCAAATCACTTCTCAAAGATCTTTTACACTTTAATTTAATAATATAAACATAACATTTATTTTATAATAATCACATATATATTTTACCACCAGAAGTTTTAAGTGGTTAATGAATCGTCACTTTTGCGTCTGACGTGTTGTACCTCTTTTCCTTACTGCTAGAGGTTAAGAGAGACGCGTTGATTTGTTCCATATTTGTAGTACAAATATTTTTTAAATTTCTTTTATATTTAAAATCTTTCCTTACTTTTAAAGTTAAATCTTTAAAAACTCGTAATTACTTACTTAATTTTTTTAAATTTGGTACTTCTTATATTTTTCTGATTTAATGCTTTCATGTTTATTTTTTAATTTTTTTAAATCTTCTTAAAATCAACTTTAGTTGATTTAGAATTTTTAAACTAATAAAAAATATATTAGTTGTCACTAATTTTGATAACTTCTAATAAGAAAATATTTTATTATAAATATTTAATTAATTTTCAACACTTAAATATTAAAAAAATAGTGAGAAAATGATTTTATCTAAAGCAGAGACTTTTAATAAAGGACAAAAAATTCAAACAATATTTCTAAGACCCTTCACACTTTTAATATAGTATGGGAATGTGCATTGCACGTTTGTCCCTTTTCGTTTATATAAAATTTGTGTACATTAAAAAGTAGAACTATAAAATAGAAAATTGTAAAATTAATTTCACCATTTGTCGACCTTGTAATAATTTTAGAAGAAACTAAAATCAGCTAGAAAGCAATTGAAAATTTTGAGCCATTTTGATAACGATGGAAATTGAAAGCTAGCTATATGGAACACTAACATTATGAAATGCAAGATATATGAGAAAAGAAGAAAGCAAACAAATATCATTAATTATTTTATCTTGGGGCACAATGTACAATATCTATGACCGCTTTTTCATTGATAATCATATTTATTTAGTAAGAAACAATTATGAAGCAATGTAACAAAAGAAAATAAGCAAACATTTTAAACATATACCCAGACAATATATAATATAAAATTTTCAACCTTATTAATGAGAAACAAAATTAAAACAACATATAGCTTGACTCAAACTTCTAAACCAATCAAAATTAATTCAAACAACTTTTTTTTTTCAATTCATAATTTGTTCAAACACACGCTAAAAGTTCATGTGATACTATAATTTTGTTGTCGACTACTGATTTTAGATCTTAGATCTGAAAAACCTAATTAGATTCACTATTACGAAGATGACCTTAAATTGCACTTCTCTTAAGAAAATATTTATTTGAGGCTTATAACACTAAACTAATCTTGTAAATTATACTTTAGAAATTGGTTTTAGGCTATAATAAATCTTTTTCTTAATAGATCTTTTCTTGTTCCTTAATTTTCAGAGAATACGACAATGTATTATTGTAAGTTCTTTATATATATGAGCATAATAATAAAAAATAATTACTTGTAATAAATTAACAATAATAAAAAAGATTATGATTAAGTAGAAGATGACAACCTAAAATTGAAAATTATGATGAAAAAAAATTGAAAGTCTCTAACATCATCGTAATTTCGACGCAACACCCATCACAATTATAAAAGATAAATAATAAAAAACAAAATTAATTCTCGATACAAAATTTTACATGTTGCGAAAATCCTAGAAAGTAATGAAGAAAGAGTAATATTTAGAGAAAGTAGAGAAGTAATTATAATTGTTTTTATAAAACTGAAAGGATTTATAAAGTAAAAAGAATTTGAAATGTGACAACATTAGGACATCAAAAATAGTAGGACAAGGATTACTAAATATTAGGAGTTTTTCCCCTCTATAAACGTTTTTATTTTCTCCTACTATGACAAAATAAGTTTTTTGTCCATAATTTGTTTTCTTGATAGACTGACGAAACTAAACATTCCTGCGAAATCAATATTCTTTTTCATAGATTTTTCCTTGTCTAATTAACCTACTTGCTTTCTTTTTTTCTTTTTTTATCATGTGAAATTTTATTTTTACCATATATGTTTATTTTTGTCATATATATTGTATGATTCTTTAATTTTTTAAGAATTAATTATTTATTTCAAATAATTTTAAAATTTAAATAGTAAATATTAAATTTTGACCTAATTTTTATAACTAATTAGCTACTAAGGGAAGAATTATAATTTGGACTTCGGACTAAGTCTTATATTATGAATACTTCTGAAAACTAACGTCCTTGTCGATTTATATAACCAAAATTTATGAATATAGTTAGCTTTTTTAGATGGTAAAAAAGTAATCCTATTTTTGCAAGGATTTTTTTTTCTGGGTAATATAGTCAATATTTAATATTATTAAAATAATAAAAAATGGTGAAAAGACGATTTTATCTAAAGCGAAGTCTTTTAATGAAGGGCAAAAAGTTCAAACAACATTTCTAAGGCCCTTCACACTTTTAATATATTATAGATTATAGATATAGATTTATCTTTCCTCTTTACTCCTCTTTTTTTTTCACACTTTTTGGATTTATTAAAATCAATTTGACTATTTCCTTGATTTTGTTTTATTTGGTTCGTTAAAGATTCAAATTTCTTTCGTATTTGATAACAAGTAAAAATTAAATATTATTTTTAATACTACTGTCATACTTAAATAAATACATAAAATATTATGACAATAATAATATACGTAGTATATTCTCACATAGTGGGTCAGGGGAGGGTAGAGTGTATGCAGATCATATCAGTATCCCAAATAAAGTAGGGAGGTTGTTTTCGATAGACCCCTGACTTAGGAAAATACATAAGATAGTAATTGTTAAAATTTTCAATGTGAGAAAATTGGGGAAAATTTTTTTGCCAAAAAACTTTCAATAAAAAAATTTCAAAATGAGAAAACTAGATTAAATGAACTAAAATGAAATTTTAAAATTTTTTAACTGGGTTCAAGTTAATTTAATGATAATAAAAATAACTCATGGCTTGTCCATAAACTCTAAATATTTATGTTTTTTTTTTATTTTCTATTCAGTTCTGGTGTCTGTATTGGAGCCCCGATTAATCTGAATCGCGCGTTGCAGGGCCCATTAAGGTGACAGCGCTCCCAATAGAGTTTTCTCCATACCAGTGTCGAACCCTCGACATCTGATTAAAGGTGGAGTAGCCCCATCACAGCACCACAACTCATGTTGGTAATATTTATGTTATTTAATAACACATGAAGGTCTTTCACTATTTTGTTACGAGCTTATTTTTTTATACATAAATTAAATTGTGATTGTATTAAAAATTTATTTTACTAAATTAATCCTATTGATTATGTTTTGAAAATTTAAATTTAACTATTAATACTTTATATAGTTATTTAATGATAAATACTAAAGAAATAACATGAAATTTTTATTTGTTAAAATAAATAAATAAAGAGAAAAGTTATTTTCAGCGGACCAAATAAATGAAATTGAGGGAGTAATAAAATTGATTTTAAAACAGATTAAAACAAAAGAAAACTGTCGAAATAAAAAAGAACATATAAGTGAGAGAGAGATACTAGTTAACCAAAAAACAAAAGAGACAGAGAAAGACTGAAATATACTTTCTTTGTTTCAATTTATGTGTTAGTTTCGATTTCGAGATTCAACTAAATTTATTTTGATAGCACTACTTTCATATACTTTTAAAATATTTTGAATTGGTCAACAATTGTTATTTATAGTAATTTTTACTTAGTTTTTGAATATATAAATTTTACCTAAAAATTTAAAGATTATGTGCTCAAATTTATGATTAAATTTAAACTATTTAACCATTAAAAAATGAAAAGTAATAAATAAATTTGTAGAGAAATTAAAATAAAGAAGTAGTGTAGAAAAAAAAATAAAAGAAAGAAAAGGATCAAAATAGGAGGAGATGAAGAGGGGGACATGCTGACACAAAGGAGCCCATAAATACACTTGTTCATAAATAAATGGCGTCTTACACAACTATTGTTGGAGGGTCACCCATGTTAAAATTTTCCGTAAACTGGGGAATAACGGAGTAAAATTCGAACCCATTTGGTCCAAAAAGTCTTCTTGATCAAGAGAACAAATCAAGAATTTGACAATCAAATCACGAATAAATGATGAAATTGACACTAAATGAGGTGATAGAACGTAAGGGTGAAGAATTTGAAATTACCAGATGAAGAAATTATCCACAATTGCTCAAAATGCACCAAGACCGAGCTCTTTAACACTTGGAAGAATTGACACGAGTGTTTGAAGAAGATAGGAGCATATATACAGTGATCGGCGCTTCTGCAAAGGTTTGGCTGCAGGAGCGATGTCGCTTTAGCGACAAATTCACCGCAGAAACGGAGTTCTTTGAGCTGAAGCGGAAAAATTCTGCATAAGTAGTCCCGCTTCAGTGGTGAAGCTCCACTTAAGCAAGCGGGTGCACAATGCATTCTCCGTAAGAGGGGATAAGGCTTCACAAAAGCGGCCAGGTCTCCGTAGAAGCAGCTCCGCAGGTTCGAGCCAAGCTCCGAAGGATTGACTGCACCCACAGCTTTCAATTAATAGGTTGAGTTTCGAACGATTCCTCGAAACTTGTTTAGGACCCGACAAACGCAAACCGAACATGCTACTCAACTGGAAACGATGTTTCGAGCTCAATGAAATCGATGAGATGACCAACGGAGGTCGTTTGGACGAGATGTTGACCAAAGTGAACACGTGTCCAAATTTTCCTAAAAACCCAATCAAGCGTCTAGAATGAGCCCGAAAGCCTCGGACCCAAATCAAACGTCCCCCTAACCAAAATCATGTTTCGAAGTTAACGAAGCAGGCAAAATTTCCATCCGAAGTGGTTTTACTAAGTATGTTGACGAAAGTCAAACTTCTTAACTCAAAAACTCCAAAACAGAAAAATTGGTTAGAGACCAATCGAATTTCCCGAAAATCAAACCACGCGTCCCAATAAGTCACAAGTACCCCATTGCAACTACGAAAATGGTCAAAACGAGGAAAATGCACAAAAATTCGGAAAATTAACTTGAGGTTCAAATACATATGGCATCCATGAAATATAAACAATGTCGGTGTTCCCCACAAGAAAGTACTATATTATTATTACCAAGTTGCCTTTGAAGCATGTCTAATTAATTCCAGTCATTGGATAATATGATTTAGCAATAAAATGAAAGGATGAACCAACCCTTATAAACATTAGTATTGTTTTTACAAGGTCTAAATGCCTGTTAACCAAGCTTTTCGAATATCAAAAACACCTGCTTTTAAAAGTGTATTTGACCAAGCTCTTAGAAGAAAATAAATACTTCTAAAGAGTATCTGCTTTTCTGAAACTAAAGAAGTACTTTTGAAAAAAAAAATACACTTAAATACTTTTAAAAAAATTGATCAACCAATAAGTGTTGCTCAAAAGTACTTTTAAAATTTATTGGCCTGTTTTTCAATAAAAGTACCTTTTTAGAAACACTTTTCAAACTAAATTGATCTTTTGGCCAAATAGGCTAAGAATATCCCTTTGCCTCGTGTTACATATCTTCCAAATCAAAGACTGAGACCAAATAAGAAACAAAATTTGTTTTATAGAACCACTGGAGGGAAGACTTATCATGTTCCTAGTTGTACTTTGCTTTCCCTTTTTCCGGTAGAATTGTTTCGATTAGTACTTTAAGAAATTGAAACATACAGTATACGAATTACTAAAAGAAAAGGATTTCAAGTCTCAGCTGAAAGCATTTTATTTTTTAAAAGAAACTAAGTTCTTGCTCAATATTCTATTCGTAGGTGGATAAGAACCCAGTATTGCCTGCTCTCCACGTAGGGGAGGGGAATCTACTCAATATTCAAAGATAGAGAAACAAACATCTTGAGAAGTCGGGTTGATAAAAAAAATAAAAAATAACATAAATATCAACCTTCTAAAAGTAATTACACTCTCTCCTACTTTACTCTCTCTCTCTATTAATATACATAACATAGCCAACATATACATAACATTCTGTGTATATTTGAGATTTTTGTAATATGTTTAAGGAGTTGAAATTTTTTGTAATATTGAAAACATAAGTTGTGTATTTGTGTAATTTAGATATAAGAAATCGCATGGTCTTAATTGTATGCACGCCTAACTTGATTGCATTCTTCACTGAAGTCGATAACAATTGCTAATGTTGTAGGGATTATGTTCCTTCAAATGCATCTTCACTTGTTCCCAAAAAAAGACATTATTGGTCAAGTACCTTTGGCGAGAACTAGTAACAAATCTAATGGAACTCCAATCAACTAATACAAATCCATTCTTCCAAGTGTAAAACCATCAGACGGAATCGAGAAAGTCACTCTCTTTATATCCTCAAAAAGCACGCCTTCAGCAACAATCTTAACCAAAAGACTCGACAAAATCTGAACATGCAGTCACTTTGTCAATCTGGTTGATAGTGGGGTAGCATCAAATTCCAAGAGTACAATCAAGTTTCAGGTGAGTGATGTCATTTTCTAGTGCGAAGCGTAGAAAAGATGAAAACAACAAAATTCGAAAAGTTTTGACCATGGGGTGGATGAGTAGAAAGGAATGGATTAAACAATGACTTCGGGGCTGGTGATCCACATTGGGAAGAAACTGTTCAATCGATCTCTGTTTTGACCTTATTGCTAAGAGCCACTAAGGGTGTGTTCAGTATGGAATTTCCCCAATTTCCCATGTTCAGCTGGTTAAAAAATTTTGAAAACATTTAACCCTAAGGGGTTGGCCTGGTGGTAATTGGCTTGAGCTTTGTGGTGCTCCCTTTCAAGGTCTCAAGATCGATACCCACTGGGTGCAAACAATTTCTGAGGGCCATCGGACTGGGTGAAACCCTGAATTACCCGTGGTGCATTTGCGGGAAACTCCTTGCCGAGGGCCTGTGCACCCCGGGATTAGTCGGGACTCGAAGAGTCTCGAACACCCGGTGCAAGTCAAAAAAAAATAAAAAAAATTGAAAACATTCCCTAACAAAATTAGTTAAAATGAAGAAAATGACTCCCTGCCCCTGATGGAAGTAAGAAACAAGTATCTATGCAATTACAACCATGGAATAATAATCTAACAGCTAATATCATGTCTCTTGCTGGACATCCAAAAGGTTTTCATAGTACATTGTCTGAATAAAAACAAAAGATGCAGGTAATCCTCCTTTTGCCTCCCCCTTGGCTAAAGATCATCTCCATCCCCCATTGTTCATCAAAGCATAAAAAGTCTTACCTTCCTTTACATGCCCCTCCCACTCTAGAATCCTTGAGATACCTTTCTGCTTATGTTACCTTCCTTTACATATCCCTTCCAATCTAAAATCCTTGACAAAACCTTTATGCTTATGTTTATGATACTAAACAATTAAGCTTCTTCCAAATAGATATGGGAGGTGAAGGGAAGGTTGCACCTGGGATAAAAACAAAAGATCTAGTTGTTCTCCCACTGCTTCCCCGGATTATCTCTCATCCTCATTTGTCCATTAAAGCATAAGAAGTCTTTCACTTGTTATCTTCCTTACACCCTTCCATTCCTCTAGAATCCTTGAGAAAACCTTTATGCTTATGTTTATGATATCAAAGAATTTAGCTTCTTCGAGGAGGTAAAGGAAAGGTTGCCCCTCAGATAGAAGTGATATCCACATTGAACTCATCCCATATGGTATAATCAATGCAAGAAGTTATCCTGATATATAAAAGCACACACCTACATGCATGGAATAGTTTGATAAAAACCAGATGGTCAGGATTAAAAGATTGACACAACATATCAAACTAAACCTAGGAACAATCAAAAAGCATGAAGACAGCATCTAGAAGGTTCTAAAGCGGGGCGGAGGGACAAAGGCTCACTTCTACAGCTCTACATGGATTTCAAGTAGAGTATAATGCACCAGTATTGTCTTAACTGTTGATACAAACACTGATAAAAATGAACAGGAACTCAGATCATCATGAAAAGGCTAATCACATTCTGGAGAGGAATTCAAGCTGCCAGCCACAGAAAGTAAATCAGCAAGCAACACCATGAGACCTAAATAAGATTTACATTTAAGGGTAAATGCTCCAGCCCTTAGGCACTCTACTATCTAAGGCAGCCAATTTAGGATGGTAACACATCACCTGTATTGGAGATCCACATATGGAGCTGCACAGGTCTGCTCAACGAGGTCATCTAGTAGACAATGTAATGATCTATCAATTAACCAGAAAGCCAACTTAGAAACAACATCATAGAAGGGAAACTTCGGAAACCTTCATGATAAGGTAATAAGAAAAATATAAATAATTGGATCGGTTAATGCACTAAACCTGGTACTTCTTCTAAGTGTAACATCACTTAAATTCGTCTTTCAAGCAAAACAGTCTAAATAAAAATAACAATCTCGTATATTCATCAAGGACCAAAAAATATGAACCCCTATCAAGACAATACTGAGTCACCAAAAGAAAATTTCCAGTGGATTAGGAAAACGAACACATTCCCAAGAAAGGGAAGACAATTATTACCAGAAGGTTTAGCAGGTAGGTCAGCATAAAGTTGAGTTCAAGACACTAGCTCAGGAAACCCTCTTTTATGCAATTCAGCTGCCAGAGGTAAAGATAGACTACATTAAATATCCATAAACACAACCACAATAAACATTTAGTTCTAGATTGATAAAGCAAGCTGAAAGAAAAGGACTATTAGGACAAGAATAACGGCTTAATAATGTCCAAAAGAAGCAAGAATCTTAATGACTGATCCCCCTTTTTGCTCTAAGAGATTGAAGGGCCTTCTCCCGCAGCTCAATCTCAAGTCTTTTCTGCAAGGACTCTGACTCCTCGATCTCATGTTCATGTCGATCCTCCTTCCTCAGATGTCCATCATCAGAAGAACGACTATCAGGATTCCTCTCTGTATCTGATGGCAAAGATCTGATATTAGCTGACTTTGTTTTTAGTTTCTTGGAACGTCTTTCTACCTTTCTGCGCCGCCTCTCCTCCCGCCGGCGACGCTTCTCCTCTTTCTTCAATTTTCTCTCCTCTTTCCTCCTCCTTTTAGCCTCCTTCCTATCCTCAACATAAGAATCAAAACTATCATCTGACGTTGAGTCATATCTGTCAGACCTCTTATGCTTTCTTTTTTCCTTAACTTTAGTTCTACGCTTTTCACTTTCCTCGAAACCAGAACCCTTGTTACTACTTAGATCATTCTGCTCAACTTTCCTTGATGAAGTGAGGGGGGCTTCTGACTCAACATGTAGCTCTTTGCCCTTATCATTTGTGTGAGACAGGTTTTCCTTATCTGTTTTGAAACTCTCCACATCATATGATTCCTTTAACCTCTTAATTGAAGGAGAGTGTCTATGAGCTGATGGTGACTTTTGTTGATCCAGTTCCTTTGTGTGCTCCATCCTTCCTGACAATATTTCACTGAGGTGCAAATATACACAAGCATTATGTCAGAATACAAACTAACCATCTTTTACTAGCCCTACAAATAAAGCATGCAGGACTATTCATTTAAAGCTGCCAAAATGCAGAAAAGCAATTGTAAACAAACCTCTTAATCACTTCATTTAGCTTTCTCGAATCCAAGTGATCTGAATGGCTATGAATTTCAGAACATTCTCTCTCATCCCACCCCTTTCCAAGATCTTTATATGGATCGTGTGTTGTGAGAATTTTTCTTGAAGACCTAGGTCTATGCTCAAAAGCCTCCCTGAACCACAGCAATCCAGCACAAAAAGGAAAAACGAATATTTTACTCAAAAATACATTGGACAAGATAAATTCTTAGATTCTCAATGACGCATTACTCATCGCTAACCTTGAACGGTTCATTTCTTTCTCAGCTGCAATTTTCTCAGAAATGTCAGAACTAACTCTGTACTCTCTCAATTTACTTGGACTAGGGCTGTCAGTGTCCATCATCTTTCTCTCCCTCCGGTTTGAAGTACTCCTTGGCCTAAAGTAACGAAATTAACACATTAAGATTCAAAGAACAAATTCATGAAACCCCCAGCAAAACTGGAGTATTACTAACGAAATCATATACCCTCTATCTTCACTAGGACTCCTTTCCCTTTTGGTTGGTGGAGATTCTGAGTCAGATCTGGAGCGATGTGGAGGTTCTGGAACAGATGGTGACCAGCTCAGCTGAGGCAAAAGCAGCTCTTTTTCCCGTGAATCCTTACGGTCATATATATTCTGCAGTGACCTAGGAGAAATAGGACGTCTACGTTCCAAAGATCTGGATCCTTTATGGGCCTCAGTTTTTACTGGAGAAGCATGTTGAACAGGGGAGTATTTGTCGCGGCTCCTAAAATGGTGTATTAGTATCAAGCATAGCAAGATAAGGAACTCCATGTATCAAATATTTATGCACTCTATCTAGGAAAAATTACCTATTTGAGTACTTTTTATAAAATATTTACTGCTTTTAAATATACTTTTTATTTATTACCTAAATATACCATATGTAGAACATATTTACCATCTATAACAATTGTATATGCAATATAGATGTACAAGAAGTGTATTAAAATGTATTATACTTGTTTTGGTTAAAAATATGCACTACATATTAAAAACGAATTATGCATGCAATAAAAATGTGTTACACTATGTACTAAAAGTGAACTATGCATGCAATATAGATGTATTATAAGTGTTTTAAATGCATTATGCTTGTTTTGGTAAAAAATCTACACTGTATTAAAAGCGAATTATACATGTATTAATATTATATAGCTATAAATGGTAAATATTTTCTAAACATGTATATTTAGGTAAGTTCCCTTATCTATGAGGCAAAAAATTTCAGTATTTTCAATGATCAGGGACTAACAAGGATAGCAAGATATAGGAACTCCATGCGTCAAATATGTATGCACTCTATCTACGAGGCAAATCCAATATTTTCAATGATCAGAGACAACACAAGACAAGATCAAGCATACAAGGCAGCAAACAACAGTGGACTAGCTAGCACAACAAGAAGCATCACAAAAAATCTATAAGAATGATGAGGATTGATATGTGTCACTACCTTATCCTTCCCCGATGAGAACGAACTGGTGATCTTTCATTCTTCAATATTCTCTTTCTGATTGGTGAAGGAGACCTACAGTAAATGGGTGAGGGCAAAACTAATTCTTGAGGAGAAAGAGACCTCACAGGGGTTAAGGATCTCTTCCTAACAGAAATGGAGGACTTTCGCATAGCTAGAAATGGAGAACTTCGCCGAGGACTCAAAGGAGATCGGTGATACCCCAGACTTGTTAGAGAAGGGGACCTATGTCGCGTTGGAGATGGTGCTCTATGTCGGAGTGTTGATTGACATCTAATAGGTGACTTTGATCTGTATCGCATTGGTGAGAGTCTACTTGGAGACCTTGACCTACACCACATAGGGGATCGTGATCTACGCCGAATGGGAGACCTCGATCTACGTCGAAGAGGAGACCTCGATCTGTGTCGAAGAGGAGACCTCGATCTACGTCGAAGTGGAGACCTTGATTTACGTTGACGTGGAGACCTCGATCTGCGTCTGAATGGAGAGCGTCTTCGGTATCGCACAGGAGACGGTGACCTTCGACGTAATCGAGAGGTTGAACTCTGTCTGTGCCTAGGTGGAGAAAGGGATCGTCGAGGTGAATGTATCCTACGAGGTGAAACAGAACACCTTGGTGGAGCGGGATATACCCTTTCAGATGAAAGAGAGTGGCCTCTCCTTTCTCCAGGAGATCGAGATGTACTTCGTGACCTGTGCCTTTCACTTTAAAAGATGCCAATTAATAGCAATCATCAAGTAAAATAGAAAGCACATAATCAATTTAGAACAAAAGGAGACAATTTCAAAAAAAAAAGGACCTTAATGGAGATCATACCTAGAGTAACTCCTCGAACTGGAGAATGACTTGCTGATTGACCTTGATCTCCTGCACAATACCCAAAGAATTCAATGAACGCTATTCTATGGGTAGGAAGCCACAACAAATACAAAAATTTATACCTGGGGGAGGGTGAATGATCTATTGAACGTGGGGACTTAGAGACCCTGCAGAACACAGAGGATATGGAGGATGAAATGAACCTCGCAGACAAGTAATATAATTATGTTTTCCAAGAGTGATAACATACAAAGGTTAAGTCTTAAAGAAGGTTATCTGGTATTGGTAACTCAGAGACAAAAAATCAATCAAGTTCTCTTAAAGGGTGTGGCTGGTTCATTTTCAGAGTAAGAGAAGGTCAAGCCACACTATTAGCATAGAGTGAAAAAAATGTCCCTAATGTTTTATAAGCAATAGAGGGGAAGTGAGCAGATAAACTGTGCTGATAAAAAGTACAACAAAGAGGAACCCCTCCCTTACAGACTCTAAATAAGAAAGACCACATCCCTCCCTCATTTGCTTCTAACTTCGCTCCATCCAACAACAATGCCTTTATACCTCAACCTCCCCTAGACCATGTAAAAATAATATTTGTTTCTTCATATTTACCAGCATTAACTTTTATATGAATAGAAACTTCATTAATACTCCATGTTCCTATTTTTATGCCCTTTCCGTTTCATATAATTCAAACACTTCAGTCCATTCACCACTGTATAGATATGTAAAATGCACTCAACTGACACTAGAAATGTTTCACTTGATAGTAGAGCCATTGATCCATGCAGATCAAGGGTAAAAACTATCATTATTAGCATGGATGCTTTTGCACTTCAGCATTGTAAAGGATGTGCTTTTAGCATTGCCACATAGAACTCGGGATTGCATCCCCTACAAAGAGTTGCACTCTACTCCATCTCACTCAAGTAAATAGGGTAGCCTTCCACCCCCACGTTTTGGCAACTCCCTTTCCAATATGACTCACCAGTTGTGAGCCTTTACTTATTCAGAAGTCAATCTTGACAGCTGCATTTATGCAGCAAGGTGCACATAGTGAGCCATTTAATTCCTTGGAACTTAAAGTCTTATCTCTTATCTAATCAATAGGAAGTGCCCAAGGTTGTTATAAGGGACCTTAGGTAAATAGAATCTACAAATTACTCCGTGAATGATGTTAACTGCAGATGATCATCACCATTTGAGTGAGCAAGAAAAATTGCTTCATTCTTTGCCCATATTTTTTTGTGTCTCCTACAGACTGAGAATTGAAACTAACAGTGACCAGCCAAATATGCAGATGTAGATCTTGGCAATGTGAGAGAGTACTATAAGAAAGTTGTAAGACAGAGATAAGTTAATTAGTAATGTCAAAGGCTTGCTTCCCCTTTTTCATTTGGGCGGGGATAACGTACTTTCGGTCTCACTCACTAAAGACCTGATAAAAGGAATTCCTCTTCTTACTTTTTGGTGACCCGTTCTTAGTATGCTCTTCTTTTTCTTCACTTTGAACAATTTTAATCATCACCGTGTTTGCTATCTAGTTCTTCACTGGTCTACAGTGTCGCCTATAAGCATATGCAATAAAAAATTTATCAACCTTGAAAAATGAATTTTATGTTCACTTCTAGTTTCTAAAATGGAATTTAAGTGCTCTGGACACGAAAACCTCTCAACTGCCAACCAGCCTCGGTTGCACAATCATACTTCTATGTCTGCGTCCCTTAACCTCTCGATTATGTGTGTCCACGGTCTCAGTGGCTAATCCCAAGGCTCCACTTCAATAACTAATTTTATTTCAAAAAGAGAACTAATTAAAATCCTGACCTGTTTCTTACTCTTGATCCATTTCTCTCAACAGGGTCTAAATCCTCCATCAAGCGCACCAGAAGCTGATGTTTTGGAGTTGGCTCTCGTTCAGCATTTTTCTCTCTCGAATTGCTGCCATAATCATCCTACAGTAGAGTTATGTAAGGTATATGAACCCAAATAATTGCAAAAGCAGACTGATACCACAAAATAAAAAAAAAATTAACAAAGAAACCACATCTTTAGATAAAAAACAACACTCTCTCATGGAAACTATTTTAGTTACCATTTTCTTCCTTTTCTCTTGATCCAGCTCCCTATTCTCTCTCTCCTTTTTCTTCTGAATCTCGTTAGCAATCCGATCCATCTCAGCCTAGAACAAAAGGATGACAAAAGATTATCAACAAGAGGTACTTAAAGAACACTGCCAAAGCGAAAAACTCCAAGAAACACCTTCTTCTTCATCATTTCCTCTTCTTTGGCTTCTAGGAACTGCTGAGGAACACCGCTCGCATTGTTCTGTGCACTAAGTAGTAGCACCCAAAGCTCTTTCATAAATTTGCCAGTGTTTCTTTCCATGAATCCTGTAAGTGAAATTTGAACCTCCTTGCCATTAACTACCTGAAATCCATTAGCTGCACCAGTTTAACTTACTCCTTTTTATTTAAATAGTTGATAAGTAAAATTTGGGTGCTGATTACTAATAATATTGGAACATTAGCCATAACTTTATCAAATGAAACAAAAAAAAGTAAACAACGTCTACATCTACCTTTCGTTCAAGAAGACTATAAATGAAATTGATAAGCACTTCATCTTCAAAACCGATAAGCTCAGTAACTCGCTTAGCAATCCATGGTTTCATTACATCCATCTTCACCTTTGTCATGTCCACCTATTATCATATTCATATAATCAAATAGGTATACCAACCTTATGATTGGTATTTGTATCCTAGGGCCCAGAAAATTCAAAACAAAACTAACAACAGAATGAAGAAAGTCATGTTTGCATTCCATGGAGTCGTCACACCCATCTTACCATTCCACATGTCCACCTAAATACATAATTCGCACATCAATCAAAACAAAACAAAAAATCAGAAAGAGAAACTATCCCTAGCCTAAGCGAACTCAATCGAGATTAAACATCACTAACAAATGTAAAAAAAATGCATATTACACGTATATCAATTCAATTGAAACGAACGAACCAGATTTTCCAATTCAGGAGCGAACTTCTGAGATTTCAACAGCTTAGCTTGCTTATTAGAGAACCGAGTGTCCTGCTCGGCAGAAGTGCCCTAATCAAAAGAAACAACAACACTTCAATCTATCTATAATTCATTAGCCCATAACACCTTGGATCTAAAAAGAAGTTGAGAATCAAGAGGAAAAACTTACCCGGAAAAAACCGCCGGACATGTTTTAGGGTTTCCTGAGAGACTAATCAAGTGAGGAACAGATATTCTTTCTATTGTGTTAGTTTTGATTGGAAGAGAAAGGCTTAGTTTTGATTTGGAAGGATCAGGTGCAATGTTTTTTTAGGACACATCAAGCGCCCACTGCCCTTCCACCCACACTGTCAATTGGGCCGGGCTAGCCCGTTCTGGCTCGGTAAGCTCAGCCAGTTTTAGAGGGCCCGGCATGGTTGGCCTTGGGGCTACTGTTGGTTTCGTGCTGGACCGTCTACCTTAATTGGTCTGATGGATCGGTCGAGTTCCAAACTCGGATCACATCATCGGTTACCCGACCCGGCCTGATAACATTAAAAAAAAAAAAAAAATTGTCATTTAGCCGTTTGGACCCCAACTGCCAATTGGACCATTGAGGCCCCAACGGCCAATTGGCATTTTTGACATATTTTATTTTAAAAAAAAAGCTTAATTTAAAAAAAATTCAATAAATAGCATACAATTTCAAATCACTTTCCACACAAATCTCAATCTATCTCAAATATTCTAATTATCTCTTAAAGTGCTCAATTTTATTTTTTAATTTTGTGATTACAAATATCAAGTGAAAGTTTTCTAAAGTCGCAACTTTCGGATACTTTCAAAATTTGGTATTGTCGTTTCATCTCTTACTTTTAATTTTTAATTAGTATTAATTGTTGAATATTTATTTTTATTATTTTTATGTATTTTGAATATTTTTAGTTTGATTTATAATATGAATAAATTAAGAAACATCGGTAAAAGTGTCAAAAAAATTTATCCCGGAGGTGGTAATGGTAGTAAAAAATAAATTGGTGGTGATTCCGGTAGAGGTAGTTCAAGTACTAGATATACCTGTGTGCCTCCGGTACCAGTTAGTCAAGCTTTTGAGGAAGAAATAGATGTAGGTACTCACGATATGAATTATTTAGAAGCTCACGAAAATTATGGTATAGAAGAAGAGGGTGAAGTAAACGCGGTTAATTTAGATGAAAATGATAAAAATATTGGTGAGACACCCGAAGTCAAAAATGCTAATGTTAGATTCAAATCAATTAATCTTCCTCGTTGTCGTGCCCCTGCAAGATCTCGTAGAAAAACTAGTATTGCATGAGAATTTTTTTCAAAAATAGAAGGAGAAACTAAGATGCAATGCAATATTTGTGAAATTATATATGAGCATAAAATCGGAGGCAATAAAGGGGTACGTGTTCGTTGATGAGACATTTAAGAGATAGACACGCAAGAGAGTTAACTATTGCACAAGGTGGTGAGGCTGTTGGTGGACCAACACAAACAAGATTGAACCCAACAACCGGTCAATTAGTTAAAAATTATAATAAAATGAAGGACCGAGAAGAAATAGCGAAAATGATAATTGTGGGTTGTTTGCCTTTCACTTTTGATTCTGCGGATGCTTTTATTCATTATATTCAAGCAATTTATAATCCTATGTTTACCGATATTTCTAGAAGTACTTGTCAGACCGATATTTTTAGACTCCATGCACAATATATTTATTATTTATTTGCGTTATTAAAAAATATTTCATGTTGAATTGCTCTAACTTCTGATCTTGGTCGTGTTGTTAACAAAAATGATTATTTAACAATTATTTGTCACTGGATATATAGTAATTTTGTTATGCAAAAACGTATTCTGGTATTTTTGTATGATGAAGATCGTAGACACACTGGAGGATTTATTTCTAAATCTATTTCTAAAGTTGCAAAATTTTATTGTATTGGAAGAAAAGTTTTATGTATAGCTTTTGATAATGTATCTAACAACAAGGTTGTTGTTGAGTTGTTGAAAGTTGAACTTTCTCCGCCGTTATTCAAAATATTTCATGTTAAGTGTACTTGTCATATATATAATTTAATCGTCAGAGATGGTCTTAATTTTTTTTAGCTTTACATTGAAAAGGCTTGGCTTGCTGTTGGCTTTATTCAAGGAAATAATCGAAAAGCTCGAGTGAGAGAATTTAAAATCGAATATGAACAAAATGGACTTAGATCGGTATTTATACCTAAAGAATGTGATACTAGATCGAATGTTACTTATACTTGTTTAAAAATTTGTCTTACTTATAAAGTTCCTATTACAATGACTTTTTAATCAATATTCTGGGGGGGGTTTCTGAGTGTATGTTACATAATTCTGATTGGGCTGCAATTGATGATCTTGTTAATTTTTTGAATTTTTTTTATATAGCTACGGTTGAATTCTCTGGTTCTTATTATCCTACTATTTGTAATATTTTAGCTTATATAGTCGGCATTTCCTATTGCTTAACGAATATAAGAATAAAGAAGGTTACAAAGAAGCTATTACTGCTATGATTCCTAAATTTTAAAAATATTTTTATCTGCTTCCCCCAATTTATTTGATTAGTGCTATAATAAATTCATGTATGAAATATAATACTATAACCGAATTTAGTTCTATTATTTATAATGCTTTAGAGATACAACCTGAAGAAGAACATTCTTTAATTATGACTATGAGTGATGCAAATAGTTACATAGAAGCATTATATAACCATTATGCCGATTTACTTGATGAAGCCGTACCGACAAATATCACTCCAATTGTCGTTTCTCAAGCTCCCGAGGAGCCATTATCTTCTAAAATTCAGGCACATAGTAGTCATCCTGATTATTTTTTTGATTTAAATGTTTGGGACAGGGTGCAGCCTTTAACACATAGAACAACTTCTCAGGAAGAGCTTAAATATTTTCTTCGACAGCCGATAGAGGATCGTAGAGCAAAGATATGCGCGCTGGATTGGTGGAAGAATAATGAAACAATATTCGGTGCTTTCAAAATTAGCTAGAGATATATTGAATGTTCCAATATCAACCATTGCATCGGAGAATGCTTTTAGTCAGGGACGCCAACAGCTTGGAGACAACCGACACTCATTGGGAAGCAATGCTATGAATGTTCTAGTTTGCCTTAGAGATTGGATTAAAGAGGAACGAAGAATCAAGGAATGGAGGAGGAGCCGAAAGATGAATAGAATCTTGAAGAAATTATGACTTCGAGAGAGAACTCAGCACAATCAAGTCCAATGCATGGTTTAGCCTTCGCCCCTATTGATTTTGACTTGTCTATGGCAGTTCCCGTTAATATTAACATGCATGAGTTGAAAAAATGATGCAAAATTTATAGATTTTTCATTCATGTAAATTATAAGTTTCGAATCATTTTGCAATCAATAAAATACAACATTCATTCACTCTTTACTTATTTTTTTTCATTTAAATTAAATTTCTAGTTTGAATTAAATACTTTTAATATATTACTAAAGTACTATAACATGTAATGTATATATCTTTCAACTTTCAAGTGGTATTTTAAGTAGTATATATTCTAAATATATGTGTATATATTTTCTATAGACTCTAAAGTAGTATATATTTAACGTATACATGTGTATATTTTTTCTAAAGTACTATATATATAGTGTATATATGTTATATGTATATTATTTCAAGTGGTATTTTAAGTAGTATATATTCTACATATATGTGTATATATTTTCTATAGACTAAAATAATATATATTTAATGTATACATGTGTATATGTTTCTAAAGTAGTATAATATGTAATTCATATATGCTATATGTGTATATATTTTCTATATACTCTAAAGTAGTATATAGAAGTGTCTGACTTATCATATTGATTAACAGATTGAAGTAAAATTCTTTTTACTTCTTCTAGGTATTTTTCTATCATTTCATTTTTATCTCCGTCCTGCACGGAGATCCTTCTAGCAATGTGCTTAATCGCACTATCTTCAATAATATCCTTTTGAGGGTTCGGGAATATTTAGCAACCCCTCGAAAGGATGTTATTGAGGATAGTGAGATTAAACACATTACTAAAAGGATCTTCGTGTAATTCGCGTGACCACCCAGACCTATAATATCAGAAAATAAAAATATACTGAAATTTCATATAGCTTATTGAAGGTATGGAGGAAATAATCTTTTACCCAAGCAAGGGACCTGTCTCAATTCAATACATACTTATGTTGAGCCCATGTGACTAGCAGTTCTAACCGTGAAAGAAGACGCCATTTTTCAACAACTTTTAACGGGCTTAAGAGTCACGGCTTGCTAGACGGATCCACTAAGGCAAAGGCAACATAAGCAGTACTAAATTCGACTGTACTATCATCTCGGAACCAAGTCGAGAAACTATAGAGAAATTTCTTTATATTTTGATATAGTCTGGATCTTTATATATTATATTGTACGTATATATGTGTATATATTTTCTATAGACTCTAAACTAATATATATTTAATGTATACATGTGTATATGTTTTCTAAAGTAGTATGTATTTAGTGTATATATGTTGTATGCATATTGTTTAACGTATTTAAAATGTATATATGTGTGTGTATATAGTATTTATTGAAAAAAAACATGTAAATTCAAATTAGATTTTTTTTTACATTTTGACAAGTTTTGACCGGTCAAAACTAGATTCACACTAAATGGGTCGGTCCCGATCTTTTTCAACATATTTTACTGTTTGGCCCGGATCAAACCGACCCGTTAAGAATGATCGGTACCGACCCGACCCAGGAATCGGTAAAAAGAAGTGGTCCGGTGCTGGTTTGAACCGGACTGACCTGGTTGACAGGATTGACCTACACTATGTTTGGACGATGGTTTACATGGGGTGGTATGCCAGCGTATGGTATGATTACCAAAGAAAATTCTGTTTGTTTCGATGGTTTGTTAAAATACATGGTATGATATGAATTAATTCTCTTTTATAATTTGTAATTTGATAGTTATGAAAATATTATTTTATTTAATCATAAATTTGATGATGTCGCATGATTTATTTTTTAATTATTCTTTATTTAATATTCTATCATTCTATTTTATGATATATTATTTGACTCCACCCCCTACTTCAATTTCTACCCTGCCAGCCATCTGCTCCCAATTTTTTTTTAATTTTCTTTTTAGAAAATTCAAAACCTTTTCTTATCTCACATCCTACCGCGATCCTGACCCAACCCAATCAAACCCCACCCTAATTTTTTATCCCATCCCCCCTCCCCCTCAAATCATTTTTTTAATTTTTTTTAAAAAATTGAAAATCTTTTTCTTTTCCCACCCCATTTTTTCTATTCGATTTTATTATTTTGCATTAAATATATACAAATATTTTTTCATTTTTCTACGTGTGTAATGAATACAAGAAAATAAATATTAAGAAATAATTTATTTTTCTAGAAAATACTTTTTAGGATTCCATAAACACACTAAAGCATAAATAAAAGATGCATTCAAACTTTGTACTTATCGTTGGTGGTCACGTCTCAAAACAAAAAAGAATGAAATTTGTAACTGTAAAAAATAAATCTGATTTATATTTATTTTGATCTACTCTTTTATTGATGTTATTAGAATTTACATGAATTTAACAACATAACATATTTGGATAACATATTTACATAACATAATTTATGACAAATTAGTAGGAAAAAATTTATTTTATTTACAATTATTGATAATTTAACATTTATAACAATTAATGATATCTTAGTATCTTTATCAGTTATGATACAGTACCACGCGGTCAAACCAAACAATAAAATTGATATTAAACAGCAGTGAGCGATATAGTTCATCCAAACATTGTGTAGTACTATACTATACAGTACAATACAATATCTTACAGTATCGTACATTATAAAATCATGACAAACCGCCATCCAGACGAAGTGCTAGATACTAAGCAAACTAGTGAGTTTTGTGTTCTCTATATATGGGCCGGACACCTGCCTTAAGCCCGTAACAACATCAATCTTTCTCTAAAAGTTTATTATAAAAACTTACCCCTATCTGACATTTACACCCAATCGAGTTGAGTTAATTACATAAGACAAATTAAAATTTATTAGAAGTCTTATTTTAATAAAAGAAATTTTAAACTTAAAAGGAAATAAAGTTCTAATAGCTAAGTAAAACTAACTTGAAAAAACTTATTATTAGGGTGCATTTACTTATTTTTCCTTTAATTAGCTATAAACCACCTTTTTTCTTTAATTTATTTTCTTCAAGTCTTCTTCCTATCTCAAGTTTTGTCTCATTTATCCTTAATTTTTTCATAAATCTCAACTAACACACATATTTAGAAGTTCGAATTCATATCGTATACGACTTATTCAAGAAAAATGCACACTACCAAGGTTTTTTTTCAAACTCACAAGACTCAAACTTGAGACCTTTGATTAGTGAAGGAGTAACATCATCCACTGCACTACATTCTTTGGTGATAAATGAAATATATTATGGGAGTCAAATTTCCCAGATAAGTATAGAAAATAATTTGTAGCTAGCATTAAGAAAATTGCTCTATAACTATGATAAAGTTTTTAAAACATAAGTAAGAAAATCTTTTTCATATAAAAACTAGTGGATTTGTCTGCGCTTAGCGCTGTAAAAAAAATCTAGTGATATTTATAATTTTATTTTTCATGTCACTTGAATATTGAAAATAATCACAAAGTATATTTATAAAATATAAATTCCTCTTTAAATTTGTTTCATAAAAAAATAAATTATGTTGGGATGAAGTGATTAAAAGTAGTTATAAGCACCTACGTGTTGAAGAAAAATGTTGAATACAAAATAGAAAAATACAGACAAAATCTTTATAATTCTCACAAATGAATTTTGGGTGATTTTATAATTTGAAATAAATGTGTAATAAATACCTAATAAAAAAAATAATAAGTTTCTTCACATAATCAACCTAGATAAATGAAGCAAGAAAAAACAAAGAGTCCTTCATAAGATAAGAATCAAACGTTAATCACACATATAAATATAACAATCATGAAAAATGAAAAGACAAATGAATCAAACAAACATATATAATTGCTAGTTATATAAATGTGCCACATCACCGGATCTAAGTAAAAATAAATGAAAATAAAAAAGAAGAAGAAGAAAAAACAGAAAAAATAAGAAAAGTTGAATGAGTATTTTAATATTCACAATTTAATGGGCAAATAAATACTTAAAATTTAATGGACAAATAAATATGCAAAAAAAAGAGAAAAAAATGTTGTAACTTCTTGTTACCTCTATGACGCCTTTTCTAATAGTTATGCAATTAGAATTAACAACAAAAAAAGAAAAATTACAAGTAAAAAAAAGGTAAGAGAAAAATGTAAAAGATCAATATAAATTAATCTATTTTTTTAAAAAAAGTTAACATTATTTAAAAAATTAATAAAATACTATTTCCTATAATTTGTTTTTACATATTTATAACACTTTATATTTATATCATGCAATTGTATTTTTAATCCTCATTTAGTAAATTCTTTAATATTTCTTATATATAAGTGCGTATATATTTTTGAAAGTTAAAATTATGAATTTTATAGTTTTTCTGAATTAAAAGTCAAATAGTAAAGATCAAAAGAAAAATAATTAAAGAAAAAGTAAAACTAAAAGTAACCTGAGAAAATTGAAGGAAAAATGTCTTTTACGTCTTCATTGTGGAATTGGTGACATTGACCAACTTAAAGAGTCAAACATAATTAGGAAACTTAATTAAGTTAATTGTGGACTTGATTAATATTTTCAAAACTTTCTAATCTTTTTAAAAATACAAATCAACCCACACCCCTCTCCTCTCCAAATCAACCATCTCTCTCATCTCCCCTATCTCTCGACAATTTCTCTCAACCTCCGGCGAAAAATAGTTGGGCTTCGAGTTCCTTTTCAGTTTTCAACCGTCAATCGACGTGACAGTGAAATTCAAGAGGAGGGTGAATTGAAATTTTCTTCTACGAGTCGACTACTAACTCCTCACAATCGACTACTAACTCCTCACATATAATTTCTAGCCAATACATATAATATAAAACTTTCTTTCCTTCGTAATGACATTTTCATGTTCAAAAGTTTTTTTCCAAAAATAAAATATTAACAAAGTAAGGAATTTTTTTTCCCGATTGTCTTCAATGAGATCTTTACACTTATAGAATATCTTATAAAAGTTGTAAAATTTTCTTTACCTTTTTTTTTATAAAGAATTATTTTGTGTCTCTCTTCCTATGTGATTTCTCCACCTTTTTTCTTCTTTCTGTATCATTTTGTTTCATAATTATCTAATTTTATTTTTATCTCATTTTGTATATGTTGTACTTTACTCTAATAATTTAGTTTTTTTCCTCATTTTAATTTCATCCTGTATCTGTTACTTTGTTACAAATATTTTTTTAAAAATTCATATAATGACAGTATGACATTGTAAGACTATAAATGAGATATAAAAGGTGCATATCTCCATATCATTTTAATAAATAAAAAGAAAAAAAAATTTGCACATCAAATTAGAGGAAAAAGAAAATCATTTAAATGTCTTTTCTCCTAAATTATTAAGGAAGTTTTTCCTAAATTGTAAATTAATTAAAAATTTAATAGAAATGAAATTTTTTCCCTACTTGAAAATCATGGAGAAAAAAGGGAATGAAAAAATAAAAAGAAAATCTACTATATAATATATTTAAATATTTTATTATTGAAATAATACAATATGAAATAGTATAATACATTATGAAATAATATGTAACAACCATTTAAACATAATATAAGCTTCTTTCCTTTTTATTAAGATTAAATTTGAAGGGGAAGTTTTTATTTTATTTTCTTACAATTAAATAATGTAACTTAAAAAAAATTCATGTTTATCTCTCGAGATTCTACTAAAATTGCACAAAAATATTAATTTAATACATATGTATAACTTATAAGGAACTAATTCCATCATTGACCTAATCATTATCAAATGGATACTAAGGATAATAAAATCAACAAACGACAAGAGCTTATGCTCTAGTAGAATGACTAAACACGTACTGAAATGTATGAATAAAACTTTTTTTCATAACCAATAACTATGTGCCTAACACAGACACATATCCATACAAAAAAAAAGAAGAGAGATCTTGAGCCAATTTGTAGGAGACTCAAAAGCCACGACATTTTGAAGAATCTTCACTTGACTTGTTCAATATCAAAATCCAATTGAGATGCAAATTTCTTCAGATCCGCAATCGTTTTCAATTTTTTGATCGGCGCTGATAAATCTACAAATTTCAATTGCAGTGAACTTGAACTTGAAATAAAGCTCACCTAACATCAAGTATTTTTCGTACACGTGACTAATCAATATTATTAGATGAAGAAATAAAAAATTCATAAAGAATGAATCTTGCGGCGATGTGTTTTTCCTTTGGAATGGTTCATCCGGTATGTCTTTTAGAGAGCAAATAATAATAAATAAAAAAATCAAGCAACATAAAAGGTGGCTTATGATCATATTTAAAAGGGTAAAATATAGGTTATGAAGAAGAAGACTTTTGGAGTAACATCTTCCCATTATTTGAATTCAATTCAGTTGCTATAACTGAAAATTTATTATACAATTACTTTTGAGAATTAATGAGATGATTTATTAAATTTTTTAAAATTAAGTAAATAAAAAATAAAGGAATAATAGGCCAAAAAAAGGAGCTAAAAGATAAATAGGAATCCTTGATTTTAAGACATGCCACATCATCAAGGTAATAATCCTCCTTTATATATATACACTGACGTTTTTTTC
Source organism: Capsicum pubescens (assembly GCA_030864215.1). Taxonomy (NCBI): domain Eukaryota; kingdom Viridiplantae; phylum Streptophyta; class Magnoliopsida; order Solanales; family Solanaceae; genus Capsicum; species Capsicum pubescens. The sequence continues at coordinate 187,573,137 of CM061546.1, forward strand.
TGCTTTTTCTAAAAGTTAAATCTTATTATTTTTCTTTTAAAAAAAATATTTTTAAGAAACTCAAAAGAGAATAAGGCAAAATCCTTTTCCCTGATCCCCTTTTAAGGGAATTTGTTTATATAGAAGCTTTTTTCCTTTTAAAAAAATCTGGAAAAGTATCTAAGCGAAAAACAAATATATTGACGGCAGGATTTCAAACCAACAACAACTGATGCGGAAAGCTTTTGTTACTTTCACCTTACCACTGAGCCATTGATGTAGGTTGTTTGTGGGTTTGCAAGTTAACAACGATATATATTTATTGATTTTTTCAATATAAATACAGAGTCCACATAAAAGCTACTGGATTCGTTCAAACTTTGGTAATCAGAGGCAAAGTCAGAATTCGAAGCTTGAGGGTTTCAGATTAAGATGAAAAAACAACCTCAACTAACATATAATAACTGCCAAACTAATGAATGAATATAGACAATAATAATATGCCTAGAATGACCCGACAAGTGGGGTTTGGGGGATAGAATGTACGTAGACCTTAAGAGATTATTTCGATAGAACCTCGATATTTAATATATCTAAAAGAGAGGAATTATTTAACACTGCATAAATATAAATATTATTATTACAACAACAGTCAACAACTTATCATATTTTAAACTAATCAATTACCACAACATTAAACACATTTTCAAATATTTCATTCTTTATCTAACAAATTAAACAATTAAGAATTCAAAAGGTCATCATCAAGTGTATTCGCAAATTATTTCGAACAAACTTCATAGAGGAAGAAGCTCTTTCTACTGTTTATGCCTGTTTTTCACCATCAACTCATATAAAAATTATAAATTTATGAAAAAGAAAAAATTACTACATTTTAAAAAAAATAAAAATACGAAACAATTCATATATTTATCGGTTTATCGTGAGTTCTAGGTTAAAAATTTTGAATGCAAAACAAAAATAAATAAATAAACATAAAAGAACAATATGGGATATCCCTAAAATCAATGATTAAAATTTAATTGTGGAATATATATGACGTTTATAATAATAGACAAATAAATTGAAAATAAAAATAGGAAGAGAAGAGAAAGACTTGAAAATATTTCATGACCATAACAATCACAAGATTTTAAGAATTTTGTGGATGGCTAGTGGACGAAGGATTTTGTGGATTGGGGAGAAGACCACTAAATTTTTTGGTCTTTTATTGAAATTTAATTTTGAAGAATGTTTGTAAAAGAAACAATATTATCTTTTGATTTAGAGTATAATGTTTTTTTTTTCTTTTTTCTTTTTATAAAAGTTAATCTTATTATTTTTCTTTAGAAGAAAAAATTATTTTTAAGAAATCCAAAAGAGAATGAGGCAAAATCATTTTCCTTGATCTTTTTTTTTAAGGAAATCAATATATTTATTATACTTATATATAGGAAGGATAAAAAGTTTTGGTAGTCCTCACAAAACTTTTTATCCTTTCATGTTGCTCCACTTGACTCTTTCTTTTGTTTTTCCTATTTTTTTTTTGCAATCATTTCTTTTTTGTGTATGTGTCTTTTCCTTATTTTTTTGACACTAAATTCGTTTTTCCTAAGTTTATTTTTACATGAATGAATATGATTGGTGTAATTTGAGTTTTGAGAAAAAACATAACGACACCACTGAAGTTGTTTTGAATTTTCAAAAAGGCACTTAAAGTTTGTGGCCATCTTATTACCCCACCCTCACCTCCCCAAATAATTTTAAAATGATATTAATACATCTTTTTAGAATCAATCTCAATTTTAAAAAAGGTGATAAACACGCGCCAATTACTGATTGACACGTGTTAATTTATTTATAAATATTTTTTATATTTTTTTAATATTTTTTACTTTTTGTTTTTTCTCTCTCTCTTATCTTTTGACTTTCTTTTCTCCTTTTTACCCAATCCCCTTCCTCCACGTACCTCTATAATTCTCCTTGAGTCAATAGCCTTACTATAAGACCCCTCAAAATTTTAATAAAGGAAAAAGGCATCGTTTCCATCCCAAACTATACCCGAAAAGTCGAAGCCACACCTTAACTATACTAGTGACCTATTACACACCTAAACTGTAAAAAAGTAAAACTATTTACACCCTGTCAGGCTACCACCACTTACATATGGTGTAGTGTTTTACACGCGTTGCCACGTCAGCACCACGTTAGTAAAAAGTATCACTTTTTTATAGTTAAGGTGTATAATAGGTCACTTATATAGATTAGGTGTGGATTCGACTTTTCGACTATAGTTTGGGGTGAAAATGATGTCTTTTCCCTTAATGTTTTTAGCCATTTACTTTTATTATTTAATAGGCTGGACGCGCCTAAAATAAGTGTAACATATGCGCCTTAGAATGGGGGTCGCGGTGAGGTAATAATATCACTTTTATATAGTTAAGGTGTGTAATAGGTCACTTATATAATTTAGGTGTGGCTTAGACTTTTCTTGTATAGTATGGGGTGGAAATGATGCCTTTTCCCTTTAATAAATTTACTTTTGACCCTCCTACATGTTTAATGTCAATTTTTAAGTTTAATTATGTTAAGGAATGTTAAAAGGGTGTTTGAAAAAAATCTCAAAGTTTTCAAAAGGGGTTCTGGGCTATTTTGGGACCCGAGCCAGTAAGCCTCCACGATAAGGGCGTGGCACAGAGGCTAAGCTCTGTAATAGTAGCGTGCCACATCGCTATGTAAAAATCATTCAGTTTTTTTTTTTCATTTGGGGTGAGGAATTTTTGATCCTTTTACCCCTTGATGATTTTTAAACATCAAATAAACTCCTTTCCTTCAGTTTTTAAAGATCAAACACTACTATTCTCTTCTTTAACTCCCAACCCAAGAAAGTTCAAGGGTTTTTTCAAGAAATCATTACTCCGGGCTCCAAACTCCAAATTACTTTCAATTTCTTCTATATTTCAAACATATTTCTCATTCTTAACTTGAATTTTACATTATGACATATAGTTAATCATTATTTATGTGATCTTAATTGTTGAGTTTGAAATTGGATTGAGGAATTTTTATAGTTATTACTTGAATTGTCTTTTCATGATTTAAAAGTGTTGTTTATACTTTAATTGACGGTTTTGGGAGCTGAATGGGTTCATTGTTATGAGGTTAGAATGGGAAACATGGATTTTCCTAAATTAATGAAAATTTGGCGATAATGACATTAACCTCAATCCACCTTTATGACTTTGATTTTGAACATGGAATTTGCATGATTTAACTTACTTTTGGAACATGCATTACATTAAAGGATAATGGATAATAAAAATAGTTTCAGAATGCCCTTGGTGGTCATAGTTTTGGAATTTAAATAGAACTTGAGAGTCAAATAGTTAAATAAACTGGTTTGGCATAATTGAATTTAGCTTGCAAGCATATTGGTAAGATGATACCAAGTTGGTAAATGCCTTAATAATTGACTCCTTGGTTAATGGTTGAGTTTATGTGCAAATTAATTTCATTTAGGCTTAAAAGGAATTGTGTTGCACACCGAGAAGGTGTAGTCCCGGGGGGACCAACACTGGAAATCATATTTGCCTGCGTGGGGATCTATATGATTGTGTGTCTATATACACACTATATTTTAAATGAATATCGCATTGGTGTCATTAGTCTTTCCTCAGTAGCGCGGCTAACACGCATTGGGGCCTTTCCAACAGGGGGAGCTGGACCCATATAGCATGTGGGTGCCTTTAGGACGGAGCGAGCTACACAGTTCAGTCTAGTGGTTTAAACTCTCATGTTCATGACCTTTGTCCCTATCCCGACATCCTATATATGTCTATATAAATATTGTGTATGTGGTTTTGAGTGGTTTGGCATTGACATTATTTTATCCTTTTTTCTTGAGTTATATGCTAGTGTTCACCCCACTTACCATCTCTGGATGCTGCATTATTTCATGATGTAGGGTCTGAGGATTTTTCTATTGCTCCTGTGCAGCATTAGGTGATCTGGTACTCCTGTGAATCTGTTGTGAAGTGGTGAGCCTCCATCTTTCAGAAGGCCCAGTTATTTCACTTATTTTGGTTATTTCCTAGTATTTCTTTTTGGATTTTTTTTTATCATAGTTGGGGGCATGTCCTAACTTAGTTGGTATTTATGATTTTAGAGGCTTTGTGGACAGTATTGGGATGATTGGTTGCCTTGTTTTGACTCTTACATTTAATTTAATTCATCTATATTAATTACTATATTTTGGTTGGCTTCTGCTATATTCATTAGTTGTTCTCTAGAGGTAGGCTAAGGGGGTGGTCTCCATCCCACAATGGGCTTAAGATACCTATCACAACTAGGCCCTAATTTGGGTTGTGACAAGGTTGGTATCAGAGCACGATTTAGGATCTTTGGGTGTCCACAAAGTCATGTTGAGTAAAATCCCTTTTATGGGAGTGTAGCGTGCCACACTTATAAGGGGGAGGCTACAAGGCTTTTAGGAATATTTCCCTTTCTTGTGTTATATTTTGGGCTATAGAGTCTAGGTATCTTGGAACTTCTTTAACTCCTGGATTGCTTACATTTCAAATCATGCCTCCCCGAAGATTTGATGGTCGTAGAAACTCTATTGGAATATCTGTCCCACCTAAGTAAATATGGAGGGAACTCGCCCTGTTTATAGAGTGCAGACCTAGTCTAGGGTCTCTGCTTTTGACTATGCCGCTCTGCATAGGGTTCCACCGATCTTAACTAGTCTTCCTTGGGATTTTTGGGTAGGTGATACTTATGCTCAGTTACCTCAGGGAGATATCTCTAATGCGAAGTTCCGTCAATCTATGCATATGCTTACCCAACAGATAGCATTGCAGTCTCGTTGGTCTGATTATGTTGGTTCTGCTGCTAGTTCATTTTAGATCACTCGGGTTGGCCAGTTTATGAGGTTGAATCCCCAAATATTTACAAGCTCTAAGGTTGAGGAGAATCCTCAGGGGTTTATTGATGAGATGGAGAAGATTTTTAGGGTGATGCATGCTACTAATTTTGAAAGGGTAGAGTTTATCGCGTGTCAGTTAAGGATGCGGTTTACCAGTAGTATAAGGAATGAGAAATGATGAAGGGTGATGATGCTGAGCATGTAGTGTGGTATAAGTTTTCAGGTGCTTTTCTTTATCACTTATTTCCTCAAGAATTGAGGAAGACTAAGTCTGAAGAGTTTGTGAAGTTGAAGTAGGGTAAGATGAGTGTTAGATGAACTGAAGTTCCAATATTATCTTTATGCTTTGGAGTTAGCATCTAATATAAGATCCAGAATCAGAAAGTTTGCTTCTGGTTTGTCTCGTGATTTGGTGCTAGAGTGTAAGGCTGCAATAATGATATGGACATATCCAGGTTGTTTTTCTATTTGTAGTAGGTAGAGGATGAGAAAAAAAAAAGGTAGATATGGAAGAGAGGCAAAATAAAAAGTTTAGATATTCATAAAAGAGTGCAGGTCAGTAGAACAGTGGGAGAGATGGTAGATAGTGGACTAAGAAGAAGAATTGGGGAAATTCTTATTCGACAGCTAGTGATCCTTATCCTAAGCCTTCTGGTGATCATCACTTTTAGGATAGCAGTGGTCCTAAGGCACAGGGTGCCCAATCTCAGATTAGTAGAGCTTAGTTAACCCCACCTTATCCTCCATGTAAATTTTGTGGGAAAATTCACCGTGGATATTTTAAGGAGGGCAGGAATTTATGTTTCAATTATTGTCAGCCTAGTTATTTGCAAAGAAATTGTCTGATAGCTAAAGTTGCCACTAGAGCTAATACGATTTCGATTCCCACTTATTCGGCTCCTACCCCAATGGGAACTACTTCAGGTACCTACAATGGCTGAAATCACCTCTATGTACTTGTTGCTCGTCAGAAATCTGAGGCATCCCCAAATGTTGTCATTGCTATGTTACAACTCTTTTTCTGTAATGTTTATTATCTGCTTAATTCGGCTTCTACCCTATCTTATGTGATGCCTTATGTGGTTGTAAACTTTTGTTTTGGCCCTGAAAATATTTCTAACCCTTTTCTATGTCTACTCCGGTGCGTGATTCCATTATTGCTAGAAAAATCTATAGGGGTTGTGTGGTGCCTATTTTTTTATAGAGAGATATTGGTTGATTAATAGAAGTTGATATGGTGGATTTTGATGTAATCTTAGGGATGGATTGGCTTCATTCGTGCTATGCTTCTCTGAATTGTAGGACTCGAAAGGTCAGTTTCCATTTTTCTAATGAACCGGTAATTGAATGGGAGGGGAGTTCCATAGTACCTAAAGGAAAGTTTATTTCCTATCTTAGAGCTCAGAAAATGATATCCAAATGATGTCTGTATCATCTAGTTTGGGTTAATAATTCTAATTCTTAAAGTCCTTCTTTACATTCTGTCCCTGTGGTTAATGAATTTCCTAAAGTTTTTCCCAATGATCATCCTGAAATTCCTCCCGATAGGGAAAAAGATTTTGGGATTTATCTTCTATCGGATACCCATCCTATTTACATGCTTCCTTATAGGATGGCTCCGGTTGAACCAAAGAAACTTAAGGAGCAATTAAAGGATCTTCTTGATATGGGTTTCATCCATCCTAATATTTCTCCATGGGATGCTCCAGTACTTTTTGTATGAAAAAAATAAGTCTCTTCGTATGTGTATAGATTATCATCAGTTGAACAAGGTTACAGTGTAAAATAAGTAACCTCTCCCTAGGATTGATGAACTTTTCGACCAGCTTGGGGATGCTAGGTGTTTATCTAAGATTAATCTTCGTTTAGGCTACCATCAGTTGAAAATTAGGGAGGTTGGTATTCTCAAGACTGCTTTTCGAACCCGGTACAACCATTATGAGTTCTTGATTATGTTATTTGGATTGACTAATACTTTGGTTGCTTTCATAGACCTTATGAACCAGCCGAATTTTGTTGCAGACTCTTAAGGACAAGAAATTGTACGCAAAATTTTCTAAGTGTGAGTTTTGGCTAAGTGTTTTGACATTTTTCGGACATGTTGTTTCTAGTGAGGGGATCAAGGTGGATCCACAAAAAGTTGAGGCAGTTACGAAGTGTCCTAGACCCAGACTCCAACCTACATTAGGAGCTACTTGGGATTGGTTGAGTATTATAGGAGGTTTGTGGGGAGTTTTTCATCTATTATTTCTCCCTGACAAAGATAATGATGAGTGTCAAATGTTCCACTCATTTACATTCAAGTTTGCGCCCACTATAATGATTTTGTATATGAGGCTAAATATTTATTGAAATGTATTAAATCCCATGGTTTGCATGTTTGCAAGTAATCGGATGAAAATGAGCTGAAGTGAAGATGAAAAGGGAAGAAAAAAACCAAAATGCTTGCACAAGTTGAAAATCAGGACCAGGGATTGACCCTCAGGTACCGCGATCAAGGACCGATGGTCGCGATTGCAATCTAATTCCAAATCAAACCTCGATGATTGCGGGAGTCGCAAATGCGGTCAAGATAGGGCTATCGCGATGGAGAGGGATTCTTCAAGGAAAAAAGTGGAAATTCATCGAGATGATTCCCAAAATCCCAAATTGCCAAAACCCTTTCATAATGGGGATTATCTTTATACAATTTTTGAGTTCTAGAGAAGAAGAAAACAATTGTATGTTTAATTTCAAGTGAAATTTTAGTTGACGATGCAAATTGAAGTTTGAGTTTAATCTTAATTTACTTTTCAGTGGAAGAATTGAATGTAAATTTGAGTAACTTTCCTCATTAAATCCATGAGTAGCTAAATTCCTATATTAGGGTTATGCTTGAATAGGGTGTTAATATTGTATGGGTGTTGATTGTTAGTCCAAATTGATAGTTAGTAATGTTGGGTTTTGCTGTTACTCTATGCTTGAATTGCTAATTGTGGATGAAAACCCCAATTTATTTGGATCCCACATCAACCTTGAAATAGGGATGTGGGTGATGAGTAATTATAAATGATTAATTGATTTTACCTTCTTCCTTAGCATTATCTCAGAAATAAAGATGTTATGTGAAATTGCTATGTTCATAAGTATCGTCCTAGAAATTGGGATGCTAAGTTGAGGTATTGGGTTGATAAACTTAGAAAACTCATGAGGTATTTGAACTAATCCATGGGTGAAACTTAGTGTTTTTGTTGAAAAGATAACACTAAGACCCTAGACCTAGTCTACCTAACCTCTTAAACTAAGAGTTGGACTTACTCTTGATTACCCATACATGAATTACCCCTTAGATGGCATATCCCAAGACCTGTCTTAATTGGTTTTACTCATCAACATAGTTCTAATTCCAAACCCCCTATTTAATTTGATGTTTTGTTTTAAATTTGTATTACGGGTTAGCTCCTAGTTAACTCTCAACATTCCTAGGAATAGAAAACTAGTTACACCCCTTGTGGATTCGACCCGGACTCTTGTTGGATTTATATTGATGATAAATGCCTTGCATCAAAATAATGGTGTAAGTTGAGTGTTATAAAAATGGCACTGTTACGGGGGAGTGAACTTAATTTTCATGTGTGTGGTGTTGTTATTAACTTTAGGTTTACCTGTAATGTCTTTATTTTCATTATTTGTTGTATTTGTTAGGTGATTTTCACAATTACCACGACACCATGAGACATAATAGGAGAAATGATGAATCATTTGATGGACACCTCGAGGATGAGGATCATCTTAATGATATGTGGCATTCTAGTGCCATCCGCATCCCACCGGCCGAGGGAAATAGGGTATTCCAGTAACAAGTGTGATGCTCCACATGTCACAAATGAAAGGTCGATTCAGGGGTCAAGCACACGAAGATGTAAACCTCCATTTGAAAAACTTCGTTGAGGTGTGTGCCCCATTTAATATTCCCCATATCACTCAAGAGTTTATTCGATTGAGGCTTTTCATGTTCTCATTGACGGGAGAGGTGGTTTTGTGGTTGAGATCTCTACTCGACGACTATTACATCTTACATGAGGTTACGGAGGCCTTTTTGGATCAATATTTCCCCCTGTCTAAAATGCTACAACTAAGAGAAAAAATCATAAATTTTTATTAACTTCGTGGTGAGCCCTTATATGAGGTATGACAATGTTTTAATGACAAACTTATGTAAGGACTGGACAATGAAGTGTCAGATAAGATGCTTCTCTAAATATTTTATAGGGCGTTGGACTAACTAAACAAGAAGGTGGTAGACAATGCATTGGGTGGTTCTTTTGTGAAGTTGTCATATGATGTTGCGGCAAATCTACTTGAGCAAGTCACTAAGCAAAATCATGGATGGCAAACCCGGGAGTCTGAGGTGGACATAGGGTTCCCTGCCACACCTTATGTTAACAAAGAGTAAGGAAATAAGGATATATAAGAGGATAAAAATATGGCCAAGGTGATGACCCAATTGGAGCTCCTCACTAAACACGTAATGGGAGCACCTACAAAATCTATCATTGTCATTGCCTCTCAAGGTGCCAAAGGTTTTAATGAGAATGAAGCTAAGGCACTCGATAAAGAGATAAGGATGTTGGCAAATTATCCGTGGGGTTCCCACCTTGTATATCAAAGGCAAGACAAAAATCAAGGTTGGAACAATTGAGATCGAGATTATGATTGGCGTGATAGAGAAAGGGATAAAGATCATGATTGGAGGGACAAGAAAAAAGGTTATGATGGATATGTACCCCATCATGATCGTGTCAAATACAAGGAATCAAGTTCGGTGGACCCAGAAAAATTCAAAACCGAAGATGTGCTTGCTCAAATTTTCATACGTGTTGAAGGTACCTACAAAATAGTAAGGGATATAAAGAGTAGTTTTTCTCAACTTAACCAAATAGTTATTTCACATTTGGCTTCCATAAAGAAATTGGAAATACAAATGGGTCAAATTTCTACCCAACTCAATGCTAGGCCAAAAGTGGGGCTACCTAGTGACACAGTGGAAAATCCAAAGAATGATGCCCAAGTTATGGACATAGTTACTAGAAGTGGTAGAAATATTGATGAATATGTGATTGAAGTGGGAGAGAAGTTTCTTGATGATCAAATGAATACAAAGAGAAAGCGTTCTGAATTACCAAGCGATGGTGCTTCAAAGTCTCTTGAAAAGGGTGATAAGGAGCCAATGATAGTCGAAGAGAATGGTGATGTAGAGGACACTCCTAAAATAATTGATGGTGACAGGAATATGGGGGATGAACCTCAAAGCGTTCCATTTCCTCCAATGAAATTACTCCACTCTTTCCACAAAGGTTGAAGAAGAAAGGTGACAATCCTAAGTTCCAAAAGTTCCTTGCAAATCTTAGCAACCTCTCAATTAATATTCCATTGTTGGAATCTCTTCAAGAGATCTCGAGGCATGATAAATCAATGAAAAACTTAATGTCCAAGAAGCGAATTGTGGATGGTAAGACTATTGAAGTAACCCATAGTTGTATGCCATCACGTCAAATGCCATAGTGGAGAAAAAAAAAGACCCAGGTGTCTTTACAATCCCTTGCACCATTGGGATTCACAAATTTGAAAGGCATTGTGTGACCTTGGTGCTAGTATTAACTTGATGCCATATGTCGGGTATCAAAGGCTAGGATTGGGATCTCCCATACCCACCACTATGAGAATCTTGATGGAGGATCCTTTAATAAAAAAATAGATGGGCATATTGAGCGATGTCTTAGTTAAGTTTGACAGTTTATCTTCCCGATGGATTTTATAGTCCTCGATTGTGATATCAATAATGAGATACTAATCATACTCGGGAGACCATTTTTAGCTGCCAAAAAAACACTAGTTGATATGGAGTATGGGAAAATAAAGTTTCGGATGTATGATGATAAAGTCTCTTTCCATGTGTGTAAAACTAAAAAGAAACTAATAAAACTTCAAGGATCCAATTTTATGATTGATGGACATCGTGCTTCGATGTTAAATTAGGCGTTGGATGGGAGGAAACCCATCATTTCTATTAAATTAGCCCGTATACTTTACATTTTTATTGATTAGGGTAGTTTTTATTTTTGTTTTGTGATTAATCCATGAAAAATATTGTGCCCGAAGAGGGCATTGGAATGATTTTGAGTAAAAAGAAATATGGTGGAATTGAGTTGTGGGCTGAGAAGATAAAAATAAGGGACTTGAAACTAGTCTCAGGTGCCGTGATTGCGGTCATGATATCGTGATTGTAGATCCGAGACTAAATTTTCCCAAAATTAAGCCTTAGGTCCCGCGATCGTATTCCCCGTGTGACCGCAATCACGAAAGGAGATGTTACAAAAAGGGAGCAATCTTCCAAATAGTTCCCATATTTTTCCTTCTTCAAAACACCTAAAAATTCATCCCTATGCATCATTGTTTAAAGTCTTTAAGTGACAGGCATCCATTTCTGCATTCTAACATCTGGTATATTCTCCTAACCCCCTCTTTAATGTTAATTTGGGCTTTAGAATGCATGCTTAGGACAATGGACTAAATTGATGAATTGTGTGCTTCATTGGTCTTTAAATTATTGTTGTTTGATGTGGTGGCTGTTGTATTGGTGTTCACCTCATTGGGGAAGTCTTGAGTACCCAAAATTGTTCAAAATTAAGATGAAATAGAGGTACACACCAAGTGTTTGGTTAAATGCCCGAATGAATTCCTTCATGTGTTTTCCATGAGTTAAGGGCATAAATGGGTATTTAGGTGTTGTATTTCTTTTTCCCAGTGTCATTTGCATGTTGTGAACACAATTTTATAGGAAAAACTTGCATTCTTAGCCTACCATCATCTTAGGCCACCAGCCTCGGGTACCACAATCGCGGTCACCATATTATGATTGCGGTTCAGTGAACCGCGATCACCGCATCTAAGAGTGGTTTGGTAGACCTATCAAAAGTCTTAAACTTGCATTTTAAGCCTGAATTTGACCCAAGGGGCCATTTCTTTAGCTTATCCAAGTCACATAGCATTGTCTTCATATAATAACATTGATTATTAATGCTTTGTGTTGTATTAAAGACTCTCAAGTTGAAAATGGAAAATTATGATCAGACTCGCTTTATGGCTCTTTAATGTTAGATAGTTTACTATGAGGACCTTGCTCGGATAAAGCTGCTGCCCGAGAGGGGCATAAAGTTGGAAAAATTTCTTGAGAATATCCCGACCTTTCATGATATACTTGTGGCCACCAGGTGAAGGTGCTTCACCCCAGAATGATGCAAAGATGATAAGCATTGGGTTAGGGAATTTTATGCAAATCTTAGTATAGTATCTATCTCCGATCTAGTTATGAGAATCTGGGGGAAGAAGGTTCGGTTTAGGGTTGTTGAGATCAATAATTTGTATGGGCTGCTAGATATTGACATGAGAGCTTACTAAGACAAGGATTGTGCTTTAGGCAACTGGTTGGCTGAGAAACCGTCCTAGAAAAAAAAGTCACATGGGTTGCTACCAAAAATGGGGATCACTTGGAATGAGTTCATGGTTGAGGCTCGAATATAGTTGACTATAATTTGCAGTCGTATTTCTCCAAGTACCAACATGACTTATATCCCCATCGTGTAAGCTCACATAGTAGCGTGTTTCTTGGATGACATCCTCTTTAATGTGGGTTGGTTCATACTTTCTGACATTAGACATTACAAGAATAAGGATGGGCCCCTGATCATATTCCCATCATTGATCATGAAATTGGGTAGAAGATTTGGTGTTAAAAAGTATCCCGGAGATATTTAGGTATCCCCAAAGACCCTCATTTATCCTCTAAAGATCCGAGGAGAGGAAACACTTGGGAAAAACAAGAAGAGGAAGGTTGATCTGGTAGATTTGTGGAGGATAATATGGATTCTTGCAAGCCATCCTTGGTTGGATCATTTGAGGAGATCTCAGGCCAAATACAGATTATCAGTGAGCTAGTGTCTAAGCTACCTTAGGGGCTGGGAGAGCCTTCTACCACTCTTCACTCTTATGTAGCTCAGACTGACTATGAGAGATTTCTTAAAGATCAAAAGAAGCAGGGGCATACTATATACAGACTTTAATGGGCCTACTCTTCATTAGCATGATCGCATCAGTTGTTACAGGAGTCATAGATAAAATAAAGAGGGGAGAAGAGGAGAGACAAATTCTTCACCCGCATGTGGAAAGGGGTAAAGGGCCTATGAAAGGTCTTGAATCACAAAGAGATACTCCCTTATCCTAGGGCAAATTCTAATAATGAGGCCCCCTCTAGGTGGTTCGACGATGATGATATTGATATCGAGAGTGAGGACAATTCTTAATATGGCTATAGGGATCCCCTTTTACTCTTTCTATGCTTTCTTGATTATGCAGCTAGGACACTGCAAGCTTTTAGTTTGGTGTGACCATCTCTATATTCATTTTATATTTTGATGCTTTGGTTTGTATCCAATTTGGAGATTGGGTACCCTAATGATGCCTACATTTCATGAATTAGTCTTCTGCTTACATTTTTAGATTTGTTTTTATTCTTAGATTTTTATTTCTGTTGATAATGATGTTGGGATATCCTTTCCCTATGATAGATTGAGTGACGACATTCTTAAGAAAAAATCATCGTGTTATGGGTTTTTGAGCTATAGATGCATGGGAAGTCTGAGTACCCCTGGCATTATAGATTTGGGATTGCCCTTATTCGTATGGTGAAGTTTGAATAGCCATATGGTTTGACTTTGTGAGTGAAAAAATATGAGATGAGGGCTTGATTTTGTGCTAATGATATCCAATCTTGCATGGTCTAATGCAAGGCAAGCACCCTCCCCCCGTCCACAATTTTTTGTGAAAAGCATGGGCTTGGATGTGAATAATTTTTTACAATAGTTTACCTCTTTTTGTGACTCCAAAGTCTGTAGTTGGTAGTGCATGGTAAATAGATATTTTTGTCTCTAGTAGGAAATGCAATTAAGCCTCCTTTAAAAGTTTTCATGCCATGTGCAATGATCTTAGTCGTTTAATTCTCATGATTACTTATGTTATCTAGAATTTTACCCGTTAGTCTCTCAAAACTCATTTTTATCATGTATGGTTGGTGAAATCATCTTAAGCCTTCTCTGTGAACATGGAAGCCCACTTTAGCCTAACGAGCCAACCTATACATATATAGTATCCCTAGTCACCCATTTTGAGCCTTTGAACCATTCTTTGACAACCGCATAACAAACAATGAGCCATTTGAACTTTATCCTTCTTTTGAACCCTACCCTCCTTCAACATGGAAGTGTAACTTGATGCTAAAAGCCTAAGTTAGGGTGGGTGAATATTAGAGGAGATAACCTTGGGCTACGATATTATAAGTGAGTGCCTAAAATCTAGACAACGAGGAAAAACATAAGAAAAAAAAGGGATCAATAAAAGTAAGAAAAGCATGAATTGCACAAAGGAAAGAGATCGAAAGAAAATGCAATCAAAATATGGGTGAATCAATGTAGTGAAAGTAGACGCATGTGTGAGTTAGAAATAAATGAAGTGGCCCATTATCCAAAGTTTAATCAAAGTAGTGTATTATGTAGAATTCAAGGAGGGTGTAGTCACTTTGATCCCAAATGTTTATCCTACCCTTTCCTGAGCCTACATTACCAACTTGAAAAAGTCCTTCGAGATCTCAAACCAAGTGTCTTTAAGTTAGTAGTGATTGAAAATAAGGGCAAGCATATGGAATAATACTTATTTGCATTGAGAGATTCTTTATGAGAGTGAATGCTTGAACTTTAGTCCCTTATGAATGATATATACTATGGTGTGTTAGGACTTCCTTCCGTGAGGAGGCATATAGACAAATTGAGGTGGGTAAAGTTGTTATCTTCCAAAAATGAGGCAAAAAAGTGTAGGTGAGTCACTATTGATAGGGAGGCACCTCTACAGAGTTAGTGATTATTGCTTGATTGTTCTTAAAAGTCGTTTGCATCCTTGAAAGTGTGATTGATTTTGAGAGAAGTTGCATGAATAGTTTTTCCCATGCTTGAAGGTTAATGTTGGTGCTAATTGAGTTTGGAATCATTGTGATTATTTGGTTGCATGAATGGGCTGATACTTGAGTAGTCTCGTTGAGTGTGGAGTAGTGTTTCTTGAGGACAAACAAAGTTTTTAAGTTTGGGGTGTTTATGAGTGGAAAATATTCCACTAATTTACATCCAAATTTGAGCACACTATGATGAAATAATTGTGTATATAAGGCTAATTCTTTATTGAAATACATTAAGTCCCGTGGTTTGCATGTTTGCAGGTCATCGGATGAAAGAGAGTTGAAGTAAAGCTGAAAAGGGAAGAAAATTACCAAAGTGCTTTCACAAGCTGTAAACCAGGATGAGGGGTTGACCCTTAGGTACCGCGATCGCGGCCTGACGATCGTGATCGCGATCCAATGCCAAATCAAACCTCGGCGATGGCATGGTGACTACCATAATTTCAGTCAAGATAGGGTGATCGCGATGGAGCGGGATGGCTTTAAAGGTAGAAGTGAAAATTCATGGGGCCGATTCCCAAAATCCCAAATTTCCAAAACCCTTTCATAATGTGAATTATCTTTATGCAATTTTTGAGTGTTAGAGATGAAGAAAACAATTGTATGCTTAAATTCAGGTGATATTTAGTTAAGGATTCAAATTTGAGTTTGAGTTTAATCTTAATTTATTTTTCAATGGAAGAGTTGAATGCAAATATGGTAACTCTCTTCTCTTTAAATCCATGAGTGGCTAAATTCCGATCATGGGGTTATGCTTGAATAGGGTGTTAATGTTGTATGGGTGTTGATTGTTAGTCCAAATTGATAGTTAGTGATGTTTTACTATTAATCTATGCTTGAATTGATAATTATGGGTGAAAACCCCAATTAGTTTGGTTCCCACGTCAACCTTGAAAGAGGGATGTGGGTGATGAGTAATTGTAAACAATTAATTGATTTTAGATTCTTCCTTAGCATTATCTTAGAAATAAGGATGTTATGTGAAATTATGTTAAAAATATCGTCCTAGAAATAAGAATGCTAAGTTTAGGTATTGGGTTGATAAACTTGGCACACACATGAGGTATTCGAAAGAATCCATGGGTAAAACTTAGTGTTTTGTTGAAAGGCTAAGACGAAGACCCTAGACCTAGCCTACCCAACCTCTTAAACTAAGAATTGGACTAACTCTTGAGTTCCTGTACATGAATTACCCCTAAGATGGCATAACCCAAATACCTATATTAATTGTTTTTACTCATCAATTGTTTGCTCTCATATTAGTGTTATAGTGTGATTTTGTTCAACATAATTCTTATTCTAAACCCCCATTTAATTTGAGGTTTTGTTTTAAATTTGCATTACAGGTTAGCTCATAATAAACAATGAACACACCTAGGTATAGAAAACTAATTACACTCCTTGGGGATTCGACATCGACTCTTCTTGGTTTATATTGATGATGACCGCCTTGTATTGAAATAATGGTGTAAGTTGAGCGTTATTGTAATACCTCGTAAGATCTTAAGCTCGATTCAGCTCTTAGTTGTATGCTCAAGGGGTCCAAGGCTTTGATTTTTTCACTAAGTCCTAAGGACTTAGTCATTTTCAAAACCCCTAACTTCGATGATTTTTATTTTCGTCTTCCCGACCCTGAGATATTGATTTTTGTGTTGAAACAGGTTCAGGGTTGATAAAGGTATATCTCGATAAAGTTTTGGGTTTTTTTAGAAAGGAGTAGGGGTATGTTTGAAAAATAAAACCAGTAGACCCATTGGGATAGGCCTACAACGTCCGGTCTAGTTCGTCGAGACAAAACCCGTGAAGTCCAGTTTAGTCTGCCGGATTAGAGCCCGCAGCGTGGGGCTTACCCCACCAGTCTAGAGCCCGTGGCGCGCCTATGCCATTCGTCCAGCCCCTTGGCCTTTATGTTAAGGGGAATTTGGGTCATTTTCTCATCCTATTTAGTCCATAACACGAATTAGGGCTTCCAAAAGGTCATTATTTGCCTTTTTCACTCAAATTGCTCCTAAGAAAACCCTCTTTCTTCCCCAAGAGAAAATTCAACCTTCATTCTCAATAAATCAAAAGTTCAAATTTCCAATCCAAGAAATCTTCAAGAATTTAGTTGTTAAGGTATGTGGGATGTTCATCCATGGGTCCCTTTCACCCATGGAGCCCCAAAACCCTCTTTTGGTTTAATTTATGAGTTTATACATGTTCAAGATGAAATAAATCCATGAATCTCTTGTTAGTTCTATTTCAAGTTATGGTTACAAGTGTTTTTGAGTGGAATGGGTCATATTATGTTTTAAGTGTTGTGATTCCCATGTTATGTTCAATTGATTTCAGGATAAATCCCCAAATTATGAATTTAGCAATGTAATTATGTTGTTTCTTCATGTTTAAGACATTCCCATGTTCAAGCTTCTGATTGTTACATGTTTGATGAAATGTCCATGTTTTTGGGTGTCCGGACCATGTTGCATACTACAGTATTCGATATCACATTTTTATAATCATTCAGTGCTGGTGGGTCATGAATACCCTATACCTACGTGTTTTACATGATTTCATATTTTCAAGTAACGATTCAGTTAAACCATGTATATTACTATTTTCTCAGTTGATATAAGCATGATGAGCACTATCAGAAATAATATTCAGTTAAACTTAGTTTAGTTCAGTACTAGTGTCAGTTCAGTTAGGAGTGGGATTTAGCACCGAGCGAACCTAGGGATGGGGGCTCACTCGCTAAATAGGAATGGGTCCTTAGACGCAGACCCTAAGTTCCAGAACTACGTAGCCAATTTATGATTATGAGATGTCACCCGCCAGTTTAGTACTGACATTCTATTAGGGGTCACCCGCCAGTTAGGACTGACTCCCTAGTCCTTCGGGACACCAGACTAGTAGATCCACACAACTAGTGTTAGTGCCCATGGCACGGTACTGACACCCTTCCAAATGGGGTTACATATTGGACCCTGATTAGCTTAGATTAGGGAATGTCGATTATATGATACCTCCCACAGTCTCAGTACAGTAATCAGTGTATTTCAATTCAGGTTTGCTTGAGTAAGTGTACAGATTTTAGTCTTTCAGATTATAGATTATCTTAGAAACATATTTACGCTTGGTCTTGTATTCTCAAATATTACATGCTCATGCATTTATGCTCAGTTATCTTATGCATCTCTGCTAGTCCTCATCTCATATACCAGTACATTCAAAGTACTGACCACATACTTTTCTTTACTCTATGTTGTCTTGTAACATAGGTTTGGATGCACAGTTTCTCGATTGTCCTTAGATAACTTAGTATTATTCAATAGTAGTAGTGATGAGTCCTTATCCATCGAGGGCATTATATGTTTTTCCTAGTTATTTCAGTATTTCCTTACATTCAGTTAGTCAGAGTTAGTTGGGGGCTTGTCCCATCAACTCCTCAGGCAGTTTAGAGGCTTTTAGACAATTATACAGTCAGTTAAATAGTCAGTCAGTGCTTTCTGTATTATCAGTTGCTCAGACAGATAGTTTGATTTCCAGGATTTTATCAGATATTCAGACATGTTTTTATTCCATATTTTGGTATTCAGTTTTACAGTAACTTGTTAGTTTATCTTCCTCTCATGTAAAATATTACTACTTTACTAAGTGCTTACAGTAGGTACCAACTCATGGGTTAGCTTGTGACCCTTGTGGTATTAATCACCATTATCACGACTAGAGAGTAGCCTCGAGCCATAAAAAACTTGGTATCAAAGCCTAAGGTTTTAATGTGTCCTAGGTAGTTTGAAAGCCATATTGAGTAGAGTCTTGTGCATGGGTGTGAAGTGCGCCACACTTATGGACAAGAGGCTATGAACGTTTTTAGGAAATTTCCCCTTCTTTTAGTGTTCATGTCGTGCGAAAGAGCATGATCTCTATTTAAACTCTCTTTCTAACTCATCCTTCATTCCATTTACAGATAATGCCTCTTAGAAAAAACAATAGAATAAGGAATGGGGATCATCCTGCACTACTACCTGTTCAAGAAGATCCTCTGAATGAGCATATTTCTCACGCAAGTTTAGGGCCACCTTTACGGCCTTATACCATTCTATAGCTAATCAGAACAACCAGCAGGCTGTTGTCTCAGCCAATCTAGTGGCAAATACGATTGCAGTTCAGATTCGGGACTTTACTTGGATGAATCACCCTTTGTTTTTGGGACCCAAGTATAAGGTGGATCCAAAGGAGTTTCTAGATATGGTACAGAGGGTGACTGATATCATGGTCTTCACTTCGAGTGAGAGTTTAGAGTTGGATGCATATCAGTTGCAGGATGTAGCTCACACTTGGTTTAAGCAGTGGAAGAAGAACTGAGGTGTGGAGGCAGGGCCTATGGGAGAAATTTGCCATGGCTTTCTTAGATAGGTTTTTTCCATTAGAGTTAAGGGAAGTTAAGGTGTAGGAGTTCATCAATTTGAACCAAGGTAGTATGAGTGTGAAGGAGTACTCGCTTAAGTTCACTCAGGTAACGAGGTATGCTCCTACTATAGTGGCAGACAATAGGTCTAGAATGAGTAAGTTTGTATCTGGTATAGCTGATAGTGTGGTTAAGGAGTGTAGGAATGCTATGTTGATTAAGGAGATGGACTTATCTAGACTCATGGTTCACACTCAGCAAATTGAGAAGGAGAAGCGTAAGGAGAGGGAGAAAGAGAACAAGAGGGCCAGAATAGGTAGTTTTTATTTTTCTCAGCCAGGGTTAGAAGGTGGTTACCATTCTCACTTCCGTCAAAAATATTTATCCCCAGCTCCATCTTCATCTAGTGCGCCAGTGCCTAAGTTCAGGCAAGATGGTCGGGATAGGATGTCGGGCTCTAAGTCCCAGGGTAGTATGAATAGTGATCATACTAATCCGCTTTATTGGAAATATAGTAGAAATCATTAGGGTGAGTGTAAGGCAGGTAGTGATGTATTCTTTTGATATGGCAAGCCAGGACACAGGGCCTGAGAGTGTGCAGTAGTTGCTCAAAAGGGAAAGAATTCGCGCCAACAAGGCCAGTCTAATCTTTTATCAGCTCCAACAGGTCGCCTGAATCAGCAGGGTGCCACCTCCAGTGCAACCAGTGGGCAGCCCAAAATAGATTGTATGCTCTCCAGACTCGGCATGATCAGGAAAGTTCATCTTATGTGGTTACGGGTATGTTGTAAGTTTTTTATCTTTATGTTTATACATTGTTAGATCCCGGAGCTTTACGTTTCTTTGTGACTCCTTACATAGCTGTAGATTTTGGTGTCAGTCCTGAAACATTAGCAAAGTCTTTCTGAGTGTCTACAGTAGTGGGTAAATCTTTTATAGCTAGAAGGATGTACAGAAATTGCCTGGTTACTATATCTCTGAAAATCACTTTAGTCGATCTTGTGGAGTTAAAGATGACTGATTTTAATTTCATTATCGGCATAGATTAGCTCCACTCATGTTATGCCACAGTTGATTGCAGACATAGAGTCATCCAGTTTTAGTTTCCTAATAAATTAGTCATTGAATAGAGGGGTAGTACCTCAGTACCTGAATGTCAGTTTGTTTTCTATCTTAGAGAAAGAAAGATGATACCCAAGGGGTGTATTTACCATCTTGTCTGAGTCAAAGACTCAAATTATGAAATCCTGAGTCTCGAGTCAGTTCCAGTATTAAGGGAATTTCCAGATGTGTTCCCTGAAGATCTTCCTGGAGTTCCTGCCGAAAGGGAAATTAACTTCAAAATAGATCTTCTTCCAGATACCCAACCTATCTCTATAACACCATAAAGAATGGCTCCAATTGAGCTTAAGAAATTGAAGGAACAGTTAAAAGATCTCTTAGATAAGGGTTTCATCAGGCGTAGTATTTCTCCATGGGGCGTTCTAATATTGTTCGTGCATTAGAAAGATAGTTCTCTCAGAATATGCATTGACTACCATCAATTGAATAAAGTCACAATCAAGAATAAGTATACACTCCCCAGAATTAACGACTTATTTGACCAACTTAAGGGTGTCAGTAATTTTTCTAAGATAGATCTCAAATCTGGCTATCATCAGCTTAGAGTCAGAGAATGTGACATTCCAAAGATAGCTTTTAGAACTCGGTATGGTCACCTTGAATTCCTAGTTATGTCTTTTAGACTAACGAATGCCCCTGCAACTTTTATGGACTTGATGAATTAGGTGTTTAAATAGTACTTGGATATGTTTCTTATAGTCTTTATAAATGATATCCTTGTCTATTCCCGTAGTGATAATGATCATGCAAACCATCCGAGAATTGTGTTACTGACTCTTAGAGCTCATCAGTTGTTTGTTAAATTTAGTAAGTACAAATTTTGGCTAAGATCACTAGCTTTCCTTGACAATATTATTTTTGGTGAAGGGATCAGAGTTAACCCTCAAAAGACCTAAGTAGTGAGAAACTAGACCAGACCCATCTTTCCATCAGATATCATGAGTTTCTTTGGTTTGGCTTGCTATTACAGATGGTTTGTTGAAGGGTTTTACTCTATTTATTCCCCCATGTCTTGAATGGCTCAGAAGAAGGTCAAATTTTAGTGGTTAGATTCTTGTGAGAAGAGTTTTTAGGAGTTGAAGACTCGACTCACTTTTACCCTAGTCTTGACTTTGCCAGATGGTTCAGATAGATTTTTAGTTTACCGTGATGCTTCCAGAGTTGGTCTTGGTTGTGTTTTGATGAAAGGCAGGATCATATCCTATGGCTCATCTTAAACCCCGTGAAAAGAATTATCATACCCATGATCTTAAGTTGAGAACTGTTGTATTTGCCTTACAACTTTGGAGACATGTTGATGTGTTCACTGATCATAATAGTTTATAGTACGTGTTCATGCATAACGATCTATTTTTTTGGCAGAGAAAGTGGCGTGAGTTGTTAAAAGATTATGATATGAGTGTGTTGTATCATCTGGGCAAGGCCAATGTAGTGGCAGATGACCTTAGAAGATTGTCTATGGGCAGTGTTGCTTATGTTGTCGGAGATTGTGTGCTTCGTTGTCAGGGTAAAATATGTGTTCCATATGTTGATAAATTAAGATAGAAAATACTTGCAAAAGCGCATGGTGCGTGATACTCTATCCACCCAGGAGCCACTAAGATGTATCGTGATTTTCAGGAAATCTATTAGTGGAGTGGTATGAAGAACGATGTTACAAAGTTTGTGGCTAAGTGCCTAAATTGTCAGTAGGTTAAGGCTGATCACCAAAGGTCTAGTGGTTCACTTTAGGAGTTCAGCATCCCCACTTGGAAGTGGGAAATACTGAACATGGATTTGGTGACAGGATTGCCTCATGCGTGTTGTGAGCATGATTCAATTTGGGTTATTGTTGATAGAATAACCAAGTTTGCCCATTTTTTGCTTGTTCATACTTCATACTCAGCTGAGGATTATGCCAGGCTTTATATTAAGGAGTTGGTTAAGTTGCACGATATTCCGTTGTTTATTATTTCAGATAGAGGTACTCAGTTAACCTCTCACTTTTGGAAGGATTTTTAGAAATGTCTTGGAACCCAAGTTCATAGCGGAACAACTTTTCATCCTCAGATATATGGTTAGGTAGAGAAGACCATTCAAACCTTAGAGGACAAGTTGAGGGAATGTGCTATTGACTTTAAAGGTAGTTGGGATGACCACTTATCTTTGGTTGAGTTTGCCAAGAACAATAGTTATCACTCCAGTATTCAGGTGGATCCGTTTAAGGATCTCTATTAAAGGATATATAGATTTTCTATTGGTTAGTTTAAGGCAGGTGAAGCTACTTTGATAGGGAAGATTTAGTGTTTGATGCAATGGAGAAAGTTCAGTTGATACGGGAGAGGCTGAAGTTAGCCCATAGCTTTCAAAAATCAATTGCAAATGTGCGGAGAAGGGATCTTGAGTTTGAGGTTGGTGATTTGGTCTATTGAAGATTTTGCCTATGAAGAGAGTAAAGAGATTTGGAAAGAAGGGGAAACTCAGTTCCTGTTATGTTAGCCCAATTGGAATCTTGAGTTATTTTGGGAAGGTAGCTTATGAGCTAGAGTTGCCTGTAGATTTGGCGTCAGTACATCCGATATTTCATGTTTCCTTATTAAAGAAATGTATTAGTGATTCAGCTGTAGTTGTTCCTTTAGAAGATATGGACGTTAAGGATAACCTTTCTTACGAAGAATTCTTAGTTGAGATCCTTGATCGTCATATTTGTTGGTTAAGTAATAAAGAAGTTCCCTTGGTTAAAGTTCTTTGGTAGAATCAGTCTGTTGAAGGAGCTACTTGGGAAGCAGAAGCAGATATGCGAACCAAGTACGCTCAGCTTTTCTTCGCAAACCCAGATTCAGCTTAAGGTAACGATCTTTCTTAGATTGACTCTTTTTTATTTTTAGTTTCAGCTATGTAACCAATCTCATATTATTGGATGCAATCACAAAATCAGTTCAGTTCATGTATCATGTTTCAGACTCAATTATGTAATCATGTTTCAAGTCATGCATGTTCAATATATGATCTCCATTTCCTCAGTTGTCTTAGTCTAACTAGTCTCATTTAAGGACAAATGTTCCCAAGGGGGAGATATTGTAATACCCCGTAAGATCTTAAGCTTGATTCAACTCTTAGTTGTATGCTTAAGGGGTCCAAGGCTTGGATTTTTTTCACTAAGTTCTAAGGACTTAGTCATTTTCAAGGCCCTAAATTTGGATGATTTTTATTTTGGTATTCTTGACCTCGAGACGTTGATTTTTGAGTTGAAACATGTTCGGGGTTGATAAAGATATGTCTCGGGGAAGTTTTTGTGTTTTCGGATGGGTGTAAGGGTGTGTATCAAAAATGAAACCAGTAGACCACCGAGATAGGCCTATGGTGCTTGGTCTAGTCCACTGGAATAGATCCTGTGATGCCCGATCTAGTTAGCTGGAATGGAGCCCGTGATGCGGGGCTTACCCTACCGATCTGGAATCCGCAGCACACCCATGCCTTTCATCCATCCCCTTGGCCTTTAAGCTAAGGGGCATTTGGGTCATTTTCCCTCATTCTATTTCATTCATAACATGAATTGGGGCTTCCAAAAGGGAATTATTTGCCTCTTTCACTCAAATTTCTCCCAAGAAACCCCTTTTTCTTCCCTAAGAACAAATTCAAGTTTTATTCTCAAGAAATCAAGAGTTCAAGCTTCCAATCCAAGAAATCTTCAAGAATTTAGTTGTTAAGGTATGTAGGATGTTCATCCAAGGGTCTCTTTCACCTATGGAGCCCAAGAACCCGCTTTTGGTGTAATTTATGAGTTTATACATGTTCAAGATGAAATAAATCCATGAATCTCCTGTTAATTCAATTTCAAGTTATGGTTATAAGTGTTTTCGAGTGGAATAAGTCGTATTATGTTTTAAGTGTTGCGATTCCCATGTCATGTTCAATTGATTTTAGGGTAAATACGTAATTTATGAATTTATCCATTTAATCATTTTGTTTACTCATGTTTAAGACATTCCCATGTTCAAGCTTATGATTCTTACATGTTTGATAAAATATCCATATTTTGGGTTTTTGAACCATGATTGCATACTACAGTATTTCAAGTTTGATATCATATTTTTATAATCATTCAGTGCTGGTGGGTTATGAACACACAATACCTACATGTTTTACATGATTTCAGATTTTCAAGTAACGATTCAGGTTAACCATGTATATTACTGTTTTTCTCAGTTGATATAACCGTGATGAGCACTATTACAAATAGTGTTCAGTTAATCTTAGTTCAGTTTAGTACCAGCGTTAGTTCAATTAGGAGTAGGATTTAGCACCGAGCGAACCTAGGGATGGGGGCTCACCCATTAGATAGGACTGGGTCCTTAAAAGCAGTCCCTAAGTTCCAAAACAACATAGCCAGGGTAGGATTATGAGATGTCACCCACCAGTTTAGGACTGACATTCTCTTAGGGGTCACTTGCCAGTTAGGACTGACTCCCTAGTCCTTCGGGACACTAGACTAGTGGATCCATACAACCAGTGTTAGGGCCCATGGCACGGTACTGACACCCTTCTAATTGGGGCTACAGGTTAGACCCCGATTAGCTCAGATTGGGTCATGTTGGTTATATGATACCTCCCATAGTCTCAGTACAGTAATCAGTGTATTTCAGTTCAGATTTGATTGACCAAGTGTAAAAATTCTTAGTTATTCAGTTATACAACTTTTAGTCTTTCAGATTACAGATTATCTCAGAAACATGTTTACGTTTGCTCTTGCATTCTCAGATATTACATGTTCATGCATTTATGCTTAGATACTTCATACATTTCAGCTAGTCCATATCTCATATACCAGTACATTCAAAGTACTAACCATATACTTTTCTTTGCACTATGTTGTCTTATAACATATGTTCAGACGCACAGTTTCCCGATCATCCTTAGGCAGCTCAGTGTTACTCAGCAGCAGTAGTGGTAAGTCCTAATCCATCGAGGGAGTGATATATTTTTCCCAGTTATTTTAGTATTTCCTTACGTTCAGTAGTCGGAGTTAGGTGGGGACTTGTCCTATCAAATCCTCGGGGAGTTTAAAGGTTTTCAGAAAATCAAACAATCTGTTAGACTGTAAGACCCCACAAATTTCTCTCGTAGTCTGAGCCTTAGAGCATGTCAAATGAAGCATTAATCCAGCCTTCAAAGATTGAGAAGTGTCTTCCCAAGTGAGAAGTATTTTGAAGCATTTAGAATTTTCCTAATATCGACTTTTTGTCATGTAGAGAATTGAATAAGCTTTCCATCGATACCAAATTCGCCCAAATCCGACACTCGGGTAAAGAGTTAGAGCCATTTTAGTGAGACAGTGTGCCACCTGACACTTTAGAGCATCGCGGAGCTAGCCAAAATGGCAATCGTCAAAATCCAGTGGGCCTCCGTGATTATGGCATGTCGCGCCAAGGTTTAATTTTAAAATTGTCAATTTCCAGTGCACCAATACAATTCCACCGCATCTCGGTGCCTTTCTAGTTTACAACCAAGGTGGCAACGCAATTTCCACCGCATCGCGCCCTCAAAATGTTTCCTGATTGTCCAACTTCTAGTGAGTTGGCGTGATTATGGCACATCGCGCCAACATGTAAAATTGGGATTTTTCAGTTTAATTCCAAGGGCGAAAAAGGTCTTTTCCCAACCCCTATATATACTCCTTAACATGGGATTTAGCCTTATTTCACCCAAAATATCATTGTTTTCTCTTAATTCTGTTCAAGAACAAGAGCTATGGTTTCTACAAAATCAAAACCCTTCCTTCTTCTTCAAGAGAAATCAAGAATCTCTCCAAGGGCTTTCAAGAAGGTGTTTCTCTAAGGTATGCAGATGTTGATTCCTGGGTCCCTTTCATCCAAGAAGCTCAAGAACCCTTTTCTAAATTTCAAAGCTTTTATGTTTATGAGTTTTCATGATTCATGTGAGTTGAAATTTATGTTCAAGCTATTATT
Source organism: Capsicum pubescens (assembly GCA_030864215.1). NCBI lineage: Eukaryota > Viridiplantae > Streptophyta > Magnoliopsida > Solanales > Solanaceae > Capsicum > Capsicum pubescens. The sequence continues at coordinate 187,599,542 of CM061546.1, forward strand.
GAGTTGTGATTCATGTTTGTTTACAAGGTTTTCAAGCTTTGACCCTAGTATGTGGTATTCATGTGATGTTCATGATAAACCCTCTTCAAGTTGCTTGTTAAGTGGTGAGTTCATCTCAATTAAGGGTAGAAATTGTTGAATAAGCAAACATACTCCCCATATGCTTGATAAAATGCTTATGTGAATGAATTTGAGACATTATAGCATGATGACTAGAAATCCCCAATTGTGTGTAAGCCCATGCATGCCAAGTGTTTGTTGAAAAGCCTTAGTGAATGAATTGTGGCATGATAGCATGAAATTCCCCAATTATGTGCTCTTTGATACATGCTAAGTGTTTGATGAATGAATTGTAACATGATAGCATGAAGTTCCCCAATTATGTGATCTCCGGTACATGCCAAGACTTAAATATGTGCGAAGTGCTTGATGCAAGGCCTTGTTGAATGGAGTATGATCCAATAGCATGTCCCCCTATGTTATTACATATTTATGCTTTCTAAATACTTGAAGAGATACTTTAGTGATTGTGATGGTGAATGATTGTCCATGGTCTTGATTATTCAAGAATGGTTATGTTTTACTTTTATGTTATTAGGTCCTGGGGGTATTTATACCTGACAATTTAGCTGTTGTCTAGAGCCCGTGTCAGTTTTCACGATAATTCTAGTCGAGCCATGATTCTCAGAACTCAACGAGTTATAGAACTCTATATTCTTAGATAGATACAGAACATAAGAAATCTCAGTAATCTCTGTAATCGGTGTAATCTTAGTATCGCTAGTAATCTAGCCTCTGTTCCGTACCTAGCTCAGATCTAGTAGTATTCAAGTGTTTAGTTCTGACCTCTATAGTAATCGAGTACTCTATTCAAAGCTCAGTGTCATTCAGCCAGATAACGAGATTCAGTAGTATTCCGTCAGATGTAGAACCAAGTAAATTCAGCTTAACTCAGTCAGATCATTCGAGAAACATGATCAGTACTAGATTCAACTTAGTTTGTGTTCAGTTAAGAATCAGTTTAGAGTCTTTCAGTTAAGAATAGGAGCTAGCACCGAGCGAGGGAAGGGATGGAGGCTCTCCGTCAGAGAGGTAGAGTCGTTAGGAGCAATCCCTGAACTCTAAAAATGCGTACCCAGTGCAGGATACAGGAGTCACCTGTCAGGAAAGGCTAGTCACCCGTCAGATAGGCTTGACCAGAGAGGTTTTTACCCGTGGCACAGTATTGACACCCTTCCAGCTGGGGTTATACGTTGGACTCCACCAGTTAAGATTCGGGGCATGTCGGTTAAGTGACTACTTCCCACAGTTGCAGTTTTAGTATCAATCTTAAAAAATCAGGACTGTCAGATACAGTCATCTATCTCAGTGAGGAACTCAGATAGTTCCATTGATTCATGGACCACCCGTCAGATAGGCTTGGTCCCATATAAATTTATTCAGTATCAGATCTAAAGATCACCCGTCAGATAGGCTTAATCTCAGTCTCAGATTTAGTTGAGTATTCTTGTTATCAGATCTAGAGATCACCCGTCTGATAAGCTTGATCTCAGTCTTAGATTCAGTTGATTATTCTTGTTATCAGATCTAGAGATCACCCGTTAGATAGTCTTGATCTCAGTCTCAGATTCAGTTGAGTATTCTTGTTATCATATCTAGAGATCACCCATCAGATAGGCTTGATCTCAGTCTTAGATTTAGTTAAGTATTCTTGTTATCAGATCTAGAATCACCCGTCAGATAGGCTTTATCTCAGTCTCAAATTCAATTGAGTATTCTTGTTATCAGATCTAGAGATCACCCGTCAGATAGGTTTGATCTCAGTTTTAGATTTAGTTGAGTATTCTTGTTATCAGATCTAGAGATCATCCGTCAGATAGGCTTGATCTCAGTCTCAGATTCAGTTGAGTATTCTTGTTATTAGATCTCGAGATCACCCATCAGATAGGCTTGATCTCAGTCTCAGATTCAGTTAAGTAATCTCATTATCAGATCTCGAGATCACTCGTCAGATAGTCTTGATCTCAGTCTCAGATTTACTTGAGTAATCTCATTATCAGATCTCGAGATCACCCGTTAGATAGGCTTGATCTCAGTCTCAGATTCAGTTGAGTATTCTTATTGTCAGATTCAGACATGATTATTTCTTATCATTGATAGTAGATTCTGGAATCATTCATTAGAGATGTTTTATCTCCGATGCAGTCAGTCGAGAGTAGAAAACTCAGAATTCAGTCATTGATATGAGTAGATTCAGTTAATTAGTTTCAGTATCCTCAGTTTTTGAGATCACTCACTAGATAAGAATAATCTCACCTCAGTACTCAGTTATCAGTATCAGATGATTCAGTTATTCAGTATCTTAGTATTAGTAGTGAGTTCAGATGGCAGTAATGTAGTATCCGAGTTTCAGTATTCAGAGTAGTGATGGTTGTAGTTATGGTTTGTGCATTCATGTATGTGTTCTCATTCAGTACTCTCATGATTATTCAGTTAAGTAATTATTCATGCATAAGCCCTTGCATTTAGCCTTACCTCATCTTTATACTCGATACATTCCCGTACTGATGCATTTTTGCTATGGTATTTTATTTGACACCATAGGTTTAGAGGCACAAGATCCAGAGTACCCTTAGCAGCTCGTTCCCAGTCAACAGTAGTAGACATAGCAGTGAGTCCTCTTCAGTCGAGGATGATCCTTATTTTTATTATTATCGTATTAAATTTTATTTATGTTCAGTAGATGGAGTTAGTTGGGGACATGTCACATCAACTCCACAGTTCATACAGTTTAGAGGCTTTTCGGATAGATGTATCAGTATTCAGTTTTAAATTTTGAGTATTTTTAGATATTTTGAACCGTATGGCCAGTTTCGACATTTATTATCTATATTATGTAGTGTTCGTGTTCAGATATCAGTAGAGGGTTGGCTTGTGGTCCTTCAAGATCATGAGCACTATGTGACGTTTCGGTTCCAGAAAATCGGGTCGTTACATAGACAGTCAGTCAGTTCTTTCAGTATTATCAGTTGCTCAGACATATAGTTTGATTTCTATTATTTTATTAGATATTTTAGACATGTTCTTATTGCGTATTTTAGTATTCAGTTTTACAGTAACTTGTCAAGTTATTTTCCGCTCATGTATTATATTACTCTTTTACTAAGTGCTCACAGCAGGTACCAACTCATGGGTTGGCTTGTGAACCTTGTGGTTGTAAGCACCATTGACGTGACTAGGGGGTAGCCTCAAGTCATAACAGTTATCAGCTAACTCAGAAAAAGGTTAAGTTTTTGTGGTCTGATGCTTGTGAGGGTAGTTTTATGAAATTGAAGGATGGGTTGACTTCTGCTCCTATTTTGACCCTGCCCTAGGGTACTGATGCGTTTGTTGTGTATTGTTATGAATTCCGTGTGGGACTGAGTTATGTTTTGATATAGCATGGTAAGGTTGTGACCTATGCTTTTTGCAGCTTAAGGTTCATGCGAGGAATTTCATGACTCATGATCTAGTTATGGCAGTTGTGGTCTTTATTTTACAATTTTGGTGCCATTATCTGTATAAGGTGCATGTGGATATTTTTTCAGACTATAAAAACTTGCAGTATATATTTATGTAGAAGGAATTGAACCTCAAGTAGAGGCAGTGGCTTGAGCTACTTATCGATTATGATATGAGATTGCACTACCATCCAGGTAAAGCTATTGTTGTTGCTGATACTCTTAGCAGGTTGTCTAAGGAAATCTTATCTCACATTGATGAGAAAAAAAGGGTTAGTGAAGGATATTCACAGGTTGGCTAACTTAAGAGTTCACCTCTTGGACTCTGAGGATTAAGGAGTGATTGTCCAGGAAGTTATCAAATTGTCTCTTAGTGATTAGGTGTATGGATCCCATACTTGGGAAGATTAAGGATGATGTGGGTTGGCAAAAGGTTATGGCTTACCAGATTGAGGGAGATGGCATCTTGAGGTATCAAGAAAGGTTGTGTGTTCCTGATATAGATGGGCTGCAGAAAAGCATTTTAACTGAGGCTCATAAGTCCAGGTATACAGTTCATCCAGGTTCAACTAAGATATATCATGACTTGAGGAAAATCTACTAGTAGAATAATATGAAGAGAGATATGGGAAACTTTATGGCTAAGTGTATGGTTTCTCAACAATTCAAGGTTGAACATTTAAGGCTTGGTGGCATGTCTCAAGAGATAGAGTTGACCATGTGTAAGTGGAAGATAATTAATATAGATTTCATTACGGGTCCTCCACGGTATCGTAATCAATATGATTCTGTTTCGTTCATTGTTGATGTCTTCTCACTTCTTGCCTATGAGGACTAACTATTCAGGAAGAGATTATGCTAAGTTGTTCAATTACGAGGTAGTTAAGTGGCATGGACAACCAGTGTCCATTATTTTAGACCGGGGTACGTAGTTCTCTACTTACTTTTGGAGTTTGTTTAGAAAAGTTTGGGTACTCAGGTGAACCTTAGCACCGCTTTCCACCCTCAAATGGATGGACAAGTGGAGTGTACTAATTGGACTTTGGAAGATATGCTAAGGGCATGTGTGATTGACTTTAAGAGTAGTTGGGTTCACCATTTGCCTCTTATTGAGTTTGCTTATAACAACAGTTATCATTCTAGTATCCAAATAGCTCATTTTGAGGCTCTTTATAGCAGAAAGTGTTGATGACGTCCAAGATACACCTCCTCTTAGAAGATGATATGGTCATTTCCAAATAAAGTAATCCAATAAAGATTGGGGTCGAATCCTATGGGAATACATGGATTTATGTCTCTTAGTTGTTGTAATCAATGGGCAGAGATGGAAATATAAATGGGGGGATTTTGTGTAGTAATCTCGAGCAGGTAACTATATCAACTTTTATCATAATCAGTCATAGACAAACACTAGGATTGTTTTCCCCCAGGCTTCTCAACTCCGTAGGCTTATCGTTCTTTGTTGAACCAACCCGATACCTTGCATGCAGAATCAATAAGTTATGTACCTTCTACAGTCTTTTAGACGAGTAGAAAGATTTCACCCTTTACCTTTTGACTCTTAGAATGTCGTCTTACTAACCCTTATCTTGATCACAGTTAACTATTATATTTTGTGTCTCTAGTTATTAGATGAAACCTAACCATCTCACTAAGATAAAACCTAGAAGCATGGATCTACAGTTAAACTCTAAATTACTGTTATCTTTATCTTTTCCTAGTCACTACTCCTCTTTTGGAGTAAGTAGCGATAAGCTAGGAGGGATCCTAATGTGTGCACCAGTTAAGAAAACTATTATAATGAAGGTAAAGCAATACATGAATGGATATCGGTTCACAACAACAATAGCACTCCCCCCACTTTGTCAATCTGCTAGGGTTTCCACAACCCTAGCTATGGGTTTTTAGCTGCTCATGCTTGTGAAGAAATCAACAACATTCATAATCAAAAGTATAGATGAAATCACAATAATAAGAAGTATAAAAACCTACAACCATAACTGAATTAATGAACCAAAGTAAATACAAGAGAATCCCAAGATCAAAATCTAATCTTGGAATCAAAATATATTTGTGAATATCAAAAGTGTGTAACTCCTACTAATAAATACATAAAGTGAATTTATAGTACAAGAGGAAACCTTAAAAACAAGGCCCGAACGAAATAGGAGAAAACAGGGTCGGTGGCTGCTTATGGTCTGTACTTGCACCTTGACCCTGGGCGCAGGTAGCACTTGTGGCCTGAAGGGTGGGCGCAAGTGTAGGGCGTAAGTGCCAGGACCCAAAAATCCTACAGGTCTGCTCTAGGGATTTTGGACTTCTGGCACTTGATTTGCCTACTTGTGGTCCACATGTTGACTTAGTAACTGCTGAGAGTCATTTTTCATCTCTTTTTCAAATCTTGAACATGCTTTGATCACGATAAAGCTGGAAAGTGTTCCAAACATCCATAATTGCTCCAATAAGTAGCCAAAACACCTTTTTTCATTTTTTTACTAACTTTGCATCCAAAATATGATTTCCTACAAAACATACCCAAAATGCATCATATCTAACAAAACAACCCCAGAAACTTGCATATTTTCCTCGTTTTAAGCATCAAAAGTGCTATATCTCTATAGCACATCAGGTGTAGGTCTCTTATTGGATGGTTTAAGGTGGGTGAGACTAGGTTATTTCTTCCTGACTTGGTTCACCAAGACATGGAAAAGGTGAAAGTGATTAGAGAAAGACTTAAGACTTCTAAGAGTCGCCAAAAGTCTTATGTGAATGTGAGGCAGAGGGAGTTGGAGTTTGAGGTTAGTGATTGGGTATTCTTGAAGGTTTCTCTTAAGAAAAAAGACATGAGATTTGGGAAGAAGGGGAAGCTGAGTCACTGCTATATTGGTCTGTTTCAGATTGTGAGGAGAATTGCAAATATTGCATATGAGTTAGATTTACCAGCAAGTTTGGCCTCTATTAATCTTGTTTTCCATATGTCTATGCTGAAAAAGTGTATGGGTTATCCTTATCTGATAGTGCCAGTTGAGGAGGTTGGTGTTTCAGATTCTTTATCATATAAGGAAGTCCTGGTTGAGATATTGGATAGGCATGTTCGTAGATTGGGAACTAATGTAATGATCCTTTAGGTCATTTTCCATATTTTTGTGTATTTTCACCGTTAGAGCTTTTCCATATCTTCCCCAAGACATTTATGACTTGCTAGGATTGTCAATTCAATTTTCGGATAGTTCATCTGATTTTTAGAGTCATATCCCTGTTTAAAAGTCTTCGTTGGTTCAAAATGGCTACCAGGCTAAAACTTTAGTTAAATGATCTCGTATGCAAATTTTAACTACGCCAGCAGCTTCGAAGTGTCAACTTTAGGCTAGGTAGACCTTTGGTTTGACTCACGAGGCACCCGGGATCATTCCAACCTATAGGTTCTAAAGTTAAGAAAAGGAAATATGCGTATGGGACCCATATTTGGTTGAAACAAGCTCGGATGGAAAATTCAATTTGCCATTGAGTCTGGAACATCGAATTGGTATAGTTACATGGTTCGTTTGCGTATATGGAATTCTGAACGAATCCCAAGTACCCGGTCAAGCCCATTTGAACTTGGAAAATCTAGTGCATCAGAAAATCTGGTGCCACCGCAATCGCAGTATCTATATCGTGATCGTTATAAGTCTGATCATCCCAACCTGTTTCGATTGCAAGGCTCTCATCACAATCGCGGTTCACGTATCTAGGGCCAATATGATGTAATTGAAATAGCTCAGTCGCGATAGCAACTTTCAAGTACCTGGACTAGTTATAAAAGAACCTTTTTCCCAAAGCTTGTTGGTGATTGGAAAGCTAAATTAACATTTATTTTCGCGATTATCTTTCGATTTTAGGTAAAATCACCCTTTTCTTAGTGAAATTTCTTAATTTCTTGCTCAAAACCTATAAGGACTCGAAGGCCGTGATGGGTGTCTCAAGTCCGTCAAGGATCGCAAACCATGCTCTTTACCCTAGCCAGCCAAAACACAATACACCTTACATCGGATGAATTCCGAACATATAACAAGATAGGTAACTCAACTAACTCTAAAAGGAATCTATTAATTTTAACAACCATCCCAATCCACAGTAATCCATAAGCCTCAAAGAAACCAACATCAATCTAAGTCAGGACATGCCCCCGATGATAGCCCAAAAAAAACTGAAAGATAGTCTATGACATAGCAAAACTAAAACATGAAATGAAGGTCTTCTGAAGAATGGAAACTCACCACTTCAAGCTAACTCACGAACAATCCAAGAACCACCTATCACTGCGCAGGAAAATTAAAAGTGTCTCCATTTCCTACATCACATGGGGATACAATGTTCGAAGACGGTTAGCAGAGTGAGCGCTAGTATGTAACTGAGGGAAGGGATAAAATAATTATATGATCAAGTCAATACAAAACTATTAAAAAACCAATGCACACAAACATATACATATATATAATATGTCGGGATAGGGATCAAGGCTTAGAATAAAAGTAAAACATTAGCCTGGACTGTGTAGCTCAAACCGTCATAAAAACACTCATAGGCTATATGGGTCCAGCTCCCCTACCAGAAGGGCCCCAGTGTGTGTTAGCTGTACGAATCAGAGATATAATAGAATATTAATGAATCCATGACCCTACGCCATCAATGATACATATATATAGTGTGACACAAGTACACGGTCATCAAGACAACCCTTACCCCAGAAATTATGAGTTTTCAGTATTAGTCCCTAGGGACCTACACCTTCACGGCTACACAACATAATCCCCTTTAAGCCCAATTAAAATAGTTACACATTCCCAACCATCAAGCAAGGAGTCATCTGTTAAGGCATTTACCTAATGGTATCGTCATACCAAATAAACAAGCTTGCAAGACAATGTCACCATGACAATCCAAAATATTTAGCTATCTGGGACTCTAACCCATCAGCCAATAACACTCCAAACCATTTAGCCAATTGGGATTCTAACCCATCAGAAAATAAGACTCCAACCCATTTAGCCAACTGGGACTCTAACTCACCAGCCAATAGGACTCCGATATATTTAGCCAATTGGGGCTCTAACCCGTTTAGCCAATTAGATTCCAAGGTACCAATTCAAAATCAATCCATGGCCACCAAGGCCTTTCAAAAACCAATTTATGTTCCATTAACCTTTTATGCAATTCCATAGTTTCAAAGTAGTTTTCAATGTACATGTGTCTAAGTTTTCAAGCCAATTATGTAAGTAGATTGAGGGAACAAAATTTCCAAAACCAATTCCAAATTAAAATCATCAAATTTGGGGAATCCACGACCCCATACCAATTTACCATGCCCATGCAACCCATTAGGTTTAAAACCATCAATAAAGTATAAACAATGCATATAAAAATCATGGGAATATCATTTAAACAACAATCATCCAAAACCCTCAACCCAAATTTGAAAGCCAAACCTTAAACCATATGAATAATAATTTAAACACATGCCTTAGAAAAGTAAGTTTTAGGAAAGAGATATATACCTTAAATAATCAAGCATTATCAAGAGATATCAATAGTTGAAACTTGAATGGCCAACCTTTAGAAACCTAGCTTGTTTTTGCTTTGGGGAATTTGAGAGTGTTTAAGACTTATTTGATTTGATAAAAGATAAAAATAACCCCTTTTTTCATGTTTTATGGACGTGGGGTCTAAGTGGGGAAAAAGATAATTGATCAAAGTGCCCTTAATAAAAATACTACAAAAATTACCGCCAGTCGTACGGGTCACCTTACGACTCGTAAAGACTTACTACGTGTATTACCCTTGACTCATTGTCTGGGGAGTGTTCAAAGGCACCCCCAATGTTGACCCTAAGAGTCGTACCTCACGACTCGTAGTCCATCCTTACGACTTGTATGGTCCCATCATAGTCACAATAGAAGCATATGGCTACTACACTGGTGAGACTATGAGCCCCATATAACTACTCGTAATATCTCACCATGACTCGTTATATCTTAGTCGTACTCAGGTCACAAACCTTGGGTAACACACTGGTCACCCTACGATTAAGGTCCTACGACCCATAATGATACCCTATGACTCATAAGGTGAGTCTAATCTAGGCAGTAAGCTCAAAGTCAAGAAATTTTCTAGAGTAAAAAATCTGAGGTGTTACATTCTCCTCCCCGAGATCATTCGTCCCAAAATGATGAGTCAAGGCATCCATTAGCACGATTATAAGATAGAATGCAACTACAATTTCCTTTAACAAAGTTAGAAAACAAAGATGATAAGGAAAACACATACCTTAAGCCCGATTGCCTAATCCGGGGAACAAGAATGGATACTTAGACTTCATGTCCTCTTCATCTTCCCAAGTAGCTTCTTTCACCTTTTGGTTCCTCCCAAGGACCTTTACCAAAGCTATATGTTTAGTCCTCAAGCGATGGACTTGCCCATCCAAAATCTCCACCAAGACTTCCTCATAAGATAAGGAATTTGAAATACAAATATCCTCAGTAGGCACCACCAAAGAAGCATCACCCATGCACTTCCTTAACATTGAAACGTTGAAAACTAGATGAATGGAACCCAAACTCAAAGGCAAATCCAACTCATAAGCAATATTACCCTCTCTCCTCAAAATCAAGTATAAACCCACACACCGAGGAATAAGCTTCCATTTCTTTCCAAACCTCATCACTCCCTCCATGAGAGACACCTTAAAAAATACCTAATCACCAACATCAAACTCTAACTCTCTTTGCCTCACATACGCATAGGACTTTTGCCAACTTTGAGCAGCCTTAACTCTATCCCGAATAACCTTCACCTTCTCTATGGCTTGGTGAACTAAGTCCGGATCAAACAACCTAGTCTAACAAACTTTGAACCACCCAATAGGAGACTTACACCTCCTACCATACAAAGCCTTGAATGGAGCCATCTGAATACCCGAGTGATAGCTCTTATTATATACAAACTCTATGTGAGGCAAATGGTCAACCCAGCTACCACTAAAGTCAATTATACAAGCCCTTAGCATATCCTCCAGAGTCTGAATAGTCCTCTACACTTGTCCATCCATTTGAGGGTGGAAAGCGGTGCTAAGGTTCACCCATATGCCCAAACCTTGCTGAAATGTATGCCAAAAGCGAGAAGAGAACTGCGTACCTTGATTCGAAACAATAGAAACTGGAGTACCATGCAACTTAACTATCTCCTGAATAAACAATTTTGCATAATCCTCTCAAGTGTAAGTAGTCCTCATAAGCAAGAAATGAGTCGACTTAGTCATCCTATCCACAATGACCCAAATTAAATCAAACTGATGGCGAGACCACGAAAGACCAGTGATGAAATCCATATTGATCACTTCATATTTCCATATGGGCAACTCAATCTCTTGAGACATACCATCGGGCCTCAAGTGTTCCACTTTCACTTGCTGGCATACCATACATTTAGCCATAAAATTGGCCACATCCCTCTTCATGTTGTTCCACTAATAAATTTTCATCAAATTGTGATACATCTTTGTCGAAGTAGGGTGAACTATATACCGAGGCTCATGAACCTCAATCAAAACTCTTTCCTGTGGCCCATCGACATTGGAAACATACAATCTACCTTGGTACCTGAAGATACCATCTCCACAAATATCAAATGCCATGACTTCCTGCTGACCTGCATCAGCCTTAATCTGCATCAAGATAGGATCCAAAACCTGTTTCTCTTTTACCCCTTCACCAAAAGATGATTTCACCACCTCTTGTACAATCACACCTCCATCCTCAGAATCCTAGTGACGAAAATCCAAGATTAGCCAACCGGTGAATGTCCTTCACCAATCCTCTCTTCTCCTCATCCAAATGAGATAAGCTTCCCATAGACAACCTGCTAAGAGCATCAACAACCACATTAGCCTTACTTGGATGATAATGAAGACTCATATCTTAGCCCTTGAGAAACTTAAGCCATTTCATTTGCCTTAGATTCAACATCTTCTGAGTGAACATATACTGCAAGATTTTATGATCTGAGAAGATATCCACATGAATCCTATACAAATAATAGCGCCAAATCTTCAAAGCAAACACAACAACTGCCAACTCCAAATCATGAGTCGGATAATTCCTTTCATGAACTTTCAGCTGCCTAGAAGCGTAGGCCATAACCTTACCATGATGCATCAAGACACAACCCAGTCTCACACGGGATGTATCACATTACACAACAAAACCATCAGTACCCTCGAGCAGGGTTAAAACTGGTGCAGAAGTCAACTTGTCCTTCAATTTCTCAAAACTACCCTCGCAAGCATCAGACCACAAAAACTTCATCTTTTTTAAAGTCAACTTAGTCAAAGAAGTAGCAATCAAAGAAAAACACTCCACAAACCTCCTATAATACTCGACTAAACCTAAGAACCTTCGAATGTCGGTTGGAGTCATTGGTCTAGGCCACTTCTTAACCTCCTCAATTTTCTGTGGATCCACCATGATCCCCTCACTAGAAACAACGTGGCCTAGGAAGGTCATAACATTCAACTAAAATTTACACTTCGAAAACATAGCATACAGTCGCTGACCTTAAGAGTCTGCAATACTATACGAAGGTGATAGGCATGATCCTCTTCACTCTTAGAATATACCAAGATGTTATTAATAAATACAATGATGGACAAATCCAAGAATGACCTAAACACCTGATTTATTAAGTCCATAAATATCGCTAGAGCATTAGTCAACCCAAAAAACATGAATAAGAACTTGTAGTGACCATACCGGGTATGAAGAGCAGTCTTAGGGATATCCATCTCCCAAATCTGCAACTGATGATAACCCAACCAAAGATTAATCTTTGAAAAACATGTAGCATCCTGAAGCTGGTCAAAGAGATCATCCATCCTAGGAAGAGGATATTTATTCTTCACCATCACCTTACTCAACTGACGATAATCAATACATATTCGAAGAAAACTATCCTTTTTACGCGCGAAGAGAATAGGGGCACCCCATGGAGAAATAATAGGGTTGATGAAACCCTTATCAAGAAGATTCTTTAACTGCTTCTTAAGTTTTTTCAACTCAACCGGAGCTATTTTGTAAGGAGTGATAGAGATATGATGGGTATTCGGTAGAAGATCAATTCTAAAGTCTAGTTCCCTATCGGGAGAAATACCAGGAAGATTATTGGAAAACACTTCAGGAAAATCATTAACCACAGGGACAGATTGCATAGAGGGAACCTCAGAACTAGAATCTTTAACCCAAACTAGATGATATAGACACCTCTTGGAAATCAACTTTTGGGCTCTAAGATAAGAAATAAACCTTCCCTTAGGTACTAGGGAACTCCCTTCCCACTAAATTATTGATTCATTCAAGAATTGGAAACTGACCTTATGGGTCCAAAAATCTAAAGAAGCATAGAATGAGTGAAGCCAATCCATACCCAATATCACATCAAAATCTAACATATCCAACGCTATCATACCTACCAATGTCTCCCTACCACAGATAGATACCACACAACCCCTATAGAACCTTCTAACTAAAATAGAATCACACAACATGGTAGACACAAAAAAGGAATCAGAAATACTCTTAGGACCAAAATCAAAATGAACAACCACATAAGGGTCATATAAGAAATAGTAGATCCTGGATCAAGCACACAATATACATCACTAGAGAAAAGCTATAATGTACTAGTAATGACATCAGGAGACAACTCATATTCCTGATGGGTGGCAAGAGCATAAAGATGATTTTGACTAGTTTTGGTACTAGAAATAGCACCCTTTGACGCAGGAGCTGAAAAGAGTAGAAATTGGAACAATATTAGCCCCAGTAGCAATCCTAGCTAAAGGACACTCCCATTATAAGTGACCAAGCTGACCACACCTATAACACTGATTCCTCTCCTCCTTACACTACCACGATGCAACTACCAACAGAATCTACAAGGACGATAAGATGGAGTTGACTGGGCTCCACTAGCCTGAGACTGGGCACCCTATGCCTTAAACTCTCTGTTCATTTAAAAATGATGATCATCGGAAAACTTCAGATCTGGAGCACTAGCCATAGAGTAAGAACTAGAATTTCCCCATTTCTTCTTAGACCACTGCCTACCATCTCTACCACTATTCTATTAGCCTTCACCTTGCTCAGAATACCTAAATTTTTTACTCTGCCTTTCCCCTATCTTGCTTGTTTTTTTTCTCTCCTTAAATTATATATACCACCAGCCTAAAAGACACCAACTCCATATCATTAATCGAACAACTGATTAAACTTCAAGGCATACTCATTCACATTCACTTTTTCCTGCCTTAAGTTCTCAAACTCCTCATCTTCAGCCTCCCTCAACTCCTGAGGAAAAAAATGATCAAGGAAAGCACCAAAAAACTTATCTCACATAGCCTGCTCAGCATCATCACCCTTTGATTGCTCCGACTCCTCATACCACTAATATACCACATCCTTCAACTAATTTATGGCAAACTCCACACCCTTCATATCAGTAGCATGCATCACCTTGAATATCTTTTCCATCTCATCAATAAACCCTTGAGGATCCTCCTCAACCTTAGAGCCAGTAAAGATCGGATGACTTAACCTCATAAATTGCCCAACACTAGTGAACTCAAAAGATGGAGAAACAAAACAAACACGGTCAGGCTGATAAGACTGAGAAGTCACTAACTGAGTCAGCAAATAAATAGATCGATAGAGTTCGCCATTAGAAATGTCTCTTTAGGGTGGTAGGGCATGAACATCATCAGCTCGAGAAGCTCGAAGAGGACAGGTAGAGATCGGTGGAACTTCACGTGGGGAGTTAAGAGCAGGGACCCTAGACAATTTTTATACTCCATAAGTAGAATTAGTTCCATCCACAATGTCATCAAGTGAGACAAAGGAGATTCCATAAGCATCAGATCTTCAAACGGTATAATCTAAAATACAAACAAATAAAATTAGAGGATATCTCAAGACCTTAGACTCTATAGCCCAAAAATAGATCACAATGAAGGGAAAATATTCCTAAATGCCTCGTTGCCTCGACCTTATAAGTGTGGTGCACTATACAACCATAAAAGAGACTTAATTTGACACGACATTATGAACACCCAATAACCATGAACCTAGGCTCTGATACCAAGCTTGTCACGACCAAAACTAGGGCTTGGCCGTGAAGGGTATCTCAAATCCATCGAGGATTAGAGACCACCCTCTTTACCCTAGACAACCATAACACAATACACCTTATAGCAGATGAATTTAGAATATATAACAAGATAGGTAACTCAACTAACTCAAAAGGGAGTCTATGAATTTTAACAACCATCCAAATCCACAGTAATCCACAAGCCTCTAAGAAACCAAAATCAATCTAAGTCAGGACATGCCTCTGACGATAGCTGAAAAGAAATGAAAGATAGTCTATGACATAACAAAACCAAAATATAAAATGAGGGTCTTTCAAAAAATGGAAGATCACCACTTCAAGCTGACTCGCGAGCAATCTAAGAACCACCTATCATTGTGCAGTAAAAGAAGAAGTGTCTTCATTCCCTGTATCGTATGGGGATACAACATCCAGAGATAGTTAGTAGGGTGAGCGCTAGTATGTAACTAAGGGAAGGGATAAAATAATTATATGATCAAGTCAGTCCAAAACTATTCAAAAACCAGTTCACATAAATATATACATATATATATAATATGTCAGGAGAAGAAATGAGGCTTAGCATGAAAGTAAAACATTATCCTAGACTGTGTAGCTCAAATCAACATAAAAACACCCACAATCTATATAGGTCTGGATCCCACCATCCGAAGGGCTCTAGTGCATATTAGCCGCATGAACCAGAGATATCATAGAAGGCTGGGAAATCCATGATCCTACACCATCAATGATACATATATATATAGTGTGTGTGACACAAGCACACGGTCATCAATACCAACCCTTACGCTGAAAAATATGAGTTTCCAGTATCAAGTCCTCGGTACCTCCACTTTCACGACTTCGCTATATAACCTCTTTTAATCCTAATTAAAATAGATACACATTCCCAACCATCAAGAAAGGAGTCTTTCATTAAGGCATTTATTGAATGTTATCACCGTACCAAATAAACAAGTTTGCAAGTCAATGCTACCATGCCAATCCAAACTATTAGCTATCTGAGACTCTAACCTATCAGCCAATAGGACTTCAACCCATCTATCCAACTGAAACTCTAACCCATCAGATAATAGGACTCTAACCCATTTAGCAAACTAGTATTATAACCCACCAGCCAATAGGACTCTACTATATTTAGTTAATTGGGACTCTAATTCGTTTACCCAGTTGGAGTCCAAGGTCCCAATTCAAAATCAATCCTTGGCCACAAAGGCATTTCAAAAGTCAATTTATATTCCACTAACCTTTTATGCAATACCATATTTTCAAAGCAGTTTTCAAAGTACATATATCCAAGTTTTCAAGCCAATTATGAAAGTGGGCTGAGGGAACAAATTTCCAAAACTAATTCCAATTTGAAATCATCAAATTTGGGGAATCCACGACCGCCATTCCAATTTACCATGCCCATACACCCCACTAATTTTAAAACCATTAGTACATACAAAAAATCATGGGAATATCATTTAAACAACAATCTTCCAAAACCCTCAACCCAAATTCCTAAGCCAAATATTAAATCACATGAATAATAATTTAAACACATGACTTAGCAAAATAAATTTTAGGAAAGAGACACATGCCTTAGATAATCAAGAATTTTGGAGAGAAATCAATAGTTGAATACTGAGTGGCCAACCTTTAGAAACCCTAAGTTATTTTTGCTTTGGGGAATTTAAGAGTGTTTAAGACTTGTTTGATTTGATAAAAGATGAAAATAACCCCTTTTAGGTGTTTTATGGATGTGGGGTCTTAGTGGAGAAAAAGGAAATTGACCAAAGTTCCCTTAATAAAAATACTGAAAAAATATTATCGATCGTTATGGGTCACCTTACGACTCATAACGACTGACTAAAAGTCATCCCCTTAACTCGTAGTTTGGGCAGTGTCCTAAGGAACCCCCACTTTTGAATCTACGAGTCATACCTCACGACTTATAGTCCATTCTTACAACTCGTAGGGTCCAACAGAAAATAAAGGCCATTGCACTGGTGAGACTACTAGTCCCACATTATGACTCCTAATGTCTCACCATGAATCATTATATCTTAATTGTACCCAGGTTAAAATATTTGGGTAACACACTAGTCTCCCTATGATTAGGGTCCTACAACCCGTAATGACACCCTACGACTCATAAGGTGAGTCATAATCTGCGCAGTATGCTCAAAGTCAAGAAATTTTTTAGAGGCAAAAATTTGGGGTGTTACAAAACCCAAAACCTTTAGGGCTTGATTTTAGCCCAAATATAGCTTGGTTTTCACCCATTTTTTAGGATAATTATTCCTTGAGCTTGATATTATGTTGGGTTAGTTTCAAAAATGCAATTTTCGTAAGTGTGACCCATTAGGGTTTTGGTGTGATTTTTGGACCCAAAGCACAATGGTGCAATATGGTTTTCATTATTTTGTATTGATGAGTATAATGTATTTTTGATAGATTGGAATCTTGGGGAGGCTTCTCAGAAGGAAAAACGGTAGTTTAGCGGTTCATTAAACTTTCTCTAGCGTCAAGGTACGCTAGGTTTATCCCTTGTCAAATTGAGCTATCACATAGTGTTCTTATGATATTATGTTAGATTGGGATGGATTTTAGGTGTTGGGTTGATGAAATGCAAGACTTAGGTTAGTTGAACTATTTAGGCTATTTTAAAATCGTAGAGTTGAAATACTTGACTTATTTTCTTATGCCTTAGGTGAATTGGACTTCATTACTCATGTTTAGCATGAGAATGACTTAAATTATCCAAGTTAGGTAAAAATTCTCTAGTTACTCATGCTTAGGTTAAATTTGCCTTAGTTGCTTACACTAATGAAGGTTGCCTTAGTTTCTATTTGACTTAATTAAAGAGCTTGAGATGAATCTCTACCTTCGGGTTAATTATATTTAGAAGTAGACTCTTTGACCCACCTTAAGACAAGATTGATGATTAGTTCTCTTGAAATCCTTATATGCTTGTTGAATGCATAGAGAATGCCAGGCAATTTTAAGGAACCTTGGTAATTAATTATGGTGATAATACATTAGAAGTAATGACCATGGACTAATTGTTTAGATTGTGGTTATCTTACGATGAGCTATGGATCATGATATGATAAGTTAGTGAAAATGCTCTGGATTTCTTTATGAATATGCTATAGATCATACTTCGGTAACTATCGATGATTCAAATGATAAACTATATTTTATGCTAATAGTAAGCCATTGAATATACTATTGATAAGTCATTTCTCATAATATTGATTATGATTATGATCATACTAATAAATTATATTAGTAATCATGCTATAAAACATTTCTATTGATGATACTAGCAATTATGCCATGAACTATGTTAGAAGTCATGCTTATTGATTATATGGAAATTTATGCTATTAATTATGCTTGAAATCATGATGCTTGATTATATGAACACTTATGCTATTAATTTTGTCACCGACTATGATGATATGGCTATCGGTTCGAGTCTAAATATTATGATTATAATAATATATTGATACTTGACATGGTCAAAGGATGATTATGATAATATACTAATACTCGACAAGGCCGGAGGATGATTATGATGTCATATTGATAACCGTCTAGGCCGAAGAATGATTGTGATTATATATTGATACCCGACAAGATCGAAGGATGATTATAATGATATATTGATATCCATCAAGTCCGAAAGATGTTTATGATGATGCATTGATACTCAACAAGTCCAGAAGATGGTTACTTTGATGTGCTTATATGTACATCTACCGGTTTTAGTCCAGCTATGCCCTATGTTTGTCTATTATATATATATACACATACTTACTTATATGTAGTTGGGTATGATGTCTATATTAGAGATATCGAATATAGCCCAAAAGTAGTAAAAATGATAATTAGTGAACTTGTGAGAACTAGTCATAATTGTTGATTAGTGATAAACGGTTATAAAATGGCATAGTTGATTATTAGTGATAAATAAGGATTAATGGTGGATATTGTTTAAGTGATTAATCATGACTAGTTGATAACCGAGGATTAGTAAATAAATGATGTTAGTTGGTAAATAATGACTAGAGGTTACATGATGACTAGTAATCAAATGGATTAGTTAATATGAGATAGTTAGCTAGTAAATGGTGTCTAGTGAGTATCGATGATAAGGCTATTAAAAATGGTAATATTATGGAATGTGTGTACATTGTGGAATGATGATACAATTATCAAATATTGGTAAGTTGTGGAATGATGGTTAAATAACGAGTTGGTTATTTGTAATCGATGAATGGTTTCTTTATTCTATCTTTGAGTGTACTCTCCAGGCATATGGGAGTTTGTGATGAGTTATTTACTTTCCACAGCAATTGGTGTATGGGAGCCAATTTTATAGTTTCTGATTGTTTGTATTATTTCTTGTGATGCATTATTATTCTGACTTATTTACTTATATTGCATGACGATGTTGGCATGTATTGATGCCTAATGTTCTATTGTTATCCCGATTAAATTACTTCTTATGTACAACAATATTGATAATGATTTAGATTCGTTTTTGTACCCTGACGTAGTTTTGTTATCTTAAATTTTATCATACTTATATCATGATCTAGCTTAGTCGACCGATGATGCCTACTGAGTATCAGTTCTTTGGTACTCATACTACACTTCTGTAATTTTTTGGTGTAGATTTAATACTAGCTATCATCATTGATTATTGATCATGTTGTGTTGATTATCTGGAGATAGGGTGAGCTTTTAGAGTCAGAGATACCTATTTCCTTCTATTTTTAGATATTCAATCTTTTGTTATCATGACAGATGTTGTTAACTATTCTAAGTCTTTGAGTTATATTATTATTAAATGCTCCTGTATTGGCTCTACTAGGTCATGTGAAGGTATCTTGTATTGACTATTTTATTTTTTTAGAACACTTTACTTATTTATAAGTTTGTTGTTCATTTTCGCCTATGATTGGGCATTTTCCACCAAGTTAACCCACTGTATTTAACTTTGGGTTACGATTCGACTTACCTACTGAAGGGTTAGAGTAGGTGCCATCATGACTCGTAAATTGGGTCATGAAAACTAAGGATATAGCTTCAGTGAAGGTTCTTTGGAGAAATCAAAAGGTGGAAGAGGACACATGGGAAGCTGAGGAAGATATGAAAGCCAAGTACTCGTTTCTATTCCCGTGTTGGATGAAAGTGCTTGAGGTATGAGTTTCGTTTCCCTTTTGAATCTACCATTTGTTCTAATGTATTCCTACTATTATCATGTAAATATCCTAACTCCTTATTTGGGGATGAATGATCCAAATGGGGGGATAATGTAAGACCCAGCAAAATTTCAACGAATTTATTTTTTACCCTTCTAGGTGCGTAATGTCAATCTTTGACTTGAATTATACTAAGGGGTGTTAAAAGGGTTTTTTGGGAAACTTTCAGAATTTTTGGAAGGAGCTCGGGACCATTTTGGGACCCGAGGCAGTAATCCTCGGCGATAATAGCGTGCCACGCCATTTAGCCTCTGCGATAAGGGCGTTGCACGGAGGCTAATATCTATAGTAGCGGTGTGCCACGTCGCTATGTAAAAATCCACCATCTTTTATATTTTCACTTGGGGTGAGGGATTTTTTTATCCTTTTATCCCTTGCATAATTTTTAAACACCAAATAAACCCCTTTCATTCAGTTTTCAAAGATCAAACACTACTATTCTCTTCTTTAACTCCCAACCCAAGAAAGCTCAAGGATTTTTTCAAGAAATCATTACTCCGGCTCCAAACTCTGAATTTCTTTCAATTTTTTCTATATTTCAGATATTTTTCTCTTCCTTAATTTGAATTTTACATTATCACATATAGTTAATCATTATTCATGCGATCTTAATTGTTGGGTTTGAAATTGGGTTGAAGGTTTTTTATGGTATTACTTGAATTATATTTTTCATAATTTAAATGTGTTGTTTATACTTTAATTGATGGGTTTTTGGGGCTATTACCCTCCTGGACTAAATTTTAGCATATTTTTATCAATCTTTTTAGCTGAAGAAAAACCTTTGGCGTGGGTCCCATTTTATGTAAAAAGGTTCCACGTCAGCACAAAAGGGTGACAAAGTGTGCTAAAATTGAGTTCAGGGGGTAATAGGACCCCTATGCAGCTAGAGTGTGTCGTAGAACTTTGGTCATAGTTCAGGGGGGTACTGAATGCTTGTCTCTTCTTTTTTTCAACTAATGTCTTCTCCTTCCAATTTCCAAAGCTTCCATAATTAACATTTAAACTTGAAAATAATAACCACTCCATCTTTTTTGTGCTATTATAACTGTAGTGGGTTTAGAAATGTAAGTTGATCATAATTATTTGAATTTATTTGGTTAGTTATTTTTTATCCTCTAGTTTCATACGAAAATAAATAATTTTTATAATTGCTTATGATTTCTTTTACTAAAATTTCATTATTCTTAGCTCACTTTAATATTGATTTCTTCCGCCATTATAATTCAGTAATCCAATGAAATTCCATCACTTTTTTGGTCGTTCGAAAATACCTTATCACCAAAAAAATAATGACTAACATACCATCTCTTTTTTACCTTTTTTTAATCTCTTTATCATTTTTATTGAAAAATAAACATCTTGCAAGCCTTCTGCTTTCTCTATTTATAGACTGAATGAATCCTTTACAATCTACACGTTTTTAACATTAGTCTACTTTACAAAAAAAATCTTCTAATGAGACAAAAACCATTAATACCTAGGCTAATATTAGTCAAAAAGCCTAATGCCTAGAAAGTATAAAAAAGTCTACAATAATTACATCTTTTACGTAAAGACTAAAGAAAAATCTATCATAAATAATTCAATATCTTGTCTCCGTATCTGCTGCTTTTCCATATCTCCATTATTGTTCTGGTCTTATCTTTCCAGCTGGCGTTCTTATCTTTTATTCTAGCTGAACTGCTGGGACATCATTATCTCCTCCATTACATTTTGAACATCTGTGATCTGGATATTTATGTCCAATAGTCTTGCAGTATCTGGTCAATAATTCTTCCGAAATAAATTTTTCTCTGATAGCTCTGGCAATAGGTTCTGTTTCTGGTTTAAGCAACGTGATAATCCATTGCCTAATAGTTTCCATATCTGTTTCTCGTAACTCTTTTGAATTTGAATATATTAATACATGATCTCTTGAATAGTAGTTCCATATGGGATTTTGTTTGCAATATGTATTTGCTAGCTCTTGTAAAATTGTAGATAATCCGATAATCCTCTTGTTTGCATAAAATTTTGGTATCTCGATTCTAGGTATCTCTGGTTGTGAAATAATATCTTGTGGTATAATCATATCTCGTGTCATTCCTATCTTCACAACTTGTATAGGTTTTTTAACTTCATCAAATAATATCTCTGCTGGTGCCGCGTAAATTTTTATAAAGAACAAGGTACCTTTGGTTATTCTTTTAAAAATGATAAATGCTTCATATATTTCTGGTATAGTGGATATCTCAGTTCCGTCCGTGGTATATACAGTACTAAGTAGTCCATATTCGTAGCAAGTTTTAACTATGTTTGGTTTGGTTTTAGGTAAGCCAATTAGTTTATTATATCCGGTCAATCTCTGGGTTATATAGTTTGTATCTGGTTCTTGGACATTTGTAGCTTTGGGGTTGCTATTTAAAAAGGTTTGTATATTGTAGATATTTTCTATGTATTTTTGGGATGTGTAGTTATAAACTTTTTTATCTTGGTTCAGACTATCTCGGTATGTGGTAATTTGTGGGGGTATGAACATGGGATCTTTTGATGTATTTGGGGTATATGGTTTTTCAAATATTTTATTCATATTCATGTTCTGGTATCTTGGTCGACTAGCTCCTTTGCTTGTACCTGCGGAAGTAGATAGATAAACGTTATGGGTTTTATGGAGTATCCCAACGTCTCCTTCTAGCTCTGGAAGTTTAATGTCTTCCGATCGACATAGCTCTGCACACTGCTGAGTTAGCTGATTTGTAGCTATAGACTTCAGTTTACCTTCATTAGTCTTTAGCTTTTCTATCTCATTACCCATACTGTCCACTTTTATTGAAAGCGTAGTTAGGGTGTTGAGTATCTTTTCTAGAGTATCTTCTTCTATAAATTCAGTCTGTGTAGCTTTGTCTTGATATGTAATCTGCAATAACATTTTTGTTAGTACTGATTACTTCAATTGTAAATGTAAAATTTAATATATTCAATACTAGTCTCCGAATTTCTTTTGTTGTAACTGAATTTTGTATTTTCTTTGTTAGCCACCAGCGTACTTGTGTATTATCTGTTCGTACAATAAATTTGTTATATACAATATATGGCTCAAATGCTAACAAACATTTATATAATGAACATAATTCTCTTCTATTTATTTCCCATTTTATTTCTGTCTCGTTGAATGTGCCTGAGTAATATCTACAATGGTGTTCTATTTTTTCTGCTTCATATTTATATTTAAGTACTCCTCCGTAACTATATTCACTGGCATCTGTGATATAAGAATAATGACCGCCTTAGCTTTTGACGACATCATTCGAAGTCACAATGTGAAGAATCAAGCTTTGGTCACATGGAGGGCATGGGATCATACTTGGAGGGGATGTTTTTTTAGCCTACCATTGACCATACCCAAGTGTGGAAGATTGATTGGAGCCTAGAAGACTTAAGGACTCTCGAATTTGGACCACCTTTGTTGGTTCACGGTTTTGGTGCCTTTACTAAGGGCATTTCGGTCACTTAGCCTAAGGGGCATTTTGGACAATTCATATTGTCTTCCAACACACCAAGGCCGCCCCTCTCATTAAGGGTAATATGGTCTTTTTGTCTTTTTGTAATACACTATAAATAGGCCCCTTAGTCTTATTTTCACTTAGTTTTTGGTTGATGAAAAAAATGAGATTTTGAGACTCTTAAAATCCTCTCTCTTGAGAGAAGACCAACTTAGTGTAATTCTAGTATAGGGCTTGGAAAAGCTAACATTGTTCTTTGCTTGGAAACGGTAGATCTTGAGGCGAGTTCGTTCCCTTGGTGGTCACCGTAAGAGTGTGGTTTTGATTGTTACATTCATTAGGGGTTTTTGAGTTTAATATACTCTTTAGTTCTTAATCTTGTAATAATCTTGGTCTCACTATCTATCTTTATTTTTCTTGCAATCGTGTATGTGTTGTTGTAGTGGACTGTTTTGGGCCTTCGTTGGATCCGAAACTTGTATTGTTGTTGTACATCTTGTTCATCACGTTTTGTAGCTGTTTTGGTGTTGAAATACACCCTTGTATCTTGTATTCTTGTTGTTGGTAGCGAATCCGAGAGTGGTCTCCATCTTGGTCCTCAAATCCTTAAGATTAAGTGGACTGTTTTGGAGTTGTTTCGTGCTTCCCTTGCCGATCTCGTATCAATCTGCTTCTACTATATATATAAATTTTCTATTTTCATCTGGAAATTATAATTTTGGTAATTCTTTACAAAGTATTTTTATTTTTTGAACTTGTTTTTTATCTTCTTCATTATAGTTATATTCTATGTCCTTTTTTAGTTTTTTCTGTAGTGGTTTTAAGTTTTCTGCTAATTTTGGAATATATTCTCTTACTTGGTTTACTAATCCTAAAAATGATTGTAATTTCTTTTTCGTATCTAATTCTTCTTTCGAATTTATTATTTTTTGTACTATATGTTGTTGCATTTTTACTCCACTTTTATCTATTTGTATTCCTAAAAATTCTATTTGATTTTTCATAATTTCAGCTTTCTTTTTACTTAAACTTATTCCCGAATTTTCTATTATATCCGTAAATTGTTCTAATAATTTTAAATGTTCTTCTTTGGTCTTTGTATATAATAGTATATCGTCTATGTATACTATACAATTAGGTAGTTGTTTAAAATAACTATCCATAAAATGTTGATATCTACCTGGTGCATTTTTATATCCAAATGGTAGTACATTCCATTCATAAAATCCTTGTGGTACCGTAAATGCGGTTAATTCCTTAGATTCTTCTTCTAACTTTAGATGGTAAAATCCTGATTTGCAATCAAATTTACTAAAATAATTATATCCTTGTATTTATCTTATTTTTAATATCTTATTTGGTATTGGGTAATTATAAGTTATTGTTTTTGCATTTAAATTTCTATAATCAATAACCATTCTACTTTTTCCTCTTTTTTGTTCACTATGTTTATTTACTATAAATGCTGGGCTATTATGTTTGCTATTACTTTTTTGTATATATTGTTTTTCTAATAATTCATCTATATGCATTTTAAATTCTTTTAAATCATCAAAATTATATGTTAATGGTTTCTGGGTTATTATGCTATTTTTATCTATTAATTCAATTTTTATAGTAGTTTTATGTTTTTCCCATCCTTTTAATGGATCTTCACTATATAATTGTTCTAATTTTTTCTTAATTATTTCTATCTTATTTATTGAAAATATAGTTATTTCTGTTTTATTTATCGAAAATACAACTAATTCTATTGTATCTTCAGTATTTTTTATATTTTCTAACTTTTGTGTAATTTTTTCACTTCCTTTTATCCAATCAGTTTTCTTTCTTATTTTATTATTAACTCTTTTTGCTCTTACTTTTTGTTTACATGGTGTTGTAAACCACCAGTCTGTTCTAGTTATTATATGTGGGTATAATTTATCTAGAAACGGCATTCCTAAAAGTATATCTTTTTATGGTAGTTCATAATTATAAATTTCTTCTATTGTTAATATTTTATCTCATACTTGTATTTTTACATTCTTAGCTTTATAAGTAATTAAGCTTCCTTCGTTATTAAATCCTTTAACTATTATTGGTGTTTTCAATTTATCCCATTTACTTTCTGGTAAACAATTATATCTACATAAATTAGCTTCTGCTCCTGTATCTATCATAGGCGTATAATATCTATTGTAATATCCTTCTACTACTATCTTCATTAATACATATATTTTCATTTTATGTTAATGCTCTTCTTAAGAATAATTTCTCTCTGTTATATGTTATAGTTAATTGTGTATGTTCTATATTATATGGTTTTACTTGTTCTAGCCATTTTATTCCTAATATTATGTCTGTTTTTTGCATTTCTTCTTTTACTTCAAATTCTATTTTTATTTTTCTTATTCCTATTATTATTTCTTTTTCTGCTATATTTTTAGTATTTATTAAGCTTCTTGGTAGATCTGGGCATATATTATTGTCGGTTTTTATTTCTTCATTTTTTACTAGATATTTTGCTATATAATTTTCTTCTTGTCCTGTATTTAAGAGTATTAAATATTCTTTTTCATTTACCTTTCCTGTTATGTAATAATGGTTTGAATTATCCATTGAACTTGTTTCATAACTTATTCTTTTTGATGAGCTTGATGATTTTGGTTTATCATAAGCTGTTCTTTTTGGTTTACTTATCCTATCATTTATTATTTCTAGATTTTCTTCTACATCTATGTCTCTATAGCTATAATCATTATAGTCTACCGTTTTTACAAATTGTTCAAATGGGCTATCTATTTGTATCTTATTAATCTTATTTTTTCCCGTTATTTTATGTTTTGTTGTTAATACATATAAATTTTTGCATCTTGCTGTAAATATTTTACTTCCTGGGGTTAATTCTATTCCTGATATCTTCCAATATAATACTAGTGATTTATCTATATTTCTATCCGTTACTGCTACTGAATAATTTGCACTTATTATAAATTAAAATTTTTGGTATATTAAATTTCCTTTTATGGCAGTTATTATACTTTTTTCTATAGGTTTTATAATTCTATCATCTGCTAAATATAATTCTATTGGTGTATCTATTCCTTCTCTAAAACATGCTTTTATTAATATTTATGTACCTCCAAGGTGTACATATTTTATTGGGTCTCTACTTTTTATATCGTTTATCTCTTTATTAATTATTCTTTTTGTTACTAGTGGTATACTGGCTTTACCTTTTGCATATCTACAGTCTATTACATGCTCTTTTAGACTTACTACATAATATTCTTCCTTTTTTCTAGTAAATATATTTTTTATTGTTGGTATTTTAAATATTTTTAATACACTTAAGTCTAACTCTTTTCCTTTTATTTCATCAAATACATTGTTATCAAATATTATTTTTTGATCTGTTCCTTCTTCATTTAGATATTCTTCTTTTGTTAATATTCTTATATCTTCTTCAGTCATTTAATTCATCTAATTCACTATCTATTTCATTATCTGTTTCATTCTCTGAAATTTCATATATACTGTCTTCACTTTCTAATTCGTAATCTATGTAATCTATTTGCATATATTCTGTATTTTCTATTTTTATTTCTGATATTTGTTTATTTTTTGGGTTTTTAGGTAATTTACAATCTCTAGCTAGGTGTCCTAACTTTCCACAATTATAACAAGTACATTCTTTTATAGATTTTTTCTTTCTATACGGTCTTTTGTTTTTATAATTTTTTACATAATATCTTTTTCTTGGTTTTTTGTATTTATATTTTGATTTTTTGTATTTCTTATATTTCTTATGTCTTTTTCTTTTCTTATAATATCTTTCTTCGCATCCAAATTGAGGTGCTATTTTATCTTTGCAACATGCTAAATTTCTTATTAATGTTTTTTCCATTTTTATTTCTTCTCTGTATTTTTCACATAAGTTTTTATACCATGGTTGTAAAATTTTTATTCTTGCTCCTAAAGTATCTACTATTTTTGTTTCATCCCACCTTTTTATTATTTTTGAACTAAATGGTTCAGGTAATTTATTAAAATATAATTTTCTTATTTCTTTACTTTCTTCTATATTATATGCTCCTTTATAATAATATTCTTTAAATGCGCAAGTATATTCATCTATGTAACACATATTACATATTGCTAATTTTAACATTAAATTTCTATTTATGTCTTTCTCTTCATTTTGTTCTTCTTCTGTTGTTGTCATGCTACTAAATTCGTCTTTTATAGCTGTTTCATATTTTTTTAATAATTCTATAAGTGTTAATTTCATTATTCCTTCTGTGGGTTTGTCAGTTCTTAATATTTTTTTACTATTTTTAGTTAGATTTAAAAACCATAATTTTACTGTTCCTATTAGTGTTCTTTCTATATATTCTGGTGCATCTGTTACACTTATATTATTATCTAATAATTGTTTTGTCATATATCCTATCCATAATTGTATTGTTTTTTCTGTATCTATTACACAATCTAAGTCTAGAAAGTTATAATTTTTATTAACTATTTGTTTTGGTGTCCATTTGTCATATTCATTCTTTAGATTATATCTTTTAAACTTATTTTTATAATATGTAGGTTGCCTTATTTCTGATGTACTAGGTATTATATTTTGATCTTCTTTTTTATCAAGAGTATTTATTTCTGTGTTGATATTCTCTAAGTTTTCTTCATTAATTACTTCTTGTTTTTCATTGATTTCTAAATTTTTTGTATTTGTTAATATTTCTGTATATGTTTCACTATCTTCTGAATCATAATTGTCTGTTTCTTCAACATCTATATTATTTATTTCTAATTCCTTGTTTTTTATTTCTTTATCGTCTATTTCTAATTTTTCTTTAAATTGATTTATCTCGTTTAATAATTTTTGTTCTTTATCTTTTTCTTCTTTTTCTTTCTGTTTTTTTTCATACAGATCTTTTAACATTTGTAATTCTTTTTCTAATTCAGCAGTCCTACTATTTTTAGTTTCTTCTATTTTTCGTATTTCTTCTGTAGTTTGTTGTTTTATTTTTTCTATTTCCTTTTTTCTATCTATTTCTTCGTTTTCTCTTTCTATTCTTACCATAGCTGTCAATTTATCTTCTAATTTTAATTCTTCTTTTTCTAACATTAAATATAAATGTTCACCTATTTTCTTATATCTTCTTCCTAAATTAGAAAATACTATTCTTATTTTTAATCCTTCGTGATTTTCATATATTTTTTCGTCTATTATAAATTCTTCTTTATTCATTTTATTGTAAATAGTTCATGTTGATATATATATTCTAAACTATCTATTTGTGATTCTAAATTTGACATTTCATCTTTTTGTGCATTTATTGAGTTTTTACTAACTCCGGCAAATATTATTATAATTTAATCTTTCTATTCTTATTTTTAATTCTTTACGTTTTTCAGATATAGTTTGTTTTAGTTCTTTGTATTTTTGTATTTTATTCATTCAAACAATATTTATAGTACTTTGGTGGATATCTAAATCTAATTTTATCATAATTAAGTGGTATATGTTTCATTCTTCTAGATTTTAAATGGATTATTAATTTTGCTTCAATACTAGATATTAAGGTAATTAGGTAAGCTAATCTTTGTGGGTTTTCTTTTGTTTTATTTAGACTTATATATTCTGAATAATTACTAATTAAAGATTCTTTAATTTTTCTAAAAGCTTCTCTGTTTTTAAATGGTCTTCTCATAATTAATATTGATTAATATTGATTAACTCCATGTTAAGTAAATCCGATCTAAATTCATAAACACATAAACTCAAACATATATATATAAACAACATATATAATAAACACATAAACTCAAACATATATATATAAACTCAAACATATATATATTACTTCTCTCAAAGTCCACAATAAATATTTTTGCTTAGTTAATTAAAAAACAGGTATATATCAATGGAAAAATCTATGGAGGAACAAAGCTCAGAAATATCAAACCTACCAGAACAGGTATATTTATTTATGATTATGAATAGCTAAATTCATAATTCCCAACAATCATGATATGATAAAATAAATTCATGTTAGTTACTTTATGGTAGAATTATTCGAAGAATAATATGTTAAGAAGTTTATTAGCAAAGTGGAAACGGAGAAAAATCCCTAAGAACTATGCCATCTTAAAGGTGAAACCAATAAGGCAAGAAGCCGTGGTGGGGAGTAACCAGAGTAGAGGCGCTGTTTAAGGGAAAAGTATCCAGATTACCATGCTAATAGTGACTGAAGAACATGTTATTTAAGAATAATCTAGTATATAATAATCTAAGATGACCATATTTTATTATGAACATGGTTGAAGGAAATATTTTGAAAAAAGCAATTTTATGAAAATGAATAATAATTATTTATCTGATGTGATGATAGATAAATTCAAAATACTTATTTTGTATGCACTTAAAGATATAAAATATATAGAATCCCTTAATAAAAATATGCAAGAACTACTAAGGCTAAAACAAACAACTACAAAATATTATAATAAAATATTTAGTCAATTTTAAATGATAAATAATCTTAAAGTTTTAATCTTATATATACTTAAAGACATAGAAATTATAGATATTAAGAAAATAATATTAGAAGAAGTAATAAACTACGAAATTGAAACAATAAATGCGTTAGAACAGATATACAAAGACATTTACCCAGAAGGATATTATTCAGATCAAGACTGTGGATGTTAGAATATATAAGAAAAACTAGGGAAAACCAAAATAACCTGAATGACGAAATTAATTATAGGAATCGAATTAAAGAAATAATGGAGAATCTAAAAGAAAAGTTAATATGGATAGAAAAAAACTTAGAAAATTTAGAAAAAAGTACATGTGATAGTTTAGATAATTTAAAAAACTCACTACGAGAAGAACAACACAAGATAATAAATGACATAGAAAATCTAGAATTAGATATATACTACAGTACAGACAGGAAAAATTATTATACCAAAATTTGTAACTCTTCAATTACCACAAGATAAAATAATAAACTAAATAAATTAATGGATACATCTTACGAAAGGAATAAATCATTAAAAGAAATAGAAACTCAACTATATAGTCTATACCAAGAATATAAAAGATTACATATTACTAACGAGGATCCTAAAACACTAGATAATTTAATCACGATAATATCTAATTTAGAATATGAATTAATAAAACATCTTAAGTCAAGAAGATAAAAATGAAAATTATTCCAATCAATAATATTCATTATAAAAATAAATACATACGTATTTATTATCTAGTTGAAACTACGCACCTAATCCGCACCCCCCACGGAGACAAGATATTGAATTATTTATGATAGATTTTTCTTTAGTCTTTACGTAAAAGATGTAATTATTGTAGACTTTTTTAGACTTTCTAGGCATTAGGCTTTTTGACTAATATTAGCCTAGGTATTAATGGTTTTTGTCTCATTAGAAGATTTTTTTTGTAAAGTAGACTAATGTTAAAAACGTGTAGATTGTAAATGATTCATTCAGTCTATAAATAGAGAAAGCAGAAGGCATTGCAAAGCAAGCCTTCATGCGTTGAAGCAAATATTCTCTCAAAGTCCACAATAAATATTTTTTAGTTAATTAAAAAACAGGTATATATCAATGGAAAAATCTATGGAGGAACAAAGCTCAGAAATATCAAACCTACCAGAACAGGTATATTTATTTATGATTATGAATAGCTAAATTCATAATTCCCAACAATCATGATATGATAAAATAAATTCATGTTAGTTACTTTATGGTAGAATTATTCGAAGAATAATATGTTAAGAAGTTTATTAGCAAAGTGAAAATGGAGAAAAATCCCTAAGAACTATGCCATCCTAAAGGTGAAACCAATAAGGCAACAAGCCGTGGTGGGGAGTAACTAGAGTAGAGGCGCTGTTTAAGGGAAAAATATCCAGATTATCATGCTAATAGTGACCGAAGAACATGTTATTTAAGAATAATCTAGTATATAGTAATCTAAGATGACTATATTTTGTTATGTACATGGTTGAAGGGAATATTTTGAAAAAAACAATTTTATGAAAATGAATAATTATTTATCTGATGAGATGGTAGATAAATTTAAAATACTTATTTTGTATGCACTTAAAGATAAAGGAACAGATCAAAAAATAATATTTGATAACAATGTATTTGATGAAATAAAAGGAAAAGAGTTAGACTTAAGTGTAGAAAAAATATTTAAAATACCATCAATAAAAAATATATTTACTAGAAAAAAGGAAGAATATTATGTAGTAAGTCAAAAAGAGCATGTAATAGACTGTAGATATGCAAAAGTTAAAGCCAGTATACCACTAGTAACAAAAAGAATAATTAATAAAGAGATAAACGATATAAAAAGTAGAGAC
Source organism: Capsicum pubescens (assembly GCA_030864215.1). NCBI lineage: Eukaryota > Viridiplantae > Streptophyta > Magnoliopsida > Solanales > Solanaceae > Capsicum > Capsicum pubescens. The sequence goes on from CM061546.1 coordinate 187,631,368, forward strand.
CCAATAAAATATGTACACCTTGGAGGTACAGAAATATTAATAAAAGCATATTTTAGAGAAGGAATAGATACACCAATAGAATTATATTTAGCAGATGATAGAATTATAAAACCTATAGAAAAAAGTATAATAAATGCCATAAAAGAAATTTAATATATCAAAAATTTAAATTTATAATAAGTGCAAATTATTCAGTAGCAGTAACGGATAGAAATATAGATAAATCACTAGTATTATATTGGAAGATATCAGGAATAGAATTAACCCCAGGAAGTAAAATATTTACAGCAAGATGCAAAAATTTATATGTATTAACAACAAAACATAAAATAACGAGAAAAAATAAGATTAATAAGATACAAATAGATAGCCCATTTGAACAATTTGTAAAAACGATAGACTATAATGATTATAGCTATAGAGACATAGATGTAGAAGAAAATCTAGAAATAATAAATGATAGGATAAGTACAACAAAAAGAACAGCTTATGATAAACCAGAATCATCAAGCTCATCAAAAAGAATAAGTTATGAAACAAGTTCAATGGATAATTCAAACCATTATTACATAACAGGAAAGGTAAATGAAAAAGAATATTTAATACTCTTAAATACAGGACAAGAAGAAAATTATATAGCAAAATATCTAGTAAAAAATGAAGAAATAAAAACCGACAATAATATATGCCCAGATCTACCAAGAAGCTTAATAAATACTAAAAATATAGCAGAAAAAGAAATAATAATAGGAATAAGAAAAAGAAAAATAGAATTTGAAGTAAAAGAAGAAATGCAAAAAACAGACATAATATTAGGAATAAAATGGCTAGAACAAGTAAAACCATATAATATAGAACATACACAATTAACTATAACATATAACAGAGAGAAATTATTCTTAAGAAGAGCATTAACATAAAATGAAAATATATGTATTAATGAAGATAGTAGTAGAAGGATATTACAATAGATATTATACGCCTATGATAGATACAGGAGCAGAAGCTAATTTATGTAGATATAATTGTTTACCAGAAAGTAAATGGGATAAATTGAAAACACCAATAATAGTTAAAGGATTTAATAACGAAGGAAGCTTAATTACTTATAAAGCTAAGAATGTAAAAATACAAGTATGGGATAAAATATTAACAATAGAAGAAATTTATAATTATGAACTAACATCAAAAGATATACTTTTAGGAATGCCGTTTCTAGATAAATTATACCCACATATAATAACTAGAACAGACTGGTGGTTTACAACACCATGTAAACAAAAAGTAAGAGCAAAAAGAGTTAATAATAAAATAAGAAAGAAAACTGATTGGATAAAAGGAAGTGAAAAAATTACACAAAAGTTAGAAAATATAAAAAATACTGAAGATACAATAGAATTAGTTGTATTTTCGATAAATAAAACAGAAATAACTATATTTTCAATAAATAAGATAGAAATAATTAAGAAAAAAATAGAACAATTATATAGTGAAGATCCATTAAAAGGATGGGAAAAACATAAAACTACTATAAAAATTGAATTAATAGATAAAAATAGCATAATAACCCAGAAACCATTAACATATAATTTTGATGATTTAAAAGAATTTAAAATGCATATAGATGAATTATTAGAAAAACAATATATACAAAAAAGTAATAGCAAACATAATAGCCCAGCATTTATAGTAAATAAACATAGTGAACAAAAAAGAGGAAAAAGTAGAATGGTTATTGATTATAGAAATTTAAATGCAAAAACAATAACTTATAATTACCCAATACCAAATAAGATATTAAAAATAAGACAAATACAAGGATATAATTATTTTAGTAAATTTGATTGCAAATCAGGATTTTACCATCTAAAGTTAGAAGAAAAATCTAAGGAATTAACCGCATTTACGGTACCACAAGGATTTTATGAATGGAATGTACTACCATTTGGATATAAAAATGCACCAGGTAGATATCAACATTTTATGGATAGATATTTTAAACAACTACCTAATTGTATAGTATACATAGACGATATACTATTATATACAAAGACCAAAGAAGAACATTTAAAATTATTAGAACAATTTACGGATATAATAGAAAATTCGGGAATAAGTTTAAGTAAAAAGAAAGCTGAAATTATGAAAAATCAAATAGAATTTTTAGGAATACAAATAGATAAAAGTGGAGTAAAAATGCAACAACATATAGTACAAAAAATAATAAATTCGAAAGAAGAATTAGATACGAAAAAGAAATTACAATCATTTTTAGGATTAGTAAACCAAGTAAGAGAATATATTCCAAAATTAGCAGAAAACTTAAAAGCACTACAGAAAAAACTAAAAAAGGACATAGAATATAACTATAATGAAGAAGATAAAAAACAAGTTCAAAAAATAAAAATACTTTGTAAAGAATTACCAAAATTACAATTTCCAGATGAAAATAGAAAATTTATATATATAGTAGAAGCAGATGCCAGTGAATATAGTTACGGAGGAGTACTTAAATATAAATATGAAGCAGAAAAAATAGAACATCATTGTAGATATTACTCAGGCACATTCAACGAGACAGAAATAAAATGAGAAATAAATAAAAGAGAATTATGTTTATTATATAAATGTTTGTTAGCATTTGAGCCATATATTGTATATAACAAATTTATTGTACGAACAGATAATACACAAGTACGCTGGTGGCTAACAAAGAAAATACAAAATTCAGTTACAACAAAAGAAATTCGGAGACTAGTATTGAATATATTAAATTTTACATTTACAATTGAAGTAATTAGTACTAACAAAAATGTTATTGCAGATTATATATCAAGACAAAGCTACACAGACTGATATTATAGAAGAAGATACTCTAGAAAAGATACTCAACACCCTAACTACGCTTTCAATAAAAGTGGACAGTATGGGTAATGAGATAGAAAAGCTAAAGACTAATGAAGGTAAACTGAAGTCTATAGCTACAAATCAGCTAACTCAGCAGTGTGCAGAGCTATGTCGATCGGAGGACATTAAAATTCCAGAGCTAGAAGGAGACGTTGGGATACTCCATAAAACCCATAACGTTTATCTATCTACTTCCGCAGGTACAAGCAAAGGAGCTAGTCGACCAAGATACCAGAACATGAATATGAATAAAATATTTGAAAAACCATATACCCCAAATACATCAAAAGATCCCATGTTCATACCCCCACAAATTACCACATACCGAGATAGTCTGAACCAAGATAAAAAAGTTTATAACTACACATCCCAAAAATACATAGAAAATATCTACAATATACAAACCTTTTTAAATAGCAACCCCAAAGCTACAAATGTCCAAGAACCAGATACAAACTATATAACCCAGAGATTGACCGGATATAATAAACTAATTGCCTTACCTAAAACCAAACCAAACATAGTTAAAACTTGCTACGAATATTGACTACTTAGTACTGTATATACCACGGACGGAACTGAGATATCCACTATACCAGAAATATATGAAGCATTTATCATTTTTAAAATAATAACCAAAGGTACCTTGTTCTTTATAAAAATTTACGCGGCACCAGCAGAGATATTATTTGATGAAGTTAAAAAACCTATACATGTTGTGAAGATAGGAATGACACGAGATATGATTATACCACAAGATATTATTTCACAACCAGAGATACCTAGAATCGAGATACCAAAATTTTATGCAAACAAGAGGATTATCGGATTATCTACAATTTTACAAGAGCTAGCAAATACATATTGCAAACAAAATCCCATATGGAACTACTATTCAAGAGATCATGTATTAATATATTCAAATTCAAAAGAGTTACGAGAAACAGATATGAAAACTATTAGGCAATGGATTATCACGTTGCTTAAACCAGAAACAGAACCTATTGCCAGAGCTATCAGAGAAAAATTTATTTCGGAAGAATTATTGACCAGATACTGCAAGACTATTGGACATAAATATCCAGATCACAGATGTTCAAAATGTAAAGGAGGAGATAATGATGTCCCAGCAGTTCAGCTAGAATAAAAGATAAGAACGCCAGCTGGAAAGATAAGACCAGAACAATAATGGAGATATGGAAAAACAGCAGATACGGAGACAAGATATTGAATTATTTATGATAGATTTTTCTTTAGTCTTTACGTAAAAGATGTAATTATTGTAGACTTTTTTAGACTTTCTAGGCATTAGGCTTTTTGACTAATATTAGCCTAGGTATTAATGGTTTTTGTCTCATTAGAAGATTTTTTTTGTAAAGTAGACTAATGTTAAAAACGTGTAGATTGTAAAGGATTCATTCAGTCTATAAATATAGAAAGCAGAAGGCATTGCAAAGCAAGCCTTCATGCGTTGAAGCACAAAAAACTCTCTCTTGTCTACAAATAAATATTTTTGCTTAGTTATTAAAAAACAGGTATATTTCAATGGAAAAATCTATGGAGGAACAAAGCTCAGAAATATCAAACCTACCCGAACAGGTATATTTATTTATGATTATGAATAGCTAAATTCATAATTCCCAACAATCATGGTATGATAAAATAAACTCATGTTAGTTACTTTATAGTAGAATTATTCGAAGAATAATATGTTAAGAAGTTTATTAGCAAAGTGGAAAAGGAGAAAAATCCCTAAGAACTATGTCATCCTAAAGGTGAAACCAATAAGGCAAGAAGCCGTGGTGGGGAGTAACCAGAGTAGAGGCGTTGTTTAAGGGAAAATATCCAGATTACCATGCTAATAGTGACCGAAGAACATGTTATTTAAGAATAATCTAGTATATAGTAATCTAAGATGACCATATTTTGTTATGAACATGGTTGAAGGGAATATTTTTGAAAAAAGCAATTTTATGAAAAATGAATAATAATTATTTATCTGATGTGATGGTAGATAAATTTAAAATACTTATTTTGTATGCACTTAAAGATATAAAATATATAGAATCCCTTAATAAAAATATGCAAGAACTACTAAGGCTGAAACAAACAACTACAAAATATTATAATAAAATATTTAGTCAATTTTAAATGATAGATAATCTTAAAGTCTTAATCTTATATATACTTAGAGATATAGAAATTATAGATATTAAGAGAATAATATTAGAAAAGATATTAGACTATGAAATTGAAATTATGAATTGGATAGCACAGACCTAGATAATTACCCAGATGGATATTATTCAGATTAAAAGATGCTAGAATATATAAAGAAAATTAGAGAAAGACAAAATTGGATATATGAAGAAGTTAATTACAGAAATCAACTTGAAATAGAAAAAAGACAACTAGAAGAAAAATTACTTAAAATAAAATTAACCTTAGAAAAGGAAGATACAAGTAACAATTTATTTAATACATACGAAAAATTATTTAATACAGATAGAAAATTAGTTATACATGAACAACAAATACTAATTAGTCAGATAAAAAATATAAACCTACGCATTGAATATAGCAAAGTTAGAATAAAATACTACACAGAAATTGCTAAAATTTCAATAGGATAAAATAAATTAATGGATGCATCTTACGAAAAGAATAAATCATTAAAAGAAATAGAAACTCAACTAAATAGTTTATACCTAGAATACAAAAGATTACATATTACTAACGAGGATCCTAAAACGCTAGATAATCTAATCACGATAATATCTAATTTAGAATATGAATTAATAAAACATCTTAAGTCAAGAAGATAAAAATAAAAATTATTTCAATCAATAATATTCATTATAAAAATAAATACATACGTATTTATTATCTAGTTGAAACTACGCACCTAATCCGCACCCCCCCCACAAATGGTATCAAAGCGCAGTTAATTAAAAAATACAGAAGTAATATATATATGTTTGAGTTTATATATATATGTTTGAGTTTATGTGTTTATTATATATGTTGTTTATATATATATGTTTGAGTTTATGTGTTTATGAATTTAGATCGGATTTACTTAACATGGAGTTAATCAATATTAATCAATATTAATTATGAGAAGACCATTTAAAAACAGAGAAGCTTTTAGAAAAATTAAAGAATCTTTAATTAGTAATTATTAAGAATATATAAGTCTAAATAAAACAAAAGAAAACCCACAAAGATTAGCTTACCTAATTACCTTAATATCTAGTATTGAAGCAAAATTAATAATCCATTTAAAACCTAGAAAAATGAAACATATACCACTTAATTATGATAAAATTAGATTTAGATATCCACCAAAGTACTATAAATATTGTTTGAATGAATAAAATACAAAAATACAAAGAACTAAAACAAACTATATCTGAAAAACGTAAAGAATTAAAAATAAGAATAGAAAGATTAAATTATAATAATATTTGCCGGAGTTAGTAAAAACTCAATAAATGCACAAAAAGATGAAATATCAAATTTAGAATCACAAATAGATAGTTTAGAATATATATATCAACATGAACTATTTACAATAAAATGAATAAAGAAGAATTTATAATAGACGAAAAAATATATGAAAATCACGAAGGATTAAAAATAAGAATAGTATTTTCTAATTTAGGAAGAAGATATAAGAAAATAGGTGAACATTTATATTTAATGTTAGAAAAAGAAGAATTAAAATTAGAAGATACATTGACAGCTATGGTAAGAATAGAAAGAGAAAATGAAGAAATAGATAGAAAAAAGGAAATAGAAAAAATAAAACAACAAACTACAGAAGAAATACGAAAAATAGAAGAAACTAAAAATAGTAGGATTGCTGAATTAGAAAAAGAATTACAAATGTTAAAAGATCTGTATGAAAAAAGACAGAAAGAAAAAGAAGAAAAAGATAAAGAACAAAAATTATTAAACGAGATAAATCAATTTAAAGAAAAATTAGAAATAGACGATAAAGAAATAAAAAACGAGGAATTAGAAATAAATAATATAGATGTTGAAGAAACAAATAATTATGATTCAGAAGATAGTGAAACATATACAGAAATATTAACAAATACGAAAAATTTAGAAATCAATGAAAAACAAGAAGTAATTAATGAAGAAAATTTAGAAAATATCAACACAGAAATAAATACTCTTGATAAAAAAGAAGATCAAAATATAATACCTAGTACATCAGAAATAAGGCAACCTACATATTATAAAAATAAGTTTAAAAGATATAATCTAAAGAATGAATATGACAAATGGACACCAAAACAAATAGTTAATAAAAATTATAACTTTCTAGACTTAGATTGTGTAATAGATACAGAAAAAACAATACAATTATGGATAGGATATATGACAAAGCAATTATTAGATAATAATATAAGTGTAACAGATGCACCAGAATATATAGAAAGAACACTAATAGGAACAGTAAAATTATGGTTTTTAAATCTAATTGAAAATAGTAAAAAAATATTAAGAACTGACAAACCCACAGAAGGAATAATGAAATTAACACCTATAGAATTATTAAAAAAATATGAAACAGCTATAAAAGACGAATTTAGTAGCATGACAACAACAGAAGAAGAACAAAATGAAGAGAAAGACATAAATAGAAATTTAATGTTAAAATTAGCAATATGTAATATGTGTTACATAGATGAATATACTTGCGCATTTAAAGAATATTATTATAAAGGAGCATATAATATATAAGAAAGTAAAGAAATAAGAAAATTATATTTTAATAAATTATCTGAACCATTTAGTTCAAAAATAATAAAAAGTTGGGATGAAACAAAAATAGTAGATACTTTAGGAGCAAGAATAAAATTTTTACAACAATGGTATAGAAACTTATGTGAAAAATACAGAGAAGAATTAAAAATGGAAAAAACATTAATAAAAAATTTAGCATGTTGCAAAGATAAAATAGCACCTCAATTTGGATGCGAAGAAGATATTATAAGAAAAGAAAAAGACATAAGAAATATAAGAAATACAAAAAATCAAAATATAAATACAAAAAACCAAGAAAAAGATATTATGTAAAAAATTATAAAAACAAAAGACCATATAGAAAGAAAAAAATCTATAAAAGAATGTACTTGTTATAATTGTGGAAAGTTAGGACACCTAGCTAGAGATTGTAAATTACCTAAAAACCCAAAAAATAAACAAATATCAGAAATAAAAATAGAAAATACAGAATATATGCAAATAGATTACATAGATTACGAATTAGAAAGTGAAGACAGTATATATGAAATTTCAGAGAATGAAACAGATAATGAAATAGATAGTGAATTAGATGAATTAAATGGCTGAAGAAGATATAAAAATATTAACAAAATAAGAATATCTAAATGAAGAAGGAACAGATCAAAAAATAATATTTGATAACAATGTATTTGATGAAATAAAAGGAAAAGAGTTAGACTTAAGTGTAGAAAAAATATTTAAAATACCAACAATAAAAAATATATTTACTAGAAAAAAGGAAGAATATTATGTAGTAAGTCAAAAAGAGCATGTAATAGACTGTAGATATGCAAAAGGTAAAACCAGTGTACCACAGTAACAAAAAGAATAATTAATAAAGAGATAAACGATATAAAAAGTAGAGACCCAATAAAATATGTACACCTTGGAGGTACAAAAATATTAATAAAAGCATGTTTTAGAGAAGGAATAGATACACCAATAGAATTATATTTAGCAGATGATAGAATTATAAAACCTATAGAAAAAAGTATAATAACTGCCATAAAAGGAAATTTAATATATCAAAAATTTAAATTTATAATAAGTGCAAATTATTCAGTAGCAGTAACGGATAGAAATATAGATAAATCACTAGTATTATATTGGAAGATATCAGGAATAGAATTAACCTCAGGAAGTAGAATTATATTTAGCAGATGATAGAATTATAAAACCTATAGAAAAAAGTATAATAACTGCCATAAAAGGAAATTTAATATACCAAAAATTTAAATTTATAATAAGTGCAAATTATTCAGTAGCAGTAACGGATAGAAATATAGATAAATCACTAGTATTATATTGGAAGATATCAGGAATAGAATTAACCCCAGGAAGTAAAATATTTACAGCAAGATGCAAAAATTTATATGTATTAACAACAAAACATAAAATAACGGGAAAAAAATAAGATTAATAAGATACAAATAGATAGCCCATTTGAACAATTTGTAAAAACGATAGACTATAATGATTATAGCTATAGAGACATAGATGTAGAAGAAAATCTAGAAATAATAAATGATAGGATAAGTACAACAAAAAGAACAGATTATGATAAACCAGAATCATCAAGCTCATAAAAAAGAATAAGTTATGAAACAAGTTCAATGGATAATTCAAACCATTATTACATAACAGGAAAGGTAAATGAAAAAGAATATTTAATACTCTTAAATACATGAAAAGAAGAAAATTATATAGAAAAATATCTAGTAAAAAATGAAGAAATAAAAACCGACAATAATATATGCCCAGATCTACCAAGAAGCTTAATAAATACTAAAAATATAGCAGAAAAAGAAATAATAATAGGAATAAGAAAAATAAAAATAGAATTTGAAGTAAAAGAAGAAATGCAAAAAACAGACATAATATTAGGAATAAAATGGCTAGAACAAGTAAAACCATATAATATAGAACATACACAATTAACTATAACATATAACAGAGAGAAATTATTCTTAAGAAGAGCATTAACATAAAATGAAAATATATGTATTAATGAAGATAGTAGTAGAAGGATATTACAATAGATATTATACGCCTATGATAGATACAGGAGCAGAAGCTAATTTATGTAGATATAATTGTTTACCAGAAAGTAAATGGGATAAATTGAAAACACCAATAATAGTTAAAGGATTTAATAACGAAGGAAGCTTAATTACTTATAAAGCTAAGAATGTAAAAATACAAGTATGGGATAAAATATTAACAATAGAAGAAATTTATAATTATGAACTAACATCAAAAGATATACTTTTAGGAATGCCGTTTCTAGATAAATTATACCCACATATAATAATTAGAACAGACTGGTGGTTTACAACACCATGTAAACAAAAAGTAAGAGCAAAAAGAGTTAATAATAAAATAAGAAAGAAAACTGATTGGATAAAAGGAAGTGAAAAAATTACACAAAAGTTAGAAAATATAAAAAATACTGAAGATACAATAGAATTAGTTGTATTTTCGATAAATAAAACAGAAATAACTATATTTTCAATAAATAAGATAGAAATAATTAAGAAAAAATTAGAACAATTATATAGTGAAGATCCATTAAAAGGATGGGAAAAACATAAAACTACTATAAAAATTGAATTAATAGATAAAAATAGCATAATAACCCAGAAACCATTAACATATAATTTTGATGATTTAAAAGAATTTAAAATGCATATAGATGAATTATTAGAAAAACAATATATACAAAAAAGTAATAGCAAACATAATAGCCCAGCATTTATAGTAAATAAACATAGTGAACAAAAAAGAGGAAAAAGTAGAATGGTTATTGATTATAGAAATTTAAATGCAAAAACAATAACTTATAATTACCCAATACCAAATAAGATATTAAAAATAAGACAAATACAAGGACATAATTATTTTAGTAAATTTGATTGCAAATCAGGATTTTACCATCTAAAGTTAGAAGAAGAATCTAAGGAATTAACCGCATTTACGGTACCACAAGGATTTTATGAATGGAATGTACTACCATTTGGATATAAAAATGCACCAGGTAGATATCAACATTTTATGGATAGTTATTTTAAACAACTACCTAATTGTATAGTATACATAGACGATATACTATTATATACAAAGACCAAAGAAGAACATTTAAAATTATTAGAACAATTTACGGATATAATAGAAAATTCGGGAATAAGTTTAAGTAAAAAGAAAGCTGAAATTATGAAAAATCAAATAGAATTTTTAGGAATACAAATAGATAAAAGTGGAGTAAAAATGCAACAACATATAGTACAAAAAATAATAAATTCGAAAGAAGAATTAGATACGAAAAAGAAATTACAATCATTTTTAGGATTAGTAAACCAAGTAAGAGAATATATTCCAAAATTAGCAGAAAACTTAAAACCACTACAGAAAAAACTAAAAAAGGACATAGAATATAACTATAATGAAGAAGATAAAAAACAAGTTCAAAAAATAAAAATACTTTGTAAAGAATTACCAAAATTACAATTTCCAGATGAAAATAGAAAATTTATATATATAGTAGAAGCAGATGCCAGTGAATATAGTTACGGAGGAGTACTTAAATATAAATATGAAGCAGAAAAAATAGAACACCATTGTAGATATTACTCAGGCACATTCAACGAGACAGAAATAAAATGGGAAATAAATAGAAGAGAATTATGTTCATTATATAAATGTTTGTTAGCATTTGAGCCATATATTGTATATAACAAATTTATTGTACGAACAGATAATACACAAGTACGCTGGTGGCTAACAAAGAAAATACAAAATTCAGTTACAACAAAAGAAATTCGGAGACTAGTATTGAATATATTAAATTTTACATTTACAATTGAAGTAATCAGTACTAACAAAAATGTTATTGCAGATTACATATCAAGACAAAGCTACACAGACTGATATTATAGAAGAAGATACTCTAGAAAAGATACTCAACACCCTAACTACGCTTTCAATAAAAGTGGACAGTATGGGTAATGAGATAGAAAAGCTAAAGACTAATGAAGGTAAACTGAAGTCTATAGCTACAAATCAGCTAACTCAACACTGTGCAGAGCTATGTCGATCGGAAGACATTAAAATTCCAAAGCTAGAAGAAGACGTTGGGATACTCCATAAAACCCATAACGTTTATCTATCTACTTCCGCAGGTACAAGCAAAGGAGCTAGTCGACCAAGATACCAGAACATGAATATGAATAAAATATTTGAAAAACCATATACCCCAAATACATCAAAAGATCCCATGTTCATACCCCCACAAATTACCACATACCGAGATAGTCTGAACCAAGATAAAAAAGTTTATAACTACACATCCCAAAAATACATAGAAAATATCTACAATATACAAACCTTTTTAAATAGCAACCCCAAAGCTACAAATGTCCAAGAACCAGATACAAACTATATAACCCAGAGATTGACCGGATATAATAAACTAATTGCCTTACCTAAAACCAAACCAAACATAGTTAAAACTTGCTACGAATATGGACTACTTAGTACTGTATATACCACAGACGGAACTGAGATATCCACTATACCAGAAATATATGAAGCATTTATCATTTTTAAAAGAATAACCAAAGGTACCTTGTTCATTATAAAAGTTTACGCGGCACCAACAGAGATATTATTTGATGAAGTTAAAAAACCTATACAAGTTGTGAAGATAGGAATGACACGAGATATGATTATACCACAAGATATTATTTCACAACCAGAGATACCTAGAATCGAGATACCAAAATTTTATGCAAACAAGAGGATTATCGGATTATCTACAATTTTACAAGAGCTAGCAAATACATATTGCAAACAAAATCCCATATGGAACTACTATTCAAGAGATCATGTATTAATATATTCAAATTCAAAAGAGTTACGAGAAACAGATATGGAAACTATTAGGCAATGGATTATCACGTTGCTTAAACCAGAAACAGAACCTATTGCCAGAGCTATCAGAGAAAAATTTATTTCGGAAGAATTATTGACCAGATACTGCAAGACTATTGGACATAAATATCCAGATCACAGATGTTCAAAATGTAAAGGTGGAGATAATGATGTCCCAGCAGTTCAGCTAGAATAAAAGATAAGAGCGCCAGCTGGAAAGATAAGACCAGAACAATAATGGAGATATGGAAAAACAGCAGATACGGAGACAAGATATTGAATTATTTATGATAGATTTTTCTTTAGTCTTTACGTAAAAGATGTAATTATTGTAGACTTTTTTAGACTTTCTAGGCATTAGGCTTTTTGACTAATATTAGCCTAGGTATTAATGGTTTTTGTCTCATTAGAAGATTTTTTTTGTAAAGTAGACTAATGTTAAAAACGTGTAGATTGTAAAGGATTCATTCAGTCTATAAATAGAGAAAGCAGAAGGCATTGCAAAGCAAGCCTTCATGCGTTGAAGCAAATATTCTCTCAAATGATACGGTTGGGACAGCCTCCACATGTACACGGCCTTTCACACGAAGCCAAGCTCGGGAATTACAAAAACTCCAAGCTTTGTTCATGCAAATGGCCGTGTGTGAGTTGGTGATTGAACCAACCAAGGACCTAAACGTTTTTATGTGTGAAGAGGGGTCCTAATGTGTAATAAACTACTCTTCAAGGATGGCACAAGAAGCAAGGGCGGATGGGTCATTTTGCCCCTTTTGTTTGTAGTATAAATAGAACATGTTAGAGAGTTAGACTTCACTTTTTGAAAGCTGATTTTTGTAACCTAAACACTAAACATTTCTCTCTCTCTTTTCCACTCTTGGAGCCGCCACCAATATCTCACAAGTAGAGGGATACTTGTGTTGTCACTTTGGCTAGAAACAAGGGTTTTGAGGTCTTTGAGTGCCTCTTGGTCCTCGTAAGAACTTGGTGTTTACATTCATTAGACTTAGGGTCCTCTCTTGATGTTAGGGTTCTTAGTATCTTGAATGTTATATGTCAAGTTATCTATCTTTTCTCTATCTTGTTGTTGTTGTTGATTTTGTTATCTTAAAGTCTAGTGAAGCCGTGTGGGGCTATTTTCGATTCACTAGCATTGTTGTTCATCTTGTTGTTCTCGTGTTGTTGAGCTGAAAAACTGAAATTTAAGCTTGTTGTTCTTGTGTTGTTGTACTGAAATTCGAACCAACTTGTAGTTCTTGGTGTTGTTGGTTTGATCTTGTATCATTTGGTATCAAAGCTTGACCGGTTGTGTTCCAACATAACCCATCTTGGGCTAGTACCCATCTTTAAAAGTGGAATCCGAAAATGATGTTGCATGTCTAGATCTAAGTGTTAATTTTGCTTGTTTAGTGAGTTCCTAGTGTTGGTTTCTTTCTCACCAACACTAAGGTGTCTAGATCCGAAAGTTGAGCTTGAAAACTTGAGCTTTGTGTAGTGACTTGAAGTGGCCGAAAGTTGTATGTTGTTGATGACCAAAAGAAAATAAAATCGGTGGATGTTGTGTTTATGTGCTAAAGAAGTTGAAGAAGATTGTTGAGGTGTTCATCTTTTGAACTTGTTCATCTTGTTCATCTTGTGTGTGCTCAATTTGTAAGAAAAGCTATAAAGTTGTTGTGAAAGACTTGCACCCATCACCTTGTAGTCTTGTCAATCACTTTTCCCTAATTCAAGGAGCCTTGTTTTGTGGGATTAGTCTACCAAACATCCCTTTCTTGAGTTTGAAAAGGGTGAAATATTACAAGATTTTATTTTCCCACCAAAAACACTTTGAAAACTATAACAAGTTGTGTGAATATTGACCAAAAAAAAAGAAGAGAAAGAGACGTGTGGGACCATTGCATGCTGCCACGTCACTATAAGCTCAACTTAGGATATTCTTTGGTTGCTAATTGTTGATCCTTGGTTTCCCTTACTTGGTCCTAGAACTAATTAACAAACTAGTACATTCCTACTAAGTTGTAAATTAGATCCTTGAGCCGTTTGTTCGTGTCAACGTTTATTTGAGTGCTTTTATTCGTTTGAATGAGTTGCTGATTTTTGACTCTAGTCCGACAAGAATTCTTTGAGTCTTCAAACAAGAATCCATTCCGGATAAGAGCTTACTCATACCTTAAAATTTTCACGGTTACTAGCCAATTATACAACACTTGTGGAACACGAACTTGTGGTGAACTAAGGCGGATAATATCTTGACAATGGAAGGAACTACGTCTCATAGTGTGGATACTAATGCCCTTGATTCTATGAGGGTCACTCTTGAGGCCGTTACCCGGACACTTGAAAGGTTGAATTCGGAATTTGGGGCCGTGAGAGGGGACTTGGCAGCAATAAAGGGGGAAGTGTCGACTATTAGTAGGAGATTAGAACAAGTGGAGAGTCAAAGGAACTCTCGTCCTTCTACTCCTCTACATGTATCTACCAATGGTCATGATAGAACCTCCTCCGCAACCATCACCCCCGAAACAGTCCACCAAATGCTAAATGCACCCCAAGCTCCACTAAATACCGCAAGCCAAACTACCTATTTTCCTCCAAACCGAGACTCCACTAGACCACTACATTTCCAAGCCCCTCCAATTCCACAAGGGGGATTTGGACGCCAAGTACCTCCACTAAATTCGAACCCTCCATTCCAAGCTCCATTAAACCAAAGACCATAAATTCCAAATCCTCCGAATCAAAACGGCCAAGGCCGACCAACCCACTTTGAAGGATACGGTAGAGAGGAGTATGAAGGAGATGGAGTCTTTGATGATGCTTATATGAGGGAGGAGGAGTTAAGAGGGGGTCGAGGAGAACCTAGGAGATACCGGGGGTATGGAGATCGGGGAAACCGACACCAAGAGAGAGACGTAGGCATCAACACCATCAAGTTGAGCCTACCCATCTTTAAGGGTGAAAGTGATCCCGAGGCCTACTTGACTTGGGAATCGGCTTGTGACAAAGTTTTCCAAGTTAATGACATCTCGGACGAAAAGAAGAGTTGCTACGCTATAGCTCACCTCGAGGGCTATGCTAACACTTGGTGGGAGTATGTTAAATGATTTGGTAATGAATTAGTCGATGGACAGCCACCACCTTGGTATCGGTTGAGGTATTTGATGAGACAACGATACCTTCCCGAGAGATATCATCATGAGTTGCTTGCTAGGTTATATGGCTTGCGGCAAGGAGGCAAGAGTGTAATGGCCTACTTTGACGAGTTCCAACAACTCATGTTGAAACTTGATCATCGTGGGGAGCAAATCAGCCACGACATCATCCGGTTCAATTGCGGATTGAACAAAGAGTTCTCCACTCATTTGACCCTTCACCGGTTTGAAACCATTGACGGTATATTCCAAGCGGCCCTTGAGATTGAAAGGGAACTTAAGGAGAGATCATCCTTCAAGGCAAGGGTACCAACTCCCTCGGGTTGGACCAAAAACAAGGACCAACCCGCACCTACGAAGCTGCCCGAGTCCAAAACAGTCCCTAAATTTCCCCCGAAACCGGAGGCTCACAAATATCCCAACCCAAAGGGGTTCCAATGCTTCAAGTGCCAAGGTTGGGGGCATAAGGCCAATGAATGTCCGAACCGGCGCAATGTGATCCTACGAGAAGGAAAGGTGTACTACCTTGGTGAAGAGGTGGATTCCGAAAGGGGGGAGGATGAGGCCGAGCCTCAAGATGGAGAGGGAGCTGAAAATGGGCCGAATGATGATGAAGTAGACGGTAGTGAAGATGTTTATCCACAAGAAGGGGAGTGTGTGGTTCCTAACTTTGTGGTTAGACGTGTCATGATTAGTAAGGCGATAGGTGACCCGAGTCAAAGGGAAAATCTATTCCATACTAAGTGTCTTATAAAGGAGAATGTGTGCACCTTGGTGATTGATAGTGGTAGTTGTACAAATGTTGCGAGCCATGCTATGGTAAATTTCTTGAAGCTACCAACTACACCACACACTAGTCCTTACAAGCTACAATGGTTGAATGATTGTGGTGAATTAAGGGTCACACGGCAATGTGTGATTCGGTTTAAGGTGGGAAACTACCACGATGAGGTACTTTGTGACGTGATCCCAATGCAAGCATGTCACTTATTGTTAGGTAGACCATGGCAATATGATAGGTCTACTAAACACGATGGGAGGACCAACCGGTATACGCTTGAGAAGGATGGCCGAAAGGTCACACTTCATCCTCTTTCACCCTCCCAAGTAAACGAGTGGCATCAAAAGATGAGAGAGTTGAAGGGAAAGGGGAAGGAATCCGGGAAGGGAGAAAAGGGGGGGAGTGCCGTAGGTGAGGAAGTCGGGACATCCGAGGCTGTCCCAACGACAAAGGAGATGGAAAATGTGGTGATGTTGGCTAGGAGGAAAGAACTCTTCGTGGATCATGATGAGAACAAGCCGATGCTACTCTTGGCCCATTGTTTTAATACTAACCCCACTAATTCTTCCATTTCCCCTTTGATTTCTTATGTGTTGCAGGAGTATGAAGATGTATTTCCTCAAGAACTTCCGCAAGGATTGCCCCCACTTCGGGGAATTGAGCACCAAATTGATTTGGTGCCGGGTTCACAACTTCCAAACAAACCGGCCTATAGGAGCAATCCCATGGACACTAAGGAGCTTGAAAGACAAGTTGAGGAGCTGCTCAACAAGGGATACATCAAGGAAAGCATGAGTCCGTGTGCTGTTCCGGTGCTTTTGGTACCAAAGAAGGACGGAACTTGGCGTATGTGCGTCGATTGTAGAGCCATCAACAAAATCACTATAAGGTATCGTCATCCAATCCCTAGACTAGATGATATGTTAGATGAGCTCCACGGATCTTGTTTGTTTTCTAAAGTGGACCTTAGGAGTGGCTATCACCAGATTCGCATGCAACCCGGTGATGAGTGGAAGACCGCATTCAAGACCAAATTCGGTCTATATGAGTGGCTGGTCATGCCCTTCGGCCTTACCAATGCTCCTAGCACCTTTATGAGGCTAATGAATCATGTAATGAAGCCTTATATTGGAAAATTTGTGGTGGTTTACTTTGATGATGTGTTGGTATATAGTAAATCTATTGATGATCATGTAATGCATTTGAGATGTGTGTTTGATGTGCTCCGAAAGGAGAAGCTGTATGCCAACATGGAGAAGTGTTCTTTTGGTGTTGATAAGGTTATATTCTTGGGTTTTGTCGTGAGCTCAAGGGGTGTGGAAGTGGACGATTCCAAGATAGACTCTATTCGAAGTTGGCCGACCCCTAAAACTATTGGAGAAATCCGAAGTTTCCACGGGTTGGCAAGCTTCTATAGGAGGTTTGTCAAAGGATTTAGTTCCATAGCAGCCCCCTTAACCGAGGTAATTAGAAAGGACGGACCCTTTAAATGGGGTGATGAGCAAGCTAGGGCTTTTGAGGCCTTGAAAGCTACGCTCATCTCGGCGCCTTTATTGCAATTGCCCGATTTTGATAAGATGTTTGAAGTAGAGTGTGATGCTAGTAAGGTTGGCATCGGGGCTGTTTTGATGCAAGAAGGTAAGCCCGTTGCTTATTTCAGTGAAAAGCTCAAAGGGGCAACTCTTAATTACTCAACTTATGATTTGGAGTTGTACGCCCTTGTTAGAGCTTTGGGAAATTGGCAACATTATTTGTGGCCTAAGGAGTTTGTGATACGAACGGATCATGAGTCGTTGAAACACCTTAAGAGCCAAGACAAGTTGAATAGGCGTCATGCTAAGTGGATTGAGTTCATCGAGACTTTCCCTTATGTAATTCATTATAAAAGGGGAAAGGAAAATGTTGTTGCCGATGCCTTGTCTAGGAAGCATGTGCTTGTTGCTACCTTGTCTTCGAAATTGATGGGTTTTGAGAGTTTGCGGTTGTTGTATCCCGAGGATCCTACCTTTGCTCCTATCTTTAGGGAATGCGAAGAGTGGGGAAGGGACCGTTGGCTTAAGGAGAGTGACCATTCCTCCTACTCTCGGTTCGATGGGTATTTGTTCAAAGGGAGGCGGTTGTGTGTTCCTTCTAGTTCTTGGAGGGAATTATTTGTGAGGGAGGCCCATGACGGAGGCCTCATGGGGCACTTTGGGGTAGACAAGACCCTCGGAATCTTAGAGGAGAACTTCTATTGGCCAAAAATGCGCAAAGACGTCACTAAAATTTGTAGTCAATGCGTGGCCTGCCGGAGTGCGAAATCTCGTCTCCTACCTCAAGGATTGTACACCCCACTCACTACTCCCCTTAGACCTTGGTTGGACATTTCGATGGATTTTGTTTTGGGGCTGCCAAGGACTAGAAAGGGCCGAGATAGCATTTTTGTTATTGTTGATAGATTCTCTAAAATGGCTCATTTTATTCCATGTGCTAAAACCGAGGATGCTCGTAGTGTAGCTTCATTATTTGTTGAACATGTTGTAAAGCTTCACGGGGTACCGAGGACTATTGTGAGCGATAGGGACTCCAAGTTCCTAAGTCTCTTTTGGAAGTCCATGTGGGGTAGGCTTGGAACGAAGTTACTTTTCTCCACGTCTTGCCACCCACAAACCGATGGCCAAACGGAGGTAGTAAATAGAACCTTAGGGTCTATGCTACGTTCTATGGTTAAAGGTAAACTGACTTCATGGGAAGATCACCTACCCTTGGTGGAGTTTGCATACAACCGGGTAATACATTCGAGCACGGGAATGACTCCCTTTGAATGTGTTTACGGCCTAAATCCCCTTACCCCTTTAGATCTCACTCCTTTGTCTAGTGATCTCATGACCAGCTTAGATGGAAATAAAAGAGCCGAAGCAATGAAGAAAATGCATGAGACGGTGCGGCTCAAGCTTGAAAAGAAGAACCAAGAGGTTGCAAAAAGGGTAAACAAAGGGAGAAGAAGGCTTGTGCTTGAACCCGGAGATTGGGTGTGGGTGCATCTTCGAAAGGATCGGTTTCCAGCTCAAAGGAAGTCCAAGTTGCTGCCAAGGGGTGATGGTCCTTTCCAAGTACTTGAGAGAATCAATGACAACGCCTACAAGATCGACCTTCCACCGGAATATCAAGTGCACAACACTTTCAACGTTGGTGATCTCTCCCTTGTTGATGCGGTTGAAGATGACCAAATGCTGAATTTGAGGTCAAATTCCTCTCAAGATGGAGAGGATGATACGGTTGGGACAGCCTCCACACGTACACGGCCTTTCACACGAAGCCAAGCTCGGGAATTACAAAAACTCCAAGCTTTGTTCATGCAAATGGCCGTGTGTGAGTTGGTGATTGAACCAACCAAGGACCTAAACGTTTTTATGTGTGAAGAGGGGTCCTAATGTGTAATAAACTACTCTTCAAGGATGGCACAAGAAGCAAGGGCGGATGGGTCATTTTGCCCCTTTTGTTTGTAGTATAAATAGAACATGTTAGAGAGTTAGACTTCACTTTTTGAAAGCTGATTTTTGTAACCTAAACACTAAACATTTCTCTCTCTCTTTTCCACTCTTGGAGCCGCCACCAATATCTCACAAGTAGAGGGATACTTGTGTTGTCACTTTGGCTAGAAACAAGGATTTTGAGGTCTTTGAGTGCCTCTTGGTCCTCGTAAGAACTTGGTGTTTACATTCATTAGACTTAGGGTCCTCTCTTGATGTTAGGGTTCTTAGTATCTTGAATGTTATATGTCAAGTTATCTATCTTTTCTCTATCTTGTTGTTGTTGTTGATTTTGTTATCTTAAAGTCTAGTGAAGCCGTGTGGGGCTATTTTCGATTCACTAGCATTGTTGTTCATCTTGTTGTTCTCGTGTTGTTGAGCTGAAAAACTGAAATTTAAGCTTGTTGTTCTTGTGTTGTTGTACTGAAATTCGAACCAACTTGTAGTTCTTGGTGTTGTTGGTTTGATCTTGTATCACTCAAAGTCCACAATAAATATTTTTGCTTAGTTAATTAAAAAACAGGTATATATCAATGGAAAAATCTATGGAGGAACAAAACTCAGAAATATCAAACCTACCAGAACAGGTATATTTATTTATAATTATGAATAGCTAAATTCATAATTCCCAACAATCATGATATGATAAAATAAATTCATGTTAGTTACTTTATGGTAGAATTATTCGAAGAATAATATGTTAAGAAGTTTATTAGCAAAGTGGAAACGGAGAAAAATCCCTAAGAACTATGCCATCCTAAAGGTGAAACCAATAAGGCAAGAAGCCGTGGTGGGGAGTAACCAGAGTAGAGGCGCTGTTTAAGGGAAAATATCCAGATTACCATGCTAATAGTGACCGAAGAACATGTTATTTAAGAATAATCTAGTATATAGTAATCTAAGATGACCATATTTTATTATGAACATGGTTGAAGGAAATATTTTGAAAAAAGCAATTTTATGAAAATGAATAATAATTATTTATCTGATGTGATGATAGATAAATTCAAAATACTTATTTTGTATGCACTTAAAGATATAAAATATATAGAATCCCTTAATAAAAATATGCAAGAACTACTAAGGCTAAAACAAACAACTACAAAATATTATAATAAAATATTTAGTCAATTTTAAATGATAGATAATCTTAAAGTTTTAATCTTATATATACTTAAAGACATAGAAATTATAGATATTAAGAAAATAATATTAGAAGAAGTAATAAACTACGAAATTGAAACAATAAATGCGTTAGAACAGATATACAAAGACATTTACCCAGAAGGATATTATTCAGATCAAGACTGTGGATGTTAGAATATATAAGAAAAACTAGGGAAAACCAAAATAACCTGAATGACGAAATTAATTATAGGAATCGAATTAAAGAAATACTGGAGAATCTAAAAGAAAAGTTAATATGGATAGAAAAAACCTTAGAAAATTTAGAAAAAAGTACATGTGATAGTTTAGATAATTTAAAAAACTCACTACGAGAAGAACAACACAAGATAATAAATGACATAGAAAATCTAGAATTAGATATATACTACAGTACAGACAGGAAAAATTATTATACCAAAATTTGTAAATCTGCAATTACCACAAGATAAAATAATAAACTAAATAAATTAATGGATACATCTTACGAAAGGAATAAATCATTAAAAGAAATAGAAACTCAACTATATAGTCTATACCAAGAATATAAAAGATTACATATTACTAACGAGGATCCTAAAACACTAGATAATTTAATCACGATAATATCTAATTTAGAATATGAATTAATAAAACATCTTAAGTCAAGAAGATAAAAATGAAAATTATTCCAATCAATAATATTCATTATAAAAATAAATACATACGTATTTATTATCTAGTTGAAACTACGCACCTAATCCGCACCCCCCCTACAAATGGTATCAAAACTAATTGCCTTACCTAAAACCAAACCAAACATAGTTAAAACTTGCTACGAATATGGACTACTTAGTACTGTATATACCACGGACGGAACTGAGATATCCACTATACCAGACATATATGAAGCATTTATCATTTTTAAAAGAATAACCAAAGGTGATAATAAGGCACCATTAATGAAGAAGAAACGAAGAAGAAGGAGAAACAAAAGGAAAAAAAATAGAAAAGAAAGAAAAAATAGCAAAATAGAAAAGAAGAAAGTGAAAAAAATTATTACACGTGGCATTTTTAAATTTACTGGTGCAATAATTCTTTTCTCCCCATGCGTGTCTCTTGCGTGATAACATAAATAGGCTGAAATGGGTTATTTTTAATGATTTTAACTAGTTTTGTGGGGCAACGGGATGCCCGCAAATTTTAAGTGTCTTTATGAAAATTTGAGACAACTTCAATGGTGTATTTATGTCTTTTCTCTTGAGTTTTTGACATTATACTCCTTCCATTTCAATTAAGATTTTTGAATTTAGTGATTTTAAATTAAAGATATACTTCTTCTTTCTCATCTTAGTTTTCCACTTTTCTCTTCACATGCCTTACTTAATTACAAATAAGAATAATAGTTTTATGATTTTCTTTTTTTTTTTTGAAAAAATTATAAACTTGTATACACTTCAAAAAGATTTTCAATTGTAAGGATAAATAGAAAAAAATCAATTAATTATGCTTTGTTTTGAAATTAACAAGGATAAAACGTTTTGGTAGTCCCCACAAAACTTTTTATTTTTTCATGTTGCTCCACTTGACACTTTCTTTTGTCTTTCCTATTTTTCTTTTACAATCATTTTTTTTTGTATGTGTCTTTTCTTTATTTTTTTTTACACTAAATCCTTCTTTTAAGTTTATTTTTACATGAATCAATATGATTGGTATAGTCTGAGTTTTTGACATTGTACTCCTTTCATTTTAATTAAGGTTTTTGAATTTTATGATTATAAATTAAAGATGTACTCCTTTTGTCTCATTTTAGTTGTCCATTTTTCTTCAAAAAAAATCAAAAAAATTATAAACTTGCATACTCTTCAAAAAAGTTCAATTGTAAGGGTAAAATAGAAAAAAATTAATTAATTCTCTTTTGTTTTGCAAATTGACAAATAATTTGAGGCTATTATTTTTGGTAATGTGGACAACTATATAAGATGGATGGAGAATATTATTTTAAAATCTTGTGCTCTTAAACTTGCCATGTAAAATATCAAAATTGAAGAAACTTACTACATATAGAAAAAATCTCTCTTTCCGGGACATACCAAAAAGGAAGTAACACATTTAAATTGAGATGAAGGAATAACAAATTTTTATGAATTTTTTAACTCTTTACTTTCTCTAATTTATATTATATTTTATTTTTAACATCTATACTTAATTTGTAATGAATATGTTTTATATAATGATGATAGTCTTAATATTTTTTTTTAAAAAAATTAAATTTAAGACAACTGAATTTTTACGTAATCAAAATCTTACATTAAATTTTTACTATTTAATTAAGGTAACGCAATGAAGATTACTTTTTATTTTATTGAGGAAAATAATTTTGTAAATAATATGTCAAAACTAAAAATACTATAATTATGAATAAGAAAGCCAATTAGATTACTTTTTATATTTTTGTCATTATAATTTTTTGGCAAAATTTAGTAATAATGAAAAATTATGAACAATTCATTTTGATGTGCCATTAGATTTTATTAATGATGCAGTAAAAGAATATAATATAAATTAAATTTTTTAAAATTCAATTATTATTATTTTTATATTTAGAGTTTGGGGTCGAACTTAGCACGAACCACGTATAACTAATACTATATATAAGAGAGAATCCCCAATTTTAATAGTCCTCACATAATTTTTTGAGTCTTATTTTACCCCCAATTAATGTGTTACGACTTTGTAATTTCTCACATAATTTTATAAATTTTAAGAACTTAAGGACCTTTTTGGACGCCACTATAAATGATAATTTCATGGAAAAAATGAAAGTGGTCCCACAAAGTACTCTAACACATATTTGAGTTTTTTTATGTGTTACGTATTTGTGTTAATACCATTATCGGTTGTTATTTTAAATTTTTATTCGCCGATTTAACATAAAAAAAAAATTATTTGTAAGCTAACTTTACTGATCTCATTATACAACATGATTATAAAATTCAATTTTTTTTATATTACTTGAAGATTGTACAACTCATATAAATTTATCAATTTGAATTCAATTCAGGGAAACAAATGAAATTAATTTTACATATGACAAAGCTCAATTTGAACATCAGAGATAATAATATTTTTTAAACAATAAATAAAAATTAGAAGAGCTCTCATGCATGCATTTAGATTCTTTCTTTAAAAAAATGTCTAATATATAAACAAAGAAAAATATCGTTCTTTAACTTTTAAATAGGTTTTTGTACTTTAATATATATTAGAAGTCCTTAAAAAGTGCCACACTAATGTTACAAAAACAAAAAGTAAGAACATAAAATATATAAAAAAATTTAAATTAACTTTTTAATGTTGGTTTTGGTCTAGGCTAAGCATGAGTCATATGACACTAGTATATATATAAAGGAGAATTTTAGTCCATTCTATGTGTCATGTTTTAGAGGAATTCAATGCTATGTATCTTTTTTGTAATTTTTTTTATATTTCTTCTCCTTTAAAAGATGAGAAATTCACCTTAAAATTTTATAGAATATTAAAAATAGCCACATTTAATTCCTATTATTCATATTTATTAAAAAATCTAAAAGTCATTTCTTCATTCTTAATTATGTTCTCTCTTAATAACCGATTATTTTGTTTTAGTTTTGAGTACTCAAAAGTCACTATTAATTTAGCAATTAATGATAGGTCATTTATGTCATCGAATAAGAATACATAAAATGTAGAAATGTGACACATATGGCCATTCTCAACAGAACCCACTAGGAATACTTTGAAAGATGATATCACTGTTCATGTTTAAGTTTGGTGTTTTCTAAATTTGTCGGCCTTTTCCCCTATATTTTTATGTGTCGGTTATTATTACTTTATTCTTTTTTATTGCTTCTGTTAAAAAAATTAAGTCACACCATTTACACTATTTTTTTTTTTGTTTTCTTGAGTCTCTCTTGCTGGGTAGAAATTATTGTGATTCTAATCTCTTTATTATATTTATCCTTTTTAACTTTTACTTTATTTGCAGACTTTAAACTTTTCGAGGCTACTGAATAGAAGGTTTGAGATAAAGAGGTACGCAAAGATTTTTTCTTAAAATGAAAATATTAATTGTTATTATTATTTTACTTTCTACAAGTTTTTCCTTGTGAGAATATTGAGCTAGTCTGCGTTTTTCACCTATATTGTTCTACAACACTCCATCTGTTCCTTTTAAGTTATTATTTTCTACTTTTTTGGGAGTCAGTTTGACTAATTTTAGAGTTAAATAAATTAGATTAATTCAATATTTTAAAACTAAAATTTGGTTTTCAAAAATCATACAAAGAGTACTACAAGTTGCAATTTTTCTCGTATCAATAAGATGAAAAATACGTTTTAAAGTGTTGATCAAGTTCATATCGTATTACTCTAAAAATGAGAAATCATGACAAATAAAAAGAGCAGAGGAAGTAATATTTTGTTGCTTTTGGATTTGGTATCCTATAACTTCCTTTTGTTCTTATAAATTTTTCATCCTTCAGGTAATTGAAAATAACTTTTGATATACATTAGATTAATTATATTTTTTCAAAAACTTTCTTTAAAGGTAAAGAGCAATTTAAAAAATCAAGTAATACATTAGAGAATAACTATCTTGAGTCATAGAAACAAGCCTCTTCCAAAATGGGTTGAAGAAGATAACCAAATGACTAAATATAATTATCAAGTTGCTAAATCAAGTAGAAGAAAATTATGTAAAGATGGATTCCGTTTTCTTCGTAAGATATTTTCCATTTTTGTTTTCTTTTCAATTTGTTGTTTCGTGTCAGATTTTATTATAAGAACATAAAGTATGTTTATTATTCTCCTACTCTTTGTTATTGTTTCCTCTGATTAATCCTCAAATATAACATTAGTACCATTCCATTTATATATGTTGAAGATTATTATTTTTTAAAATTGTTAAGTGCAATCTTGATTTGATATTCCTTAACCTGAACAAGTTATTTTGCGTATTTACTTATAAGGATTGTATTGACAACAAATACAATCAATCACTCAATTTCTCTCGAGTCTCCCATAGCCGCCGATTCCCAAAGGGAGGTGATTGCAGGCACTCTTGTTGCTCTAAAGTTTTTGATGACTTCTCACTTTTATATTTTAGAAATTTTTAATCTTAAATCAATTGATTTTTTGTTGGTCTAAAATCAAGTCATTAAAAATAAAATAAAAAAAATTGAAATTATGTTTTATTTTATAAATTTATATGTTACATACTTCTATTCTTACGGCTTATAAACTTTATATGCATATGTAGATTAGATAGTGAAAGGAAATATTATGTACTTATGCACATCCACACAGAGAACTTTAATATTTTTAACAAGAATAAATATTACAAGGAAAAAAGTAAGAGAAAATAGTCTAATACCCCTCCAACATTTACCCGAAATCTTAGCTACATACTCAATCTTCACGGGAGTCCTATCACCCCTTGAGCTGTGTAAAAATGATATTATTACCTCCCTAAATGCTTACGTAGCAAAGTGAGTGTATTTCACTCTCGTTGAGAGAGTGAGCACCGAAAACAAAAATAAAAATTTTATTTTTGTATTCTTTTCATAAATATATATATATATGTGTGTGTATGTGTGTATGTGTGTGTGCGTGTGTATTTTTAGTTATTTTTTTTCTTTATTTGTTTTGTTTCTTTATTCCTCTCTTTATCTCCATTTTCATCTTCCTTTTCCATCTTCATTCTTCCCCTTTCTCATCTCCATCTCCATTTCTCTCATCTTCATTTTCATCTACACTGCAAATCCAACACTTTTCTCATCATTAATTTTTTAATTACCATCTTTAGAATCATTGATTCCTTCTTTCTATGAAACGAACATCGACTCCTCCTCATCTTCTTTAAAATTTCTGAACGTGCTTCATTTTTATAAATGTGTCCGAGCTTAAAACACACAAAAATTATCACTAGAAGAAACAAGAAGGATAAAAATATCTAAAATAAAATTAACAAGTATATATACGATTCCTTGGTTTCCGATTGCAAACATTTTAAAAGTTTTTGTTAGTTGATTTAGATTTAGGAAGAATGAACAAGATTTCAATTTTAGAATTTTGAATTCAAGTGATTCTTGTCTGGTGTCATCTAACCACGACAATCTTCTCCTATCGTCGAAAAAGTTGTGATTCGTGGTAGTCAAAGATAAAAGGAAATAAGAGAAGAGAACAATGAATGAAAAAAATAAATAAATTAATTGATATATCTTCCATTGTCGCAGACTTCTTCAAGGAACAAGTAAAATCTTGATGAAAATGATGAAGAAGATGATGAAGCAGCAACTTTCCCTTGTTCACTTTTTCTTTTTCTTTTTTGGATTTGAATTTTTTTGTTTCTGTTTCCCCTTTGGGTCTTGTTTTGGTGTACAAACACAATAAACGAGTCTTGAAAAACTTAAAGAAAAAAATAGGAATAAAAAATAATTTATTTTTTACTTTAAAAAAATAATATTATGTGACATTAGTTGGTAGGGCGCATGAAATTCACATGTTTCTACAGATCTAAATTTGAGTTTTTAAGGGTTTACATATCGCAATTTTAAATAGTTCAGGGGGGTAATAGGACCTCCACAAAGCTGAAGTGTGTAGTTAATAATTCAGTAATAGGTTAAGGGGGTATTTGGTTATTTTCTCAAAAAAGTAATAAAATTCTTTTTCTTCTTTACAATAATAAATCAAGTAGTTTACAATGGAAAAATCATTTCCAAAAGAGTAAAAGCTTTTAGGTGATTCAAAATTACAAAAAAGAAAAAACTAAGTATTATTAACAAAATAAATTAGAATTTAAAATCTGTATTTATTTGAATTTAAATATCAGAAAAAAACAAAAGGATAGTTCGATGCACTAAAGCTCCCGTTATGTGCACGGTCCGGGCAATGGAGCCACCACAAGGGTGTATTGTATTGAAACACCTCGAATTTTGATCCTTGAATATTTCTTGAGCTCTGACCTCACTGCCTTGATTACGACTTGCCCATACGAGTCATATGGTGTCTTGACGGGTCAGGAGACCCTAGTCGTAAGGTGTGGAGCGGATGGTGTTTAGGTTTCTGCCTTGGTTACGAATTGAGAATACAAGTTGTAAGGACTGGTGACGGGTCGTTAAGATGAGCCATAACCAAATTAGTAAGTTTATGGCTTGACTCTGCTCTGAGTACGAGTGGCTCACTAAGAGCCGTGGGGATATGTTACGAGTCGTGAGGCAAAATCATAGGTTATCTAGTGTCTAACCTATTTGAATTTTGTGTTGTCTGCGACTAGACTGAAATATCCCAAACTTTGACTCTTGCATAATTTCTTGAGTTTTGAATATTTTGGACAACATACGACTTAAGGGGGCTAGTCGTATGCTTGATTACGGTTTAAGGGTTTTCCACTCGTATGATAATCAACATTGTTAGGTTGGTTTATATACAAGATACGAGTTGGCATTATACTAGTCGTATGATAGGGTAAGAGTGGTATCTGGCCAAATCGTATGATGCCTATTGTCTAGTGTAGCAGATTCTAACCAAGATACGGTTCCAAGGGTACTACTCATATATTAGGATATGAATTAGGAAGATGTGTTTGTATGATGGATAGTATGGAGGTCTAAGGTGACACTAGGGTACTAGATAAGGGTATCACTTATATCCTAGGGTACGATTTAGGGGGATGGGTCGTACCCTCTAGTGATTTTCAACTTTTAAGCTGAGGGTAGTACAGACATTTCCCACCCCAAAACCCTTAAGTCCCCACATTATATAACACTTGATGGCCTCTTATAACTCACTTGTAAAGGTAGAAACACTCTCAAATCCTCTCTAAACTCTCTCAAGAAGGTTGGCTAGGGTTTTCATCAAGTGTTCATCTAGAGGCTAAAAGGGTCAAGTTCTTTCCGTGAATCTTTGTGTATAAGGCAAGTTACTACTCCCTCATTGTTAGTTCCAACTAAAGACATGTTTTAATGTATTTTAAAAATTGATTGTGAATTATAATGGTGGTTTTGAAAACCAATGTTGAGGTTTTTGATGTTTATTGTTAAGTATTGTTTACTCTTTACTCTTGGTTTAAATTATATATTCCCATATTTTGGTGATGGTTTGCACATGGGGGTGCTTGTTGGTTGTGTTTTAACAAATGGGTCATGAGAAACCCTAAACTTTATGGATTTTGTTTTGGTTATGGTCTTGATAAAGGTATGCCCTCAACATGTTCGATAAAATGCCTATGAGAATGCTTTTGTTACATAGTTGGACTTTTAATGAAACTATTGCATGGAATGACTTGGTAATTGAACTCTAAATTGGTTTGGCTGGTTTTGAATGGTTTAAAATAGCTTTGAATGGTTTGAAATAGTTGAATGGTAAGGTCTTGATGGTCACAATTATGGTTTAATTGAAAAACCTTATGGGGTACACGGGAATTCCCCAAGGAATGTAATAATGAAACACTCATGGGGTACATGTGAATCCTCTAAGTGAGCCTAATAATGAAGTACTTGCAGGGTACATGGAAATCCCCCAAGTCGACTTAATAATATAATCTACGGGTACATGGGAATCCCTTTTCTTTTAAAAGGTTGGCTAAGGACATTGCTTGCAAGCTATAGTCGGTATGATGATACCATTTCTTATATCATTAGTTAATAATATATGGAATTGATGGTTTGATTGTGTGCTAATAATTTTAATTGAGAAATAATGATGGGGTGTGATAGCTAACCGTGAAGGTGTGAGTCCAATGGATGGACACTGGAAACTCATGTTTGCCCGTATGAGGATTGGTTATAGTGATCACATACTTGTGGGATACACGAGAATCCTCTAAGTTATTTTGTATTTATGTATCATGCAGGGCGAAGAGTACACAGGAATCCCCTACCCTTATGGTATCTCCTATTCGTTCGGCTACACGCATCGGGGCATGTTCAGGTGCAGGGCCTGTTCAGGGGGTAACACTGAACCCACATAGCTCGTGGGTAAATCTACTACGGTTAAGATACACATACCCATGTTAATGGTTTTAAAGGCATGCTAAACCCGATTCCATTTTCCGGCATGAATTATATATATGTATGGTTATGAATGCATATGGTTGTTTACTCAATTTTAAAGGTTGGTATTATTTTATACTTATCCTGAGTACTTGCTAGAGTTCACCCGCTAACCCATTTTCAGGCGGTTGTATCCCTACGCGATGCAGGAATTGGCCATACTACTCCTTCTGCTCATTGATCGAATTCGGGGACAGTCGGTATTGGATTTAAGTGGTGAGCTTCCATATTTTGAAAGGCTCCATTTCATGTGATGGATTTCTTTACATACTCTATCATTTTATAGACTTTGGTTTTTGGTTATGGTCGGGGGCATGTCCCAACTAAATATTATTTGGTTTGATTTAGAGGCTTTGTATGGACAACTGTGGACTTGGGTATGAAATGATTATGATATGTAATTGGATTGTTGTTTTGGTTTGGTTGGTTATTGGACGGATTGACTTGGTTGGGTTGGTCTAGGAAGTAGACTTATCCCATGGTCATTATATCTTCAAATATGCTATCTTGTTATATATTTGGAATTCATCCGACTCAGGGTATATGTCAGTTGGTTGGATTAGGTATTGGGGGTGGTCTCTGATCCTGGTTGGACATAAGATACCCATTACGAGAAAGCCCTGTTTTGGGTTGTGTCATGGACCTTAAGAGTCGTAGGGTCTTGTTATGAGTTGGGTGGTTAAGTCGTATGGTTGACAGTGTATGGGGGTCTTGGTCACTGTCTTGGTTATGACTCGTAGTCATGAGTCGTAAAAGAGTGGTTACGAGTCAATCATTGACTCGTAACCAAAGGCGATACTTTTTTTGGCTTTTAAATTAAGGGCATTCTAGATATTTTCCACTTTAACCCCTTGAACCCCACGACTTAAAACCTTCTTTGGGACTTGATTATCATATCATTCCCAATAAAACACTCCCAAAATTCTCTCTCAAACTCTCTGTTCAAGCTAAGACTAGGTTTCAAAGAAAGTGATCATCTAAGGTTCTAAGGGTGCTATCTCTTTTAAATTTCTTTGTATTTTAGGCAAGTTACTCTTCCCTCATTGTTCTTTTATTAAAAGAACATATTTTAATGTATGGCTTCCATGGAATTATTATGGTTTTGAGATAAAGGTTGGGGTTTTTGAATGTTTATTATTGAATTATGTTTTCCCATGGTTTAATTATGGGTTTCTATTCTTTAAATATGGTTTTGAACATGTGGGTGCATGGGTATGGTGGTTGAACTTGGGAATGGCAATTTTCTCTAAACTTGTGACTTTTGAAGTGGTTATGACCCCAACCCTGTATTGTCAAACTGATTTATAGTTATGAGAAATGAGGGAATTTGAAATACGGGTACAATGAAATACCTAAGGTGTTTGGTTTGATTTATTACTTGAACTAATGCATTGCATAAATGAAAAAATAGTTAACGATGGTTTTATAAACCTTGTGGGGTACATAGAAATCCCCTAAGTGATTTTAATAATAGAGTCTGCGGGATACACGAGAATCCCTTAAGTCTTGGCTAAATGACGTTGCTTGCAAGTTATAGTCGGTATGATGATACCACATAATAATGCCTTAATAATTGGCTCCTGAAATTGGTGGTTGGTTATGTGTTAAATATTTTAATTAGGCAATAATGGGGGTTGTGATGGCTAGCTTTGAAGGTGTGAGTCCAAAAGACGAACAATGAAAACTCATGTTTGCCGACATGAGGGGTGGTCTAGATGACCTTGAGCTTGTGGGGTACAAGGGAATCCCCCAAGTCTATACACGTATGTATGTATCATGGAGGGAAACGGGTATAAGGAAATCCCCGACCATCTATGGTATCTCCAGTTCGTGCGACTACACGCATTGAGGCCCATTCAGGGGGTAACACTGGACCCATATAGTCCGTGGGTGGACTTATGACGGTAAAGCTACACAATTCAGGTTAAGATTATAAAATACATGCTAAACCTTATTCCTTATCCCGGCATGTTATATATATATATATATATGTATTTGCATATGGTTTATGTGCATTGGTTTGATTTGGTTTTGGATTAATGACATTACTTTATATTTATCCCTGAGTTACATGCTAGTGCTTACCCCGTTAATCATCTTCGAGCGTTGTAGGAATCGGCCATACTACTACTACCCCTGCTCAGTGACTTGATTATTCAGGGATAATTTTTGAGTCAGACTGAAGTGGTGAGCTTTCATACTCCGGAAGACCCCATTTTATGCTATGGATTTTCTTATGTCCTTATTATTTCTTTTGATTTTTATTTAGCTATGGTCGGGGGCATGTCCTGACTGAATATTCTTTGATTTTGATTAGAGACTTTGTTATATTACTATAGACATGGGCTGTGTCAGAATTAGTGATAGCATTTGTATTGGTATTGGCATTGGGATTGATATTAGAAGGTTAATTGGTTATGGATTTTGGTTTTGATTATAAACTTGTCATCATGTTTTCAAATTAATTGATTTTTATCTTGTTATATATTCGGAATTCATCCGACATGGAGTGAAGAGTGGTCAATGATTTTGGTATTGAAGGTGGTCTCTGGTCCTGGTTGGACTTGAGAAACCCGACACGGCTGGGCCTTGGTTCGGGTTATGTCATGTATGCAACCTTTCCTTTCATTTAAAGACTGTTTTCAAGGCTTAAACCCATGACCCGCTGGTCATATGACATTAACTTTACCAGTTACTCCAATGCTCCCCTTCAAATACAAAAAGAATTAGCACTAACTTATAAACTTACTTTATGAACTTTAACAATGTAACACGCAAAGTTCGGGTAAGTTCACTAATTTGCTTATATAGTAGCTTTTTTTCCTTTTGAAAATATCTGCAAAGGTATCTAAGAAGGAAAACAAAATATGTTGACAGTAGGGTTCGAACCCACAACAATTGATGCAGAAAGCCTTTGCTACTTCCTTCTTAACACTAACTATTCGTTGTAACTTTGTTTGTGGGTTCTCAAGTTAACACTGATTGATATACATATATATATATATATACTGAATTTTTCAACAAATACAGGGTCTACCCAAAACCTATTACGTTTGTCTGAACCCTATAATCAGAGGCAAAGTCGAGTTTTGAAGTTTGGGAGTTTCGAATTAAGACAAGGGAACAACCTCAACTAATATATAATCACTGTCAAATTAATAACGAATATGGACAATAACAAAATGCCTAGTGTAATCCAATAAGTGAGGTCTAGGGGATAGCGTGTACGCACACCTTAAGAGATTGCTTCCGATAGAACCTTGATATTTAATATATTTCAAAAGCAAGGAATTATTTAAACACTGCATAAATATAAATATTACCATTACAACCGCACTCAACAACTTATCATGTTTTAAAAATAATAAATACACAAAATTAAATACATTTTCAAATATTTTATCCTTTAACTAACAAATTAAACTATTAAGTATTCAAAAAATCATCATCAAGTGTACTTCGTAAATTATTTTTAACAAACTTCAGAGAAAGAAGCACTGTCCACTCTTTTTGTTTTTTATTATCGACTCATATAAAGATTACAAATTATGAAAAGAAAAAAACTACTACATTCAAAAAAATCAAAATAATAAATGGATCATATACTTGTCTGTTTATCGTGAGTTATGGGTTGAAACTTTTGGAAGCAAAACAACAAAAATAAATAAACGTAAAAGAACAATATAGGACATTCCTAAAATCAAAGATTAAATTTAATTGTTGAATATCTATGACGTATCTATATCTATAATATATTAAAAGTGTGATGGGCCTTAGAAATATTGTTTGAACTTTTTGTCCTTCATTAAAAGTTTTCGTAATAGACTAAATTGACTTTTCACCTTTTTCCCTTTAATAATTATACCATTATTTTTATAAATTAAATATTATATAAAATAAATATATTAAAATTAAATAGAAAAAGTTTTCTTATTATGGTTAAACTCCCAAATTTATGGTAATTTTTCTTTGATATTTTTTTTGGTGTGAGTTTGGGCGTCCAAAAAAATAAGGGAAAAAAATATTTTTCAAAAAAATAGGTAATAAAACCTTTTCCAACTAAAATATGCTTGCTCCAAATAAAATAGGCAAAAAAACCTTGTATTTAATTTTCAATTATAACTCAATTCTTTTGATATTAATCTGATTAAGTCATGAGGGAGCTTCCTATGATTATCATATTCTGGTATGTTTTGTGACATTCCATTGCTTTCATAAGATGCAAGAGGTAAGACAAGAAGAATGTTACATTTGTTTCTTCATTCCATATTTTTAACATGAATTAATTTTTCTTTTATTCTTTGATAAGATAGTTGAGCTTAATGTTGGATATGTTGTTGATGGTTACGTGAGGGCTCGAGGAGTTGGTGTGTGTGTTGTCATGTTCACTGTGGGTGGAATCAGTGTGATTAGTGCAATTGTTGGTGCTTAAACCTCCCTATGTATTGTAGGAGGTCCTAATACTAATGACTATGGAACTAATAGAATTTTACATCATACTATTGGATGCTTGCAATTTTCTCTATTCTTTGAAATTTACATTCTGTTTAAAGATGGTTATCCAAGTTTTAAAATCTGATAGCTTATTGGTGGAATCCTTTTTTTTTTTGCTTGTTTGATTTTCATGGACGGACTTTTTCAAGTTAGGGGGCAGTTGTGTTTGTGTTTCTTCTGGGAGTGGTCTCAGTTGGGTTTTATATGGAACATTCATCGCCTATGTTACCTAGTGGTAATATGTTCTTTTTTTTTGTTTGGATAAACCAGCACACCTCAATTAATTACTTTAGGACCAAGTTCGTTTTACCTTATAAATAAAATATTTTTTTCTATCATATTTCATTGCTCAAAATTTATGGTGAGTTTTGTGGTTTGATCTTTTATATATATATATATATATATATATTGGTACTTTCGTTGAGTGTTTCTAAGATGCAAAAGCAGAAAATAATTCAAATTTCTAGCACCCATTGTTTTGATGTCCATTCATATTAATAGTTATAGTATTGATCTTGTAGTATTTTGTTCTTTGATTTTTATTACTATCTGCTATTTCATTGTATTATCTTGTTATAGTTTTGATTTTTTTTACTATTTGCTATTTCTGTTATTATTATTATTTCTTATACTTTCATTACTTCTTTTCTTTAGCGGAGGTTCTATTTAAAACAACCTCTCAAGCTTTGAAGTCGAGATATAATCTGCGCATACTCGATCATTTTCACTTTACAAAATACAGAAGAAAAAAGTTTTTGGTATTATTATTTATATTGAAAGCATCAAAGATAATCAAGGTAGTGTTGAACGATCGATTTGGAAGAAGGTGAAGGTGGAGTGTGATGAAGATGACACCATCGGTGACTTGAAGAAATTGATTGTTGCACACATTATAATAAATAATAGGTAACATTTGGATTATTAGAATTTTGTGTAATTTCAGTGTTAAACAAAGAGACATAATACCATTTCAAAGTTCTCATGCTTATGTTCTGAATTATGTTGAGGACTTATAATTTATCCAAGGGGTGGAGAATAGCCTTTTGTCCTTCTTGATTACCTATTTTATCAAAAAAATAGAGCTTGAGGTTGGTTTCAAGATTAAGAAGGAAGGATCATCGAAAGTTTAACCCTTATACTTTAAATCAATCTATTTTTCCTTTTGCTTGAAAATGGATGATGATAAATTAGCGGAACAACATGTAATTGTTGTAACTCATCACCTTGTGAAGGCGTTATAACTACAATCCAGGAGAAGCTTGAGTAAGCAAAAAGAACACTAGAAGATCTTAATATTCATTTGGCTGCTATGACCGAAATGAAAGAGGACGAGACCACAAGTCACAGAGAGATTGAAGTTCGGTTAAGTTACCTCAGGCAAAGATCATGACCTTGTAATTGAATTGTTTAAAGATATGGGATGTTGGTCCTTCTGAACTTGTTGAATATCTGCAAAATGTTGAAGAATTTTGATTTACAATAGTGATGTTGGAAAAAATGGTGTCAAATAAGAACAGGAAACAAAACACGTGAGTATTCATATTCCCAACATAAATATATTGTGTATTCTTTGATATATATTCTGTCTCCAATTTGACTAAGTTAACTTCTCCTATAAAGAAGCTTTAGCTCTTATGAAGGATGTAATAATTCAA
The DNA here is from genome assembly GCA_030864215.1 of Capsicum pubescens. Classification (NCBI taxonomy): domain Eukaryota; kingdom Viridiplantae; phylum Streptophyta; class Magnoliopsida; order Solanales; family Solanaceae; genus Capsicum; species Capsicum pubescens. Next base: position 187,667,830 of record CM061546.1, read on the forward strand.
ATTACTCCCTTCGACAGTTTCTACTAATAGAAATGTGTAAAGTATGGACCAAATAGATAAACTTTGAGAAACTGAGATAGAACAGATTGTACTATACACAACAGATGGAAGAAAACCAATGTCCTCATAAAGAAGTGATCTGTAGATGGGCATAACCAGTACCTACTATGGCCATGGGTAACTTCAACTACTATGTATCTATAATTTTTCAAATAGAGATTATCAAGTCAATCAAACAGTTAACACTTCAATCTCAATCCAACCAACCTTCTTAAGTCAAAGCATACAATTTACATTTTACTCAATATATAATTTAAGTCACATGCTGAGAAATAGTAGATGCAACACATGCACATACTAGATAGAGAAATCTAGACAAGTACATAAAAGAGAGTGAAACTGGACCAACAAACATAGATCGGAGACGTATATTGTGAGAGCTATCATGAACATCAATGAAAATTTTAGTATGAATATGGATCCAGAACCACCAAAGAAAGCACGAAACACCATTGATCTGACATATTATATTAGTTGGCTAAAAGTATTTTGCATCTTTTGTTTCCTTGTACTAATTAGCATGATATTATATAAAATGTGATCACTACTTTAAAAAATGAAAGATGCCCCACTGATGATAATTTATTATTATGATTATGAAATTAGTCGTATTATGTAATTTCTACTGCTTCAAGAGTGTAAAATTTTCCAGTTACCTCATTATGAAAATTCTTTCTCCTGTTACCTCTATATTTTTCATACGGTCACTCAACCAATAATTTTTATTTTAAAAAGTTCTTCACTTTTGTTTTGCAATACAAAATTCATCAATTAATGAAATTATTTATGAAAGTCATTCAATCTTTTGATAGTTGGAATGGGAAGACCTTCAAAGATTAGCAAATAGAAGAATAAAATGAGAACATGAACGTAAATATGTTACAGAAAAAATGTCAGAGAGGCTTGATTGAAGGAAAAAATGGTGATGTTTTAGGGAGACACCAACACTAGACAATCCAAGGATAAGGTTTTAGAGGAACTTTTCAAATTTGGAAATGCGGTCAAACAGTAACATGAAAAAAAAGCTTCATATCATCCTTGGGTGAGCTTTTATTCCGTGATACAAAATCAATAACCTCTTCAAAACAAACTTCTTACTAACAAAAAACTTAGCTTTGTCATATCTAATCCTAATCCAGGCAGCTGACTCTTATCCGAAAAATAAAGGCCCTTAGCTTCTCTATGCAGCATCTTATAGTTACCAAACATGAGAGATCCACCATTTTTAGTTGCATTTTAAAAAAAATGCTTAGTTATTTGATCCTATGAGAAATTAATTCAGTAGTAAAATCTTCAATTTGTGAAAGTGAATATTGCAATAGAACTTACAAATAGTGAGTTATATACTTAATATTATATCTCCTCTGCACCATTTTCAAGTAGTTGACTATTGCCTTTGAGTATTTGATTGAGCTTATGATGCTTAGTTTTGATATTTGGAGGATGATAATGGTAGCATTAAGTCGTGAAGCTTAGTGGAACTTGAAGTGAAAATGAAGAATATCCTTCCTACTTTGTCCAAAATAAATTCCATTGTGATAAAGAAAACATATGATCAATAGCCCTGAGTGTTAGATTGTCTCTAGAGATGGCAATAGGCATGCAGGTTTAATGCTTATTGGGGGTTTAAGGCTTATGCAAGGCGGGGCGGTTTTAAATAACATTTTTCAAATTTAGGGTGGACAGGATGGCTTGTGGGTCTATATGGATTTATTGCAAGTTTAAACAAAAACATATTCAATAATAACTAGCAATACTAAACTTCCTTATTTTTTATGATTAATAAATTAATTTTTAAACTAATTCAAAAATTTGAAAATTGTATACTAACATGTGATTTAAATTATAAAAATTAAGTTGAATTTATCAAACTGAAAAAGATGAAAAAGGTTGCCTTGTAATAGTGTAATTAATAGATGTCTAGGCTCTTTATAAAACTGTGCAAACCCTTTGAATATGCCTACCTGGTCAGTAGACATCTTGTTGATGGGAGTCTGGAGTTGAATTGAATATTACACTTTCATTAGATCATGAATTCACTACGTATATTGGTGTAAAAACTATTTTGCTGGGCGAGTTTATGCACAACGGGATGGGGCGAGTTGAAAATGACAAAATATTGCTATGGGGAATGTGGCGGGGTAGGTACCATAACTTTTTTTGTATGACCAAATTTATATTGCACTTTTAAGTTAAGAAAGAGATATATATGAGTATCTATAAAAACAGAGTATTTGAAATGAACAAAAAAGCAAGGGCGGACCTATAGTCAATCTTTTGGTGTTCCGACATTCATTAAATACGACACAGATTAGGTATGATTATAGAAAGATGCATAAAATCTGATATAAGATTTAGAAAAGCATCCAACAAACCAATAAGATAGTTGGTTGCTTTAGTTTTCAGGCAAAAACCTAAAGCTTTAAACGTCAATATATGTGTTCGAACCTTCCGTGCACCCACAACCCCTCAATCCTGGATCCACCACTGATTAAAAAAGCATACATTAGAATATCATCTACATCAATATATTACATGTGATATGTTTGTATCAAATAAAATCAATATAATTTTTTTTTTTTTTTTTTTATATATATATATATATATATATATAAATTGATTGTTCATCTTTATAAGTTTAAATGATATTCAAATCATTTTTATTACATTACACATGTAAAATCACGAACCATATTAATATCTATAAAAAGTTAATTTTTTTTCATGTACAATTACTTACCTAAAGCTTTATTTTGTTAATATTTATGTTATTTTATAAAATTATTTATTAAATAACTTGGTATACAAAATTAATAGTGACTAAGCTCCTTCTTAATTAACTACATTTTTTTACCCTCAAAATTTTAGATTATCTATTTAAAAATTGTGTACTTAATAAAATAATAACTTATTTTCTTATATACGTTTATTCTTAGTTAATGCTTGATGTGCGTTGTTCTAAACTATTTATAATAATAGTCAAACAAACTAAAAATAAAATAGGGAGAGAAGAGAAAGACCTGAAAGAATTTCTTGAACGTAACAATCACGAGATCTCAAGGATTTTGTGGTGGCTAGTGGGCGAAGGATTTTGTGGATAGTGGAGAAGATGAATAGGTTTTTAGGTCTTTTGTGAAAATTTTATTTTGGAGGATGTTTGTAAAAAAATACAATAGTCTCTTTTATTTTAGAGTATAATGTGTTTTTTCTCTTTTATTTTTTTACTAAAAGTTAAATCTTATTATTTTTCTTTTTTTTTAAAAGTTATTTTTATGAAATCCAAAAGAGAATGAGGAAAAATCCTTTTCCTTGATTTTTTTTAAAGGAAATTTGATTATATACCAACTCCTTCCCTTTTCAAAAAATATGCAAAGGTATCTAAGCGGAGAAAAAAATATATTTATGGTAGGGTGGTGTGAACCCACAACAACTGTTGTGAAAAGTCGTTGCTACTTCCTCCTTATCACTGAGCCCTCGCTATAGCTTTGTTTGTAGGTTCGCAAGTTAAAAAAGATATATATTTATTAAATTTTTCAATATAAATACAGGTTGTATAAAAAGGTTATTGGGTTCATTCGAACGCCCATAATTAGTGCTGAAGTCAGGATTTGAAGCTTGGGGGTTTTAGATTAAGATGGGGGAACAATTTCAACTAATATATAATCACTGTCAAACTAACGAATGAATACTAATAATAACAACATACCTAATGTAATCCGACAAGTGAGTCTGGGGGATAGAGTATACGCATACCTTAAGAGGTTGCTTTCGATACTCAATATTTAATATATTTAAAAAGAAAGAAATTATTTAAACACTACATATAAATATTCCATTACAACTGCACTCAACAATTTATCATATTTTAAAAATAATTAATACCCACAACATTAAAAATATTTTCAAATATTTCATCCTTTACCTAACAACCTAAACAGTTAAGTATTCAAAAAGTCATCATCAAGTGTACTTCGCAGATCATCTTTTAACAAACTTCATAGTGGAAGAAGCTCTATCCCCTGTTTGTGTCTGTTTTTCATTATAAACTAATATAATGATTACAAATTATGAAAAAGAAAAAAATTACTACATTTCAAAAAAATAAAAATGCAAAATTGGATCATATACTTGTCAGTTTATCGTGAGTTCTAGGTTGAAACTTTTAAAAGAAAAAGAACAAAAATAAATAAATATAAAAGAACAATATGTGACATTCCTAGATCAAAGATTGGAATTAAATTGTTGAATAGATATGGCGTATTATAATAATAGCCAAATTAATTAAAAATAAAAATAAGAAGAAAAGAGATAGTTTTTTTGATGTTTTGTTGAAATATAATTTTCGTGGATGTTTGTAAAAGAAACAAGAGTATCTTTTGTTTTAGAGTATAATGTGTTTTTTTACCTCTTCCCTTTTCTAAAAGTTAGATCTTATTATTTTCCTGTCGAAGAAAAAATTATTTTTAAGAAATCCAAAAGAGAATGAGGCAAAATCATTAATCCTTGAGCTTGTTTTAAGGAAATTTGCTTGTATAGCAGTTTCTTTCCTTTTGAAAATATCTACAAAGGAAAGCAGGAAAAAAAATAATTGACGGCAGGATTCGAACCCACAACAACTTATACGGAAAGTTTTTGCTACTTCCTCCTTAGCACTAAGCCATCACTACATCTTTTTTTTTTTGGTGAAACAAATTTGCACTAAATTAAATTAGCAATTCAACATAGTGAACGAAGTGTAATGACCCAAAATCACCTCTGTAACACGGTGCTTAAGGATACGAGTAGCCCCAAGCTAACCCTTAGAGCCGATTTCTACCAATGACACTCAATTCAAGATAAGGATAGACTCAAACACTCACATAGTCATCTCACATGAAAGGAAATATGGAAAAAGGTACTCGTTCCATATGACCACAATGTAGAGAAATCTCAACAAAACCACAATACTCAACCCTCGATACATCATAAGTCTGATACTAGTCTGACAAGCCTCTACAAATCAAAATCTAGAGAGCCGTTGGGACAGGTCCCCAAATGACTCGAAATGAACTTAAGATAAAATATAGTCTCTCAAGTACAGTAAATATCTGAAGATCGGCTCTCGAACCATGAGGACTCACCACTGTCGAAAACGTAGGCAAGGTACTCGGAGAATCACGGGCGAGGCTGGGACTGAGCACCTGAACTTACATTATGACACAATGTATCACATAGACATATATGTGAATCAGTACTTGAAATGTACTGAGTATGCGGGGGTGAATGCATAAGTATAAAATACTGTCGATCTTCTTCAATCAAATCATGTATGCAGTATGAGATGAATCACATGGCTTAAACAATTATAAAATATAAAGCTCATAAGTCATGGAGGATGGAGCATGTAACACAAATCTCGTGAGTCAACATTGTTTAATCTTTAAAATCAAAAATCTTCTCTTATTCTCAATGCCCATCAAGTAAGGAACTTTAAAAAATAACATCAACTCATGCATATGTCTCATGGATAGTAAAACCTTCTCAATGCTCAATATTTCATAACCATTTAGAACTCGTATACTTGGAAATTAAAATCATATGACTCGAAAAACATACTTGAAGGTATTTCATTCACTTTAGGAAATTATCTCATTTTAAGCATTAGGTAAAATCATGCTATCTCAAATAGAAAAGTATTCTTGCTTAAGGAAATAACTTATCTCAAAGCTTTATGAAAAGTACCATAACAAGGGAAAATGCTTTCATTTAGGAAAATAACTATCATCAAGAAAATACCTTCGTTTGGGAACATCTTTGCATTTCAACCATTTAGGAAAGTAGACTATAGAAAAAGAAAATAAGTATTTGATCTCGAAGTTTTAAAGGGCAAGGGAGGTTCTCGTAACTGACATAAACCATGCGACCTATATGGAGTCCAACGTTTTATCCTCCTAAGGAGGAGACCCCACGTTGGGGAAGAGCGTCATACTCTTGCCAGGGAGTATAACCTAGGTCTAGTGATCACTAAACAAAACTCGGCCTCAGGCCCAATATCAACTCGGCCTTAGGCCCAATAATAAACTCGGCCTCAGGCCTAACCTATGGTGGCATGTAGTCTTGGGGTAAGAAACTGTAGTAACTTACCCGCTCGGTGCTAAATACTACTCCCTTTAGATTATCTGCGCTTATCTCATAAAAATTCACTTTTAGAATAATCTCATGGCTCACCACAAACCCAATAATCAAATCTATAATCTCGAGTAGTGAAGTGAATTTTAAAGCTTTCGGACCATTAGGTCAATTCATTTCTCAATCATCTCAAAATACTCAAATCATGGGTGCTTATAGAACAAGAGGTCATAATTTCATAAGTCTCAAATAGGGCTTACTAACCCATAGTTCAATCTCAAGTTAAAGCTTATCAAAAGCATATAGATTCATAAATCATGTAGAAATCTGGGAATTTCAGCAATATATCTCAAAATCTCAATTTAGTCATATGCTTCACCACCTCAAACATTGCAAATATTAGCTTATCAAGGAGTAAAATCATGGAGTTTATACCCAGCTGTAAACACTCAAGAAAACATGTAGAAATCATGCCATTTAACTCTCAATTTATGGAAAATATCAAGGTAATGCATTCAATAATAATGGGTGAAAACCCCCAATTCAAATTCATGTAAAAACCTCATAGATTTCAGGAAATTCACGATGTAATTAAGCCTTTTGGGCACAAGGGTGGAAGGGTTACCCTTGTTCAAAACCCCACATACCTTGAATTAGAAGATTTGGATGAACTCTCACTTTTGGAACTCTATTCGTACTCTTGAATGAGGGTTCTTGAGGCCCTTGACTTGGGAACCTTGAAACTCAATTTAGTAAATTTCATGGTGGATTCTTGAGATTCTTGGAAGAGGTTTATGGATACTTAGGGTTTTTGATGAGAGAAAACTTGAGAAAAACCTTATAGAATACTTGTAATTGGCTTTGATTTAGTGTTTGCACGGTTTTATAGGCTTGGAAAAAGTCCAAAGTGCCCTTTTTGGCTTTTGTACGAATCTGAAAAAAATTAAACTGGGAACCCGATTTCATAGGCCACCGCAACTCGCCACTTATCACGATGTCTTACTGGAAATAACAATTGGTAAATTGGGAGTCCCCGCGACGCAGAGCCATTGCGTTTTCCCACTGGTTGGGACCTAGAACTTCTCCGCGACGCGCCACTATCGCGGGGTTCCACTGGAAATTAACTATTTAGAAATTGGGCTCCTCCGCGACGCGCCACTATTATGGAGTCCCACTGAAAATCATTAATTTCCAAATAAACTCTCTCCGCGACGCGCCAATCACTTAAATGATGCAGTTTTACGACTAAGGCTTAAATTAGCCATAACTTCTTACCCGGGTATCGAATTTGAGTAAATCTTATATCAATGGAAAGCTTATCAGATTTTCCACGTGATAGAAAGTCGAAATTAGGGAAATTCCATATGGTTAACACAATACTCACTTAGGAAGACACTTTTCAATCTTTTAGGGCCGGAATCACGCCTCACTCAACACGCCCTAAGGCTCAAACTACGAGGGAACTTTACAGGACCTTACAATATCTCCTCCTTGGGAATATTTGTCCTCAAATGTAGTAAGTTAGGCAAGGAATACAGGAGAAACAGAGTACACATAGCTGAAACAATTACTAAACGGTTCAAGATCTTTCTAAACTCTTGAATACTATAAAAAATGCAAGAACTCATACCGGGATAGATGCATAGCTGAACTTTAGATTAGAAGAGCTGAAACAAGGATGAATAGTACCTTCGGATTGATCTGAACTCGCGGAAAAGAGGTGAGGGTATTTGGCTCGCATGTATGCTTCTGCCTCCCAAGTAGCACCCTCAACAGACTGGTTCCGCCACAATACTTTGACCAAGGGAACTTCTTTGTTCCTTAGTCTATGGATCTGAAAATCTAGGATCTCCACGAGAATCTCATCGAAGGAAAGGCTATCCTGAATATCAACACTTTCTGAAGGATCTACCATAACAGAATCACCAATATGCCTCTTAATCATGGATACATGAAAGATAGGATGAACGACGGACAACTCCGAGGGAAACTCAACCTCGTAGGCCACTTTACCAACACGGCTCAAGACTCGATACGGGCCAACATAACGGGGACTAAGCTTTCCCTTCTTACCAAACCTCTTCACCCCTTTCATGGTTGAAATCTTCAAGTACACCAAATCACCCATCCCAAACTCAAGATCTCTCCTTCTCACATCTGCATAAGACTTTTGATGACTCTGAGCGGTCTTCAACCTTTCTCTAATCAACTTAACTTTCTCCATAGCTTTAAACACTACATCAGGCCCACACGCGACAGCTTTACCCACTTCAAACCAACCTATGGGTGATCTACACCTCCTACCATACAAATCTCAAATGGTTCCATCTCAATGCTAGCATGGAAACTATTGTTATAGGCAAACTCCATCAATGGCAAATGCTCATCCCAACTACCTTTGAAATCAAGAGCACACGCCCTTAACATATCCTCTAGGTTCTGAATGGTCCTCTCAGTCAGACCATCTGTCAGCGGGTGAAACACGAAACTCAAAAGAACTTGGGTGCCAAGACCCTGCTGAAATGCCCTCCAAAACTAAGAAGTAAATTGAGTACCCCTATCCGAAATGATAGACAAGGGAACTCCATGCAGCCTGACCAAGTTTCAGATATACAATCTAGCATATTCTTCAGCCATGTAAGATGTATGACTGGCAAAAATATGAGGACTTAGTCAACCTATCCACAACAACCCAAATGGAATCATAATAACGACGCGAAAGAGGCAACCCGATCATGAAGTCCATATTCACCATCCCCCACTTCCAAGTAGGTATACTAAGCTCTTGCATCATACCACTCGATCTTTGGTGCTCTTCCTTAACGTGTTGACACGTTGCACACTTTGCTACAAACTCGGCTATGTCCTTCATACCGTTCCACCAATATATTTCCCACAAGTCGCGGTACATCTTGGTAGTACCGGGATGAATGGAATAACGCACGCCATGTGCTTCACCCATAATTCTCTACCGCAATTCATCAATACACGGGACACACAATCTACCACGCAATCTCAACACACCATCTCCCCCTTGGGAGAAAACCTCTACCCTTTGGTCCTTAACTGACTCCTTCAATTTAACCAAACTAGGATCCCTACCTTTTTTCTCCTTCACTTCAGAAACTAAAAAGGATTCGGAACTACTCTGCACCAACGTACTCCCTTCCGCTGAATTAAGCAATCTAACACCCATCCTAGCCAGACAATACACATCATGAGCTAACTCTCTCTTACCTTCCTCAATATGCGTAACGCTACCCATGGAAAATCTGCTAAGGGCATCCGCCACTATATTAGCCTTGCCCGAGTGATACAACACACTCATATAATAATCTTTCAACAACTCTAACCACCTTCTCTGCCTAAGATTCAACTCCTTATGGGTAAATACATACTGTAAGCTCTTATGATCGGTAAACACATCAACATGGACACCATAAAGATAGTGTCTCCAAATTTTCAAAGCAAAGATCACATCAGCTAATGCAAGATCATGGGTCGGGTAGTTCCTTTCATGCGACTTTAACTGTCTAGAGGCATAGGCTATAACCTTACCTCTTTGCATCAACACACAACCCAAACCAACTTTAGAGGCATCACAATACACCACAAAACCATCAGTACCATCCGACAAAGTCAACACAGAGGCTGAAGTGAGTCGAGTCTTTAACTCCTGATAACTCTTCTCACAGGAATTGGACCACTGGAATTTAACCTTCTTTTGGGTCAATCGGGTCATAGGAGATGCAATGGAAGAGAAACCCTTAACAAAATGACGGTAATAAGTTGCTAGACCCAAGAAACTTCTAACGTCAGATGGAGAGATATGTCTAGGCCAATTTTTAACAGCTTCTGTCTTTTGGGGATTAACTTTAATACCTTCGGCTGAAACAACATGACCCAGAAAGGCTACAGACCTTAGCTAAAATTCACACTTAATGAATTTAGCGAACAACTGGTGATCTCTAAGAGTTTGCAAGGCAATTCTAAGATGAGCTGCATGGTCATTCTCGTCGCAGGAGTACACAAGGATGTCATCTATGAAGACAATGACAAAAGTATCAAGTTATTGCTTGAACACTCGATTCATGAGGTCCATGAAGGCTGCTGGGGCATTGTTCAACCTGAAAGACATGACTAGAAACTCAAAATGACCATAACGGGTTCGGAAGGCTATCTTTGGAATATCACATTCCCTCACCTTAAGTTGATGATAGTCGGATCTAAGGTCTATCTTGGAGAAATAACTTGCACCTTGCAACTGATCAAACAGGTCATCAATTCTCGAAAAAGAATATTTATTTTTGACTGTGACCTTATTGAGTTGATGGTAGTCAATGCACATACGCAAAGATCCGTCTTTCTTCCGCACGAACAAAATGGGTGCACCCCAAGGAGAAATACTGGGCCTAATAAAACCTTAAGCTAAGAGATCTTTAAGTTGCTCCATCAAATCCTTAAGCTCTACAGGTGCCATGCGGTATGGCGGAATAGAAATAGGCTGAGTGTCGGGAAGAAGGTCAATTCCAAACTCTATCTCTCGATTGGGAGGTACCCCTGGGAGATCTTTCAGAAAGACATTGGAGAACTCATTAACAATATCTACCGATTGGATGGTTGGAGTCTCAGACTTAGTGTCCTTGACTCTAACTAGATAATAGATGCAACCTTTGGATATAAGCTTTCTGGCTTTGATATAGGAGATAAAATGACTCTTGAGAGATACCGAACTCCCGGACCACTCAAATATTGTCTCACCAGGGAACTGAAACTTGACCACATAGGTACAACAATCTATAGATGCATAACAAGAATGAAGATAATCCATACCCAGAATAAGGTCAAAATCCACCATGTCTAACTCTATCAAATCTGCAAGTATGACTCTATGAAGCACAGTAACAAAGAAATTTCTATACACTTTTTAGCAACAACAGACTCCCCTACTGGTGTAGAAACTAGGAAAGGCTCAAAAATCTGTTCGGGACTCATTTTGAAATTCACAGCAACAAGTGGGGTCAGATAAGAGAGGTTTGACCCGGGGTCCAACAACACATAAACATCGAGATAAAAGACACGAAGAATACCAGTAAAAACATCAGGGAAATCCTCCTTCTCTCGATGGGATAGTAAGGCATAGAATCTGTTCTGGCGCTGACCGCCAGTAGTGCTAGAAGAAGCACCCAGAGCAGGGGTGGGATGAAGTACCGGAGCTGGTGTACTAGTAGCCTGTGCCTGAGGTCGGGCATCTCTGTTCCCCTGTCTAGCATGAGGGATATCTCTAAGTCTGTGGCCCTACTTACCACAACCAAAGCAACCCCTCAAATCTCTGAAACACTTCCCAAGGTAATTCCTACCACATTTAGCACAAGAAGGATAATGGGGCCTGTTGCCAACACTGTTCTGCAACCCAGACATAAAAGGCCTACTCTCTTGCTCCTGCCTGCCTCTAGGAATGGGAGCACTAGTTGATGAAGGAATTGGAACTAACGAATGTCTCTGAAACTAAGGGCGGCTCTCTCCATGGAACCTAGGCCAACTATACTCATGCTGCTTAGATCTAGCCCTTTTACTACCCCTCATTCTTTCTCTCTCTCTAAGATTATCCGTCTTTATCTATTGGGCATGCGTCATTAACCTATCCAGATCCATATCCTTATGCAACATCGCATCCCTACACTTCTTCTGTACCATCCCAGAAACACCGGTCACAAACTTACTCATACTAGCCTGGGTGTCAGAAATCAAATCAAGGGCGTACTTGGAAAACTGATTGAACTTCAAGTAGTACTCCTTAACAGTAATGGAGCCCTTCCTTAATTTTAAGAACTTCTCAATCTTTGCCTCCTTCATCTGAAGCGGAAGGAACTGTCCAAGAAGGCATCTTGGAACACTTGCCAAGTTATAGGAGCAACATTCTCACCTCTACCCTTCTTCCATGATACAATCCAATCATAATCAATGTCCTTCAGTCTATAAAACGCCAATACAACACTTTCTTCTTCTGAAACCTGCATCACATCAGTGATCTTCCTCACCTCCTCCAAGTACAACTGGGGGTCCTCGTCCGCCTTGGGCCCATAGAACTCAGGTGGATTCATCCGCATAAAGTCACTAATTCTAGTCACGGATACATCACCACCCTGATGATTAGCAACAGGGGCCTAGTTATTGGCCTAAATATTTGCGGTGACCGCTTGGGCTAACGCCTGAAAGGTCACCCTAAACTCAGCATGGTACTGCGTCTCATTCAAAGAATCAACAGGTGGGAGTTGCTCATCATTGTTTAAACGGACATTCGCTCTTCGATGAGTTATTTTTTAAAAATACAAGAGCACAAATCATTAGATAAGAGGGACAACTGTAGGCACGATAAAATCTAAAAGAAGAAACAACTTTTCCTAGAACATCTCATAGCCTCTTGCTCATAGATGTGGCATGCTATACACCGATGATCAAGACTCTACTCAACACGGCTTGTCAAACACCCTAGGACTCCTTGGAAACCTTATGCTCTGATACCAAGTTTTTAATGACCCAAAATTGCCTCCCGGAACGTCACACGGTGCTTAAGGATACGAGTATCCCCAAGCTAACCCTTAGAGCCAGTTTCTACCAGTGACACTCAATTTAATATAAGGATAGAATCAAATACTCTCATAGTCTTCTCACATAGAAGGAAATATGGAAAAAGGTACTCGGTCCATATGGCCACAATGTAGAGAAATCTCAATAAAAACACATTACTGAACCCTCGACACATCACAAGTCTGATACTAGTATGACAAGCCTCTACAAATAAAAATCTAGAGAGCCATTGGGACAGGTCCCCAACTGACTCGAAATGAACTGAAGATAAAACATAGTCTTTCAAGTACAGTAAATATCTGAAGATCGGCCCTCAAACCATGAGGACTCACCATTGTCGAAAACGTAGGCAAGGTACTCAAAGAATTATGGGTGAGGCTGGGACTGAGCACCTGAACCTACATTATGACACAATGTAGCGCATAGAAATATATGTGAATCAGTACTTGGAATGTACTGAGTATGCGGGGGTGAATGCACATGTATAAAATAGTGTCAATCTTCTTCAATCAAATCATGTATGCAGTATGAGATGACTTACATGGCTTGAACAAGTATAAAATATAAAGCTCATAAGTCATGTAGGATGGAGCATGTAAGACAAATCTCGTGAGTCATCATTGTTTAATCTTTAAAATCAGAAATCTTCTCTTATTCTCAATGCCCATCAAGTAAGAAACTTTAAAAAATAACTTTAACTCATGCATATGTCTCATGGAGAGTAAAACCTTCTCAATGCTCAATATTTCATAACCATTTAGAACTCATATACTTGAAAATCAGAATCATATGACTCGGAAAACATACTTGAAGGTATTTCATTCACTTTAGAAAATTATCTCATTTCTAGCTTTAGGTAAAATCATGCTATCTCAAATAGAAAAGTATTCTAGATTAAGGAAATAACTTATCTCAAAGCTTTATGAAAAGTACCATAACAAGGGAAGATGCTTTCATTTAGGAAAATAACTCTCATCAAGAAAATGCCTTGGTTTGGGAACATCTTTGCATTTCAACCATTTAGGAAAGTAGACTATGGAAAAGGAAAATAAGTACTTGATCTCGAAGTTTTAAAGGGAAAGGAAGGTTCTCGTAACTGACATAAACCATGCGAGCTACATGGAGTCCAACATTTTATCCTCCTAAGGAGGAGACCCCACATTGGGGAGGAGCGTCATACTCTTGCCAGGGAGTATAACCTAGGTCTAGTGATCACTAAACAAAACTTGGCCTCGGGCCCAATATCAACTCGGCCTTAGGCCCAATAATAAACTCAGCCTCAGGCCCAACCTACGGTGGCACGTAGTTTAGGGGTAAGAAACCGTAGTAACTTACCCACTCGATGCTAAATACTACTTCCTTTAGATTATCTGTACTCATCCGATTAAAAATCCACTTTTACAATAATCTCATGGCTCACCACGAACCCAATAATCAAATCAATAATATCAAGTAGCGAAGTGGATTTCAAAGCTTTCGGACCATTAAATCAATTCATTTCTCAATCATCTCAAAATACTCAAATCATGGGTGCTTATAGAACAAGAGGTCATAATTTCACAAGTCTCAAATAAGGCCCACTAACCCATAGTTTAATCTCAAGTTAAAGCTTATCAAAAGCATAATATATAAAGCATATAGATTCATAAATCATGTATAAATCTGGAAATTTCAGCAATATATCTCAAAATCTCAATTTAGTCATATGCTTCATCACCTCAAACATTGCAAATATTAGCTCATCAAGGAGTAAAATCATGGGGTTTATACCTAGCTGTAAACACTCAAGAAAACATGTAGAAATCATTCCATTTAACTCTAAATTTATGGGAAATATCAAGGTAATGCATTCAATAATAATGGGTGAAAAATCCCAATTCAAATTCATGTAAAAACCTCATAGATTTTAGGAAATTCATGATGTAAATAAGCCTTTTGGGCACAAGGGTGAAAGGGTTACCCTTGTTCAAAACCCCACATACCTTGAATTAGAAGCTTTGGATGAACTCTCACTTTTGAAACTCTATTCGTACTCTTGAATGAGGGTTCTTGAGGCCCTTGACTTGTGAACCTTGAATCTTGACTCAATTTAGAAAATCCATGGTAGATTCTTGAGATTCTTGGAAGAGGTTTATGGATACTTAGGGTTTTTGATGAGAGAAAACTTGAGAAAAGCCTTATAGAATGCTTGTAATTGTCTTTGATTTGGTGTTTGCACGGTTTTATAGGCTTGGAAAAAATTCAAAGTGCCCTTTTTGGCTTTTGTACGAATCTGAAAAAAAAATTAAACTGGGAACCCAATTCCATAGGCCACCTCAACGCGCCACTTATCACGGTTTCTTACTATAAATAATAATTGGTAAATTGGGAGTCCCCGCGATGCGGAGCCATTGCGTTTTACCACTGGTTGGGACCTGGAACTCCTCCGCGACGCGCCATTATCGTTGGGTTTCACTGGAAATTGACTATTGAGAAATTGGGCTCCTCCGCGATGTGCCACTATCATGGAGTCCTACTGGAAATCGATAATTTCCAAATAAACCCTCTCCTCGACGCGCCAATCACTTAAATCATGCAGTTTTATGACTAAGACTAAAATTAGCCATAACTTCTTACCCAGGTATCGGATTTGGGCAAATCTTATATCGATGGAAAGCTTATCAGATTTCCCACATGATAGAAAGTCAAAATTAGGTAAATTATATATTTTTAACATGATAATCACTTAGGAAGACACTATTCACTCTTTTAGGGCCAGAATCACGCCTCACTCGACACACCCTAAGGCTCAAACTAAGAGGGAACTTTGCGGGACCTTACAGTAAGTCATCACTGCAATTTTTTTTATCTCCCATGAATATTCAAAGAGGTAGGTACATTTATTTGGTAAACAACTCCAGTGATGTCATTCCATACTTCTTTGGCAATAAAAGGGGGAGGTGCTCCAATAACTTGACTTTTTCCCACAAAAAGATGAGTTACACCATTCTTGTCCAGTGTATCAGCAACCTTGTTCTGCTCCCTACAACAATCCTGCATGGCTGGTCTTCCCAGTCTTTCTATCAACAATCTGTATTCATCAATAAGAGGGTCGTACAGGGGATTTCCTTTTGACAACATGTTTATAACTTCTTCAGAATCAACATGAATCATTAAAGGAATAAGATTTTGTTGAAACACTAGCTTAAGACCTTTTCTAAGGGACATCATATCCATATGATTGTTATTAGCATGTATCAAGGTTTGACTGAAACCAAGAACCCAGTTTTCTTTATCATTTCTGATCACTCCACTAATACCTCCCTTGCCAGGGTTACAGGAGCAAGAGACATCAGTGTTTATCTTGAAATGACTGTGGGGTGGGGGATGCCACTTAACATTAATGATGTTCCTAGCCAGGGTCCTGGAATAGCTGCTAATATGAAAGAATTTCACAGCTTCAGCATAGGCCTCTCTAAAGGAGGGAGGAATTTTCTTTCCCTCAAAAAGTTTATTGCTTCTGGTCTTCCATATCAGAAAATAGCATTATGCGAAGACAAATCTTCTTTTAAAGTGATAGGGTCATCTCAAATGTTAAAAACATAATAATCAGGACCAAAATCTTTTTCTACTCTACCTCTTTTACTTCTTAACTCAAAATCATCATTTTCTTTATTTTTCGAAATAAAAGTGAAAAAACTAGGTAGTGTGTAACCCCACAAAGTTTCCTTGTAGTTTGAGCCTTGAGCATGTCAAGTGAAGTGTAATTCCGACCCTAAAAGATTGAGAAGAGACTTCTCAAGTGATTAGTATTTTAATCTTGTAAATTTTTTCCTGAAAATGACTTCCAATAGTGTAGAGAATTGAATTAGCTTTCCAACGATACCAATTTTGTCTAAATCCAAAATTGGGGTGAGAAGTTATGGCCATTTTACTGAGAGTTGTTGGAACTGCCCAAATGTGATAGAAGATCCAACAGACCATCGAGTCTGCGACGGACCGTCACAACCAAGGTAGTAACTCCCTTTTCTGTCCCAAATACGATGGCCAGGACGACGGACCGTCACTAAGACCGATGCTATTGAGGCAGTATGGTCTCATCCTGGCCAATGTGCGACGGATGATCCGACAGACCGTCAAGATCATGACGGATTATCATTTTGATCGTCACATCGAGGAAGTGTGTTATTTTTCCAACCAGCGTGCGACGGACGATCTGATGGACTGTCAGGCTAGCGACGGACTATCTTAGCCCCCATTTAGTATTTTTAACTCATTTTTAAAAGGGCTTTTTGATCTTTTCCACTCTTTTGTCAACCGGATATATTCCAAGCAAAGCAAATGGCTTCATTCATCATCCAACACATAAGAGATCTAGGGTTTCTCTCTCAAGATCAAATCTAAAACCCTTCTCCAAGAAATCCAAGAACTCACCATAGATTCTACAAATTGAGTTGAGATTTAAGTTCCCCAAGTTCAAGGGTTGCAAGAACCCTCTCTCAAGAGTAAGAAGAAGAGTTTGAATTAAGATTGTTCATCCAATTTTATAATCTAAGGTATGTGGGGTTTTGAACAAGGGTAATCCTTTCACCCTTGTGCCCAAAGGCTTATTTAAACTATAATTTTCTGCAATCTATGAGATTTTACATGATATTTAATTAGGATTTTTCACCCATTGTTATTGATTTCAATATCTTGATATTTCCCATGAATTGAAAGTCAAATAGCATGATTTTTGCATGTTTTCTTGAGAAATTAAAGCTGGATTTATACCCTATGTTGTTACTCCTTGAGAATTTAAGAATTTTAATGTTCTAGAAATTGAAGTATATGAGTATGTTGATATTTTGAGACAAATTATTGTAACTTCAAGATTTCTACTTGAATTATGAATCTATATGCTATCTATTATGCATTATGGTGAGTTTTAACTTGAAATTGAATTATGAGTCATTAAAGCCTACTTGAGACTTGCAATTTTATGAACTATTGTACTATAGGCACCCATGATTTGAGTATTTTGAGATAGATTATTGAGAATTTTTTTGACCTAATGGTTATAGAGTTTTGAAATCCACTCTACCACATGGGATTATAGATTTGATTGTTGGGTTCTTATGAACCATGAAATTATTTTGAAAGTGGATTTCCATGAGATGAGAGAGATAAACTAAAGGGAGTAGTATTTAGCACTGAGTTGGGTAAGTTACCACAATTTTTTACCCCAGAACTACGTGCCACCATAGGTTTGAGATTTTGGGCCTGAGGCCAAGATAATTGGGCCCAAGGTCGAGATAAGTGATCACCGAGTTGAGGTTATACTCCTTGAAAAGAGTATGACGCCTCTCCCCAATGTGAGGTTTCTTCCTTAGAAGAAAAAGACGTTGGAATCCATGTAGCTCGCATGGTTTATATCGGTTAAGAGAACCTCCCTAAACTAAAGTATTTTCCATTGAGATAGAATATTTTCCCTAAAATCTTTGGGATGAGATATTTTCTAAAATGAATGAATTGCTTTGAGTATTTTCCAAAGAAAGAAGTAGTTTTCTCTACTAATACGAGTTGATCACCGGTTTTCAAACCAAAGTTATATGATTCTGAGTTCCAAGTGTTTGAGTTCAAAAGAGTTATAAGTTCTTGAGCATTAAAGAAGTTTTACTCCCCATGAGATATATGCATGAGTTGAAAGTATTGTTAAAGTTTTCTTCAGCCTATGAGTAATAAGAATAAGAGAAGAGTACAAATTTTAAAGCTAAAGTAAAATGACTCACGAGATTTGTGTTACATGCTTCGTCATACATAATTTATGAGCTTTACATTTTGACTTATTCAAGCTATGCGAGTCATTCCTATTGTATGCATGATTTGATTAAAGAGTATTGATATTGTTTTATGTAAATGCATACACCCCTATATACTCAGTACATTCCCAAGTGTTGATTCACATATACATCTATGTGCTACATTGTCTTATAATGTAGGTTCAGGTGCTCAGTCCCAACCTCGTCAGTGATTCCCTAGTACCTTTGTCTACATTTCTCTAGTGGTGAGTCCTCATGGTTAGAGGACCTATCTTCAGATATTTCAGTATTCAAGTGTTTATGTTATTACTTTCAGTTCAGTTTGAGTCAGTTGGGGACCTGTCCCAACGGCTCTTGAGTTTATGGAGTAGTAAAGGCTTTGTCATACTAGTTATCAGACTGTGGTTGTGTAGAGATTTTCAGTATTGTGGTCGTTTGGACTCAGTATTATCTTTGTATTTCCTTTGATTTGATATGACAGTGCCAGTGTTTTGTATATTCCTTCTTGAATGAGTTATTATGATAAGTGATAGGCTCAAAGGTATCCCTAAGCACCGTGTGACATCCCGGGAGGTGATTTTGGGTCATTACATAATGACGAAATATTTTATTTAGTCCTTTGACCCCCACTATTTTTAGAACCAAAAGAAAATTTATTTTCATGAAAATAGCATCACCAGATTCTATTATAATACTATCTTCAAGATTAAAAAATCCATAGGTTGTACTATTTGAAGGATAACCAAAAAAAGAACAAGTAGGAGCCTTTTTACCCAACTTAGAGATTTTAGAATCCATTAACCTTACATAGGCTAATCAACCCCAAACTCTTAGATATCTCAAATATGACTTATGAAATTTCCATAACTCAAAAAGTGTTAGTTTTCTCTTTTTATGAGGCACACAATTCAACACATAACAAGCAGTCAAAAGAGCTTCACCCCAAAAATTTAAAGGTGCGTAAGACTCAATTAACATGGCATTAATCAACTCAAACAAAGTTCTATTCTTCCTTTACGCTATACCGTTAGATGTAGGAGAATAAGGAGTAGTTTCATGAATTATACCCAATGATCTAACAAAAGAATTGAACTCATGTGACTCATAGTCACAACCTCTATCACTTCTAATTCTTTTTATTTTTCTACCAAACTGATTTTCAACTTCATGGAGAAAAGTTTTAAAGTTCTCACAAGCATCACTTTTATTTTTCATTAAGTAACAC
Source organism: Capsicum pubescens (assembly GCA_030864215.1). NCBI lineage: Eukaryota > Viridiplantae > Streptophyta > Magnoliopsida > Solanales > Solanaceae > Capsicum > Capsicum pubescens. Next base: position 187,687,594 of record CM061546.1, read on the forward strand.
ATACATAAACTTAGAAAAATCATCAATGAAACTGATAAAATATCTATTTCCCCCATGTGTTAAAATTTCTTCAAGTTCACAAATATCAATATCAACTAATTCTAATAAATCAGCTTTTCTTTCCACTTGAAAATAAGGCTTTTTATGATTTTGACTTTACTACAAGCCTTACTTTTTTTAAAATTCTTTTTGATCACTGGAATTAATCTTAAACTACTCATGATTCCCATATAACGATCATTTATATGACAAATTAGTAGAAGAAATCATATAAATAGAAGTAGATGTTTTATTCATTTTAACATTCAACTTGAACATACCATCATAAGCATACCTCTTTCCCACAAAAATATTATTTGTCACAATTACATATTGTCAGACTCAATAATCTGTTTGAAGCCTGCTTTATTAAGAAGAAAATTAGACATTAAATTTTTTTCATGGAAGGAGTATAGAGTACATTTTTTAAAATTAATACCCTTCCAGAAGTAAAACTCAACTCGACATCTCCCATTCCAAGTACTTAAGTTGTGTGTGAATCTCCAAGCATGGTGGTTTTGGGCTCCCCAAAATAGCATATTTTTTAAATCAATCTTTGTCATAATAGATATGATGGTTTGCACCAAAGTCAGCCCACCATCTATCAACATTCTCCACCATGTTTATGTCTGTTATCACCACCATAAATAATTTTTTGATAACGTTTTCCTAGGTGTAGACCCACGTTTTCAAAATTTGCAAAATTGAGCAATATGACCACTCTTACAACAGATAAAATACTATTCTTTTCTTGAACATGTTGATTTTTTGATTGGTTATTTCCACCATTATTATCCTTGGGATGTCTGTCATCATTTTTCTTGAATTTTTTCTTCTTTGGCTTCAAAGTTGTATTATTGTTAGTTTCAGGGGTAACTTTATTTGAAGTAGCTAAATTTACCTCCAGTGTGATGCTGTTCTCAATTTTTTACAAAAGTGCATCTTGGCCCCTTGCCTCTTCTTCCATGCGGATTCTCATTATCAAAGTCTCAGTCATATGTAACAACAGATGTAAATGTCCATTTGATAATTAAATCAGATATGTCATCTGTTACAACAGATATCAATATCTGTTTGAAAATTTTCAATAGCTCAGTCATCTGTAACAACAAATGCAAATGTCCATTTGATAATTAAATCAGATATGTCATCTGTTGCAACAGATATCAATATCTATTTGAAAATTTCCAACAACTCAGTCATCTGTCATAATAGATGCAAATGTCTATTTGATAATTAAATCAGATATGTCATCTGTGGCAACAAATAAGAATTTCTATTTGAAAATTTCTAACAGCTCAGTCATTTTTTGTAATATATTTCATTGCAATTAATTTAAGTAGAACTAGGGATGAGTTCATAGGGTCAACTACAATTTCAATTGAGTCTTTACAATTGCATAGTGTTGGTATTGCGTTCATCCCGACTTGAGTCGTCGATCGATAACTCTGAGTTGAAAGATTCTCATTAGCTTAAGGTTAAGATAACACCTACATTGATTTAGATAGAACTAGGGATGAGTTCATAAGGTCAACTACAACTTTAATTGAGTCATTGTAATTGCATGGTGTTGGTATTACATTCATCCCAACCCAAGTCGTCGATCAATTACTCTGAGTTGAAATGATTCTCATTAATTTAATGTTAAGCTAGAACCTAAATTGATTTTGGTAGAACTAGGGATGAATGAGTTCATAGGGTCAACTAAAACTTCAATTGAGTCTTTACAATTGCATGGTGTTTGTATTGCATTCATCCCAACCCGAGTCGTTGATCGATCACTCTGAGTTGAAAAGATTCTCATTAGCTTAATGTTAAGGTAGAATCTAAATTGATTTAGGTAGAACTAGGGATGAATGAGATCATAGGGTCGACTATAACTTCAATTGAGTCTTTACAATTGTATGGTGTTGGTATTGCATTTATCCCGACCCAAGTCGTCGAATGATCACTCTAAGTTGAAAAAATTCTTATTAACTTAATGTTAAGCTATTACCTAAATTGATTTTGGTATAACTAGGGATGAATGAGTCCATAAGGTCAACTATAACTTCAATTGAGTCTTTGCAATTGTATGGTGTTGGTATTGCGTTCATCCCGATCTGAGTCATTGATCGATTACTCTGAGTTGAAAATATTCTTATTAACTTAGTGTCAAGCTAGTACCTAAATTGAATTTGGTAGAACTAGGGATGAATGAGTTCATAGGGTCAACTACAACTTCAATTGAGTCTTTGCAATTGCATGGTGTTGGTAATGCGTTCATCCCGACCTAAGTCATCGATCGATCACTCTGAGTTGAAAAGATTCTCATTAACTTAATGTCAAGCTAGTACCTAAATTGATTTAGGTAGAGATAGGGATGAATAAATCCTTAGGGCCAACTACAACTTCAATTGAGTCATTGCAATTGCATGGTGTTGGTATTACGTTCATCCCGACCCGAGTCGTCGATCGATCACTCTGAGTTGAAAAGATTCTCATTAACTTAATGTTAAGCTAGTACCTAAATTGATTTTAGTATAACTAGAGATTAATGAGTCCATAGGGTCAACTAAAACTTTAATTGAGTCTTTGCAATTGTATGGTTTTGGTATTGCGTTCATCTCAACCGGAGTCATCAGTCGATCACTTTGAGTTGAAAAGATTCTCATTAGCTTAATGTTAAACTAGTACCTAAATTGATTTTGGTATAATTAGGGATGAATGAGTTCATAGGGTCAACTACAACTTCAATTGAGTCTTTACAATTGCATGGTGTTGGTATTATGTTCATCCCGACCCAAGTCGTCGATTGATCACTTTGAGTTGAAAAGATTCTCATTAGCTTAATGTTAAGCTAGTACCTAAATTGATTTAGGTAGAACTAAGAATGAATGAGTTCATAGGGTCAACTACAACTTCAATTGAGTCTTTGCAATTGCATGGTGTTGATATTGCGTTCATCCCGACTCGACTCATCGATCGATCACTCTGAGTTGAAAAGATTCTCATTAAATTATTATTTTAAAAAATATATCTTTTAAAATTTTAAAAATTAATTAATATCAATTCAGACCAAATTAACAATTTCAAAACTTATCATTTTTTTCCAAAATTATAATTCAACCCATACAAATCTTCCATTTGTGTGAAAAAAAATTTCTCATTACAAATCTCAAGTTCTCGCTCTTCTCTCTCTCTCTCTCTCTCACTCACTCTAAATAGTATAGATAACAACTACTCAACATATTGCTCAATCCTTAAAAACAGATCAATTTTTTTCCCATTCCGACCATATAGTTGTTATTTTTGACTTCATTCTCACTTGTATCCATTGTTTTCTCTATCTTCATAAGTAACAGAGTTTGATAAGAGTTCTATATTTGTTTTTTATTCTAAAAATTAGGTCTTTTTAGTTAATGGTGAAAAAGAAGACTTTTAGTTGTATTATCTTCGAGAATGGGTTAATAATTTTGAGTTTTGATGCTAAAAATGTAGAAAACACCCGATAAAACCCTAGTTTTTGTTGCAGTGTTTATTGACTGTCGTGGTATTATTGGATGGTGTTTGTGGTATTGTTGGTGGCTGTTGGTGGTGGTTTCGGTATTTGTGTCTTTAGTAATGGTGTTGGTGGTCTTGGTGTTGGTATTGGTTTCATTAGTGGTAGTGTTGGCCGACTTGGTATTGTTGTTGGTATTAGTGGAATTAGTGGTGGTCTTGGTGGCATTGGTGCTGGTCTTGGTGGCATTGGTTATGGTGTTGGTGGTGGTCTTGGTGGTCCATCTGTTGCAACAGGCGGAAGATCTGTTGGGAGATATTAAATAGGTCTTCAAACAAATTCCCCATCCAACTGATCGGTTATCCGTTCGAGTCTTTTTTTATAATGTGGCGTATAGTAATTTATTGAAATTTTTCTAACCTTTTTTTAAAAAATTATGTAGACATCAAAAGTTTTTTTTTCTATTGTTTGTAGTTAAAAGATGTCTCCCAAAAGAAAAGAAACTGAAACTGAAAGTGGATCAACTTCTGACCACCCAACAAAAAAAGCTAGAGTACAGATAAATTCAAAGAAACTTCTTGAACAATCTCAGTCAGGGAAAAATAAAGTTGAGGAAAGTGAGAACTCATTCTCACCAATGGGGCATAAATTAATATTGAAATCCCAGCATAATCCTGTCAAAACCATTAGTATCGACAGGTTTCGAGTTACGATGCCGATAGATCACCCTAAAGAAGTAACTGGTGTTCTTGTACTTAAATGTCAGTTGGGGAAAGGTTTTGATGAATTTAGGAGTATTATGAAGAATGAAAACATAGACAGACTTTTTTAAGAGGAGCTGTTTTGCATACTTTCTTAAGCTGCCTGAGGACCACACTCTTCGTTTCCAAATGAGTATGGTATATGGTTTTTTCAAGTGCATGATCAAGTACGCGGGGGATGATAAAGATTTAAATGAGGGAATAAAAAAGATAGATGAAATCTGGATCAACTACTGTGGCATGCCAATTTTTTTTGGATTGAAAGAGTTTTCCATAGTGACGGGCTTGAGATGCGATCGTCTAGAAGAACCTCTCATCAAGGAAACACCCCACAAATGGTCCAACAAATGCAAGGAAAAAAATGGAATGTTGGGCATTATTGTACGTAGCTACAAAGTGAGGGATTTGATAGCAAATCTCGAGGATAAAACCATACCAAAGAAGTACAGGGAGAAATTGTATTTAGTTTGGTTTGTCCATTTCGTTATATTGGCAAGAGACATCAGGAAAGTCATAGAAGATGATTTGTTGGTGCTTGCTGATGATTTTGAGAAATTTAATGATTATCCCTGGGGATATGACAGCTACTACTTGAGTGTCCAATATTTACTAACAAAGCTATGGGACGATCACATTATACGACTTTTCTTGGGATTTTACGGTAAAATTAATCACTATTTTTACTCATTCATTAATTTATATTGAATATAGTTATTATGACTTTTTTTTGCTTGCTTCCTGTTTACATTTTTTAGGCTTGGGCATTTGAATCCATTACTCCCCTTCGAAAGTAGTTCAAGAATTACCCGGATGAGGTTTCTCATCCAACGATCCTTAGGTGGTTGGCTGCAAATGGCATCAAAAAAATTAAGGAGGCTGATCTCTTTAACCTTCCAGAAAATGCAGTACGTCTTTTTTCAACTAAAATAATTTTCCTCAAAGAAAGATATTGGAACAGATATGATATCTGTTGTGACAGATGGGTCATCTGTTGCAACAGATTACCCATTAACTGCAACTGGCGCAATAGATGGGTAATCTATTGTGACAGACGATCCATGTTTCTTAATGGATTAACTATTTGTTGCTCTGGTTCCCTGAACCCGACTCAACAGATTACCCATCTACTGTAAATTATGCAACAGATGGGTAATCTGATGCAACATAATATCAATCTATTGCGAAATATAGATCAGTTATTATGGTAGATAGATCATCTATTGCATAAGTTGGCTGTGTTAACATATAACCTAACTGACAGCAAATTATTATTATATGATATGATTTAAATACCTTATGTCTTATTTTTATATGTTGTGCATCCTTTGATTGTGCCTACTGAGCAGGAGTTGGGGATGACTTTTTTTATTACTCTAGGTCTTGTTGATACAATAGCAGACCCAATAGTGGAGTTAATAAAGAAGGAATTGGCTGGAGCAACAGCCATAAGAAGAGCAGTTAGGCAAGGTCAACCTAATGTTGAAGATCTTTATGACAACCTACTGCAACAGATCCACGTGCTTCTTCTGGGGGTGTTTCTAGTGGAGTTGTTGATGATGGTGGCAGCCATCCTGATGTTGTTACTGCTGCCGTCATGACTATGAGCATGTTGGTGCTCAGAAAAATAATAAATACATTTGGAAACACCCCTTGCACAGGTCCTTCTCACCCTTACACCGACTCCTCCTACCCTTACAGTGGTCTCTCTCACCCCTCTCCATCTTTATATTCTCATTGCAAATGCAAAGTGTGCAAGGACAGAGAGGATAAACTCCTTGAAAAACTAGAGGATATTGATGAAGCTGCCGAGGAGTTGAAATCTAATAAGGGTGTCATACCATCCAAAAAGGTGAGGGAGCCATACACTCTTATAGAGGCGGTTAGAAGGAAGAGAATAAACATTAGACAAATACTTTCTATTCTGAAAATAGAAAAATAGCAACTCTTCCCGCTCTAAGAGTTGTGAAAGTTCAGGGACGGCTGAAGAAGGTGGACATATACGCGGAACTTGGCGAAGAAGTGAAGAAGGAACTGCAAAAAATCATGACTGACAAGATGAAGGTTCCACAAGAATACACCATCCATTTATTTGCCTACCAACATTTCACGAGTATGACAAATATGCGTGAGTGGTACGTGGATAATGTAAGTTTACTTTTTCTAACCTAGACTTTCTATCTACTCCATGAAGAAGAAGCTACGTAACAGATATGTAATCTGTTGCAACAGCTGGGTATTCTGTTGCAACATATTACACACCTGTTGCATAAGTTGCGTTAGCTGGGTAATTTGTGAACTGATTCAGAGAACCCTCTGCAACAAAATTTTTCCACTGTATTTTTCTTCTTTACAATTACTAACCTATTTAAAAATTATCTTCTTATACCACAGTATGTTGATGAAATTCTCTTCCTCATGAGGGGCAGACAATTAGCATATACGAATGCTTATGATGCTGCCGATAGGATAATGGACCTCAACTTCTAAAATAATTTCAAGAGTAGGTATGATAATCTCTATAGAAGAGCTGGTCCCGGTGGCTGGGGAATTGATAAGTTAGTTTTTATGATCAAATGGGATGAAGACATGATTAACTATGTTAGAGAGAAAAGGCCATATCTACACGACAAGAGCCGGACCAAGGCAATGAGAATCCTTACAGTCATGAATATGAAGGTCAAATATTTTCTCGTTGTTGAGATACTACTCGATGAGGGAAATATTAACTTTTATGATTGTAACTTACTGTCTTAAAGGAGGACATATTTTTAACCCACGTGCAGCCACTCTTGATGTTGTTCCCTAAGTTGTTGACACCGAGTAAATTGATGGATCATGTGCCGACGGAAGTCTTGATGAAGGAGTCATGAAATTTTGAAGGTCGAAATAAGAACATCCACCTTCAAAAAAATAAAACTGGTGTCGCATACGGGCCGTACTCGCTTGCATACATCGAGTGTTTCCTGACTAGCACAAAAATGGTAGGTATGTGCGACACCATTATGGAAAAGATGCAAGAGGTTTGGGCTTATGGGGTACTAACTAAATGGTTGGATCCCGTGTATAAAGAAGAGTATGTACAAAGATAGAGATGAAAATGATAACAATTTTTTATTTCAAGCCACTTCACTTTACATACATGTAATGGCAATATTTTATGTATGACGAAAGTTGATTTTTTATAATGCAACAGATTGTCTATCTATTGTAACAGATATCATACTTTTTATGACAGATTGATTATCTATTGTAATAGGTTGGTCATTTGTTGCATTATGCAGATGCTTCTGTCTGTTTGTCGCAATAGATATACAATTTGTTGCAACATATAATCTATCTGTTGCAATCGATGGGTAATCTATTGAAACAAATCACAAAAGTAGGAAGACCTGTTATATAATTTCCAACAGATGACCTACATATTGAGACATATGTCTAAATCTCTTTGATAAGATATATTGTCTGTTGCAGCTGATGTTATCTGTGGTAATGTTTAAATCTAGTATTCCATTTCAATTAACAAGTTAAAAACTAAGGATTAAATTATATTCATAGACAACATAAAATAAATCAAAGCCTTCGGAAATTACATGAAATAACTCAACAAATAAGTAAAATGTAAAAAAATTATTATGGGTATAAATGATCTACTCTACAAATAAATCAACAAGTTAACTAAGGAGGACAGGTTATTACATTGACAGACTCAAGATATAAAGATGTACTCAATATGGATAAGTTTTTCTTCATCCGGTGCTACGAAATTCTGTTTTGGTCGTCGTGGATCTTTAATGTCACTTGTGTACGATTTCTGAGCTTTCGCTTCTCCGTATTTCCATAAAAGATCAGCATATCTTTTGTGGAGTAATCTAGCATTAAGTCTATTATTTGGTACTTGTAACCCATCGCTCAAATACTTGGCGTAATCAGCAACAAAAAGACTGCAATCCCTGTGTTTTAAAAAAAATAGATAATCCATATCTTCCAGTTCATGTAAGAGTTATGAAATTTATAAAATGAAACTAAATCATAACACTTATACTTACAGGCTACCAATGATTTGTTGAGCAATTCCTTCAGTATATTGTACATCAAATGGTTTATCCATTTTATCCTAGTATGCTTCAATCGTTGATATTGTACATCAAATGGTTTATCCATTTTATCCTAGTATGCTTCAATCGTTGATCAATCAGTACAAATCTTTTGGTTCAAAAAACCACTCATATCAAGGAAAGCATGCAATATTTTGGCTAGATTTTGTATCTCAGGCGATGGCTAGAACGTCTCCTTCGCGATATCGAGTTATAAACTTAGATGCACCTCTCTTTTAGAACAACGACAGCCAACACCCAAAGTTACAATTGATTAGGATGTACACTTCGTCGATCAAATGCCAAGGTAAGCCAGTTGGAATGCTAAAATCTTTGATGATGTTGATTAAGCATTCCTCATTTCGGAAAACTTCCGGTTGTTGTTGACAATACCTATCATAGGCATTATTGATATAAACTTTGTACAAACAATTGTCTGTCGTGTATCTGTATTATTCTTATATTTGCAGCTTGACCTTCTTTCGGAGGTAGTAAAAAATGACATCGATGTTTTGCACATATGATCAAACATTTCAGATTACGTTATAAAAAATTTAATACACAAATGTATTTAAATAAAGTATTAATTAATAGTAATATGTATGACACTTAAACCTCATCATTCCAGCAAGTTTGGGGTGTGACATCAAATAGAACTAATTTTTTATTTTGGGATATTCAACAACAAAGTCGAACATATCAAAATCAAGACTCGATTCGTTCACTTTGTAGTGCTCGTAATTTTATTTTCTACATAATGATTTATATGTGTTAATGTCATATTTATACAACAAGAATTGTATAAATTAATATCTTTAAAATTAATTTATGTACCTGTCGGCGTGATGCTTTAATAGCTTATCGGCAATCCATTCTGAATAGTCATAGATCAGCTTTGTTAGTATTTTTGGAGCCTCGTCCGAGATGTTAAACCCTTCAAACGGGTAATTCTTCCGTTCTTCCGAACTGACAGGCTCCACTTTTTTTCTTTTTTGAAAACAATTGATGAATTATCAACTGTGATACTATGCTCTTCGGCAGTAGCTTCTACTGTGATATCCACCTAAAAAGCCAAAATTGTCAATGCTAATTACAGATATACAACAGATTGTCTATCTATTGCAATAGATGAGTCTTACATTGCAACAGATGAATCATCTGTTGTGACAAATTCGAACAGGTAAAATAGAGCGGTACAATAATTTTGAACAAATGACCCATCTGTTGCAAAATAAGGCTCATCTGTTGGTACAAATTAAAATAGTATGAAAACCTGTTTGATTTGCTGAAATAGATGGACATATATTGCAACAGATAATGCATCTGATGCAACAGGTTAGACAACAGTTGCAACAGATGTATATATTTGTTTGATAATTTTCAACAAATGTATCATCCTTTGAAACAGATATGTGCCTGTTTGTTTGTTGGAACATATGATATACATTCACCTTCTTCAACTTATGTTGCTATCCTGTGGCCCTTGTACATTAAAAAGTAGTGCAAAAAAAAGACAGAGGTGTTGCAATTTTGCTTTTTCAATGCTTGATAATGCCCTGGAAATATCTTTCCTTTTTCTCTTAGCCATCTTGATCTCTAGTGGAGTGTATAGATATGAAATCCTCTTTGATGGAATGACACTCCTTTTAGATGCTATTTCTTTTACAGAAGCAGTTAGTGCATTAATAACATTAATCACTCCATCATGTTTCGCCTTGCTGTCTTGACATTTGCATACAGAACATTTGCTAGAAGTGGCAAAATTTGTATAACCAGTATGATCATAATAATAATGGCTTGTTGTTTTAAAAACTGTAAGAGGAGCATCATTTTCCCCAATAGCAGCACCACTACCACTACCACTACCACTACCATCATCAACAACAACAAGCCCACCCTCCAAAATTATTTTTCTTGTGATGGTTGTTGCTCCAAATAATTCCATTTTTATTCTATAAATGACCTTAAGGTCTGATAAAGTTTGCATAGATCGTAAAGTAAGAAAAAATGACATCTTTAACTCTCGATTGGTCAAAACAAGCCACGAATGAACAATCTAAAATAAATTAGTACATATATTAGTATGATAATGAAATCATTAAAAATAATTATTAATTAAAATAAAAACTTAATTAGAATTAGACTTACTACTTCCTTCGGGGAATTGAAAAGATCAAGAAATTTTGTATTTTTATCAGTTTTGACCGGCAACCATATCAGGATTCTTGAACAGGAAACTTCTTCCTAGTATTTCACTTGTTGTCTCAAATAAGGAATGACTTCAAATGCCCAGGCCTATAACATAACACCAATAAATCAAAAATATTATTGAATAAAAAAAATGAATCATATCATAATAAAAGAAATATTTACCATAAAAGCCTATGGAACGCCATATAAGTTGATTGTCTTTGGCATTAATGGAGTCAAGAAATATTTGACAGTTATTTTAAAACTTTCATAACCCCAAGGATAGCTATTAAATGTATCAAGATCCTCGAAGAGATTTATTAAATCGAGCCTTATGTTGTTGTTAACGTCTCTCGCCCAAAAAATATTATGTACAAATAAAACCAAGCACAATGATTGTTTGTGCTTCTATGAAAGTCTTTTACCTTTCAACGCTTTTATCAAATTTTTGTTTTTGAAGCTTGGACCAACAATGGACACCAGGTCATCACGATCACTCGACTTGTCTTTGCCTTTTTTGGGTGTACAGGGTGCTTTTTTTAGATTAGAGTAGGTATAACTTGAGAAGGAGGAGGAGGATAACATTTTAGTCCAGTAACTATGACAAACTCCTTTCAACCCAAACAAACAGGCATGCTATAGTAATTTATCTATATCTCATCCATCTTATCTTTGTTTTCATACATTAACCTATGATTGAGAAGATCATATACCATTTTCATTTGAAAACAAGCATTATTGTCCTCCGGCAAATCAAGATATTGCCCAAAGCAGCTTTCCCTTAAATAAGAATCCAATTTTTGTTCTCGAAGTATTTTTCTGAAGGCGTCGAAAGATTTTTCCATGGCTAACTTAACCACGAAATCACCTGTTAAATCTATGGCACCATCGCACTAAATTCTCACAGGATAACGATCAATGCTGAAGGTTTTGACCAACTCTTTGGTGGAAGGGCTATTAGCATTTGGATCATCTCTTTTGAAATATTTCTCTTCCCCGTGTTCATTATCTTCTGCTCCTGATTGAGATAATGCTTGTAAAGCAAGCTCATAGAGTGGTAGATGTAGCCTAGCTTCTTCACTTGTTCCTTTACTTGGACTGATTTTTTTTTTTTCTTTTGGGAGCCATACTATCTTACATTAACAGGAACATAAAATAGATTATAATTGATAAATGCATCATTAAAAAGGAATAACAGTAAATCTAACATGCAAAACAGTAAAATAACAGTTCCAACAAACCATACATCTGTTGCACCAGGTATGTTATCTTTTGTAACATATAATCGACATGTTGTAATGGATGAGTAAACTATTAGAAACAATAAGAACAGAACACATATCTGTTGCACCAAAAAGGTTATTTGTTGCAACATATAACCAACCTGTTGCAACAGATGATAATCTGTTGTAAATAATAAAAATAGAACACTCATCTGTTGCACCAAGAAGGTTATCTGGTGCAACATATAACCAACCTGTTACAACAGATGAGTAATCCATTGGAAATAATTATAACAGATCACTCATCTGTTGCACCAAGTAGGATATTTGTTGCAACATATAACCAACCTGTTGCAGCGAATGAGCAATCCGTTGGAAATAATAAAATTAGATCACTCATCTATTGCACCAGGTAGGATATTTATTGCAACATATAACCAACCTGTTGTAGTAGATGAGTAATTCATTGGAAATAATAAAAACAGATCTCTCATCTGTTTCACCAGGTAGGTTATCTATTGCAATCTATAAGCAACCTGTTGCAGCGGATGAGTAATCCATTGAAAATAATAAAAATAGATCACACATTTGTTGAAACAAATCACTCATCTGTTGCCAAATAAATTATCTGTTAGATCAATATTGTTTAGATTTTTTCCAAACGGAAGAGTCGTCTGTCGCAACAGATGAATGATTTGTTTTGTTCATCTATTGCATTAGATATTTATTCTGTTGTATCAGATGTTTCATTTATTGAATCATATGGTTTATCTGTTGCATCAGATGGTTAATCTGTTGCATCAGGTGGTTAATCTGTTGAATTAGATGGTTAATCTGTTGCATCAGATGGTTAATCTATTGCAACACCATTTTTACCAAGAAAAACAACAAATCGAACCAGTAACACCAACACAACACACACTAAGAACATCAACGGTGACCAAAAATCACCAATATATTGAATCAACAGTTCGACAACAAGAACTACAATAACAACAAAAAATTATATTTCACACCGAAAAGAGTAGAGAAGAAATGCTAGAAATTAGGATTTTATTCAATCCACATTTCAAATTTAAGCAAGAAATATTGAAATTGGTAACCAATACTAGAAGAGAAGTTGGCTCAAGATCCTCTGTTACTTCATAACTAACAAGACATAATTTTTTACCTGTGAAAGAAGAAATGGAACGACGAAGAACTCGAAGTTGTTGTCGTCGGAGAAGTCTTCACGTCGATTGACGGTTGAAAGTCGAAAAGGAACTCGCCCAAATATTTTTCACTGAAGGTTGAAGTCGCCGGGGATTGAAGGGAGAAATTTTGCAGAACTGTTAGTTGGGAGAGAGTTGAGAGAAGTTGTCGATAGAGAGAGGAGAGAGACGATCGATGATTTGGAGAGGAGAGGGGTGTGGGTTGATTTGTATTTTTGAAAAGATTAGAAAGTTTTGAAAATATTAATCTAGTCCACAATTAACTTAATCAAGTTTCCTAATTATGTTTGGCCTTTAAGTTGGCCAATGTCACCAATCCTTCATTCAACACTTAAAAGACACATTTTTCTCGAGTATCTATTAGTTTGACAGTAGTGTTGCTCAATATCAATACCGATAAGAATTTGTGTTTTTTCTTTTAGTTGAATATTTTTGCTAAAAATATTAGAAAGAAACATGCAATGTTGTCGGATGCAGTCAATTGCTATGTCCCGAAATATCAAAGGTTATGTTATTTAATATCTGTTTTTTTATCATTTAATTTAGTTTTCTAATTTAAAAATTTGAGATCAACTAATTTTGTGTGTTAAATCCTTTCTTATTTGAATTATAAAAAAATAATTAAAAAATAACATTATATTAATAAAAAATAAGCGATATTCTTGCACTAAAAACTTCTGTATGGTATAGAAATCTTTATTCTTCCTTATGTGATTATAACCAATTAACTATTCATTTTTAGCAGATTAGTGAAACAAAAATTATTAAAAGAGAATAATAGAAAAACAACCCGTGCATTTAAGAGTCTATTTAGGTTCTGAAGTCTATACTATTTGTAATCGTCAAATGTTACAAAAATTTTAAAATAATTTTATACTCTTTTAATGTGTTTTCAAAAGATATCGCAATCTTTTTTACAACAAATAACCTATATAATATTTTAAGGCTAAACATATACACATACAATCTAAAATTGTACTAACAAATTTAAGAAAAATTACATACAATATATTATCCGTAATTTTACATATCTAAAGATATGTGTTGAGATGATACAAAAAGAAAAGGAAAAAGAGATAGAGAGTGAGAGGTGAGAGGTAGCGAGAGTGGGGGGGGGGGGGGAAGTAGGGAAGAGGAAGGAAGCGGGCGAGATTGGGAAAGAGGGATACAAGAAGAGAGAGTATGAATTATATTTAATTAAAAAGTTAGACTAATTAAGAAGTGAGATTATGAATTATAATTAATTGAAACTTAGATCAAATAGATTAATTAGGGGCTTATGTTTGCTATGCCCCTTAATTTTTCTTAGGAAAATGATCTTAAATCTTTCTTTATTTGGACTACATTGAAAGTCCCAACAGTTAAAACTTTACAATCAATTATAATTTTATTAACTTATAGCAATTTTTTATTTATTAAAGTAATTACTTACTAGGAGTGTTTTTTTTTTTGGTAACTTGGATATTATATATATATATATATATAGGGAGGATTACAAAAAGTAGGAGCACTGCTTGGGGCAGTGGCAGATGTACTAGAGTTACAAACCAAACTACTAATACTAGGCTTAGCATTCGAATTTACATATAAACTAGAACAGACAGCATCATTCCTAAAACATAGTAGCATATTAAACATTGCCGAAGAGACTATTCTACTACAGAGGGCTCCGCGAACGTCTTGTTGAAGCTGGGCAGCAACATCAGTTGGCGGAGATAACAAAACATGGTCATTGTCTAGATAAGGAAGATGAGAACCCATCTTGACAGGATATCTGCAACTTTGTTTGCTTCACGGAAATTGTGTTCTACCACTGGACTCCCCATGCTCTTCAACATTAACCTTCCGACTCCACCATATTATGACAGTGACTAGAACTTTTATTGTAGAAACCCACCTTCCAAGCATCAGCAGAATCACGAATAATGACGCCAAAACCACAAAGATTATTGTTGGGAGAAAAAGAACCATTTATGTTTAACGTAAAATGGTTAGCAGGAGGGGGAAACCATCTAATTGGAACATTTAAATGGCCGTTTGATGATTTTAAGCAGTAATGCAGATTTTGTATTCAAGAACTTTATCACGGACAGTAGCTATATTAGGGAAACAAAACTTTTTATTGAAGATATTATTATTCCTGGTAACCCATATATGCCAGAGAGCAAAAGGATAAAAAGCCATCCAATCAAAGGTAGGGTCCGGGAAAGAGGGAGAAAGATTTTTAAGGCTGGTGAGCCAATGCTGAGAAGAGTCAATAGTTGAGAGATTCAGACCCACATTGAACCAAAATTTTTGTGCTACGTAACAACGGGTGAAAATATGAGAAATTGTTTCGTGTTCCAATCGGCAAATTGGGCAGAGAGGATCCCGAAGAATACCAATGAAGCTAAGGTAATCGGAGGTAGGGAGTCTACAATGAGAGCAAAGCCAAAGAAAATGTTTAATTTTTGCTAAGGTTAAGTTTTCAGATCTAGCAGAAATCATATGTAGAAAGAGTAGGACCACAGATCGCGTTATAGGCTGATCTAACCGAAAACAAACCATTACTATTGTAGGCCTAATACAGTTTATCCCAATTGCCAAGGTGAGGGTTTGGTCGAATTGTGTTGTCCTTAGTAATGAAGGCAGAGGGAATTTCAAAGGATAGTTTATTCCAATTCCACCTATAACCGGTCCAAGGATTTGAAAGATGAAGAGTATCTTCTTTATAGGTTAACAAACCGTGGAGAAGGTGTCGTAAGAAACAAACGGTACAGGAACTGCATGCCATGATCAAGGTACTCCCGAACACTCATCCTTGGTTTTTTCTACTATTTGTGCTAGTACTGATCTTAGTAAACGTAAAATTCTCTGGCAAAATTTTAAGAATTTAGCTCCTTCCATCACTGGGACGTGGTTGGATGACGGGGACTTTAATGACATTCAAACCCAAAACGATGAATGGGGTGGTTGTTCTATTAATACTGCTAGAAGTACTGACTTTAGGGAATGCATTAATTTCTGCAATCTTATGGACCTAGCCTATAAGGTGTACATACACTTGGTCAAATCATAGGAAAAGAATAAAAAATCTCATCTTGGAAAGATTAGATAGAGTTTTTGTTTCTAATGATTGGCTCGACATTTGGCCTAACGCCCAAGTTACGCATCTCCCGAAAACTCATAGGATCACAACCCGTTGCTTGTTACCTTATCAAATAGATATTTCAGTTACGGGAGAAAACCTTTTAAGCTGGAAAATTTTTGGATGGAGCACCCCAAGTTTACTAACATTGCTCATAATACTTGGTCGGGTAGGGATCTTCTGGATGCTATTCCAAACTTCAGGGAAACTGTCCAGACCTAGAGCCACCACACCTTTGGTAACCTTTTCCATAATAAGAAGCAAATTCTTGTTAAGACTTGCGGGAATTTAGAATGCGATGTCCTATCCTTCTAATATCTTCCTTCAAAATCTAGAACATAAGCTTAAACAAAATTACAATGATATTCTTAAACAATAAGAGGACTATTGGAAAATGAGGTCTCGCATTACCTTTCTTAGTCAAGGAGATGTCAACACTAAGTTCTTCCACCTTTCTATTATTAATAGACATAGGATGAACAAAATCTCCTACTTCAAGGATGATAATGATAATTGGATCACAAATTCGTCTATAATCTCCCAATATGTTTTTTCTTACTATTCTACTTGTTTTACTACATCTCATGTTTCCTCTGATTGGTCTCACCTTAAAAATTCCACCCCCAGCTTTCATAATTGATCTTTCTTTCCTAGATATATTCTCCTTCAAATCGTTTAAGGCCCCAGGTGTGGATTGCCTCTATGCATATTTTTTTCCAATCCTAACAGCATATTGTGGGTAACTCGGTGAAAAGTATGTGCCATCAAGTTTTTGCCACTCAAGTTCTACCTCAGACTATCAACGACAGTTTTCTTGGTCTTATTCCTAAAACGACAGTTTTCTTGGTCTTATTTCTAAATTTCCTAATGCAAATAACTTAAAGAATTTCCGTCCCATTAGTCTTTGCAATACTATCTATAAAGTAATTACAAAAATTATTGCTAACTGTATCAAGCCTTTTTATCTCATCTTATTAGTCCCTATTAGGCTAGTTTTTTGAAGGTTCCGAGATCCTGTGATAATGCTATCTTAATTCAGGAACTTATGACCTATATTACAAAAACTAATAGTAAAGCTGGGGGGCTTATCCTCAAGATGGACCTCGAAAAGGCTTTTGACTGTATTGAATGGTCTTTTGTCTGTCACACTCTTCTGTTTTTCAAGTTTCCCCCTAATATTACTACCCTCATCATGGCCTGTATTTCCTCAAGTAAACTTTTGGAAACATTAAATCTGTTTGTATTGGACTTAGAAGAATGCAATCCCCTATTAGGTCTAGATCTCTTATTATTAATATGATTATTTGTTGGAGCAGAAGTAAATGTAGTAGTACTATCATTGGTATTAAAAGTTACAGAAGAGTTCATAGACTGACTAGGTGGAGCAGCAAATTTAAACAGAGAGGGTGGGGAATTACCTGATTTTACTGTAGAACTATTATTTACCTTAGTTCCAGTAGCCGTTGGCTTGCGCATAGCAGATTGGGTAGGTGTAGTTGCTGTTGATCCTTTACCTAAATTGTTGTTTTTATTTTGCGAAGGAAATTTTACCATATGTCACTCTTGACTAGAGTCATTCATGGGAGTGAAAGATGTAATAACATCCTGGGGGACGGCAGTCGCAGTAGCCTGGGCTTTCTGAATTTTATTATATGGATAATTCACAGGAACAGGGCCAAAACGGCAACAAGTAGTACACAGAAAACCACCGCCTTCGTATAAAATAGTTTGTTTGTGGTATCCTATTTGGATGTTACTGAGTATCGGCTCGTCCATGGGTATTTGGACGCAAAGGCATGCATACCGACCACTTAGTGTAGAGCTGGTACAACCATCAACTTTGAGAAGTTTGCCAATTGCATTACCTATTCTTTTCAAGAGAGTGGCATCATAAAATTTTATTGGTAAATGAAGAAGACACACCTAAACTGCTGAGTATGTAACTTTCTCATTCTGGGGGACGAAATTGGGCTCCTAATTTTTAATGGACAAGTAATGACAAACCAAAGTCCATTTTGCAGAACTTGGGAAACACTTTCCGGTTGGGTAAACTTAGCGATATTGAAATCTAAACCAAGATCAATTAGAGGGAAATTTTCACAAACATTCCATTGCATGACAAGCTTTTCCCGCAAGTACTGATTATCTGATCCCGCCCATACCAACCCCCAGAAGTACCAAAAAGCCTCTATCCAAAAGAGTAAGAATATCCTGTTGGGATATGCCCCCAGCTATGGCCAAAACCAATATCCAAAATAAAATAAGAATGTCCAAAGATATCCATAACATGAAATGGAGCCTTTCGAAATGATGGAAGCTCATCACTTCAGTCCAAATGGTGATACCGAATTCGCGTACTAGACAGGAGAAGTAGAATGGCCGATTCCTGCATAGCGTGGGTATACAATCGCTAGTAGACGGGTTAGCGAGTGATCACTAGTATGAACTCAGGATAAGGATAAAATAATGTTATTTATAAAACCAAGTAAAACCATCCATAATGCATACAATCATACATATAAAAGTGCCAGTAAAGGGAACCGGCTTTAGCATGTATTTAAAACCTTTACCTAGGTTGTGTATCTTTGTCGTCCTAAAGCTCCCACAGGCAATATGGGTTCAACTCCCCCTGCTGAAAGGGCCGCAGTGCGTGTAGCCGCACGACCAGGG
Organism: Capsicum pubescens; assembly: GCA_030864215.1. NCBI lineage: Eukaryota > Viridiplantae > Streptophyta > Magnoliopsida > Solanales > Solanaceae > Capsicum > Capsicum pubescens. The sequence continues at coordinate 187,706,390 of CM061546.1, forward strand.
AAATATTTCATGGGGATGACTAGTACATCCCCCAATATATTATGTGACATCATGCACATGGTCCACCAAGACCAACCTTATATCGATAAATCTGAGTTTCCAATTTCGGTCATCTCGGGACATCCACCTTCCATGGCTTAGCTACACCTTCCTTTTAATGTCCAATTAAACCGTTTTTAAACAATCCATTTACCATTTACTAACCAAGGCCATTTAGTGGTGGTATCGTCATACCAACCATACTTGCAAGTACTATCCATAGCCAACCACATGTAGGTATAGGGGACCTTAGGTGCCCTTTTAATTATCATATTAAATCCACTTGAGGGAATCCGTACCCGACAAGCATAACCATTTAGCCATTTAACTTTCCAAACCATTTAGTCTATACATAAATTCATTACCAAGTTTAAAACAAGCAAAATTTCCATTTAAAAGAAGTCAATGCAATGAACATATATTTATAAGCATTTTGTCAAACACATTGGGAGCCTAATATAAATCCAAAACCAATTTTCAATTACCAACAACCATTTCCATATAATCCAATTATCCAAAAACACCATTAATGCATAGAAAAGCATAATTAAACCATGGGGAACCATAACCAACCATTTATAAACAAAACCCCCAAATCATATTTGAAAACCCAAAAGCATTCAACAATAAAATTATGAAAACCAATAGTAAAATTATGCCTTTAGTTGGAACTAACAATGAGGGAAGAGAACATGCCTTATACCGAAGAATTGATGAAAAGAAATCACCAAAGCAAGCCCCAAATTAGTCCTCAAGAAGAAACCCTAGCTTTCTTGCCCCAAAGCTTTTAAGGTGATTTTAGATTGTTTAGGAGTAGTTTCTAATTGTTAAAGAGAGAAATAATAAAGTAAATAACTTCCCAAATAGTCTAAAAGTTGTGGGATCCTATTAGGGTAAGTAGGAAAATGTCCAGATTACCCTCACTTAAGTTACATAGAAATCCTGTTACAGGGATACGACTGACCCATGCGAGTTGTACCCTTCCGATACAAGTGGTACCCGCCACTCCTATCCTACCCCAACCCCTAGAACCAACACTGTCCAGCATATGACTCATGCAACCAAGTCGTATCCAAAGCATACGATCCATACCTTTCATCCTTATCCCTGGAAGAATAGAATACCAAGAGGATTGAACACTGTCCCCTATACGAGTACTAGATACGACTCATACCCAACTATATGACTCTTATCCCCCAAGTCGTATCCATTCCAGCAACCCATCTATCCCACCAACCAACACTGGTCAGCATACTACTGGACCATACCCCTCGTACCCCAACATACGACTCGTACCCATGAATTGTATTGGGTTCGGAGAACAAAATTCCAGAAAAATCTAAGGCCAAAAATTTAGGATATAACATTCTCCCCCACTAGGAACATTCGTCCCCTAATGACGGACAAGGTAGGGGTAACCACACACAGAGTCATTTGAATTATCAAACATATTCTCAATCTTCATCAAAGTTCAAAAACAAAAAGACAAAGATATTAATCTTTCCTTTAACAAACTCAAAAAGTAAAGATGTATTCAAGAACACATACTTTCTGCAGAATCCCAGAAGTAGAAAACAAGACCAGATATTTGGACTTCATGTCCTCCTTCGCTTTTCTTTTCCATATTATGGTTCCGCCACAGAACCTTAATCGAAGCCACATCCTTGGTCCGCAATTGACGAACCTACCTATCCAATATCTCAACCAAGACCTCTTCATAAGACAAAAAATGTGAAATACCTAATCCCTCAAAAGGAACAATCAAAGAAGAATCACCAATACACTTCCTCAACATGGAAACATGAAAAACCGAATGAACCAAACCCAAAATAGCAGGAAACTCCAGGTCATAAGCAATATTTCCAACTTTTCGTAAAATCACATAAGGACCAATGAATCGAGGACTGAGCTTTCCCTTCTTGCCAAACCGCACTACTTATTTCATGGGAGATACCTTTAGTAATACCTTGTCCCCAACCTCGGACACCAAGTCTCTACGCCTAACATCTGCGTAAGACTTTTGGCGACTTTGGGCAACCTTAAGCATATCTCAAATTACCTTCACCTTCTCCATAGCTTGATAAACCAGATCCAAACCAAATATGTCCGCCTTACAAAGCTCAAACCAGCCAATAAGAGATCTACACCTCCTACCATACACACCTCAAAAGGGGCTTTACCAATACTCGAATGATAGCTATTTTTGTAAGCAAACTCAACCAAAGGTAGATGCTTAACCCAATTGCCACCATAGTCTATCATACAAGCCCGAAACATATCTTCTAATGTCTAAATAGTTCTCTCTACTTGCTCATCCGACTGCGGATGAAAAATAAAACTCAAACTGACCTTAGTTCCCAACTCTTTCTGAAAAGATCGCCATAAATGAGATGTAAACTGCATACCACGAACAAAAATTACAGAGACAGGTACACCATGCAGCTTTACAATCTCCTGAAGATACAGCTTCACATTGTCCTCAGCCAAAAAGGTAGTCCTCACCAGCAGAAAGTGAGAAGACTGTCATCTTATCCATGATGACCCAAATTGAATTAAATTATTTTCGAGACCGAGAAAGACCGGTAACAAAATCCATATTAATGATCTCCCATTTTCTTTCGGGAAACTTTATTTCTTGATGCAATCCACCAGGGCTCATGTGCTCAACCTTAACCTGTTGACACACCATGCACTTGGCCATGAAATTAACCACATTCCTCTTCATACCATTTCACTAATAGATCTCCTTGAGATCATGATACATTTTTATCGAGATGGGATGAAAAACATAGCATGACTCATGCGCCTCAGCCAAAATCCTTGGTCGCAAACCGTCGACATCAAGAACACATAACCTCCCTTGGTACCGCAAAGTATCTTTACCACCAATCTCAAACGCTGCCATCTTTTGCCCGCCAATATCACTCTTGATTTTCATTAAGATAGGATCCAACACTTATTTCTCCTTAATCTCTACCCAAGAGATGATCAAACCACTTCTTGCACCATCACACCACCATCCTTAGAGTTTAAGAGATGAACTTTAAGATTGGCCAAGCGGTGAATATCCTTCACCAATTCCCTCTTTCCTTCCTCCAGATGAGCCAAACTTCCCATTGACAACCTACTAAGAGCATCGGCAACCACATTAGCCTTACCTGGGTGGTAGTGAAGACTCATATCATAGTCCTTGAGAAGCTCAAGCCATCTCCTTTTCTTAAGATTAAGCTCCTTCTGCGTGAACACATACTGTAGACTCTTATGATCAGAAAAGATATCCACATGAACACCATACACATAATGCTGCAATATTTTTAAGCAACCACAACTGCCAACAGCTTCAAATCATGAGTTGAATAATTCTTCTCATCCACTTTCAACTGCCTGGAAAAATAGGCAATCACTTTTCCATGCTACATCAAAACACAACCAAGCCCTACTCGAGATGCATCACAATAAATCACAAACCTATCATTACTTTGCCACAAAGTTAGAATTGGAGCCGAAGTGAGCTTATCTTTTAACTTCTCAAAACTCCCTTCATAAGCATCCGACCAAGAAAACTTAGCCTTTTTCTGAGTCAACTTAGTCAAAGGAGCCGCTATCGACGAGAAACTTTTCATAAACTGCCTATAATACCCACTAAACCCAAGAAGCTCCGAATGTCAGATGGAGTCGTGGGCCTAGGCCACCCCTTCACCACAGTAACTTTTTAAGGATCAACCACTATCCCCTAACTAGAAATAATATGACCCAAAAAAGACACAACATTCAACTAAAACTCACACTTCGAGAACTTGGCATACACCCGTTGTTCCTTTAAGGTCTGCAACACCACATGGAGGTGATTATCATGATCCACCTCACTCTTTGAATAAACCTTAATGTCATCAATAAACACAATGATAAAAAAATCTAAATACTGCCTGAAAAATCTATTCATCAAATCCGTAAATGTCGTCGGGGCATTAGTCGATCCAATAGACATCACAAAAAACTCAAAATGCCCATACCTAGTATGAAAAGCCGTCTTAGAGATATCCACCTCCCTAATCTTAAGCTGATGGTACCTGGACCGAAGATCTATCTTAGAAAAGAACTTGGCACCTTGTAACTGATCAAACAGATCATCTATCCTCGAAAGAAAATACTTGTTCTTGACTGTTACCTTATTCAACTGCCTGTAGTCAATGCACATCCAAAGGGAACCATTCTTCATGCGCACAAACAACACCGGTACACCCCATGGAGAAATGCTAGGATGAATAAACCCTTTATCCAGAAGATCCTTAAGTTTCTCCTTCAGTTCCTTCAACTCAGCCAGAGCCATTCTATATGGAGAAATAGATATTGGACGAGTGTCTTGAAACAAATCAATACCAAACTCTATTTCCCTATCCAGACAAACACTAGGACGATTATTCGAAAAAGACCTGTAGAAACTCATTAACCACATAAATTGATTATAAATAAGGATCTTTCGAGTTAGAATCTTTAAACCTGACCAAGTGATAAAGAAACCCCTTGAAGATTAACCTCTGAGCTCTAAGATAAGAAATAAACCTTCCCCGGGGAGCTAAAGAACCACCTTTCCATTCTATAACCAGTTCACTAGGAAGCTTAAAGATAACCTTCTGGGTCCGACAATCTAAGGATGCATAACAAGAGTGTAAATAATCCATACCTAAGATAATAAAAAAATCCACCATCCCTATCTCAAACAGATCCACCAAAGTCTGTTTGTTACTAACAGACACCATACACACCCTATAAAACCTTTTAGAAATAATCGAGTCTCCTAACGGGGTAGAAATAGAAAAAAGATCTGAAATTACTTTGGGATCAAAACCAAAAGATACAGTCACATAAGGAGTCACGTAAGAAAGGGTGGATCCCGGATCAAACAAACAATATATGTCATAAGAAATAAGTTGTAATGTACCAATAATGACATTAGGTGATGCCTCAGATTCCTATCGGGATGCTAAAGCATACAACCTATTTCAACCAATACTAGAACTAGAAGCAATAACAGAATAGATGTAACACCACCAGGTGTAGGAGCAGAAGATGAAGCCACAAGAATCTTGTTCGCCCCCATAGAGACCTTATTAACTGGGTAATCCCTAAGACAATGATTGAGATGGCCACACCTGAAGCATTTGTCCCTCCCTTATTCACAATAACCCCGATGGGTTTGACCACAGAACCGACAAAAAGGGCATAAAAAAACTGACTGACCTGCGCTCGCCTAAGATTGGGCACCTTGTGCCCAAAAATTATCCCCACCCTAATGACGCTCTTCTTTCGACTGCTTTGGGTAAGGGGTACTGGCAGTAGAGAAGGAACCCGAGCTCCCCCACTTCTTCTTCTGCTATTTTCCTCCATCCTGACCACCCTGGGACTGTGCACCTCCCTGATAAAAAAATCTTTCCCTCTTTTCCTGCCTATTCTCAAACTCTGCCTACCTTCTCTTCTCATTCTCCACTTGCTGCATATGGACAGTCAACTGAGAAATGTCCATATCCTTAATAAGCAAAGCAATCTTGCTCTCCAAGATCAAGTCTTTATTCAGCCTAGAAGCAAACTTCCTCATTCTCATTCTTATCTCAGCCACCAAGTTAGGAGCGTACCTCGATAGCTAATGGAACTTCAAGGTATATTCCTTGAAAGTCATATATTCCTTGAAAGTCATTCTCCCTTACTTAAAATTCACAAACTCCTCCATCTTAGCTTTCCTCAGCTCTTGAGGGAAGAAACGATCCAAGAAGGTATTGGAGAAAGCCTCCCACAATTTAGATTCTTTCATATCATCCTTATCTTAGTCCCACTCCTCATACCACTTATAAGCAATATCTTTGAGTTGATAAGCTACAAAGTTCACCCCCTCCATATTGGTAGCCTGTATCACCCAAAATATCTTTTCCATTTCATCCAAGAATCCCTAGGGATCCTCCTCCACCTTCACTCAAGTAAAAGTAGAAGGAACCATCTTTATAAATTGGCTAACCCTCGTGGCCTCTGCAGATAACCCACCAGATGCATCCCGCTCAGCCTGAGCATCAAACAACTGAGCAATACATGGATAGATTGATGGAATTCCGCATTCATCACATTGCTTTGAGGGGATTGAAGAGAACTGGTAGAGTTAGAAGGAACCCCAGTACCATGCGGAATAGGACCCTGAGATTGAAGATGTACCCTTATCGTAGGATGTATCCCTTCAACATCATCTCCAGATGGGATAGAAGAATTTTCCTTATTTTTCAGATCAACGAGGTATGATCTGAAAGACAAACAAACAAGGATTAGAGAATATTTTTGGACTTTAGACTCCAAGCTTAAAAATAAAATACCAAGAAAGTGATATATTCCTAAATGTCTTGCAGCCTCTCTCTTATGAATGTGGTGCACTACACACCTAAAAGAGACTCTACTCGACACGACTTTATGGACTTTCCAGTTGACTAAGAACCTAAAGCTCTGATATCAATTTGTCACAACCCAAACCAGGGCTTAGACATAATGGGCATCCTAAGTCTAACTAAGATCGGGGACCGCCCCCTTATTACCCAATCATACCACCTATATCCAGCCTTAGATGGCCAAATTTCAAGCATATAACAAAATAGCGTGAATGCTCTTATGAAGACTCTGGAATAGGGTCACAACCATGACCAACTCAATCGAGTCTAACCATACCAAATCAACCATCCAACCATACCAAGCCAAACCAAATGCCATAAACCATGCCATAAACCATGCCATAACAAAAAAGAATACCAAAACACAATATGATAATCAATCCCAAAATGTAATACGATGGAACAACCAATAATATCGTCCAAGTGTGTAAACCCCAACAATAATACCAATGCCAAGGCAAACACCAATACCGATTCTGCCCATACCAAACCCCAGAAATACCACAAAGCTTATATCTAAAAGAGTAAGAATATCCGGTTGGGACATGCCCCCAACCATGGCCAAAACCAATATCCAAAATAAAATAAGAATGTCCAAAGATATCCATAACACTAAATAAAGCCTTCCGAAAGAATGGAAGCTCACCACTTCAGTCCAAATATTGATACTAAATACGCATACTAGACATGAGGAGTAAAATAGTCGATTCCTACATAGCGTGGGTATACAGTCACCAGTAGACAAATTAGCGAGTGATCGCTAGTATGAACTCAGGATAAGGATAGAATAATGCCAGTTATAAAATAAAGTAAAACCATCCATAATACATACAACTATACATAAAAGGGAACCAAGTTTAGTGTGCATTTAAAACCTTTACTTGGGCTGTGTAGATTTGCTATCCTAAAGCACCCACATACAATATGGATTCAGCTTCTCTTGCTGAAAAGGCCCCAGTGCGTGTAGCCGCACGGCCAGGGAAATATCCTGTTGGGATGACTAGTACATCCCTCAATATGAGGTATAACATCATGTACACAATCCAACAAGACCAACCTTATATCGAAAAATATATGTTTTCAGTATCGATTCCCTCGGGACCTCCACCTTCTACGGCTTAGCTACACTTCCCCCTTTAATGCCCAATTACAACCATTTCTAAGAAATCTATTTACCATTTATTTATCAAGTTTATTTAGTGGTGGTATCGTCATACCAACCATACTTTCAAGTACTATCCATAGCCAACCACATATAGGTATAGGGGACCTTAGGGGCCCTTTTTAATAGCATAATAAATCAACTTGGGGTTATCTGTACTCCACAAGCATAACTATTTAGCCATTTACCTTTCCAAATCATTTAGTCCATGCATAAATCCTTTACCAAGTTTAAAACAAGTAAAAGTTCCATTGAAAAAAAGTCAATGCAATGAACATATCTTTATAAGCATTTTGTGCAACACATTGGGGGCATAATATAAATCCAAAACCAATTTCGCATTACCAACAACCATTCTCATATAATCCTATTATCCAAAACCACCATTAATGCATATAAAAACATAATTAAAATTATGAAAAACCATAACCAACCATTTATAAACAAAACCCCCAAATCATATTTGAAAATCCAAAAACATTCAACAATAAAATCATGAAAACCAATAGTAAAATCATGCCTTTAGTTGGAACTAACAATGAGGAAAGAGAACATGTCTTATGCCAAGAATTGATGGAAAGAAATCACCAAAGCAAGCCCCAAATTAGTCCTCAAGATGAAACCCTAACTTTCTTGCCCCAAAGCTTTTAAAAGGATTTTATATTGTTTAGGAGTAGTTTATAAGTGTTAAAGAGAGAAATAATAAAGTAAATAGCCTCCTAAATAGGCTAAAAGTCATGGGATCTTATTAGGATAAGTAGGGAAATGTCTAGATTACCCCCACTTAAGTTGCATAGAAATCCCGTTAAAGGGATACGACTGACCCATATGAGTCGTACCCTTTCGATATGAGTGGTACCCGCCACTCATATCCTACCCTAACCCCTGGACCCAACACTTTCCAGCATACGACTCATCTAACCAATTTGTATCCAAAGCATACGATCCATACCTTTCATCCGTATCCTTGGCAGAATAGAATACCAAGAAGATTGAACACTGTCCCCTATATGAGTACTGGATACGACTCTTATCGGCTAAGTCTTATCATTTCAGTAATCATCCTTCCCACCAACCAATACTGGTCAGCATACGACTGAACCATACCTCTCGTACCCCAACATACGGCTCGTACCTATGAGTCGTATTGGGTCCGGAGAACAAAATTATAGAAAAACTTCTAAGGCCAAAAACCCAGGATATAACACATATCAATCCATCATTCATGACTAGAATCACTAGAGGACATTCCGCACAACAACTGATAAGGAAATGAAAAGCTTTATCAACATTCACCTCTTCTCCCCTAATAATATCAAAAGTATTATGGATAATGAGATAGGATTTGATAATTTTTTACTATACCAGAGCTACTAAATAACACTATAACAAAAAATATTTACTTGTTAAGTAGTTTAATTTGTTGGAACACATATATAATATTACTACAAACATATCTTTAAATATTCCAGATATGAGCATACTAAAATCTATCTCCATAATGGTCCTTGTTTTTCTTGTTGACATGATAGAGCCATCCAAACCCTCTAAAATTGCTTTGGAAATCTTAACAAGATTAGGACTTCCCATTCCTAATTTCATCTTTCTAGCTGATAACTTTAAAGCCTATAAGCAACACAACTGTTCATTTATATCTTCTTCTTCATCATTACTTTCTTTATTCTTTTTGTACCTTTTGGATTCTCCTTTCTTCTTCATCTTCTTCTTTATACTGTTATCCCTTTTGACCTTGATCTTTCCATAGTCAAATTCATAATTTTCCCACAACAAATCCATTCCTTCGCCACTACTATCATTGACATTATTCCTTTCTTCCTAAAGTTTGCATGCCAATGTCCTTGTCCACTCTTTTTCTTTCCTCATAGATCCATAACTCCCCAGATTATGATTATTATAACCCAAATTCTGCTCAAGATTACTCCAAGAATGTGCCTTTTTCACTTTATCCACTTCCTTGGATCCATCTTCCATCATCATTAATATTTCTTCTTTTTATTATTTTTCAGCAATTTTATCGGCCTTCGTGCCCACTGCCTCAATTTTCTTCCTATCCATATTATCAGTATAAATCCTTTTTTCAAACTCATCCATTTCTTTAAACAACTCTTCCACCACAATCCCTGAATTTTCAAAAGCATCAGTAGCAGTGGCAGAGTATTTTTATTGAATTGAAGAATCAAGAACTGATTTTTCACTTTCTTCAGCGGATGTATAGTCAAAGAATTCAATTGGGTTTTCTTGAAAAACGATCTTATAAACTTCAAAATCCTCCAAATGATCAAACTCATCAATTTTAGCATCAGCCTCTAGAACAATAACAACAACAATAACAAACTCAGTAGATTCCCACATCGTGGGGTCTGGGGAGGGTAGAGTGTACACAGATCATACCACTACCTCTAACAAAGTAGAGAGAAGTAAAGAAGGTGAGAGAGAATGAAGTAACACAAGAGATTTAACTCAGAAATAAGGAAACACAGAAATTGATGAGGCATTTTGTTCTCCATAGGAGGAGTTAGATTAATGAAATATGGAAGAAATAGGGAAGAAGAGAAGAATTTCTTTTGGTCCTATTTTAGTGTAAGCAAACAGGGAAAGAAAAAGTTTTCTGATTATGGATTGTAAATGTGGCGTTGATATAGGAAATAAAATGCACTCTCCTTCATCACGTCTCTTTGATTTAGCCGTTTGGTGAGGGCTGTGAGAATTTAGTGAAGAGAGAAAGAGTACAATCACTAACTAAAATACACCTCCCCCCCCACCCTTAATTCATTTGTAAACATTTTGCATTTTCTTTAAAAAAAAAAGATTAATTTAATATTTTATCACAATACTTTATATTAGTTGATGTATAATTTTAAGTATTGAAAAATAATTTAGGAATAAGTAATTAATGTTGATGATATAATTTATATATATATATATATATATATAAGCGTAAAGGGCCTTAGAAGTGTTGTTTGAACTTTTTGTTCTTCATTAAAAGTTTTTGCTTTAGACAAAATCGTCTTTGAAAATCAATTAAATATATTTATGGTAAAACTTTTCCTTGTTAGAAGTAATCCGAATTACTGAGAACTAATATTTTTTTTCATTAGATTTCCCAAATATCACAAATTGCCGCAAAAGAGAGTTCTAATTGGATATGGGTTGTAAGTGATTTTTAATTGGATATGGGTTCTAATTGGATATGGGTTGTAATTGAATAGGATTTTGTAGTTATTTTTTTGTATGATTTGCAGCAGTTTTCTTTTGAAAGCATAAACACAATTACTATGTTTAATACGTCTTCTTCTATTCTAGCTTTTTTTCTTATTTTGATTTTGATTCAAGTTATTTTCTTTCATTCATTATCATTATCTTTTCTATTCTTCTTTATTTGATATCTTAGTTCTATTATTTCTTAAAGATTTAATTTCTTACTTTGATCATGTCTTGCAGAGAAGAGGACTTTGAATAACATAAGGAAAGAATTGTCTTAGAGGCTTGCGTGTACATCCTGCCCGAGAATCATTAGATTTGATCATAAGGTTGTGTTCCTTTTTTATTTTTTTTTTCCTTAAAATTGTTCCAAATTATTTTCACTTTGCAAACAACAATTTCGTTCCTTCTTTAACATCCAATAAACGATCTCATAATTAATTAGTTGCCACACCAGAATAGATGATTGACTTTGTTTAAATGAGCAGTTTAACATGACATTAGAGTTATGTCATACTCCCTCCTTTCGATTTTACTTGACACATTTTGGCTTGACACACCTATTAAGAAAAATAATTAATAATATAATTATTTCATCATAATACTCTCATTAAATGATGTTTAATTGTATTTTGAAATTCATTTGGAAAGAAAATCATTAAGGTAAGGATAAAATAGAAAAAAAAAGTTATCTTTTCTTGATATGTCAAAAATGACAAGTAAAAAGTAGAAATTCAATTAGAAAACTAGTGACACGTAAAAGCAAACGGAGGAAGTATATGATTTTGAGAAGAACGCAACATTAATTATTTTACTGATCAGGTGATGTTAGTACACTTATTTATTATCATATCATCATCTCCGAGCATGGTAATATTTATCTTAATTGGATTTTGTCTCTCATCGTAATTGTACTTACATCTCTTAAAAACATATATAATTTAATTACTTTATGATAAGTAAGCTTCGTTGTCATGCAAAAACATATATATAAACCGTAGTGTATATTGGCTCAATAATTTGTAGGAACAATACTGATGAACGAGGCAAAAGTTTTGCTAGATTTCTTCCTAATTTTTACCCCGTTACTAATTAGGTATATGCTTATATATGTCATATACTTAAAAAGTGATCCTGACATTTGTTTCATGCTTATTTTTATCTAAAAATTACACAAATACACAACTTATGTTTCTAATATTACCAAAAATCCCAACTCCCTAAACATATTATAAAATTCCCAACATATACACAGAATGCTATGTATATGTCGGCTATGTTATGTATATTAATAGGGAGAGAAAGTAAAGTAATTAAAAAAATGGGAGAGAGAGGAATTACTTCCAAAATGATTGGTATTTATGTTATTTATACTTTTTTTATCATCATTTAAAATTGGAGTCCTTTGATATTTTAAAGTTACTTTTTCACCTTAGACAAAATGTTTAGGTTACCTTTTTAATATTTAGGATTTTGCAATTAATATGTGTTGTCCTTTGATATTTTAAAGTCATTTTTTCACCTTAAACAAAAAATGTAGATTACTTTTTTAATATTTAGGATTTTGCAATCAATATGTGTTTACACTAAAATATATGTTTATGTTTATTTTATTATATTAAAGTGTGAAGAATTTTTGAAAAGTGATTTAAACTTTTACTCCTTATAAAAAATCTCCGCAATAAATAAAATTATTTAACTTTAAATAATCAAACGTTACACGTGCGAAGCACATGCAGTTCTCAAGTACGGTTCTACGGAAAAGAATTGAACTATCTATTCCAGCCAGGGAGAACAGGCCATTCAACAGGGAGATTCTAAAATTGTAGAGGGTTGGTTTGATCAAGCCACTGAGTATTGGAAACATGCTATAGAGCTTACTCCCGGTAATTATATGAAGCGCATAATTGGTTGAAGATCATGAGATGTTTCGAATAAAAGAAGACCCTGTTTATTTATTATCCTTTATTTAGAATTTAAATATTTGTTATAATTAATTATTTGTTGGACTCCTAAATTATTTGATAAGATTAAAAATATGGTAAGAAATATTAACAGAATTAATGATTAAGGAGATTTAAAATATATGACAAGAAAAAATATACCTAAAAAGAGTTCTAACAAATATAATAAAAGAAAAATATTTAGTAAGATTTTATTAAAGGGGGTTTTCTCAGAAGAAAATTAGGTACTTACGTGTTATATGAGTTACTAGTATAAGTATCCGCGCGATGCGCGAAACTTTTTTTTTTTTTAAAAATATTATCTTATTCACTTTGAAATAATAAAATGTATAAATAACATAAATACCAACCTTTTTGGAAGTAATTACACTCTCTCCCACTTTTTTAATTACTCTACTCTCTCCCTATTAATATATATAACATAGCTGACATATACATAGCATTCTGTGTATATGTTGGGATTTTTGTAATATGTTTAGGGAGTTGAGATTTTTTGTAATATTGAAAACATAAGTTGTATATTTGTGTAATTTTTAGTAATAAAATTAGTCAATTTTTATTGTATTGCATTAGCAAATTTATAGATTATGAAATATTAAATACAATTGTTAATAGTAAAATTACAACTGAACTTAACAGCTAGTCACAATTACAATTATTTTAGATGTTTTTCTATGAAAATAGCAATATTAGTATTTTTATAAGGGGTACTCTACTTTCTTAAGCCTCTACTAATCACAATTACAATTACTAATATTTTTGAGTATTTTATTTATATCTATTATTATATCTTCAATTAGTTCAATTAAACAATTACAAATCACTCTTAAAATCACTCATCCCACCAAATCTCACACCCACCCCAACTTTTATCCCACCACAACATCCCCTTTCCACCCTCCAACCCAACCCAACCCAACCCAACCCAAAATTTTAAAACAAATTTAAATATATTTTTTAGAATTAATTTCTTACCTCACCCACCTCTAACTCGGACCCTCCCTCCCTCAACAATTTTTTTTTGTTACTGCACCCACCCCGAGCTCCTACCCAATCCCAAAAATATTTTTTTTTTAATTTTCTTTAACCATCCCCTTCCCTACCCCCCCCCCCCAAAAAAAAAAAAACTTTAAAGTTTTTATTTTTTTTGATTTTTTTTAAAAAAATCTTTTTTTCCTAACCCTTAACCCCAACTCCCACCTTGCCAAGCACCCCATTCCACCTCGGCCACCACAATCCTTTATCCTCCATCTCCATCGCAATATCCATTGCTTTGTGTTAGATAAACACAAGTGTTTTTTAGAAAAATATTTTTTAATATATTAATAGAATATCAATTGTCAATTTTTTTAGCATATATGCTATTACTAATGCTGAATAATCACATCAAATAAAGTTATTTATTTTTTAAGCTCAAAATCAATTAGTCGCTATTAATTTTATCTTTATTATTACCCTGAAAAAATTACCTGATTAAGTTCAAGCATGTTATAGCCCTCCAAATAAATTCTGTTTTTATTTTGTATTGAAAATGATTTGAGCAATATTGGATTAGTTCATCATCAAAATAAAATAAAACATATAAGCGTACTCCATTAAAAATAATGATAAATTCATAATCAAAGATTAAGGGTAAACATTCAATAATATATTTTCAAAGAAATCGTTGTCATAGAATTGATACGTGAATTTAGATAGAGAAATTGCCATGAGTTTTAACAAACATGAAAGTAAGAGAGATGATAGTGGAGATACATAATTATGGTGAAAAAATGTAGTGACAACAATATTACTCCTTAAATCAAGTCACTGAAAAGAAGAAATACGGATATCAATTTAAATTGATGGACTTTGAATATTAACAGAATTAGATGATTAAAATATTATATTATTCTCGCATATTAAAAGATAAATGTCAAATAAAAAACTATTTTAAAAAATTGAAGAATAAAGAACACAAAAATATAGTAAATCATGTGTAAAGCAAATGACATAGGATTAAGTGCTTATGAATTTGTATTAAGAAATCATAATGGGGATTTGGAGTACGCAGAAGGGGGGTAAATTGGTAATACTACCAATATTGAAGCAGAAGCAAGAGAAATTCAGCAGGCATTATGTAATACCCCGAGAATTCCAACCGATAGTAGAACCATGCTTCAAGATCATGAGAAATAAATTATAGTGATTTGGTAGTTTTATTATCAAGTTAGATGTATATTAAGGCCTCAAATACGTCCTAGCTATTAGACGAATCAAAACATCCCTTACCAATTGAATTCTTGAGAAGGATATTGTCATAGTCAAATTCCAACAAACATATTTTTTGTTATACTATGAATTTTTGAGTTCATGACCCACCAACATATAGATAATTGAATTATATTTCCAACAATACCAATTTTTCCAAAATTTGGTATCGGAGTAAAAAGTTATGATCATTTTACTGAGAGTTATCTGAGCTGCCCAAAAGCGACGGGCAAGCTGACGGACCGTCAAGTCAGCGATGGAACATCGCTTTGGCCATCACAACTGAGGTAGTAAGGCTGTTTTCTAGCCCAAAATTGGCGGTTAGAGTGACGGTCAGTTACCAGAGTGACAGTCCGTCACCCAGACCGTTAATTTTGTCCGAAACAGCGCTGAAACAACATTTTAAAGGGCTTTTTGGGTCTTTTCCCACCTTTTTTAACCCCTAATTACATCAAATTAAAGAACATAACTTCTCATTCATCCATAACATCAAAATTAGGGTTTCTTTCAAAATTAAAACTCAAGAACAAGATTCAAACCCTTCTCCAAGAAAACTTAAGAATTAAAACGTCACCATTGAAGAACCTTCAAGAAAAGTTAACCTCCTTCAAGATTAAATCTTTTGAGGTATGTCATGTGTTGATTCATGGGTCCTTTTCACCTATGAAGCTCAAGAATCTCTTTTCAAAATCCAAGATTTATGTATTTATGAATGTTCATGATTTAAATTGAATCGAAATTCATGTCTATGTTGTTATGGGGTTTTGATTCATGTTTTAAATTACATATTCCAATGATTGACCCTAGAATATGGTGATTTGCATAATAATCATGATAAAACCCCTTCAATTTACAAGTTGATTGATGTATTCATGATTATTAGATGTGTTGATGATTGTATAACCAAAACATGTTCCCCATGTGTTCGATTAAATGCCTATGTGAAGGA
This sequence comes from Capsicum pubescens, assembly GCA_030864215.1. Lineage (NCBI taxonomy): Eukaryota > Viridiplantae > Streptophyta > Magnoliopsida > Solanales > Solanaceae > Capsicum > Capsicum pubescens. The sequence continues at coordinate 187,722,401 of CM061546.1, forward strand.
AAAGTGCCATACTAGTATGATAATATGAAATTACCATTTATTTACAAGTTTATGCATGTCCAGTGTTTGATGAAATGTCTTAGTCAATGAATTATGGATATATGTGTAGCCTTTGTGGTGCCTTAGAACTTGTACTTCATGAAATCTCCAACTTATTGTATTATGAATTATGATGTTGGTCTTGTATTCAAGAAAGTCATGCTTTGTCAGTTTTTTTCTATCGAGTCCTGGAGGTACTTGTACCTGAAAATTTAGTTGTGTGCCTAGAATCAGTGTCATGTTTTCAAGATACTCTCAGTCAAGCCCTGATCCGTAAAATCCAGTCAGTCTTATGACTCCGAAAAACTCAGTAATCTCAACAGTATTCCATCAGTCAACGAAACTCAGTTAACTCAGTCCAGTTAGTTCAGTTAATCATGTTCAGTGTCTATTCAGATGGGAGTAGAAATTAGCATCGAGCGAACCCAAGAATGGGAACCCACCTGTTATATGAGGGTGTGATTCTTAGAAGCAATCCTTGCGTTTGAGAACTATGTAGCCAGCGTCAGTTGAGACATCATAGCCTGTTATATGAGGGTAGATGAGGTGGTTTAACCTATTATATGAGGGTTCTCACCGTTCTTACTAGAGTTACCTGTTATATGAGGGTTACTCATAGATTGTCCTTACCAATGGTGCGGTATTGACACTCTTCTAATTGGGGTTATAGATTGGACCCCAACTCAGCTATATTGTGTTATTTGGGTTAAGTCGATTAGATGACTTCTTCCCACGATTACAGTCTTAATCTCAGTCTCATTAATAGAATTCAGATAGTTCTACAGAATTCAGGACTGCCAAATACAGTCACCCAGTTCAGTACGGAACTCAGCTAGTTCCATCAGCAACAAGACTGTCAGACACAATCATTTAGATAATAGTATATTAGATATACGAAACTTATGTTATCAGTATTCAGATTCAGTGATGTCATGATCTCAGTCACAGTTCACGTATTCTTGCATGTATTCTCACGTTCATTTTATCCAGTCAGTTAATATTTTTCATGCATATAAACCCCTTACATTTAGCCTACCTCACTTGCATACCAGTACATTCAATCGTACTGATGCATTTGCGCTATGGTGTTTTATACCATAGGTTCAGAAGTATAAGCTCCAAAGCATCCTTAGTAGATCAGCCGTTCAGCAGACAGACTAGCAGTGAGTCCTGATCATTCGAGGATGTTATTATTTGATTGTTTTATCCTTTTAGTACTTAGTTTATTTCAGTAGTTGGAGTTAGTTGGAGACATGTCCCATTAACTCCTTATTCACACAATTTAGAGTCTTTCAGACTAGCATGTTCAGACAGTTATTTTAGTTATTTTCTTATTGTTATACCATATCTCCAGATGTTATATTTTATCAGATATTTGAACCTTATGGCCTTTTAACATTTTATTTCACATTTATACAATACTTTATGCAGTGCTCAGTTACAGATATCATTCTTGGGTTAGCTTATGGTCCTTCGGGGTCATGAGCACTATGTGGCATTCTGGGTACCATATTCGGGGCATTACAAACTTTGTATCAGATCCTAAGGTACAACAGTGTCCTAGGAAGTCTGAAAAGCCGCATCTAGTAGAGTCTTGTGCATAGGTGTGTTGCACACCACATTTATGTACATGAGGCTATAAAATGTTTTAGAAACAGTTTTCCTTCTTTCAGTATTCATGTCATGCCAGTGAGCATTTGCTCAAATCTAACTCTCAGTCTAATCCATTTCTATCTTTTATTTATAGATCATGCCTCCCAAAAGGTCTAACAAAAGAAGAACTGGGAATTAGTCAGCACCACAGCCCGTCCAGGCATATTCCCTAGACGAGCATGTCGTTCATGGAAAATTCAGAACCGACTCTTTTACTTTATCTTACTCAATAGTAGCTCAGAGAAATCAACAGGTTGTTGTTCCACCTATGTATATGATTAATTCCCGACAGAGTGGGGTGGGGAATCATAGGGAGAAAGAAAGATAGAAAATAAGAGAGCTAGAACAGGAGCTTCAATTTCAATCAGCCTAAGTTAGAGGGTGGGAATCGTTCTCAATTCTACCCAAAGTCCTCAGTTCCAACTCCATTCCCAGTCAGTGTCCCAGCACCTAAGTTCAGAAATGGTAATAGTGATAGGGCGCCAGGCTTTAAGACTCAGGGCATTTTAGCATTTGCCCGAACTAATCCTCTTTGCCAGACTTGTGGTAAGCACCACAATGGTATTTGCAGAGTTGGCAGTGAGGTGTGTTTTGGATGTGGAAAGCTCAGCCACAGAGTTAGAGATTATCCTTAGTCAAGGTTTCAGGGTCAGCAAAACCATTCCTCAGTTCAGTTCGGTCGCCCGAATCAGCAGGGTGCCACTTCCAGCGCAACCAGTGGGCAGCGCCCAAACCGATTCTATGCTCTTCATTCCCGACAAGATCAGGAAAATTCTTCCGATGTGGTCACTGGTACGTGTTAAAGATCTTTTATTTGCATGTTTACACTTTGATAGATCCATGAGTTTTTTTTGTCTTTGTTACTCCTTTAATAGCAGTTGATTTCGGAGTCAGTCCCTAAAATTCTAGCAGAGCTCTTCTCAGTCTCTACCCCATTGGGTAAATCCATCATAGCCCGATGGGTATACAGGAACTATCCAGTGATGGTATCTCAGAAGGTCACTTCAACAGACTTAGTCGAATTAGAGATGACTAATTTTGATATCTTTCTTGGTATGAAGTGGCTTCATTCCTACCATGCCACAGTCGACTGCAGAAATAGAGTTGTCCAGTTTTAGTTCCGAATGGACCTATCCTTGAGTGGAAGGGTAGTATTTCAGTATTTAGAGGTCAGCTTATTTCCTACCTACGAGCTAGGAAAATGATATCTATGGGATGTGTCTATTATCTTGTTCGAGTTAAGGACTATAGTTCTGAAACTCCCAGTCTTGAGTCAGTTCCAGTTGAGAGTGAATATTCAGATGTCTTTCCGAAAGATCTTCTCGGAGTTCCTCCTGAGAGGGAAATACACTTTGGTTTTGACCTTCTTTTAGATACTTAGCCCATATCTATTTCTCCATATAGAATGGCTTCAGCAGAACTCAACGAATGTGATATTCCAAAAATAGCTTTTAGAACTTGGTATGGTTATTTCAAATTCTTAGTCAAATCCTTTGGTCTTACCAATTCCACAACAGCTTTCATGGACTCAATGAACCGTGTATTCAACTAGTACTTAGAAATATTCATCATAGTCTTCATAGATGACATTCTTGTCTACTTCCGCAGTGAGCGTGATCATGCAGACCATCTCAGAAAAGTGTTATAGACCCTCAAAATCTGTCAGTTATCATGATATCTGTTCATTTCCTACATGTCAGCTCTATGATTATCGCTCATATTCATGCACATTATTTAGAATCACAGTTCCTAGTATAAGGAGTTCCAATTCACTCCGTGTTATGAATCATGTCCCATGAGTACAGAGACTTCATACTCAAGTAATGCAGCTTATGACTCATGCACTCATGTCATGCTTTACAGTATGCTCAGCCCACATAACTCATTCTCCACCTCGAATGATCAGCCAAACTCAAATTATGTCACGTGTACCCTCAGTTTAGATCCTTCGGTGAAATCTATGGTGTTGATGCTCTATCCATCAGGCGTCAGTTACAACATCAATTCAGTAATCAATATTCAGTAAAGGACTCAGATAGTCCTGCAGAACCATGGATTTTAGCTATCAGTTACTTAGCCATCAGAATTCAGTATCAGTCTAAACCTCAGTTATCAGTATTCGGCTATAAGAACCCAATATTTAGTTCCAGTATGAGTCTAGTTGCAGATTTAGTTACATTATTAACTCTAGTTCAGTAATCAGATCAGAAACTTAGTCCAGATGCAGGTTTTCTTGACCATAGCATACGGTTATTAGCTATTTATTTATTAGTATTTCAGTACCTCAGTTTACAGAATATTTCTGAATCATGTTATACGTTTGGTCTTGCATCCTTAAGATAATACAGTTTTCACTCATTCAAACTCAGTTATCTCATGTTGCCCAGTTAAACATTACCTTCTATGCATAATGCTCTATAGTTTCAGTCCAGTTATTCAGACTAAGTACAGTTCAATCTTACCTACCCAATATTCAGCTAGCAACCATGCAGTTAATTAGATAAGTTAGTATGTTTATGCATTCGTTCTCAGCACCCATGTGAATATTTTTAGTAGTCTCGAGTGATGTGCCTTACTAAGGTAGAAAGTATAGTGAAAAGAGTATTCGATGGATATGTCTAAGTCTAAAATTTTTAGATGCAGTGCATAAGGATTAGTCACTCTATTTTAGATGATGTTTCATAGGCATTGCCTCCTAGTATAAGAATTCCAGTTATGTGGTGATCCCCTATTCAAAAGTCCTGCTTAGAGCAGGCCAAGATTTCCCTTCTCCCTACAGTCACTAGAACACTATAGAAATAGTGTCATAGAAATACTCTAGTCGATTATAAGTTTTCAGTATGAGTTAGTCCGCAAAGCCATCAATTTAGTTTAGCAGTCAGGCGAATAAGTTCGTATAGTGTGGCTTCCCATTTTTCCATCTAGTCGTACTATCTGAAGTCTCATGAATGTAACTATTCAAATATGGATCAACGAGGTAGTTACGTGTCTAGCTCAGTTCATGTATCATGCCTTAGTTTCAGAATACATATATTCAGTCACGATTCAGTTCGTAGTTTCCTTGTGCATCACCTCAGTTTCCTCATTTCTTAAAAAAAGGGGAAAATCAGCCCAACATTCTTCAAGGGACAGAGTGTCCCAAGGGAGAGATACACTATAATCCCCAAAACTTTCATGACATAAACATGCCACTCTCTCTTCACGTAAAGAAACTATTTTGGAGTAGTGGGTACCCATAGGATGGCCCTCTATCTCTAATCTCAGTCGTAAGCCATGTACTCAATGGCTCAGTTCAGTTCATGATAGTCAATCCATGTCACACATTACAGACTTAGTCATGTTCTTATGTTCCTTTTCATACGTGTTCAGTAAAGGATCTCGAGTTGAGATCAAATAAAATTTAGTATTTTGAAAATCTCTCCCATGAAGAAAGTGAAGAGATTCGGCAAAAGGGAAAACTTAGTCCTTTCCCGATATGTCGGTCTCTTTAAAATTCTCAGTCGCTTAGGCACAGTAGCTTATGAGCTCGAATTGCCTTCAGATCTAGCTTGAGTTCATCTAGTCTTTTATGTCCCCTTGCTAAAGAAGCGCATAGGTGATCCAACAGTTGTAGTCCCAGTTGAGGGCGTAGATATTCAGAATAGTCTCTCGTATGAGAAAATTCCAGTTGAAATTCTTGACTATCAGATTCACAGACTGAGGAATAAAGAAGTCCCTCTAGTTAAAGTTCTTTGGAGGAATCAGTCCATTGAGGGAGCTACTTGGGAAGTAGAAGTAGATATGTGGACCAAGTATCCTCACCTCTTCTCTGCTAATTCAGACCCAACCCAAGGTAATAGCTTTCCTTAAGTTCATTCAGCTTATGGTTCAAATTTCAGTTACAAACTATGCTCAGTTTTTGTTTCAAACTTGGTATATTTACCCTTACATGTTCAGTCGCATGTTGATGAGTCAGTTCAATTATGGATTCACGCATCAGATATGCATGATCAGCTTATCAGTACTCTCAGCCATGCATTCATGTATCAGCTCAGTCATAAAACCATGCATCAGATATGCATGATTAGCATGAATCTCAGCAATGTCAGTCATATAGACATGTTTCAGATTTTCACATCCTTTAAGTAAGTTCAGTCTATCAGAAATCTCAGCTTAGTCAATCCCATTCGAGGACGAATGTTCCCAAGGGGGAGATATTGTAATACCTCGAGAATCCCATCGATAGTAGAACCATGCTTCAAGATCATGAGAAATAAATTATAGTGATTTGGTAATTTTATGATCAATTTAGATGTATATTAAGGCCTCAAATACATCCTAGCTATTAGACGAATCAAAACATCCCTTACCGATTCAATTCTTGAGAAGGATATTGTCATAGTCAACTTCAAACAAGCATATATATCATTATACTATGATTTTTTGACCTCATTACCTACCAACAGATGGATAATTTAATTATCTTTCCAACGAGACTAATTTTTCCAAAATCAGGTATCGGAGTAAAAAGTTATGGACGTTTTACTGAGAGCTATCCGAGCTGTCCAAGAGCAACGGGCAAGCTGACGGACCATCAAGTCAGCGATGGACCGTCGCTTTGGATGTCAAAACTGAGGTAGTAAGGTCGATTTCTGGCCCAAAACTGAAGGTTAAAGTGACGGTCATTTACCAAAGTGACGGTCTGTCACCCAGACCGTCAATTTTATCCGAAACAGCGCTGAAACAACATTTTTAAGGGCTTTTTGGGTCTTTTCCCACCCTTTTTAACCCCTAATTACATCAAATCAAAGCACATAGCTCCTCATTCATCCATAACATCAAAATTAGAATTTTTTTCAAGATTAAAACCCAAGAACAAGATTCAAATCCTTCTCCAAAAAAACTCAAGAATCAAAACGTCACCATTCAAGAACCTTCAAGAAAAGTTAACCTCCTTCAAGATTCAAGATTTTGAGGTATGTCATGTGTTGATTCATGGGTATCTTTCACCTATGAATCTCAAGAATCTCTTTTCAAAATCCAATATTTATGTAGTTATGAATGTTCATGATTTAAATTGAATTGAAATTCATGTCTATGTTGTTTTGGGGTTTTGATTCATGTTTTAAATTACATATTCCAATGATTGACCCTAGAAGATGGTGATTTGCATAATAATCATGATAAAACCCCTTCAATTTACAAGTTGATTGATGTATCCATGATTATTAGATATGTTGATGATTGTATAACCAAAGCATGTTCCCCAAGTGTTCGATTAAATGCCTATGTGAAGGAAAAGTGCCATACTAGTATGATAATATGAAATTCCCATTTATGTACAAGTTTATGCATGTCCATTGTTTGATGAAATGTCTTAGTCAATGAATTATGGATATATGTGTAGCCTTTGTGGTGCCTTAGAACTTGTTTGATGAAATCCCCAAGATACTTGTTTGTTAAAGCATGATAATAGCATACTCTCCATGAAGCATCACAGTTCATACTTGGGTTTAAGCATATATATCTTACTCAAAGGATCATAATTTCATAATGAAGCTAGATTTTTGACATTAACCTTGGAAACACTTGAAAATATCAATTCATTGTAGGGATATGCAATTTATAACATAAATTCTCAATTCCAACATAAATAGGTGAAATAAACATGAAATTCAAGATGCAATTAACTTATAAATTCATGAAGTCAAAACAAAGTAGTTTGGGCATAAACCCCACTTGCAATTTATGTAGTTACTTAATAAAAATTAAATCTTTGGGCACATGAATGAAAGAATTAATCTTGTTCAAACCCCACATACCTTAGATAATGAACTTTGGATGAACACTTGATTTTAAGATGCTCTTTGTACTTTTGAACGGAGATTCTTGATGCTCTTAGTCTAAGGATCTCAAATCTTGAATCAATTTGGAAGACAAATGGTGAAATCTTGAGTTTTCTTGAATGATGGGTTGAAACCCTAGGCTTTTGTTCTTGAAGGAATTGAGTGGAATGACTATATTTTGGTGTTTTGGGGGTTTAATCTCGTGTTATGACCGAATAAATATGGAATAAAATAACTTAATTGTCCCCTTGGACGCAGATTTTTAAAGATTGAAAATAAAATACGCCCAGCGACGCCCAGGTCGATGCGCTGCATCGATGGTATCGACACGATACCCGATGCATTGCCCTAAGTTGGCATTGACTCACTGGAATTTGGCACTAGTAACTGGAGAAAATATTAACCAACGCGATGGGCGATGCGGTGCGCAAAGATCACATTGGTCCACTGCTTTGGGACTCTAAACATGGTCTAAACGGGGTCCGAAAAATATGAAACTCACCCGAGATGTACTATGAACTTGCCCCATTATAAATCAACAAAGAAATCAACTATTGGAGGTCGGGAAGGTCTTCAAATAAATCCTCAAAGTTCGAAGGTCTTAAAAGAAAGGGCTAAGTCTCAACACTTAGTCAAATTTCTAAGTGTGAAACCTCTCTTGACATGCTCTAAAGGGCTTAGACAAAGAGGGAACCTTGCGGGGTCTTAAAATATCTCCCCCTTGAAAATATTCGTCCTCAAATATCGTTAGTTAGGCTAAGAATACAAAGAAAATTGAGGATGCATAGATGAAATATATTTCTAAACTGACCCTACATCATTCTAAACTTTAGAGTACTTCTGGGAGTGCATGAACTTGCAATAAGAATAACTATATAGCTGAATCTTTGATTAGAAAGGAGATGAATTAAGGAAAAATAGTACCTTCAGCTAAAACTGCGTTTGCGGAGAAGATATGGGGGTACTTGGCTCGCATATCTGCTTCTGCTTCCCAAGTAGCGTCCTCAACTAACTGGTTCCGCCAAAGAACTTTGACCAAGGAAACTTCTTTATTCCTTAGTCTACGGATCTGATGGTCTAGAATCTCAACTGAAATTTCTTCATAAGAAAGACTGGTCTGAATATATGAGTTCTCTAAAGGAACTAAAACAGTGGCGTCACCGATACATTTCTTAAGCATAGAGATGTGAAAGACAAGATGAACGGATGACAAGTCCTTAGGCAACTTTACCTCATAAGCCAACATAACGGGGATTAAGCTTCCCTTTTTTGCCAAATCTTTTCACCCCTTTCATGGGTGAAATCTTCAAATACACCCAATCACAGACCTTAAACTCGAGGTCCCTTCTTCGCACATCTGTATATGACTTCTGGCGACTCTGGGCTATCTTCAGTCTTTCTCTAATCAACTTAAAATTCTCCATAGCCTCAAACACCGGATCAGGCCCAAGCAAAGCAGCTTCACCTACTTCAAACCAACCTATGGGTGATCTACATCTCCTATTATAAAAAGCCTCAAACAGGGTCATCTGGATGCTAGAATGGTAACTGTTGTTATACACAATTCAATCAATGGCAAATGCTCATCCCAAATTCCTTTGAAATCAAGAGCACATTCCCTCAACATATCTTCCAGAGTCTGAATGGTTCTCTCAGCCTGACCATCTGTCTGCGGATGAAAAACGGAACTAAGGTGAACTTAGGTACCAAGACCCTTCTAAAAAGCTCTCTAAAACTGAGAAGTAGACTGAGTACCCCTATCTGAGATGATGGACAAAGGAACTCCATGCAGTCTGACTAACTCTCGGATATACAATTTAGCATAATCCTTAGCTGTATAACATGTATGCACTGGCAGGAAATGCACTGACTTAGTCAACCTATCTACAATAACCCAAATTGAATCATGATGATGACGCGAAAGGGGTAAACCAGTCACAAAATCCATATTCACCTCTTCCCACTTCCAAGTGGGGATACTAAATTCTTGTAATATGCCACCAGGCCTTTGGTACTCTACCTTAACCTGTTGACGAGTTGTACATTTTGCTACAAACTCGGCTATATCCTTCTTCATGCCACTCTACCAATAGATTTCCCACAAGTTGTGGTACATCTTGGTACCGCCAGGATGAATAGAATACGACACACCATGCGCTTTAGCCATAATTCGCTGACTCAAATTATCAATACAAGGAACACACAATCTACCCTGAAACCTCAACACACCATCTCCCCCTTGGAAGAAAATCTCTATCTTTTGGTCTCTAACCGACTCTTTCAGTTTGACCAAGCTAGAATCCATGTCTTGCTTTTCCCTTACTTCCAAAACTAAAGAGGATTCGAAACTACTCTGAACCCAAACATTACCTTCACTGAATCAAGTAACCTAACACTCAATCTATCTAAATGATGAACTTCTTGAGCTAACTCTTTCTTATTCTTCTCCATATGAGCAACACTGCCCATAGAAAACCTGCTAAGGGCATCTGCCACTATATTGGCCTTGCCCGGATAATATAACACACTCATATCATAATCTTTTAGTAACTCTAACCACCTTTTCTGATGAAGATTTAACTCCCTCTGAGTAAATACATACTGCAGGATTTTGTGGTCTGTAAAAAAATCATCATGAACACCATACAGATAGTGCCTCCAGATTTTTAAAGCAAACACCACAACAGCTAATTCAAGATCATGGGTTGGGTAATTCTTTTTATGAGGTTTCAACTGCCTAGAGGCATAGGCTATAAACTTACCTCTCTGCATCAACATACAACCCAAACCAACTCTAGAGGCATCACAATACACCACGAAATCATCTGAACTATCGGGTAATGCCAACACTGGGGCTGACGTGAGCCGAGTCTTCAACTGCTAAAAACTCTTCTCACAAGAATTTGACCACAGGAACTTAACTTTTTATTGGTCAGTTTAGACATCGGTGATGTAATGGATGAGAAAGCTTCAACAAAACAGCGGTAATATCCAGCTAGACCCAAGACACTTCTAATGTCTGTCGGAGAGATAGGTCTAGGCTAATTTCTCATGGTTTCTATCTTTTGGGGATCAACTCTAATGCCTTTGGCTGAAATAATATGACCAAGAAAGGCTACCGATCATAGCCAAAATTCACACTTGCTAAATTTGGTGAAGAAGTGATGATCTCTAAGAGTTTGCAAGACAGTTCTAAGATGATCTGCATGGTCATCCTCACTACGGGAGTACACATGGATATCATCTATGAATACTATGATAAATATATCTAGATACTGTTTGAACACTTGATTAATGAGGTCTATGAAAGTTGCTGGAGCATTGGTTAGCCCGAAAGACATGACTAGAAACTTAAAATGACCATAGCGGGTTCTGAAGGCTGTCTTTGGAATGTTACACTTCCTCATTTTAAGTTGATGATAGCCGGATCTAAGTTCTATCTTTGAGAAATAACTTGCACCTTGTAATTGATCAAATAGGTCATCAATTCTAGAAAGAGGGTACTTGTTCTTGATTTTGACCTTATTTAGCTAACAATAGTCAATGCACATTCGCAGTGAACCATCTTTCTTTCGCACGAACAGGACAGGTGCGCCCCATGGAGAAACACTAGGCCTTATGAAATCTTTTTCTAAAAGAACTTTGAGTTGATCTTTCAACTTCTTGAGCTCTGCGGGATCCATACGATATGGAGGAATGGAAATAGGCTGAGTATCGAGAATAAGGTCAATCTCAAATTCTATCTCCCTATCAGGAGGTCGGGAGATACCCCTAGGAGATCTTCTAGAAAAATATCGAGAAACTCATTAACTATACTAACTGACTGAATAGTCGGAGCCTCAGACTTAGTTTCTGTAACTCGAACTAGACGATAGATGCAACCTTTGGATATTAACTTTCTAGCTTTAAGATAAGATATAAAATGACTCTTGGGAGATACAGAATTTCTGGACTATTAAGAACCTGGCTCATTTGGAAACTAAAACTTAACCACACGGGTGCGACAGTCTATAAATGCATAATAGGAATGAAGCCAATCCATACCCAAATTAGATAAAAATCGATCATATCAAGTTCTATCAAATTTGTGAATATGACCTTATGAAGAATGGTAATAGGACACTTTTTGTAAACTTATTTAGCAACAACTGACTCACCTATGGGGGTAGAAACCAGGAAAGGCTCAGGAATTTTTTCAAAACTTATCTCAAAATTCACAACAACTAATGGGGTCACATAAGAGAAATTTGACCCAGGGTCCAACAATACATACACATCAAAATGAAAGACACGTAGCATACCCGTAACAACATCTGGCGAATCTTCCTTCTCCTGGTGGGATGGCAAAGTATAGAATTGATTCTGGCGCTGACCGCCAGTAGTGCTAGATGAAGCACCCTGAGGAGGGGCTGGACGTGCTATAAGAGCTTGTGCACTGGTAGCCTGAGTCTGGGCTCGAACATCTCAGTTCCCTTGCTTAGCATATAGACACTCTTTAAGTCTATGGACCAACTTTCCACAACCATAACAACCCTTCTGCTCAGCCAAGCACTCGCCGGGATGGGTCCTACCATACTTAGCACATGGAGGATAATTGGGCTTTCCACTCACGCTATGTTGAGATATGGACATAGAAGACTTATTCCATTGCTCCTGTCTGTTTCTGGGTGTGGGAGCACTGGATGATGAAGGCACATGCATAGATGACCGATTTTGAAACTGAAGACGGCTCCCTCCATGAGATCTAGTCTGTCTATACTCCAACTGCTCTGACCTAGCTCTTTTATTTTCTCTTACTCTCTCTCTCTCCTTCATCTTTACACCTTAATCTGCTGAGTATGCATCATTAGTCTAGAAAGATCCTTATCTCTATTGAGCATAACAGTATTACACTCCTTCACCACCAATTCAAACACACCGGTCACAAACTTACTCATACTAGATCTGGGGTCAACTATCAAATTAGGAGCATACTTAGATAACTGGTTGAACTTGAGGAAATACTCCTCCACTGTTATAGGGCCCTGCCTCAGGTTCATGAATTCTTCTATCTTCATTTCCCTCATCTCAAGTGGGAAGAACTTGTCTATGAATGCATCCTGAATCACCTGTCAAGTTGTAGGAGCTTCATTCTTCCCTCTATGCTTCCTCCACATCACCACCCAATCACAAGCAACATCCTTCAGCTTATAGGATGCCAATTCTACACGTTCCTCCTCGGAGACATGCATAACTTGGGTGATCTTCTTTACCTTATCAAGATACAACTGCGGGTCATCACCTACCTTTGACCCACAGAATTGAAGCAGGTTCATCCTTATAAAGTCACAAAGTATGGCTATGGCTGCATCACCCCCTTACTGATGCGGAACAGTAGCCCGATTATTGGCTTGCACAATAGCAGTCATAGCTTAGGCTAGCGTCTGAAAAACAACATAAAATTCAGCATGAGACACATTCTTATTCAGAGGATTGACAGGTTGGGGTGGCTGATTGTTATTTCTATGGGCATTATCTATGTGGGGAGGCATTTTCTTTCATGAAAGAGTACGAGTTAATAGTAGATAGAGACAACTGTAGGCACACTGACTTTTGAAAGAAAAAAATGATTTTTCCTAAATTATCCCGTAGCCTCTTGGTCATAGATGTGGCACGCTTCACACCGATGATCAAGACTAAATGTAACACATCTTGTCTGACTCCCTAGGACTCTCAAAACCTTAGGCTCTAATACCAAGTTTTTAACACCCCAAAATCTCATCCGAAGACGTCACACGGTGCTTAAGGCTACAAGTAGCCCCAAGCTAGCCCTTTGAGCCTACTACTAAGTCTAGAACTCACTTTAAGACAGATGAATTAAGAAATCACACCATATCACATCAAATCTAGGCTAAAATAATTGAAAAACATCATTTGGATAACAAATACTGAGAATTTGGAAACTCCAATTGATAGTCCGACAAATCTCTACTTACTAAGGGACTAGAGAGTCATTGGGACAAAGTCCCAACTAACTCGAACTGAACTAAAATCAATAAAAAACTACTACGAAGACTGAAAATCTGAGAAGTAGGTCCTTGAACCATGAGGACTCACCAACTGTGGAAGTGTAGATGAAGGTACTCGGAGATCACTATCGCTGCTGAGACTGAGCACTTGAACCTACATTATGAGATAATATAGTACATAGACATATATATGAATCAGTACTTTGGGAATGTACTGAGTATATGAGGGTGCATGCAATAAGTAAACTAGATCATTAATCTTTATAAAAATCATGCATGCTAACACAAAAGGCTCACATAGCTTGACTAAATCTGGAATCTAAATCTTGTAAACCATGAATGATAAAGCAAATAGTATAAATTTTTGCGAGTCATTTCACTCGGTTCTAAAATTTGTATGCTCTGATTGTTTCTGAAAACTTGTAAGAACAAATAAAAGGAATCTTAAAGCAATAACTTTCAAAGCATATACTGTTATCTTAGGGAGAATAGGGGACTTCTTTTGAAACTTAGGGATTTCAGATTATTAAGAGACTGAGGGAGTTTCTTCTAACCAACATACACCATGTGAGATGACATGGAGTCCAATGTCTTACCCTCATTGGGGAGAGCTATTCTACCCTTTCCATCAGAATAGAACCTTAACTTAAGTGATCACTTGTCTTAGCTCACTAGGGGAAAATTATAGACCTACGATGGCTTGTAGTTCTGGGGCACGAGACCTTGGAATCATACCCAACTTGGTGCTAAATAATACTCCCATACTTAGGCTCAGAACTTTTAAGAAATCCACCTTAAAACAATACACGGATATATATAGTGAAAACCAAACTATGCTTTTCTTTTCTTTAAATCATAAATAATGTGGATTTCTATCTTAACTTAGGATTAAAGAACAGTCTTTCATTTAAAACAGGATACTTGTTTGTTAAAGCGTGATAATAGCATACTCTTCATGAAGCATCACAGTTCATACTTGGGTTTAAGCATATATATCTACTCAAATGATCATAATTTCATAATGAAGCTAGATTCTTGACATTAACCTTGGAAACACTTGAAAATATCAATTCATTGTAGGGATATGCAATTTATAACATAAATTATCAATTTCAACATAAGTAGGTGAAATAAACATGAAATTCAAGATGCAATTAACTTATAAATTCATGAAGTCAAAAGAAAGTAATTTGGGCATAAACCCCATTTGCAATTTATGTAGTTACTTAATAAAAATCAAATCTTTGTTCACATGAATGAAAGAATTGTTCTTGTTCAAACCCCACATACCTTAGATGATGAACTTTGGATGAACACTTTCTTTTGAGATGCTATTTATACTTCTGAATGGAGATTCTTGATGCTCTTATTCTAAGGATCTCAAATCTTGAATCAATTTGGAAGACAAATGGTGAAATCTTGAGTTTTCTTGAATGATGGGTTGAAACCTTAGGCTTTTGTTCTTAAGGGAGTTGAGTGGAATGACTATATTTTGGTGTTTTGGATGCTTAATCTTGTATTATGACTGAATAAAGATGGAGGAAAATAACTTAATTATCCCTTTGGATGCAGATTTTTAAAGATTGAAAATAAAATACGCCCAGCAACGCACAGGTCGACGTACCGCATTGAGGTATTGATGCGATACCCGATGCATCGTGCCAAGTTAGCATTGACTTATTGGAATTTGGCACTGGTAACTAGAGAAAATATTAACCAATGCGATGGGCGATGCGACGCACCAAGATCGCATTGGTCCACTGCTTTGGGACTCCAAACATGGTCTAAACGGGGTCCAAAAAATCTTAAACTACTTGAGATGTACTTTGAATGTTCCCCATTATGAATCAATGAAGAAATCAACTATCAGAGGTCGAGAAGGTCATCAAATAAATCCTCAAAGTTCGAAGGTCTTAAAATAGAGGACTAAGTCTCAACACTTAGTCAAATTTCTAAGTGTGAAACCTCTCTTGACATTCTTTAAAGGGATTAGACAACGTGGGAACCTTACAGGGTCTTACATAAGTGCCTACGTACCTCAATAAAGAGGATCAAGTCACAACAAGTTTTGGGTGAGTGTTTTTTTTACGTCCTAACTTTTTTCTAGGCCACCTCTTTTGAGGTTTTCAACCTAGCAGACTTTTTTTTGAGTCGTACATAGTTTATGCTCTTGCTGGCCAGGAGTGAACATATAGTTTATACTCGTGCCTTAAGGAGTTCTATCTTTCTTCAAGGATAGTACTTCTTCAAGAACTTGGCGTTGATAGGACCAAACTGACACCGTCTGTATTTACAAACTTATAAGCGCCATTTGAATATGCCTCTTGTATGACATATGGTCCATCCCATTTTAGAGGTGAATTTACCCCCCAAATTATGAGTAGTAATAATGGGCCTCCTTACTGCAAGGACTTGATCTCCAATTTAAAAGCACCTTAAGCGAACTCTTTTGTTGAAGGAACGAGATAGACGAGCTTGGTAACATTCAAGATTTTGTTGAGCCTCTAATCTCTTCTCATCAAGAGATTCCAACTCTTCAAGATGAAACTTAACATTTTTTTCTTCGGTGAGCCCTTCTTGCATAACCAGCCTTAAAGAAGGTATTTGACACTCAAGTGGTAGGACTGCTTTAACTCCAAAAGTAAGTGAGTATGAGGTTGCTTGCGTCGGTGTGCGGTAAGTCATCCTATATGCCCATAAAACTTCTTTCATTCATTCATGAAAGTCTCATTTAGATTTGGAGACGAGTTTCTTCAATAGATTGCATAAAGTTTTATTAAATACTTCTGTTAGACCATTGGCAATATCATGATACATAGAAGATTTGCGTTGCTTGAAACCAATGAGATCATAAATTTTATTCATTAGCTTGTTATCAAATGGCTTGCCATTGCGGGTTACTATGTATTGAGGGATCCCAAAGCAGTAGATGATATTCACTCGGTTGAAGTTTACAACATTCTACTTCTTCACTTATTTGAGAGCAATAGCTTTGTCCCATTTCAAGAAGTAATCTGTCATGACTAAGATGTACAAGTGTCCACCATAAAATTTTGGCAATGGTCCAACGACATCCAATCCCCAAGCATTAAATGACAGGATGCTATAGTTGGTTGTAATACTTTAGGTGGTTGATGTATGAAATTTGCATAGAGTTGGCAAGCTTTATATTTTCTAGTATATTCCAAGCAATCTTTCACTATCGTTGACCAATAATACCACATCCTTTTAATGTGAAAATAAAGCTTTCCAGAGTGATGAGATCCACAATATCCCGAGTGTGCTTCTTGCAAATCTTAAAATACTTCTTCCTTTCCTAAGTATCGCAGGAGTAATACTTCACTTGATCTTCCATAAAACGTATCTTTGTAGTAAAGAAAGAGAGGTACGTGATGATGGATGTCAGTCCTCATTCTTGGATCCTCTAGAGGTATCCCATAACACAAGTAGTCAATTATAGGTTTTCACCAATCTTTCTTTACAGCTTCAAAAATGGAAATAGGAGTTCAACTTTATTTTCTACGTCCTCATCCTCATTCGATGCCGGTAGTACCCACTTTTGGCGGATAGTAACTCGTGTCTGATTCAAAGGAGTTAGGGTTGAGACCAGAGCTACTAAGGTATCAACTTGCTTATTTTATTTCCTTGACACATGCTGCAGGGTTACTTCTCCAAGCCATCCCATCAACTTTTGCGCATAATCATGATATGGTCGTAGCTCTGGCTTTCTAACTTCATAGCTTCCCAAAAGCTACTTGATCATCAATTAGGAGTCACCAAATACTTGTTATTGTAGTTGCTTCATATCGACAACCATCTCAAGTTCGAGTATTAGTGCTTGATATTCAGAAACATTATTGGAACAATGATTTTTCAAGGTAAAAGAGTGTAGGGTGACCTCTCCTTATGGAGTGACAAGCACAACACCAGCACTAGCTCCATCTCAATGTATGGCACAACCATAGTACATTTTTCATGGGGATTTGACTTCAACAACCATTGCATCTTCAACAGGAAGTTCATTGATCAGTTTTTAATTATTGGGTATCAGGTAATCTGCCAAGAAGTCCACCAATGTCTGTCCTATTATAGCCTTTTGGGGGATATATATAATATCAAACTATTGAAATTAAAGGTACCACGTTGCAAGTCAATCACTAAGGACTGATTTCGACATTAAAAATTTGATGGGATTTGCCCTAGATACTAAACGAGTAACATAAGCTTGAAAGTAGTGCTTCATATTTTGGATTGAGAAGGCTAATTCCAAACTAAAATTTTAATTGGAGAATAATTCAGCTTATTTGGTGTCATCATTCTGCTCAGATAGTAAAGAGAGTTTTCTTTGCCTTTTCTATTTTCTTATGCCAGTAGTGCTCCAACTAACCTTTCTTGTACCACAATATAGATTATTAATGGTTTTCCAAGTATAGGTTTCACCAAAACTGGAGGTTTCATCAAGTATGATTTAATACTTTCAAAGGCCTTACTACAAGCTTGGTCTTATTTGAAAGGAACATCCTTCTTCATAAGACAGTTAAATGGATGAAATTTTTTGGCCAGGTTCATCTGTTCTTCATTATAATATGGTTAAATGGATGACATTTTTTGGCCAGGTTTGAGATGAACCTCTTTAAATATGCTAGCCTTTCTTGAAGGCTCTTTAGCTGATGAATGTTTCGAGGCTCGACATCTTCAAAATTACATCTACTTTGGCCTGATCAATTTCAATTCCTTGGTGTCGTACAATGAAT
The DNA here is from genome assembly GCA_030864215.1 of Capsicum pubescens. Lineage (NCBI taxonomy): Eukaryota > Viridiplantae > Streptophyta > Magnoliopsida > Solanales > Solanaceae > Capsicum > Capsicum pubescens. Next base: position 187,740,680 of record CM061546.1, read on the forward strand.
CCAATAAACTTTCCAAAAGTAACTTCGAAGGCATATTTTAATGGGTTCAGACTAAGTTGATATCTTCAGAGCAACTTGAATACCATCCTTAGGTCTTTTAAGTAGTCATCTTTATTTCTTGACTTCACCACTAAGTCATCCACATAACACTCCACATTTTTATAGAGTAGGCCATAAAATATAATTTTTGCATAGCCGTTTGATTAGTGGAACCAATGGTCTTCAAATCAAAAGGCATCACCTTATAGCAATAAATATCTTTGGGCGTACGAAATGCAGTGAGCTTTTAATCTTTTGGCGCCATGCAGATTTAGTTATAGTCGGATGAACCATCCATGAAGGACATTGCCTTATAACTAATGGTGGCATCAATCATAAACTCTGGTATAGGGATTGGAAAATTATCCTTACGGTAGGCGTTATTGAGATCCCTAAAGTCGACACAAACTTGAATTTGACCATTCTTTTTTCGTACTGGAAAAATACTTGAAATATATGTGGGGTATTTAACTTTACTAATAAAGCTGGCTTCGATGAGTTTGTTAACCTCATTTCGATCAATGGAACCAACTCTAGCCTAAAATGACTTTTGGATTACTTAATAGGACAAGCACCATTCTTGACCGCCAACTAATGGATTGCTACTTTTGAGTCTAAGCCAGGTATCTTCTTATAACTCCAAGTGTAGACATCTCAATATTCTTTGAGTTTGTTCATATAAGCGATTTTCTTCTCCATCTCTAGAAAAGAACTCAAGTAAGTTGGTCTTGGGTCTTTATTAGTTCCAATATTAACTTCATTCAAGGGATCTATTGTGGCCTTCACTACTTCTTCAAGTTATGATGGACCATTTCTAGCATATTTCATTTGTTGAGGGTCATCATAGTTGATGGATTTACGGTAACACTAGAAAATACATTCTATCTCTTTATTAACCTTCATTTGAGATGAGAGATCATTTTCATTTTGGGTTGTAACATGATATAAGGAGCCGACACTTTCTTTATCTTACTCATGCTTCTTGTTATAAACCATAGTATGAGCCTTAGCTTTTAACACCTTATTGCATAAAACAACCAGTTTTGTCTGTTGCCTCATTCTAGAAGGAGCCAAACTTTTAAAATCCTTTTGGATTTGGGATGAAAAGTGCATCATCATGCTTTGATGACTTCTCTAACACTTGTTGCTTTTCTTCTTAATTAGTGGACCCAATCTCTCAAACACAAAAGTTCTTACGGTTAATTCTCCAAGTCAATCAAAGACAGAAGGCCTTTTGTTGGAAGCACTGGACTCCTCTTCCATAGTGATGTAGTTGCTAACTGCCCTTCTTATAGAGATGTAAATTAGAGGTAGTGGCTTTACCCTATTCCCTTACGTGCCTGCCTGATTGTACCTTCTGATGAAAGTTTACCCAACCTTGATGGCTTGTTAGAATTATATCCAGCCTTTACAAATAGCTTATATGCATTGGATCAAAGCCCTCTTTTGTACTCTTCATAGGGAGTGTTATCTCTTATTACAAATTTTGATCCATAAATTCTCCCAGTATCTGTGATGATGGGTTTATTGCGTCAATCCTCTTGATAGGTAGAGTTAGACCTCCAAGAACATTATATTGGACATCGGATGAATGATACTTTTCTTTCTTTACCTTTGGTACATACCGTAGAACAGAAGTTGCCTTCTTTTTCGTAGATGCAATAATTTTTTTATTCGAAGTGGAGAGAGGCTTCCTGGTGGCTGTTTTTTTACATTCACTGCGACTTTCTTAGCTACGTGATCATCACCTTCATTTTTGGTGACATCATCAAACCTTTTCTCATTTACACCATAATTCTTCAAGTAGAATTTTTCATCGACAAAGTTTGATTCATCTTTGATTCAGCTTCAGTGAATGTCTTATTATCAGAAACTATCTTTCTTTCCACCCCATATTTGAGGTACTTCAAGCATTGATAGTAAGAGGATGAGATAATTTTGTTCTCGTGTACCCAAGGCCTACCAAGTAATATATTTAATGAAGTTTTGGTGTCGATCACACGCATCAATGCATTTGATCAAAAACCAATCATATAAATTCCCAACTTGACAAATCCCATGGCCCTTTGACCCCCTTGGTTGAAGCTATAGATCATTAAATAACTTTTGACAAGTTCATCAGTAGCAATGTCAAGTTCCTTTATTGTGCGAATAGGCAGGATATTGACCCGGGATCCCTTATCTATCAAGATTCTATTTATCTTCTTTCCTAAAACTTATCCCACTATGTACAAGGGATGGTTGTGTAGGGGATCACCAAGCAGACAATCATTATTTATAAATATGATTTTTGCACCACATACATGTACCTCTTAGCTAAGAGGTTCAGGAGGCTTTTCGGAAGATGAAGGAAGTTCTGTGGGTAAATTTTCACGCTTTGCCCCCTCTTTGCTAGTATTAAATCAAGATGCCTCAAGATTGACTTGATCCATTTTTACATGGAACCAACTTGGTAAGTATTCTTTCAAAGTCACAGGACATCGGGGTTTTTAGTAGTGAAGCTCTATTACCCTTGTCTTCTTTAAAAGCTCAACCAACCTTTTCTTTCTTGATTTCTTCACCATCCTTCTTCTAGTTGGCTGCTTAGATGACTAATTCTGTAGACTCGTCTTCTTGCATATGCGCCTAGTCACTAGAGTCCAACCTTCAGTAACACCTTTGTTAATTGAAGACTTATCATGCTCTAATAGTTCCTCATTATGCTCTTCGATGCATATTTGGACTAGATCGAGCGAGCCAAAAGTGATAGAGATTTGATGAGAATCAGAAATCTCATCATCAAAGAAGTTCTTCTTCTTATTTTCCAATTGCATGACTTTGTCCTTGAAGACAAAACACTTTTCCAGAGGGTGACTTTATCTTTGGTAGCTCAATTAGCTTATGCTAAAAAAGTTCATTGAAAATTTTGGTAGTATCTGAATCAATGAAAGGGTATTCCTTTTTTTTCTATCTCTTTTTATGTTAACTTTTTATTTAGACATGCTCGAGAAGTCGTCTTTATGTTTTTCTTCTTGTTCACCTTCATGGTGACCTTTACAGGAGACACGTCAACATTCATGGATTTTTTATTATTATTTTTGGGGACAAACTTGCCCTATTTTTTGGGTTCCTTCTTATTCTTTCCCCGTCGAGGGTCATGGGTAGGCGCTACTCCCTTTCTAGCAAAAGAAATGATCAACTCCATATTGTGAGAAGGGGTAGCTAACTCTTTAACAGATTTTTTCTTAATGCCTTGCAAGATATAGAGAAGCTCCCAGTGCATTCCTTGGATACACATCTGTATTGCAGAAGTTTTGTTGAGCCTGTATTTGCAGTTTAGACTTGTATTTCTCTATCGATTGATGAAGTCAATGACTGGAACATCTTTTTTTTATCGAGTCTTCGTAAGCTCTACCATGCTCACTGTATGCCTTGTGCTATAAAAGCTATTTAGGAACTCATGCTCCAATTACTCTCAACTATTGATGAAGTTAGGCTCAAGGTTCATATACTAATCAAAGGTGTTTTTCTTTAGGAAATGATCAAATTATTTGACAAGATAGTCACCGTAAGTCCAACATTATTACATGTCTCAACAAAGTGTGTGACATGTTGTTTTGGATTTTCTTTTCCTTCAAAGTATTGAATTTGGAAGGTTGATAACCGAGAGGCATTTTGAGGCTATCAATTCTTGCTATGTAAGGCTTGGCGTATACCAAGGAAGACTCAGTGACAATATCATACTTATCTTTGAGGGTCCCTTCAATGAACTCTTTCAACTGATCAATCAAAATTATTCCCTCAATAGAAACTTGTACATCCTTAGCTGGTGGCATTTGTTTTCTAGGATATTCTATTTTGTGACCTTCTGGACCTTTCCTGAGTGGGTGGCTAGACTCTCCGTCTATTAATCCATCTATCCCATCTACCTACTTATCAATTTGAGCATCATAATTTTGCATATATTTAGTGAGACCTTCAATTGCCTTCGTCAGGTTTGCGAGCTGCTCCTCCACAAATGAGGCATCAGTCACTATTACTTGCATAATCACTTGGGACGTTGGAGAGTAACAAGGATTGTCGCATAAGTTGTCAACTTATGTGGTGTACATAGAGATAATGAATTGGTTGAACGATCATCATTCTTTGCGCCAGAGTATTTAGAACTAAAGTTCTCAAGTAGAGCTAGAGTCTTCTTAAGTGACTCTTCCACTTCGCTTCCTCCCCCTGAATCAGTTGCATGGGATCTCTCTCCTTTTAGGGTTGAAGATCTAAAAATTAGAGATGGTGCAGATGACATTTGATGTGTTTATTGTCCTAGCTTGTTGGCCTTACTCCTTGTGACATCTCCAAAGCTCCCAAAAGTTACTCTAAGGAAGCTTTCTATTTCAGCAGAGAATTTGAAATCTATAGCCTTGAAGGCAGTTCATTTAGAGTTGACCTTCTTGGAAGTCATTTTGTTGTTCTTAAACTTTGAAGTTGGAAAAGTTGATAGAGATGTAGAGATTGTCCCACTGGGCGTGCTAGAATTTATTCGACAATAAAATTTGAGACTAACAAATAAATAGCCGGGACAAGAAAAATATTGCAACAATCATTTTATTGATTTTAATATGTGAGTGTTACAATCTCTATGGTTTCTCTGATTCGCCTTTTCAAATATAAATTCAAGGGCTTCGAGCTTGATCTTGAATTTGAGCATGATTTGTAGATTTGATGGATTTGATCTTGACTTGTACTTGGATTCAAGGGATTTTTGGCTTGTTCTTGATTCTTGTGATGTTGAGTTTGAGTCTTGATGAACTAGATTTGAATGCTTGAGCTTTATAGAGAAATTGTGATATTTGATCCACAAGCTTTTTCTTGCTTCTTGTTTGAGTTGTTGGTATTTTTTGAATTGTGAGACCCCTATTTATAGTTTCAGAAAGAGAAGAGTCATGGTGAAGAAAGAGACCCCTATTTATAGTTGTGGAAAGAGAAGAGTCATGGTGAAGACAAACTTCTTTTGACCAATCAAATTCAAGTGACATGACAACTTTTGTGGGCTTTTCATTTCGTTAGGACTGTTGCATCATTTGACATGTTGCATAGTCCTATTGGTTCCTTCACTTGACTTGGCATGCCACGTCATTCGACATGTGGTGCTCATTTGGGACTCTAGAATATGATAATATCTTGGGCTTAACAAAGTGGGCTCATCATTTGTAGCCCAAATCAATGGGCTAGCCTAATAAAAATTGAACTTTAATCAAATCCATACATGTTTGGACTTAAATAATTAATTCAATTATATTTATCTGCAATATTTATTTGGGACTAATATATTTTAAATTTAATATAATCCAAATTTTGTATGTATTTTAATTTAATAAAATTCGTTGCCCACATGCATATTTTATGCTATTTGTTTCTCTCAATCTATGTGACACTTTTCACTTTTTTGAGAGTAAAAAAAATCTTGATCACAATATTCCTACAGTCTTAGATATTTTAAATTATTAATTCTTATGGCTTATAGTATTTCTTGTGTAGTTTATAAATATATAAATTATTCTTCAAAAACATTAAAAATTATGTCTAAATTTAATATGAAAACAAAAAAGTTTGACACTCAAAATTTGAATGTCTCATATTAATTGAGACGAATGGAATATCATATACTAATGAGAATATTAATGACCTGAATCTTGGGTTTCATTCAATAATAACAAAAGATATTGTTATTTTCTCTACCTTCTAAGATGACTAGGTATATAGTAATGTACTTTGAACACTTTTACAACGTGTAATAAATTTTTTAAATTTTTGATAGCTTTTGAAAATTTCTAATGGCTTCTATGTTTAAATTTAAAGGTTGTTGCAATAGTTAAACAACCTATAAATTTTAGCATTGCTTTCTTTAAATAAATTTTAATTTTTCAAAAATTGGTCCCTTTAGATCTCTCAACATAGTGAAAGAGCTTATATCTTCTTTGTTGTGATGGAGCACATAGTTCTTTCAAATGATAGAGAATTACTTGTTATTCTCAGTTTAGCTAACTTAAGATATTTTATTATCTGTGTACAATATGTAACTTTGGAGCATGAATTGTTGGACAGGCCATCTGGTTTTATGATCATCACGAGCTCTTGAACATAATGTATGATTAGTTTATTGGGTTCAGTAATTCATATACTTCTGTGTGAATTCTTGTCAGGTTTATCTAATGTTAATAAATCTCCTATTGAAAAGCATAAAATGAATTTGAATTTGAATATATAGAAAAGACCATTAGAAAAGTGACTATATTTTTTGTCCTTCATTTAAAAACTCCATAATAGATAATATAGCTTTTTCACCTTTTTTCTATAAATTATTAATGGAAAAAATGCTCTATTACCACCTTGAACTATACGCGAAATGGCTGAGACACACCCAAACTTTAGGAGGGTTCTAGTACCACCTGGACTAATTAAAATCATATTTTTGACAACCTTAGTGCCTACGCGGTATATACATGGCACAGACGTGTGCCTACATGGACCCTCCAGTGTATTGTGACACGTATGTGCCACGTAGGCACTAAGGTTGTCAAAAATACGATTTTAATTAGTCCAGGGGATAGTAGGAACCTTCTAAAGTTCGGATGTGTCTCAGCTTTTTCACGTATAGTTCAAGGTGGTAATAGAATATTTTCTCATTATTTAATTCATTATTAAAAAAAAAGAATCCTACAACATATGGTAAGAGCAAAATATATGAAGAATTAATATTGATAGTTTTTTTCCTTTTGTAAATAAAAAGGAGTCTTCAAATATATGATAATAGAAGAGAAATTCTAAAATATATGGTAAGAAAAGTAAGAGAAAAATATCGGTAAAATTATTGGATGAAATTGTAATTGCTATTACTTTCAAAATCCTAATGATATTATTGTTTTAGTTATTTTTATGCTAATAAGACTTTGGAATGGTCTTTTCCAACTTGGTGATATATCAAGTTAGTTAAACATGGTGCATTTTTTTTTCTATCTCATGTTTTTGGGATATAAAAAAAATCATAATTAATTTGATTTATAACTTCTTTAGTTTTGATTATTTAATTTAGGTGTAAATTCGTAATATTTAATACTTCTAAGCCAATAAAATTTTTACCTTATATAAAAAGGATTTCTACAATTCTATATAAGTAATATTTTGAAACAAAATTTTCAAGAAGCATGCATACACTTCTTCCACTTTTATTTTATTTTTATTTTTTCTTCACATTTTGGGTTTAACTAAAGTTGTTTTCTATAGTTATGTCTTTTTTTTTATTTCTTTTAATTAATGATTCTAAAGATTATATATGAATTACATATAAACACTAAATTTTCTATTTTTGATAATTTATGTGTTTTTCTTTTAGTTAAAAATTTGTGATCATAAAATTGGAGATAATACACATTGTTGTTGAATGAAGTAGCCCAAAAAAGTCAAAGGTTTAAGTCACGATCCGAACTAGGGCCTGACTATGACGGGTATCTCAAGTTCCATATGAATCGGAGATTATCCCCTGCACCTAATCAAACCAACCACAACATACCCCAATGTCGAATGAATTTTGAACATATAATAAGATAGCGTGCAATAGCTTAAGAAAATTTAATGCATGTCAATAACCGACGACCGGTGACCGGCCGACCCATCAACCAATACCGCCCAATAACCATAGTAGTCAAAACAAAGCCTTCTAAAAATGAACCAAAACTGAATTTAAATAAGTGTCGGGACATGCTCCCGACTATAGCCGAAAAAAAGTCTAAACAGTCTGAGCCATAAGAGACCAAACATGAAATGTAGACTTTATATGCATGAAAGCTAACCACTTCAATGTCAACTCACAAGCTGATCTGGAATCCTAGTCACTGAGAAGGAGGAGTAGAAGTATGACCAATTTCTACATCGCGTGGGGATACAGGGTCCGAAGACGGATAGGGGATGGAGCGCTAGCATGAAACTCATGGATAAAGATAACATAATGTCATGATCAACATTTTAAAATCATTTAAAACTAATGCAAATAAACAAATGCATATACATATATACTTCACATACCGAATAGGGAACAAGGTTTAATATGCACTTAAAATATTAACCTGAATTGTGTAGCTCAACCGTCATAACATGTACCCACCGGCTATATGAACCCCAACTCTCACTCCCTGGTTAGGACCCAATGCATATAGCCATACAAACCAGAGTATAATCTCATATATATGCACGTGAAATTCGAATCTCCTAATCATATACTAAGGTGACTTAAGCACCCAATCATGTAATGATTTATGGGGGACTCAAACTTCCCTAATCATGAAATAATAATGATGGGGACTCGAACCTCCTCGATCAACTTGACCCCCGATCGGAAAACGTTGTTTTTAGTATCAGTTACTCGGACCTCCACTTTTAAGACTCAACTACACAACCCTTGTTAGAGCCCAGTTAAAAAAAGTATCACATATACTCCTTCATTGAACCACATTCCACATTAAGGCATACATTATCAGTATCATCATATTAACTACACTTGCAAGGTAAGAACAACATGCCAAAACTATTTCCATTAACTTGGGGAAAATAACTCACTTTGTTCATTAATACAAGGTGGGAGAACATCGACTTTCTTTGTTCATTAAATCAGACCATTGTGTTTCATATATCTCTTTATATCATGCAATAGTTCAAGACTAGTTCAATTTTACAAATTCCCACAATTCTCATAATTTTAAAATAATTTCACAATATGGGATTGTGGTCATAACCCCTTCAAAAGTCACAAGTTTGAGAAAATCACAATTTCCTAGTTCATTCACCGTACCCATGCACCCACTTATTCAAAACTATAATTAAAGTATGGAAATCATATATAAACCATGAGAAACATTATTCAATTCATAAGAATTTAAAACCCCCAACCTTTGTTTCAAAACCATCATAAACATCTCATGAACAATACTTTAAAACACATGTCTTTAACAAATTAACAATGAGGGAAAAGAAACATGCCTTAAACACCAAGAAATGTGGAGGGAAATCGACCCTTGAGCCCTTAGATAACAAACTTGATAAAACCTAGCTTGACTTGCTTGAGAGAATTCAGAGAGCCTTTTAGAGTGTTTGAGAAGTTACTTAGATTGTTTCTGAGTGCTACTGACACCCTAAAGGGGTTATAAGACAACAACAACAACACTAACAAACCCAGTGTATTCCCACATAGTGAGGTCTGGGGAGGGTAAGATGTACGCATTCCATACCTCTACCTCTAAATAAGTAGAAAGACTGTTTTTGATAGACCCCCGGCTCGAGACACGGAATACTAAACAAATTCATAGTAAAGCATAGAACAAGATGACATAACATAAATACGACACCCACAAGTAATAGTAAACAGAGAAAAGTAAACAAATTCATAATAAAGCATGAAACAAGGTATCATAACAAACATAATACCCCCACCAAGTAATGCCCTACACTAGCGACAAAAACTGACCCTAGCTTTCTACCCTAATTCGCGTCCTCCAGATCTTTCTATATAGGGTCATGTCCTCAGTGAGATATAACTGCTCCATATCCTGCCTAATCACCTTTCCCCAGTACTTCTTCGGCCTACCCCTACCCCACCTAAAACTATCCAAAGCTATCCTCTCACACCTATGAACCGGGGCATCCATGCCCCTCCTCATCACGTGTCCAAACCAACTCAATTGGACTTCCCGCATCTTATTCTCCACTGGAGTCACACCAACCTTCTCCCTGATAGTCTCATTCCGAACTTTATCCCTCCTAGTCAGCCTATACATCCAACGCAACATCCATATTTCCGCCACCTTTATTTTTTGAATGTGGTAGTTCATAACTGGCCAACACTCCGCTCCATACAACATGGCCGGGCGGACTGCCACCCTGTAGAATTTGCCTTTAATCTTGGGCGGCACCTTCTTATCACACAACACCCCCGAAGCGAGCTTCCACTTTATCCATCCCGCCCCAATACGGTGCGAGACATCCTCATCAATCTCACCGTTACCCTGAATCACGGACCCGAGATACTTGAAACTATCCCTCTTACATACCACCTGTGATTCCAACTTCACTACCACCTTATTCTCCAGCCTCACGTCATTAAACTTGCATTCCAAATACTCTGTCTTGCTCCTACTCAACCTGAACCCTTTAGACTCAAGAGTTTGTCTCCACACCTCTAATTTATCATTCACACCCCCCTCGTCTCATCAATCAAAACTACATCATCTGCAAAAAGCATACACCAAGGCACCTCTCCTTGAATATGCCGCGTCAACACATCCATCACCAAAGCAAACAAAAAGGGACTAAGAGTAGATCCCTGATGCAATCCTATCAAGACAGTGAAATGCTCTGAGTCTCTTCCCGCCGTCCTCACCTGGGTTTTAGCTCCATCATACATGTCCTTAATTGCTCTGATATATGCCACCGGGACTCTACTCACCTCCAAGCATCTCCAAAGCACCTCTCTGGGGACTTTGTTGTATGCCTTCTCCATGTCGATAAACATCATGTGCAGGTCTTTCTTACTTTCCCTATACTGTTCCACCAGCGTCCGCACCAGGTAAATTACGTCCATCGTTGAGCGGCCGATCCAAACTGGTTCTCCAAAATAGACACTATCCGTCTAAGCCTCACCTCGACCACTCTCTCCCAAATCTTCATAGAGTGACTCAATAACTTAATACCCCTATAGTTATTGCAACTCTGAATGTCACCCTTGTTTTTATAAAGAGGGATCATAGTACTCCATCTCCAAGCCTCGAGCATTTTCGCCGTCTTGAAAATTCCGTTAAACAATCCAGTCAACCACCTTAAACCAGCCTTGCCAGAAAACTTCCAAAAATCCACAGGTATCTCATCAGACCCTATCACCCTATCCCTTCGCATCCTGCAAACAACCTCTCTAATATCCTCTACCTTAAAATGTCTACAATAACTAAAATCCAGACACTTCTCTGAGTGCTCCAGCTCCCCTAACACAATAGCTCTATCCCCTTCGTCATTCAAGAGTCTATGAAAATACGACTGCCATCTATTCTTAATGTGGACGTCCTTCACCAACACTATACCATCCTCCCCCTTAATGCACTTCACCTGATCGAGGTCACGACCCTTCCTCTCCCTAGCCTTAGCGAGCTAAACAACTTTTTTCCCCTCTTTTCTCCTGTAACCCTGCATACAAGCTCTCAAATGCTGCCGTCTTAGCCGCCGTAACTACTAACTTAGCCTCTTTCCTAGCTAACTTGTACTCTTTCCTGTTTACCCATTTCTCTTCTTGGTCCTTACTCTCAACCAACTTAGCATACGCCCCTTTCTTGGTCTCCACTTTCTTCTTAACCTCTTTATTCCACCACCAATTCCCCCGATGATGCCCAGCCCGGCCCCTAGAAACACCCAAGACCTCACTAGCATTCTCCCTGATGCACCTAGCCACCCTATCCCACATACTATCCACATTCCCCCTACACTCTCACACCTCCATACCCGCCAACTTCTCCCCTATCTCCCACGCATTCACTGGCGTCAAGCCGCCCCACTTAATTCTAGGTCTACACTCCTTACCCCTTCTCTTCCTATCCTTCTTTATACCCAAATCCATAACCAAGATCCTATGCTGGATCGAAAGATTCTCACTAGGGATGACCTTACAGTCCTTACACAACATCCTATCCCCCTTTCTTAAGCAACAAAAAGTCAATCTGGGTCTTGGCTATCGCACTTCGGAAGATGATCAGGTGATCGTCCTTCTTCGGGAAGCCCGAGTTTACCACCACCAGCCCAAAGGATCTCGCAAAATCCAATAGAGTATCCCCCCTCTTCATTTCTTTCCCCAAAACCAAAACCACCAAGCATATCACCAAAGCCTCCCGATAATGCCCCGATGTGCCCCTTGAAATCTCCTGCTACAACAATCTTCTCCGAGCTAGGTATGCCTCTCACCACCTCATCCAAAGAGTCCCAAAACTGCATCTTCTCCTCCCCATCCAAGACCACCTGCGACGCATAAACACTACACACATTCAGGGTAGACCCCCCAATGGCCAACTTAATAGTCATCAACCTATTGCTAATCTTCTTTACCTCCACTACCTGACCTCTAAACTCTTCATCTACTAAGATGCCAACTCCATTCCTACGCTTCTCGCTCCCAGAGTACCAAAGCTTGTAACCATCCACATCCCTAGCCTTAGACCCTACCCACTTGGTCTCTTGAACACACACAATATTAATCCTCCTCTTTCTAAGAATCTTCACAAGCTCTATGGACTTACCCTGAAGAGTCCCTATATTCCAAGACCCAACCCTCAGCCTACCAACTCTATCATCACGTCTTCCTCTACCTCCCCTGAGGCCAAACCTTGGCCTCCCTCCCACCCTCACCCTTCCCTCTTCCCCCGCCCCAACCCCCTCGGACATGACCCTATCCAACCATCAACGCCTACAACCACTACTACAAGAAAATATAAATAATGGTAGTAATAAAGCAGCAGTAGGAAATACAAGGCTCACACAAATTAGAAGAAATCATCAAGAAACAAAACTAAACTCAAATAGGGGAAAAAACAAAACCAAGGTAAGGACAAAACTAACAGTAAGAAAAATAGAGCACACTTATGGCCTAGCACCAAGGATAGCCAAACAAATAATAAGGAGCGGTTCAAGTCACGAATATACTCCAGCAAACACGCAAGTCAAGATACAGGAGATAGTACGATAAATAATATGAAGCAACATAAGAGGTTCAAAAACAACAAGACAATAAAGACACCCTCAAAGCACATACTATATCCAAATTTTAAGAACAACAACTACTAGAAATCCAAATAATAGAAAGGAACTCCCACGCAAATTACAGGCAATGAAATTATCAAAAAATTGCGTGATAAAATAAAGTTCAAGGGTTAGAAGTCACCGAAATACGTATATCATGTAATCTGCTCTTGCTTGTTGTGCTGGAACCCGACAAATTGGGTCGTCGAAATCACTTCGTCGGAAAGTCGTCGGCTCAAATTTGGACAGTAGTTGCACTATTCGGTAGAGACCCCCACCTGGATTTTCTGGCTCCACCGCCTTCACCACCGACATCTGTCAAACCAGTTCGCCGAATCCGATCTTGGACCAGTTACCAGCAACTTGCTATCTTCGCAAATCTACTGACAGTGGAGAGGGGGAGAGAGGGAGGGGAAAAGAGAGAGAGGGGGAAAGAGAGAGAGACTAAGAAAATGAGGGAGAGAGAAGTTTGCCTACCTATCGCCGGTGTTGTTTTGCTGCCAGTGTCTAATTCACAGAGACTGACCAGTCACGTCAAAGAGAATGCATGGGGAGGGAGAGACCAAGGAAGAGAGATGGAGAAATGTACTTACCTGTCGTCGGCGTCTGCTTCGACGGCGACAACACGGTCAAGTTAAAGAGATTTTAATATTGTGAGATTAATTTTGATAAGGGGAAATATCCAGAATGCCCTTAACTTAAAAGCTGGAAAAGTGTCGCCCTTGACTATGGGTCAATCAGTGACTCGTAGCCACTCCTTATAACTCGTCACCACGAGTTATAACCAATACAGTCTCTAGGACCCCCACATACTCTTGACCCTATGACTCACTTGTACCACTCGTAATGAGACCCTACGACTCATAAGGTCCAGTCGTAATCAATACAGAACCCAACTAGGTAAACTTTGGACATCCTATGATTTGCACCCAATGACTAGTAACAAGTCCTTATGGTTCATGGTGAGCCAGTCGTACTTAGAGAAGACCTTAGCCACTAAATTTCTAATTTGGTTACAATTCCATCCCAACGACTCATCATGAGTCTTTACGACTCATACCCTAAAGTTGTACCCAAGTCAAAAACTCAAACACCTCTCACTGGAAAATTTACAACAAAATGTCACCTAACCCGTTGAGACACGTTACGACTCGTCAGATGAGTCATTTCTAGGACAGAAAGCTCAGGACTTAGAAAAATTTTGAGGATCAAAAGTTTGGGGAGTTACATACTCCTCCTCTTAGGATCATTCATCCTCGAATGATAGGACAGGGCATTTTTAGAACGATTTTACCTTACATACCTCTAGTCTTACCTTTAACAAAGACAAAAAACAAATATGCCAAGGAAATCACTCTTTTCTTTAACAAAGTCAGAAAACAAAGATGTTAAGAAATACACATACCTTAAGCACGATTAACTGAAACAAGAAATAAGAATGAATACTTGGACTTCATGCCCTCTTCGGCTACCCAAGTAGCTTCCTCAACCTTTTGATTCCTCCAAAGAACCTTTACCTAAGCCACGCCCTTCATCTACAACCGATGGACTAAATGGTCCAAAATCTTAATTGGGACCTCCTCATAGGATAAGGAATCTGAAATACCCACCTCCTTCTTACGAAAAATCATTAACGGATCTCCCACTCACTTCCTTAACACCGAAACATGAAACACCAGATGAATGGAGCTCAAACTAGAAGGAAACTCCAATTCATAGGCAACATTACCAACCTTCTTCAAAACCAAGTACGGACCGACATAACGGGGACTGATCTTCCCTTTCTTATCGAACCGAATCACTCCCTTAATGGAAGACACCTTTAAGAATACCCAATCACTAAAATTGAATTCCAACTCCCTTCCCCTCGCATCCACGTAGGACTTTTGGCGACTTTGGGCGACCTTAAGTCTATCCCGAATCACTTTCATCTTCTCCATAGCTTGGTGAACCAAATCAGGGCCAAACAACTGATTTTCACCAACCTCAAACCACCCAATAGGAGATTTACACCGCCTACTATATAAGGCTTCAAATAGAGCCATACCAATGTTGGAGTGATAACTGTTATTGTAGGAAAATTCTATGAGAGGAAGGTGGTCAACTCAACCACCCCCAAAATCAAATACATAAGTGCGAAGCATATCTTTCAAGACCTAAATTATCCTTTCCCCTTGCCCATCTACGGGTGGAATGCGGTACTAAGGGTCATTTTAGTCCCCAAATCTCGCTGGAATAACCTCCAAAAGTGAGATGAGAAATTAGTACCCTGATTAGATATAATGGAAACTGGCGTACCATGCAACTTCAGGATCTCCTCATTGAACAACTTGGCATAATCTTCAGAAGAGAAATTAGTCCTCACTAGCAAGAAGTGAGCAGACTTAGTCATTCTATCTATGATGACCCAAATCGAATCAAATTGCTGGCGAGACTGCAAAAGGCCAATTACAAAATCCATATTAACCATCTCCCATTTCCACACCAACACCTCAATCTCTTGAGTTAACCCACCGGGCCTTAAGTGCTCTACCTTTACTTGTTGACACACCATGCACTTAGCCACAAAATTGGCTACATCCCGCTTCATATTATTCCACCAATAAATTTCCTTAAGATCATGGTATATTTTTGTCGAACCAGGATGAATAGATAACGCGACTTATGAGCTTCGGCCAAAATTCTTCCTCGCAAACCATCAACATCGGGAACATACAATCTATCTTGGAACCTCAAGATACCATTACCATTAATCTCAAAAACCATCACTTTCTACAGACCTACATCATTCTTGATTTGCATTAATATAGGATCCAACACTTGCTTCTCCTTTACTTCAGCACCAAGAGATAACTTCGCCACCTCTTGAACAATCACACTACCATCCCCAAAATCCAAGAGACGAACTCCAAGACTAGACAAATAGTGAATATCCTTCACCAAATCCCACTTCTCCTCATCCATATGAGACAAGCTTTCTATGGACAACCTACTAAGAGCATCAACAACCATATTAACTTTACCTAGATGATAGTGGAGACTCATGTTATAGTCCTTTCGTAACTCAAGCCACCTTTTCTGCCTGAGATTCAATTCTTTCTGGGTGAACACATATTGAGGCTTTTATGATAAGAATAAATATCAATGTGGACCCCATAAAAATAGTGCCACCAAATCCTTAATGTAAAAACCAAAGCTAACAATTCCAAATCATGAGACAGATAATTCTTCTCATGAACTTTCAAATTCCTAGAATAAGCAATCACTTTGCCATGCTTCATCAACACACTGCCCAATCCCATACGGGATGCATCACAATATACGACAAAACCATCATGCCTTTAGGCAGTGTCATGATCGGAGCCAAAGTCAACTTATCCTTTAGTTTCTAGAAACTACCCTCACAAGCATCAAACCATAAGAATTTCACCTTCTTCTGAGTCAACTTAGTCAATGGGGAAGGAATAGAATAGAAGAGGATGCCTCAGAATCTTGGCGAGTGGCTAGAGCCTACAGACGGTTCCGAGAAGTGCCAGAGCCAGAAATAGAAGTAACACCCTATGGTACAGGAGCGGACGAAGTAGCAGTGTGAATCTTATCACCCCACAAGCAACTTAGATTGACAATCACTTTGCAGATAACCAGTCTGACTATATTTAAAGCACTATTCCTCCCTTTCTCTCAAAACCCATGATGTACCTAACCACAAAATCTACAAGAAGGATATTATGAAGCTAATTGGGCCCTACTAGCCTATGTCTGGGATCCTGGTGCACTAAATTCATCATCATACTGAGAACGATGGTCACCTGACAGCATCGGATAAGGAGCACTAGCCGTAGAGTAGGAACCAGAGCTGCCCACTTTTTCTTAGACCACTTTTCACCATCTCTACCACTTTGCTGCTGACCTCCACCCTAATTTGAATAGCGAAACTTCTTATTTTGCCTCTCACTCATCTTTTCTTTCTTCTTCTTTTCTTCCTCCACTAATTGCATATATACCACAAGTCTAGATATGTCCATATCTTTATTCAACAAGGCAACCTTGCTTTCCAAGATCAACTCATGGGACAACCCTGAAGTAAACTTCCTTATTTTAGCCCTCATGCTAAACACCAAGTCAGGAACATAATGCGTTAGCTGATGAAACTTCAAGGCATACTCATTTACTGATATCCTACCTTGCTTCAAATTCATAAATTCCTTGATCTTCGCCTCCCTCAACTCCTGAGGAAAGAAACAGTCAAGAAAAGTACTAGAAAAATTATCTCACAAAGCGGACTCATCATCATCACCCCTAGGCTGGTCCCATTCCTCATACCATTGGTACTCTAATCCTTTAATTGATAAACGACAAACTCTACACCCCCTACGTTAGTGGCAGGAATCACAGGAAAGACCTTTTCCATCTCATCAATAAAGATTTGAGGATCTTCCCCAAATTTAGAACCAGTGAAAACATGAGGACTCAACATCATAAATTGGCCATCCCTAGTGGCCTCAGATGATGAAGTAACAAAAACAACAGGATCAGTCTGGGAGGCTACCAACAGGCTGAGAAAATGATTCGACTGACAAAATTCAGTATTAGGCACATCATCTTGGGTGCCTAGGGAGGGATAGGGGGAACCAATTGAGCTCCATCAGGGCAATCAGAAGCAGTGACCCTAGACTGGGTCTGAACTCATGGAGTTGGATGAGCTCCGTCCACATTGTCCTTAGATGGGAAAAAAGAGTTTCTGCGAGCATTAGATCTTCTGGAAGGCATGATCTAAAAAATGAACACACGATAATTAGAGAAGATTAAATACCTTAGACTCTACAACTTGCAATAGGATAACAAGAAAAGAAAACATTCCTAAATACCTTGTAGCTTCTCCCTTATAAGTGTGGCATGTTATACACCCATAAACGAGACTCTACTAGACGTGACTTTGTTGGACAACCAATGATACTAAACCTAGGCTCTGATACCATCTTTGTCATGACACAAATCAGGGCCTGGCTATTACAGGTATCTCAAGTGCCACGTGGACTCCTGGAGATCATCCCCTACACCTAACCAACCAACCCTAACACAACCTAATGTTAGATGAATTTTGAATATCTAATAAGATAGTATACAATAGCTTAAGAATAATTTAATACATGTTAATAATTGACAACCGGTGACCAGCCAACCAACCAACCAACACCGCCCAATAACCACAGTAGTCTAAACAAAGCTTTCAAATAATGAACCAAATCCAAATCACAATAAAGTGTTGGGAAATGCCCCCAACTATATCCAAAAAAAAGTCTAAACAGTATGAGACATGAGATACCAAAACATGAAATGTAGAATTCCGATGTTTGGAAGCTCACCACTTTAATGTCAACTCACAAGCTGATCCTAAATCCTAATTACTGAGCAGGAGGGGTAGAAGTATGCCCAATTCCTGTATCGCATGGGGATATAACGTTCGAAGATGGTTAACAATTGGAGAGCTAGCATAAAACTCAGGGATAAGGATAAAATAATGTCATGATCAAAAGTTTAAAATCATTCAAAACCAATGCACATAATCAAATACATATACATATATATTTCACATGCCGAGACAGCGAACAAGATTTAATATGAACATAAAACTTTAACCTAGATTGTGTAGCTCAACCATCATAACATGTACCCATGGGCTATATGGGCCCCAACTCTTACCCTCTAGTTAGGCCCCAGTGTGTGTAGCCGCACGAACTGGAGAATAATCTCATATATATGCACGGGGGACTCAAGCCTCCTAATCATATACTAAGGTGACTTAAGAACTTGATCATGTAATGATTTACGAGGGACTAGAACCTCCCTAATCATGAAATAATAATGAGGGCGACTCAAACCTCCCTGGTAACTTTGACCCCGTGTTGGCAAACACGATTTCCAGTATTAGTCACTCGGACCTCTATTTTCACGACTCAGATACACGAGTGTTTTAGACTAAATATTTCAAAAATATATTTTCTTTCTTAAATTATGTGTTAAATCAAACGATGCCACATAAATAAATTATAGTTGAATAAAAACAATGAAATAACAAATATTTCATTTTTCAAAACCTTTTTCATTACATTTTTTGGTATCATCTGAATTTACTAATCCAGTTAATTTAGTCCGTAATGTATAGACCCATTTTAGGAAAAGTTGTCCCCTATTACTCTCTTTGTTCCATATTAATTGGTCTTTATGGACTTGACTTTGTGGAAATACACGGAATATATTATTATTGTTGTGTTTCTTTACACAAAGTAATCTTCTTAATAATATTTTGGAACTCTAAGTTGGCGTTTGGACATGTGACTTCATCTCATGATTTCAAATAATGATAAATCTCAAATTCTCAAAAAATCTTGATTTGAAATTTCAAATCATGATTTCAACTTTTCTAAAATATGATTTTGACCCATAAGTTAATATTTTATTAAAAAATCATCATTTTAAATTTTTCACAAAAAAAAGACTCATGCTGGGCTTGAAGAGATTGTTTGTCCCATGTGAATGTCACACACCTTTCTTTTCGTTCGAGGGTCAAAATCGAAGAATTTTTCCAATTAAAGTATTGGTTTTGAATAAAGATTATTTTAATTATAGAGTCGCCATTTGGAATTAAGTTATGGTGTTCTAAGTCACCTTTTTAAATCCGTAGTCAAAAGGAAATGACTCTTTATTATAGTCTACAAAAACAGAAGACCGGGTAAAAAATTTTGTTGACTGAGAAAAAGGTTTGAGGCACCCTTCGAGTCCCGTGATTTTAGCATGGTCGCTTTTATTGACTTATCTTGACTTAAACTATTTATATAAATTATGTTAAGTCCTATTACACTAAAACTGGTCTATTATCTTATATTAAAGAGAAAATCGTCAAAATCCCCTCCAACCTTTACCTCAAATCCCAACTACACACCTATATTTTGCGGGGGTCCTATGACCCCCTTGAACTATTTTAAAGTGGAATATTTACACCCCTAAAAGCTCATGCCCAGACATTATTTTAGGCAGTGAGTTGCACTCGCTGCGACGTCATGCCACGTCATTGCCACGTTATTTTTTTTCTTTTTTTACTCTAAAAATTAATTATTTAACTTTATTATTTTCTTTTCTCTTCCCCATTTCCCATTTTGCTCCATTTTCTTCTTCAACCATATTTTATTTTTGTAGTTAATTTTTGAAATTTAATTTTGTATTAAATTATATATGGCATTGTGGGTTATGTTGGAAATTATATATGATATTTTGGGTTAAAAACTTTGAGTATTGTGGAAATTATATACGTCAAAGTTGGAGTTCAAAGCTTTGAGCTCGCCATTAATGGCGGTTCTTGAGAAAAAAGAGAGAAAATTGGAGAAATAAAAAAATTATATATGGCATTGTGGGTCAAAAACTTTAAGCATTGTGGAAATTATATACGTCAGAGTTGGAGTTCAAAGCTTTGAGATCGCCATTAATGGAGGATATTGAGCAAAAAGAGAGAAAATTGGTGAAATGGGGAAATTATATATGGCATTGTAGGTTAAAAGCTTTGAGCATTGTGAAAATTATATACGTCGAGTTGGAGTTCAAAGCTTTGAGCTCACCATTAATGGTGGATCTTAAACAAAAAGAGAGGAAATTGGATAAATGGGTTATGAAGCTTCGCCAAGACTTCACATACGAAAATGAATAAGAATCTAAACTTTGTTAAATCTTCTTGCCTCCTTAGTTCAAGTGTTTCTTGTTTCCAGTAATAACCTTTTCCAAATTATCATTTGGGTTAAATGGGTTTGTCGGTACCGGTGGGAGACAACTGTTGGGGTTGTTGTTGCTGGACGCTGGAGTTTCATTGGTGGAGATGAAAATATCAGTGGGTTACTGGTGAATTCGCCAAAAACAAGGATGGGATAGGCTGGTTTTGGTGATGGAGCAACGGTGGAGAGGGAAAAGGGAGAAAAAAAGTTACAGCATTGGTAGGTTTCCGATGAATTAGTTCGTCGGTGGGACGCCGAAAAAAAGGGGAGAGGGAAAGAGGGAAAAGGGATGGCATGGTTGCAGTTGAGATTTTAAGTTTTTTGACGAAATCATGCCGTCGGAATAGTAACAGCTGTGACGATGGGGTGTCTGGTCGCCGATTTTGATTGGAATTTGAGATGGGCTAAAAGTCATCGAAAAACAAGCTTTCCAATTTATTTTTTTTCTCCCTCTCAATTCTCTCTACCTCCCTTCATTTATGATGTGTGTGTACACATTTCAGAGTGTGTGCATGAATCAAATCTGTGAGTGTGTTTGTATGTGTATATGTGAATATTATTATCTGGGTAATGTGCGTGGGTATATTTTTAGTGATGGAAATATATATTAATATCTCTCTATTTTTCGTTTCCATCTCAAATTTTAACATAACAGTATTAACGTACATTATTTTAATTCACAACATATTTACTGAACAAATATATATAAGCACTCGATAAATTAATAGTATAATATGTGGTAACAAAAAGTTCACGTAATCAAACATATACACTAAACAATACATTAAAACTATTCAAATTCATTCATGATTTTCCTTAGGAAATTTACAACATAAATAGAATAAGATTAAAATAAACCTGTATGCCAACTTAATTAAATACGGAAGAATGACGTTATCATCGGAAACTCGAACTAGAAAGTGCATCTTCTATGAGTGAAGGTTAAAGTTAGGAAGTGTGTCTCCTAAGGGTATAATAGGAGAACTGAACTAGAAAGTGCATCTTCTAAGAGTGAAGGTTAAAGTTAGGAAGTGTGTCACCTAACAAATGAAACTTTAATTATCCAGAATAGGAAGTGTGTCTCCTAAAGGTTAAATAACTCTTCTAAAATGTTCATCTTCTAGGAGTAATAGTTCAAGTTAGGAAGTCTTTTACCTAAAAAATAAAACCTGAAATACCCAGACAAGGAAGTATGTCTCCAAGGGGTATAGGATTGTGCGTTTTTACCATGATTGTAAGTATCAAACATGTGTAGCAATATTGCCTTTTGAATTTACAAAAGTGAGGAATTACATCTTTCTGATATCTAAGCGTTAAAGCATTTTGATTTGAAGTGAACATTTATCTTAGTTTCATATAATGAAAACTTATGAGTTTTTAAAATACGGTGGTTGATTTGTGGCATTTGACTATTAAGGCGATTGTTCTTGCACTTGTCATGCTCAGCTCCATTGCAAAATGTTGATAAGTATCCATTGACTTGTCGTACTCCTGGCCCCAAATTCTGACTGCTGAAACTCTTGACTCAAATCATATTTTTCTTGCATGATGCCTCTGGGTTTAACTTCTAATACACCTTTAATCTTTTCACGAGTCCAAAAACTGTCGGATGACAAGCATTCTTGAGTACCTTGCTTTATTTTTGAAACATATTATATTTGTGTGTCGGCCTTTTATTTTACTTTGCACAATTAAAAGAGTTAGTAGCAAGTTTTGAAGTCTTTCCTCACTTGTCTTGACATAAAGTTGACTCAAAAATACGCTAAAGATGATGATAGTGATTTTTCCTTTGACAATAAAGACACAAAAATAAAAAATAAAAAAAATAAAAATAAAAGGAAAAGACAATATACATCTCTTTTTCAACCATGTCAAAAGAAAACTTATTAGGGTATGACATCTTATTTCAGTGATTATGACATGCATTTTGAATTAAACAACCTGATCTATCCATACTAATCATTATCCATTTTTGCCCACTCATTTGAATTGGAAATGGACCCATTCTTGAACCTATTCCCTCTAGGTTATAATCCTCTTTAGGCTAGTGGCACCTCAATCGGTTTTCGCTAACGAGCCTATCTCATTTTTCATTTCTTTCTCAACTCAGCGCCGCCTTATGGTGACCATGAGGATTTTCACCCATAAAACTCTCATTTTTATTAATCTCATAACTCACTATTGCCTTATGGTGCCCAAGAGGGTTTTCACTAATAATACTCTCTCATTATTTTCTTTTAGAAAACGACACCCAAAATATAAAACATCATACACCCATAACATGTTTAGCTTTGACATTCTCAAATATTGATTTTGAAGTTCTTTCTTTGGTTGTAACTTGGATTTTGGATATGGTTATAAATAAAGGACGGCATGAGGCTTAAAAATTTACATGACACTGGGTGAAGCATACAACTTTTGAAATCGTTATTAAGAAAAATATTTTTTTTGCCCCAGTTTTGTTTCATATTAGGTAACTTGAATTTTCACTTAGTTGGACCGAACCCCAGAGTAGGGCTACCTATGTATCTTGTCATAGAAAGAATCAGGTCAAACGTAGTTCAGGATCTTATCCTTTTGCTTGATTTTTATTTTGACTCCTTTTTTCTTTTCTCCTTTTGAGATTTTTTTCTGACTCGATTTATCCTTATTGTCAATTTTTCTTTTGGACTTCTTTTCTATTTTTTTTCATACTCTATTTTGATTCCAAAAGAGGTGCATGAAAGAAAATAAAAATAAAACTCAAAAGGTGTAACAAAGGGTGACATAACATTTGGATAGTAGAATGAAATGCCTTCATCATATCAATCCTTAAAATTGCAAGTCCATAATATCCAATCTGAGAGTGAAACATGAGATCATACACATCTTTTTCAACATTGATCTTAACTAAGCACGTATGTCACTACTTTTTATGCACTTGTTAAACACAAAGGTTCAATTATGTCCAGATTCCACCCATTAAAGGATTATGCATTTTTGGAGACAACTTTGTTTTTCTTCTCCTGATGTTAAGACTATATATTCTTTAATTGATCCCATTTAAAATGCTTTAGATGAACTTTCTCATTGAATACCAAGTCATTCTTTTATTTTCAAAATGATTACCTCAATCTATTGAAGTGAGGTAGTAACTCGGTCAACAAACATCTCAACACTTTACTTATTTCCTTATTCTTCTTCTTTTTTTTCAACTTAATTTCTTGGCTCGATGTTTCAGGATTAGAATGGGTTTAAAGATCATTTTGTAAATTTTTCATGCATATCATATCATTATAATCACTATGAATAGAACGGTATAAAGAAAAGAAAGACAAATAAACAATATAATTAAAATAATAAAAAATAAAAATAAAAATAAAAGGGACACACATTTTGTTGATAGAAAGATAGAAGGGTTTGAATAGAGATGGTAATAAATAAAACAAGATCAATCCCGAACTACAACTCTGAAATAATTCGGATAGCAAAAAGAAAAATAAAACAGACTACCAAAACTCCCTCCTCGTGAGGAGTGAAGTGACTTTCAAATTGTCGAGCTTTGAAATTTTAGCCATAGATTTACACGCCAGCCTTAATAGAGTCTCCACAATCATTGCTACAAGTTTTTTATTCTTTTTTTCTTAACCTCAAAGTATCCCAAACTATTCTAAATTGTCTGAGTTATAGCCTTAAAGGCTACTTGACTTGCAACTTTTCCCAATTTGATTTCATTTTCAACCATTTGAATATTTTAACAACGGTTTTACCTACTGTAAAAAGTAGGTGATTAAAGTACTTATGCTCTTGTGGTTGGAGGAAGATATCAATCATCTCTTTCTCTTTCACCGATCTAGATTCCTATGGAATCAATTAATTTTGCATTTCTTCATTGCCAGACTTTGTGTCCGCTTTGTATGTCATCCTGCCTTTTCTTTTTGACCTCTGTTGTATGAATGAGATGCCAAATTAACCATAAACCAACCACCTTAATACTATTTTGACATTAGAGATAGAGAATGTGTTAGGATTCCATACTTTCAAAACTTTTTCTTAAGAATACCACCGAACCTGATAAGGGTTGGCTACGTATCTCATCACAATGAGAATCAGGTGTGCGTAGTTTGTGAAACTGGATATATTAAGAAACACACCTTTTCTTTATTTAAACTATAAACTAACCACCAAATACTTTATCTTTCCTGTACCAAGTAGTAAATGGGTGAGCGTTGTATATCTAACACATTAAAATGACATGTTGTATGTTATGCCTCTATATGCATTTCCCAGCCTATCATGGAAGGCTTTGGTGTTTCATCCCGACTTTTCTGGGCGCATTTTTTTTTTCAAAAATTTTTGATCGAACCCTTTGGAGCGTTGCCTATGTATCATGCTAGGGTATGAATCAGTTCTTTGCGTAGTTCAGAAAAAACTTAACAAATATGATAACTTTATTATATTTAGTAATTTTCAAATACAAATACGATAGAAGAAATGAAACGACTCCTAAAAGTAGACCTACTAACTGACATCTGAAAACTAAACTTAATCAAATAAGATTAACTAAAAGACATAAGATCTAGAAAAGAAGTTCTAAGACTAAAACTAAAATACTGTAATAAAAGAAAATAAACATCCATCCCTACAACTAAACTCTAATTTCTCAAGGTCTTCTATTGATTTCCACAACCTCAACATGCTCAATCAAGGAGATTTTGGCTTTATGTGGCCTCCCAAGTATATGTCTTCCAATGAAGTGGTGAAACGCTGGGTGAACGCTGGTACTTCTACCAGAAATTGTTCATGATTCAACTCTTGGTTGTCCAAACCCATTCTGGCGGTATCCTGTGCCACACGACAGACCTTTCCTCGAAGGGAATTGAAGGCCTTATTCCATTCTTGGGCTTGCCGATCATGGAAATCAATCATCTCTTTTGCACGTTGCTCTCGAGCAGAAGATACCTCTAGATGTTCTCGTAGGACTCATATTTCATGTATGCAATGATATCTCTCTTGATCAAATTCTTCTTATATTTTTTTTTTAAATTCTTGCAACTGCTGGTGGTGAGATGCGGCAAGTTCTGCAATATGTGACCCTCTAGTTGTGACCAACTTGATTTGTCCTCAAAATGCAGCCTCAATGTCTGCTGACTTAGCTTTTTCCTCAACAAATTCCCTCTATTGTTCTTCGATTCTTTCCCTATCTCATTCTAAATCAACATTTAACACCTGAATAGTGGACTGATAATCCCTCTCTAGCTACAATCATGCTTGCTTAACTCTCGCCTTATTCTATGCATCTTTATCTGCTTGTTGATGATTCAAGGCTTCCCTAGCACTCTCCAATTCCGCTCTCAAAGCTTGATTGACATCATGATGTTCTCGCATGGCCATCTCTATCCCTATCTTTATTGCAGCCTCTTGATCTATGGGTCCCTTAACTGATCTTTTTGGTCTGACTGGTGGAGGTGGTTATTTCTCAAGCCATTCATAGTAGCCTGGGTGTACTTCTCCTTTATCATGTTCTATGACCATTGTTTCAATTCCCATGAGATGATAACCATCCTAAATCTGCTGTGCCAATCCCTCTGGAAGGGGAATCTTTGGTCTAACCTCAAACACAAACTTTTTCATATTTTCTGTTATGGGAATTATTTGACGTCTACCTAGCTTCCATAGAACCCACAATGGCATATATGGTTGAACACCTCTAATACCCATCAATAATAATCAAGGCCAAATAACGGAATTATGTATGACCTATCTCCAAGGGAACCAAGGGAGATTCCAAGTGATCTTATCTGTCGTTACAGAGCAAAAAAGCTTATCCCAATCACTAACTCCTTTTGGAAACTTATATTTCTCCATCCTTTCTTCATAATCTTTGATGTGATTGACTCGTTCAGGAACAAATCTTGCCACCGTAAGATGTTGATAAATATGCTCTACAATCCACATTTGTAGTAAGATGTTACATCTTTCTAAAAAACACTTTTCCTTTTTGAGAAATGGTTAGAGCATGATAAATGTCTGCCAAAATTATTGGTACCATAGTGTAATCCTATCTCATAATCAATACATGTACCACTCCAGCTAAACAAATATTAATTTTTTTCTCTCTCCTCAGGAATACCATAGTTTCTAAAAAGGCTACCATGAATGCAAAATGTCTATGAACTTTACAAGCCTCAAAACTTTCCTTGTAATAGAGTTGCTTACCGAACTCCTCAAACCCATCTTGTCTTCTGTATATTTCATACAAAAACTGTAAGGAGACCCATCATTTATCCATTGATTTTTCTTTTGAGTTACGTATGTTCAGGAGCTTATAGAATTTGTTTATCGAGATAAGTCTAGGGGCTATGAGTTTTTCCGGTGCATATCTCCAAATCCAATATAAGCCGTATCTCATCTAAAGTCAGAGTCAATTCAAATTTTAAGAAGAAAAATACATTGTTCATTGGATCCCAGAAAGTTAGTAATGCATCAACCACCTCCCTACTAGGATTGATTGTCATGATGTTTGTCAAAAAACCCAAATACTTTTATATCTTACCGTTATCAAATAAATCCATCCTGTTCCACCATGTCCAAAGCTGCCAAGGGGTACAGTCTACAACCTGTAATGGTACATTCCCATCTCTTTCCCTTTTTTGATATTTTTTACGAATTGGAGGAGACATGTTATACCTATAGGTAGGGACACAAGATTAGGAAATGTCTAGACTTAGGCAGAACTTAATTCACTAATTTTTGAATTTTTTAACTTGACTCATGAGAGTTAATGCAACCATTAAATTTGACTCAGATGCAAAAATAATTTTATTCAAAATACAAAGTGAGAGAAACATGAATGCTAACATTTCTTGTAAGGGATGAAACTTATTTAGACCAACTCTACCATAAATTTTGCAACGACAGACCCCTGTACAATTTCAACTATGAGTTTGAGGGAAAATACAACAAAGTACATAAATAAAAATAATAACTTAGAAATAAGGAAAGAAAAGAAAAAAATAATTATTTTGTATACAATGTTGTGCAAAACTCAGCCTCACGACCCCTAAAGGTTCAACACTGTTATGTTATAAATTTACATGTTTCATTAATTTATCAAAACTTAGCTCACGACCCCTAAAGGTTCAGTACTAATAAGATATATATTAAAATTAAATTTGAGGATAAGAAAAAAAAAGAACAAAAGAAGAAAGGGGAAAATAAAATATAATAACAATACTAATGAAAATAGTCATTTTTTTATTTTTTTATTTTATTATATTTTTTTTAAATATCCTTCAATAAATTTATGAATAATAATTTTTAAAAGACAGGGTCATATCCCGAAAAAGATTTCTTACATATCTCACTAAAGAATGAGAATCAGACCACCGTAATTCATGAAAATTTTAAAAAACTAAAATTTTATTTTCAAAAATTTCATTATTATTATTATTTTTAAAAAATATAATTAAATTTGGAGTACAACAAACTCTTTTATATTTCGCTAAGTTGCCTAAATACGGCCAACAATCAAATGGCCTTCCAAATAAATGTCAAAGAGCACGTAGGATGCATATGTAGGTCATTATAAAGTGGATCACCTGTCCTAGACAGACCAGGCCATAGTGCCGAGTTCCGCTAAGTTAAATAAATATGATGCAAATAAAGCGGAACCTAATAGGGATAACCAGATTTTAATTTTCAGTTCTTCTAAGTTTAGCCTAACAGGGATAGGTTTCTAGACTGGCTTACCCGAGTGGACACTCCAGTTGGGGAGGGACAACTTGTTCGGTAGTAGTGCTACTCTGCCTTCGTTGTGGATCCAAACCCTACCTAACATGTGTGACTAATAATTCTTCACTAGGTTCCTTGACACTCCGGTTATCTAAAAAAAAAGGTAGAATGCATGCGCTGCATTCTTTTTATCCTATCTTAGAGACTCAGAAGGGGTGTGCCAGAGAAGATCATTTATAATACAATTCAACATTATCAAAGCGATAAATGAGCAAAAAGTAGCACATTAGGACAACAAACACAATATCAAAAACAATTAAAGCAAGTAAAATCAATATCAAAAGCTCAAATTCTAGCTGGTCCCCAGCAGTGTCGCCAGAGATGTCACACCCTTTTTTTTGTCTACGGGTCAAAGTCGAAGTTGTTTTTCAATTAAAGTGACATTTTTGAATAGAGATTATTTTAATTACAGAGTCATCACTTGAAATTGAGTTATGGTTTCCAATTCACCTTTTTGAAACCCTAGTCAAAAGGAAATGACTCTTTATTATGGTCTGCAAAAATAGAAGATCAGATAAGAAATTTTATTGACCGAGGAAAAGGTGTGAGGCACCCCTCGAGTCCCGTGGTTCTAGAACTATTGATTTTATTGTCTTATCTTCACTTACACTATTTAGATAAATTATGTTAAGGCCTTAATTCGCTCATTTTTCTTATACTAAAACTTGTCTATTATCTTATATTAAATAAATTAGTGAAAGTTAATTTTAAAAAAGTATTCACCAAGGTGCTTTATTGCATCTTTGAATTTTTAAATGTCTCATTAAGATGCATACACCACATTCTTAATTGAGACGAATATTCCAAATGAGCCTAAACTTGCCTAGCATTAAAGGCGTTGGTTAATCCATTATAAATTCGATGTATCTAAACTTACTCTTTTATTTTTATCGCATAACGGAGTTTGAAATAGCTTAATATCCAATATTATGCAAATACAATATCCATTCCGTCAATACAAGAAATTGTAATAAACTCAATTCATCAAGATTGTATTTATTGTTTAAGCCGTGTGCTACGATTCATTGATTCTGTCAAATAAAGCTTTAGATATTTTCTATAAAATCCAATCTTTACTTATTTCTCAAATCTTTTAACAATAAATAATCAAGAAACATTATTTGATCATAATTCTAAGACAGATAAAGAAAACAAACACTATCTCGATAAATGATGAATAAAAGGAAAAAAATATATTACAATAATATACTTTGAAAACCCAACAGATCCAAACTTTTAACATTTTTTTGACGATGGAGATAGCATTCGGACTAGTACTAGAGGACGAGAGGTCGCTGATTTTCTCCTCCCATTCACCGTTGTCCCCTTTTCATTTTATTTTCGGTAAAGCAGCGACAGGGAGGGAAAAAATAGGGTGGTGATAGATGGGGGGTTATGGATTTTGGGTTAAATGGGTTTGCAGGCTCTGGTGGGAGACGGTTGTTTGGGTTGTTATTACTGAAAGCTGGTGTTTTGCCGGTAGGAGGGTATTTTTGATGGAAATTTCAGTGGTTTTTCGGCCGATTCACCGGAAATAGGGACGTGATTGGCTGGTTTTTGTGATGGAGCATCAGAAATAAGGGAAAAAGAGAGAAAATAGGCAGCGACGTTGGTGGGTTTTCGGCAAATTGGTTCACTGGTGGGACGTCGAAAAAAGGAAAAGGGATAGAGGAAAAAAGGATGGCGCGGGTGCAGTGGAGATTTTAAGTTTTCCAATGGAATCACGCCACCGAAACAGTAGCAACAGTGACGATGGGGTATCTGATCGATGGTTTCAACCAAAATTTGAGATGGGTGATGTTTTCTTGCGAGGGAATTTCATTTTTGGTGAAAAGTCTTTGAAAAACAAGCATTCCGATCTAGTTTTTTCTCCCTCTTAATTCTCTCTACCTTACTTCATTCATGGTAGGTGTGTATATATTTTAGTGTGTATGCATAAATCAAATCCGTGAGTGTGTTCGTGTGTATGTCTACGAATATTATTATTTGGGTAATGTATGTGGGTATATTTTCAATGATGGGAATATATATTAAATCTCTCTCTGTTTTTGTTTTCTGTCTCAAATTTTAACTTAACAGTATTAATGTACAGTATTTTAATTCACAACATATTTACTGAACAAATATATATGAGCACTCGATAAATTAATAGTATAACATTTTGTAACAAAAGTTCACGCACTCAAACATATACACTAAACAATGTATTGAAACTATTCAAACATTTTAATTCATGCTTTTCCATAGGAAATTTACAACATAAGTAGAATAGGATTAAAATAGAACCTGTATTCCAACTTAATTAAATACGAAAGCAAGACGTTATCACCGGAAACTCGAACGGAAATCTGAAACTCAAGTCACAACTCTTTCTTTTCTTCTACTATCCTTTTTCTCTCTCCAGTTATCTGATGTTTTGTGTTTACTGTCTCTCTGATTTCTCTCTGTCTGTTCTCTCTCTTTTCCTCTTTGTCTCAGTCCTTCTTTTTTTTCTTTCTATCAAACAGTACATATCTCTCCTCTCACTGTCTCACTATTTCTGATCTCTTTTTAAAAAGTACCTATTCTGTCTGAGAGGGTTGAGGAGTTACCCCTTTAAAAGAGGATGTGAGGGAAACAGTTGAGAGGAATGGGATGTCAGATGGGAATGGGTAGTTAGGTTAGGATAATTATATTATTTTTTATTTTTATTATTATTAGTTTAAAAAAATGAAAAAATAATAATAATAATAATAACTATTAATTAAATGATTTTTATATTGTAGAAAATATAATAAAAGTTTGTAATAATCTAAAAGACATATCATTAAGAGAATAATAAAACTACTAGCCCATTTATTAAAATTAAAAGGAAAATATTTTTTTTTTTGAATTTTCGTATTATTTTAAAAACAAAATAAAAAATAAAAATAAAAATAAAAATATCCCAAAAATGTAACTTTATTTTTTAATTTTTTATATTATTTTCAATCAAAACTTATTAAAATAAAATAAAAGCTAAAATAAATATTGGATAAAATAAAATAAAAATATTTAATGCCAAAAAATATATTAAACTCGGAGAGGGTCAAAAATCACGTGTCTACAATGAAAATATTATCTTAAAGAAGAACTAGTTACTATTATTGATGATTGGTGGATCCTTATAAATTATGCATACTTGAAAGTTTATAATTGCAAATGTTTATTTATAAAAGAACATGGTAATATATTTGTATTTTGTACAAGAATATCCAAAATTGGTAGATAATTTATATCTACCAACCATATTTATCATTTTATTTATGATCTTTGTTAACTTGGTAAGATTGTGTAAGAATTACGGAAATTTTGTTAGTTTTACAATTTATGAGGTTTTTATGTTTACGAAAAAAATAATTTAAGAAATTCAAAGTGCATGTCCGAATAAAACTTCCTCAAATGATTCCAAATCATGGTTTGGAATCATGATTAGATTGGTAGGATTCTATCTAATCCTTTCTAAATTTGAAATTGCACTCAATCAATATAGTTTCCACTCATTCATTCTCGATCCATATCACATGGGCAAACAGACCCTAACTTTGACTATACTAATTAATGTAGTTATTTATCAATGTTAAAATTAACATGGAAAAAGTAACTAAAATATTTTTGATTTGCTAAAATGGACAAGTAAATGAGATATTTATTTATGATATAGAGATCAATAAAATAAAACAGAGAAAGTAAGGGTGTGTTTGGTAATTAATCAAAAAATAAGTGGATTTTTTCTATTATCTAGTAAGTAAGCAAAAAATATTATCTCAAGTGAGTATTTT
Source organism: Capsicum pubescens (assembly GCA_030864215.1). Classification (NCBI taxonomy): domain Eukaryota; kingdom Viridiplantae; phylum Streptophyta; class Magnoliopsida; order Solanales; family Solanaceae; genus Capsicum; species Capsicum pubescens. The sequence continues at coordinate 187,772,853 of CM061546.1, forward strand.
TCTAGAAAATGTTTTGTTGTAAAATAAGTGAATTTCTTGTTTATTTTCTAGTGTTTAGTAAGTAAGAAGAATAATATCATCCAAAGAGAATTTATATATAATACAGAGAAAATATGTAAGAGTGATGGGGTTTGGAGTGAGGGTATAAGGGTGGTGGGAGATAGGATGGTCAAGGGTTGGGATTGGAGATGTTGGGTGGAAGGGAGGAGATAATGAACTTGAAATGTCACTTATGGAGCTTGTCTTTTCCTACTTTCATTAGAGAAGTCATTTTCATCATTTTTAAGGAGCTTGTTTGAATAAAGAAAATATTTTTTAAAATATTTTAACCAACCAAACACTCTATAAGAGGTTGTTTAGCAGGTGTTTTGAAGGTGATATGAAGATATTACATTCTTCATAAGTAATACACGTTTTGTAGCTAGTTAGGATGTAAATTATTCATATATAAAATTATTCATATATAAAAGTTGTAGAGAAAATCTATCTATTATCTGTTATTCAATATGTATTCAAACAGAAATCAAACTATTTCTATAAAATAGTAAACAAAATGAAAGGATTAAATTGAGCCTACTGAATTTACAATGTATTCTTAAGAAAATTATTTCCCTCAATGTATCTGAGACTAATGGAATAGATCTTTGCAGGAAAGAATAATTTACTCATCAGAATAGTTGTACCATAAACTCCGATTCACAACAAACTCACTCAGTGATAGTAAATTAGACTAGATATTAAGAAAAAGAAATGTAGATAATAATAAAAAAATCTTATCAGTATATGAGGATGAAACACACACACACAATACATATACACACACATACATACACACACATCTATATATACCCGATGGGTACTACTTCGGAAGAGAAGCATTGATTCCAAAAAGATAGGTTGGTTCATACAAAATAGTTATCGGTGGAGGAGTGTGCGACCCTCACATTAGCTTTGTAGCCACACATCACTCCACACATCAAACCAGAAAGTCTAAAAAAGATGAAACATTTTAAAATCAGTGTATGTGGAGGAGGTGTAGACCATACATCAACTTGTGTGGCCTCACATATCTCTGCCCACCATAAGCAGAGAGTTAAAGGGATGCCACCCTTCAGTTATGCGTTACATGTGTGGACGTATATCCCTTTATGCAGCTACACATGTGGAAAATTCTAGGTCAAAATTTGGATTAAATAATTATTAAAAGACTTAGGTTTAAATATATTTTTTAAAACATAATCTCTTCATCATTTTGACAAATCCAAAGCCAAAGCAAAATCGATAATCGAGCGAGTAATGACGATGGCGTGAGGCATGTCTTCTTCTCAATCCTTATAATAACCTGAACTATTAAATTTTAATTTTTATGTTATTTAACTATTTTTTCCTTCTCCGTAGTTAATACATGTTGGTTTGGGGGTTTGGGATGGTTGGCACGGTTTGTGATGCGATTAGGAGTAATTTGGATGACTTTGAGGATTTTACAGGCTTTAAAAGTCATATAGTTGACTTTGGTCAATATTTCGAGTGTTGGATGAAAATTTTGACTAAGCCAACAGATATGAAATGTCTAATCTAAATTAGTAGTAGGTGATTCAATTTCAGAACCTTTATCTTGTATTTTGATCCTTCGTTTAAAAAAAATTTAAGCAAATTTTATTGGTCGTTAGACCATTTTATTCAACAAACGACCCAAATGGCCAAGTCCAAGAATCCACAAAGCAAAACAAAATAGACCAGTGTAAAGTTATGACTTGGTCCGTAAAAAATAGAAAGCTGCAAAGTTTTCTACTGATGTATATCTATCAGGGGGTTGTGTTAGAGTACCAACTAATATTCTCTTGAGTTTGTCACCACCTGAAAAAATGCTGACAGAGTGTTGTCGGTGGAACTTAAAGATGTAACTCCTTCTCTTGTGGATCGTGTTCCAGTTTGAGCCTCTTAAGATGTTGACTGAACTCTACCTATCTGCTTTATTGTTACTATGTAAGATTTTATCTTAATCTCTTTGTCTCGTCCTATCATCCGTTGTTTTGATTCCCTAGTCAATTGAGGATTTTCATCACATGGCCAGAAGGACGCTGATTCACCTAGATTCATAGATCGAAAATATCCTTCTTTCTGGGTAGGTTGAGGTTAGGTCAGTATCAGCCCCTCTATTTCTACAATTGTTAGTTCAAGGTAGTGCAACATATCCTAGCCCCTCTTTTTATAGTGAAGGTTTTGGATAGCTAGAGCTTTATTTCTAGCTTTTATTTAAACAATTGTAATGTCTCCTTCTAGACATACTCTTAATTTATCTTTACTGGATGGTGTTTTCGGATGATTGTAATTCTATAGTTATTCATATATCTCTTTGGATGTTGGACTTTGACTGATATTTCTACTTTCTTGGGATTGCACTTACTCTTTACTTTCATCATTGTGGTGTTATCCTATTAGTCCTTATTCTAATTTGTGGAATTTGTGCCTTATCAATATTTATCAATCACCCTATTTGTATTGGGAGTTGGGTAAAACTGTGGAATTCCCACATGCCTTGTGATTTCATAACTTCATTGGCTAAGGAATCAACTATAGTATATCCTTCCCTAATGTATGCTTGATTGTAACATTTAGCTTTTGCAAGTTGTTTCTGATGTCCCCAATTTCCTCTGCTAGTTCCCAAGGAAATCTCCACTACTGTAAAATCATCTTCTTAAGGCTAAGTGAGTCTGTTTCTAAGATCAAATCTTTTATTTTTTCCCTTATAATAGAACTCCAAAGCTTCTTTTATAGCTAATGATTTTGTGTCATTGTTAGAGATAACTCCCAGACTTTTAGCTCTAGCATATACTACATTTCCTTTGTCATCCCTTATGCAAAAACCACAGGAACTCATTTTCGGATTCTCTCTACATGCTCCATCAGTGTTACACTTGACTTGGTTGTATCTTGGTTTCTCCCAAGTCACACTGTGATAGTGCAACTTGGGCTTATATGTTTCCTATTTTTCAACCACTTCTGGCCATGTCCATATGTCTATCCTTATCCATGGATACAAACTCTTGATCATTTTCTTCATTACGTCTTGTATTTGCATAACTATTCCTGCATAAAGTATTGAACCCCCATGTTTAATACAATTTCTTCTTTTCTACAATGTCCATATAATTATGGTTGGCATAACTCTGAAAATTATCTTCAATTTTGGTGTTGTTTCCTAAGCAGTGCCTGATTTATTATCATAGTACGACTTAGTTCTCTTAGCTACTCAACTTCTCCAAGGTCTAGATCAACACAGACTTTTACTTCCTCCAGGTTTCTCATGTAGTGCTTCACTCGCTACCCATTTACCTTGAACGGGATTTTACCATCACACTTTATTTCTATAGCACCATGTGGAAACACCTTAACCACACCGAATGGTCCAGTCCACCTAGATTTCATCTTACCAGGAAACTAGTGGAGTCTTGAATTATACAACAAGACCAAATCGCAAAGTTTAAATACCCTTTTCTCAATTTTCCTATTATGATACAACTTCATTCTTTCTTTGTATATGGCCGAGCTCTCTTAAGCGTGGAGTTGAAATTTATCCAACTCATTCACCTTGCTTTACCTTAAGTTTTCTACGTCATGCCACTGAAAATTTAGCCTTTTCAACGCCCATAGTGCCTTATGCTCAAGCTCAACCAAAAAATGGCATGCCTTGCCGTATATAAGCTGATATGAGGAGGTACCTATGGGGGTATTGTAGGATATCTAGTAGTCCTACAGTGCATCATCTAATTTTTTAAACCAGTCAGTCCTATTGGCATTCATAGTTTTTATCAAGATAGACTTTATCTCTCTATTGGAGACCTTAACTTGCCTGCCTGTCTGAGGATGATAAGGTATTGACACCTCATGCCTTGCACCATATCAATCAATCAAGGATTTAAATAGGCATTTGAAAAAGTGAGACCCACCATCACTGATAATTGCACGTGGAGTTCCAAATTGAGAAAAAATATTTCTCTTTAAAAAGGCGGTGACACTTCTACCTTGATTGTCTGGAAGTGTAACAACCTCCGCCCATTTCAAAACGTAGTCAATCAATACCAAAATATATATCATGCCATAGGATCTCATAAATAGGCCCATGAAATCAACCCCCCCCACCCCCATATCAAATAACTCTAACCTAGAATATGTGTCATGGGGAGTTCATGGCATTAAGAAACATTGCCTAAACACTGACATTAGTCACAGGCTTTTGAAAAATCATGAGAATCCTTGTATATTGTAGGCTAGTAAAACCCACACTGTAAGATTTTATGGGTTGTGTGAGTACCACTATGGTGACCCCCAAGTAGTGATGAATGACAAACTTCTAGAATGCTCATCATCTCTACCTATGGAAGATACCTCTGAATCACACCATTAGTGAAAACCATAAATTGGTATGGCTTATCCTAAAAGAACTTTCTCTTCTCATTCATAAATCTCCTTCGCTACTAGAAGGATAGATCTTCTGGGACCAAATCACTTGCCAAATAGATTGCAAAATCAGCAAACTAGGGTATTAGGTCTTAAGATGGTGCTAAAACTTTCTCATCTAGAAATGTATCATCTATCTCAACATTATCCCCTAGTCTCTGCATTGCCCCATCCTCAAGTCTGGACAAGTGATTTGTAACCTGATTTTCTATCCCTTTTCGATCCTTTACTTCAAAATCAAATTCTTGCAGCAAGAGAACCCAACAAATCAATCTTGGTTTAGCATACTTTTTCGACATAAAGTTCCTCAAGGTTCCATGGTTTGTATGAACTATGACCTTAGTCCTAATCAAATAACATCAAAATTTTTTAAAGGCTAAAACTACTGCAAGTAACTCTTGCTCTGTAACTGTATATTTTTTCTGTGCGGGGTTTAATGCCTTGCTGGTATAGTAGATGGGATACAAGATTTTTCTATTATTTAGCCTATAAAAACTCCCAAGGCCACTCTTCCTGCATCACACATGACCTCAAAAGGTGCAGACAGTCAGGAGACACAATAATAAGCGCCAAAATCATTACCTTTTTCAGGCATGTGAAAGCCTTGAGACATGAATTGTCAAACACAAATTTTACCTACTTATCTAAAATCTTGCATAAATGATTTGAAATTTAGAGAAGTCCTTGATAAACCTCCTATAAAATCCTGCATAACCCAGAAAGCTTCATATGCCTCTAACTAACACTGGTGGTGGCAATTTTTCAATTACCTCAATCTTTGTTTTGTCCACCTGAATACCATGTTTTGAGATCTTGTGCCCTAGAACTATACCTTCTTTCACCATGAAGTGACATTTTTTCCAGTTTAGCACCAAACTGCACTCTTCACATCTCTGTAGTACACTAGCTAAATGGGCTAAACAATCATTGAATGAGTCCCCAACCACTGAAAAGTAATCCATAAATACTTCAATCGTGTCTTTCACCATATTAGATAATATAGACATCATACATCTCTAAAAAATGGTCGGCGTATTGCAAAATTCAAACGACATCCTCTTGAATGCAAAGGTCCCATAGGGGCAAATAAAAGTAGTCTTTTCTTGGTCTTCGAGAGCAATCATGATTTGATTGTAACCAAGTACCCATCAAGAAAATAATACCAACCCCTGACTGCAGGTCTATCTAGTATTAGATCCATGAATGACATAAGTAAATCTTCTCTTTGTGTCCATTTGTTCAAATTTCTATAATCTATGTAGACTCTCCAACCAGTAACTGGCCTCACGGGTACTAATTTATTATTTTCATTAGGAACCACTATGATTCCCCTTTTCTTTGGTATGTATTGAATCGGGCTTACCCATTTTCTATCTGCAATGGGAAAAACCACCCCAACATCTAACTACTTAATTATCTCCTCTTTTACCACCTCCTCTAAAAAAGGGTTTAGTCATCTCTGATGCTCAATACTAGGAATGTTGTCCGGCTCAAGATGTATCTTTTGTGTGCATATACCTGGTGGAATCCCTATGATGTCTGCAATAGTCCATCCAATAGATCTATTATTTTTTTTGCAACATCGATATCAAATCTACTACCTGTGATCCTGCCAAATATGCTGTAATAATCATCGGTAGGGTATTGTTGGCCCCCAAGAATGCATACTGCAAATGACATAGAAGAGCCTTTAATTCCAAGACCAGTGGCTCCTCGATGAATGGTTTTACAGGAGGTGTGGTTTTGTTTCAAATCAAGATCCTTCTTTTTAGGGGTATAATTATAGGATCCTATGCTATGTAATGCATTAAACAACTCATCATATTTATCTATCCCATCACTTTCAAAGTTCATAATCATTGTTACTAATGCTTTTACCCCTAATATTTCCTCAATGGGCATATTTTCTGAAACCATGTCATCATTCACAACATCTATCACTGCCACCACTCTCATGTCATTTGACTACTGGACTGTCATGCATACATTAAAAACTATTTTCTCATTATTCTATTTAAAGATGATCTCTTATAAATCTATATCAATCAACACCCGACTAGTGGATAAGAAAGGTATACCCAAGATAATTGGAGCTTGGATATCCTCTTCACTGTCTAAAATCATAAAGTCTATTGGGTAGGTGAAGGACGCTTGTACTTCTATATCACACAAAATACCCACTGGCTCTTAAATAGATGAATCAACCATTAGCAGCCTTGTAGATATAACCTTGATTTATCCTAACCCCAATACTTTGTATATCACTAGTGACATTAAATATATGCCCGTTCCCAAATCATATAGAGAATGATTAATATCAAAAGGACCGAAAGAACATAGGATGGTGACTGCCCCTGGGTCCCCCTTCTTCTTTACAAATGGTGCAGGAGAAACCATTCTAAATATTGCACCTTATCTTTGGTCTCATTTATGACCCAGTAGTCTCCATATTTACTCTCATAATCATTCTCACTATAAGTCATCTTCTCAAACTCAGCTTCAGGTGGCTCATCAACAACTATACTATCCTTTTTCAGCTCATTCATAGTAGGCACAAAATACTCATCAGGTGGGGTGCCACTCTTAGTGTTACTATCCAAACAATGAACAAGTTTTGGAGGATTCTACACAGTGTCACTAAGAAGGGCACCTAACTGTCTGTAAGTCAAATTAGTAGAGATCGGCCCATACTTCCACTCTAACTACTTGATAGCAGTTGGATGCGACTAAACCTTTTGGGTCAATCTTGAAATATCTGCCTTAAGTTCTTTAAGGAAATTTTCTTGAATCTCTTGACCCTTCATCAGTTTAGACAACATTTTTTCTATTCTTTAATCTACATCTTGTCTGCCAGGTGGAATGTACCAATCTCTCTTCTCTTGTACTCATCTCTCTATTTCCAATCACTATCTCTGTCTTTATCATCATAATAGTTTTGACCTTAAATTCCTTACCCTTGGGCTCGAAAACTCTCCAACTGATGATCCAAATACTTTGCCTCTTTCTCTAACTCAGACTCATAAAATCTAGAGGTTGCACCCTATGCCTCTACTGAATTTACCTTTGAAGAATTTTTTAAACTATTTGGCCAACTCACCAATATTGGTCCGTAATAGTGAGATCTCCTAAGCTACAATATCCTCAACCACTCTTTTCTGACTAGAAACTCCAATAGCATAAGTGCCAAAACCTTTCTCAACCTCCCAAATTTTCCATCCTCAATTAGTTAGTGAGATATGGCCCATAATACTAGAAGTTATCTCCTATAGCAATCTCATGAAAGCTCCTCCAAATATAGTATCTGCCATAGCTCTGTAACTGATGGTCAAGGCTTGATATAATATCTCTAACAAGCTTGGCCTTGAAATTTGATGGTTGGGCACCATGCTAAGCTTATTCTTAAACCCGAACCATGCCTAACACATAAATTCTGACTATAGCTGCCTAAAATTATAAATCTTATCCTTGAGCTGCAATACCCTAGATGGAGGAAAGAACCTATTTAAGAATTATCTACATAACTCATTCCACATAGTGATAGATGCTCTTGAAAGTTACCTCAGCCATAATGATGCTTCTCCAGTAAGCGAAAAGGGAAACAACCTCAATCTAAGAGCCACCTGATCAATACAGGAATAGTATATAAAGTGCAAATTATAGTAAAATTTGACAGATACATGTTTATGTCGTCAGTAGGCAATCCCACAAACACTCCTTTCAAGTATAAGAGTTGGATCATAGCAATAAAGATATTAAACTTGACATTGGGGGAAAAGGCAGGAGGAATAATGGTTCTGATCTCTGTCGGTGAAATGTACTCCATATCTTCTTCATTATACTTATATGACTGTAAATATTGATGTGTTGGGATCACTTGAGGATGGCACCTATGACTTTGTTCTGATTTCCATCGAGTGCTGCTTTGTGGTCTACTTATTATCTCTGCTCAGCTAGCTACCTCTCTAGGTATCCACTGAGCTTTATTTCCTACCCTTCTCTCAGTAGTGGCTTGTTCTAAAAGCATCAATGTTTGCTGGTCAACAATATCCTAAACTACTTCGGTAGGAGGGGAGGCACATCATCTTAAAATCCTTTAGGAATATTATCTCTTTTTGGTTCTGTCATCCTACTAGGTATTTGTAGGATCCTCTCTAGATTTTGATTCAATGGGAGTAAAAGATTGCCTCTATTCCTTGTGCTAGGCATACACCGGTGTATACCCAACTAGGAACAAAAATAAAAAACCCATAAACTGCAACAACCTCAACTCACAAATCAACACTGTATTCCCAGACAACGGTGCCAAATTGATAATGTCTAAGCTGCACTTTCACTCTGAAGATTATGCGGTTACTGTCAAATACAGTAATCCAACAAAGGTTAAGGTTGAATCCTAAGGGAATACATCAAATTGTGGCTCTCAGCTATTGTAATCAACTGGCAAAATTGGAAAAGTAAATTGAGTATTTGAGTAGAAGTATCAAACAAGTAGATAATAGAAACTTTGGTTGTAATTAGTCATAGGTGAACACTAGGATTGTGTTCCCCTTGGCTTCTCAACTCCGTAGGATTATTGTGCTTTATTGAACCAACTCGATACCTTGCATGTAGAATTTGATAAGTTATGTACCATCTATAGTCTTTTGGATGAGCGCATGGATTTCACCCTTTACCTTTTGATTCTCAGGATATCGCCTTACTAACCCTTATCTTGATTCCAGTTAACTATCACCTTTTGAGTCTCTAGTTATTAGATGACAGATAACTATCTTACTTAGATAATACCTAGTAACGTGGATCGACAGTTAAACTTCAAATTACTGTTCAAGTTATCTTCTCCTAGTCACTGCTCCTATTTTGGCGTAAGTAGAAATAATCTAGGCGGGATCCTAATGTTTGCAACTGCTAAGATAACTGTTAAAGTGAAGATAATACAATGCATGCAAGGGTATTAGTTCAGAATAATAATAGCACTTTCTCTACTTCGTCAATCCGCCAAGGTTTCCACAACCCTAGATAAGGGTTTTTAGATGCTCATGCTTGTCAAGTAATCAACAACATTCATAATTGAAAGCATAATATGAAATGACAATAATCATAAGTAAAAACCCAAAACTTTAACATAATTAATCAACAAAAATCAATACAAGATAATTCCAAGACCAAAATCAAATCTTGGAATCAAAATATGTTTGTAAGTATCAAGAGTGCGTAAGTTCTACTAAAAAACATGTAAGGGGTACTTATATTACGTGAGCAAACCCTAAAATCAAAGCCCGAACAAAAAAGGACAAAAAGGGTCTGTGGCCACTTATGTGTGTCCACATATGGCCTAGCCTTAGGCGCATGTTCCACATATGGTCTGAGGCTGAGCGCATGTAGACACCTACATCTGCAGGAAAAAAGTCCTGCAGCTTTTGCTCACGGGATTTTGGACTTCTGGCACCTACCTTACCCACATATGGCCCATATGTTCTACATGCGGTCTACATGTTGACATAGGTAAGTGTCAGAAGTTCTTTTTCAACTCTTTTACTCTTGGGATCTTTAATTTTGGTATTTACCTTAGTCTTATACAGACCACATGTGCTATATGTGGTCTACATGTAGACATAAGTAAGTGTCAGGCCATCCAATACTTGCAACCAAGCTTGAAATATTCAACTTTAATCACATGATTTGGTCACATACAATCTAGAAAGTGTCACGAATACCCAATGATGATCAATTAAGTAGCCAAAAACTCCATTTTTTGTCCTTTTCACAAACTTAGCATCCAACACTTAATTTCCTGCAAAACATACCCAAAACACATCATATCTAACAAAATTACTTAAGAAACTTGCATATTTTCATAGTTTTAAGCATAGAAATTTTATATTTCTATAGCACATCGATGTGATGTGCTTATAGTCTTATGTTACTTATCTTATTTTTCTTTACTTAGTTAGCCTATGATATCTACTGATTACAAGTGACCATACTCACCTATACTATACCCTTTTGGTGCAGATTCTAGTTTAAGCACAGGATGTGATAGTTGATTTCATACTTATCTAAGTGATGATTGAGGTACTGAATTCTCTAGGGTTTTAGAGATGACACCGGACCTCTTCTTACCTGTTTAGATGTATTTACTTGCTTTGAGAGACAAATATTCATATTTTAATATTTCTGAGTGGTACATAGATGCTCTTAAATTAGGACACTAGATTTTTGGTAATTTATGACATTTCTTTTATACTTCCGCTACTATTGTACTTGTATAGGTCTAGCTTTGTTCTAGAAGCCTCGCCTTATATTATATTGTTATTTTTTGTTTTTCTTTATTAGTTTGGGTGATTGTCTTACTTAACAAGGATGATCCATAATAAGTTCCATCATGACCTACTTTTGCATCATGTCAAATTGCTATTAGAGCTAGGTTCACTGGTCTTATTTAGTATGGTGTCTAGTAGAGTTTTGCAGATTGGTATATAGACATTCGTACCTATATTCAAGAGGTTATAAGATATCTTTAGGAAAAAAATCTCTAATTTGATTCCTTATCATGTGGGTTTTTCATACCTAACATTCTAAACTTATATTCCATTCTTTTATGTACAGATACTAAGGACTAGGACTCAAGAGACAAGGGATGCTGATCCAACACTTGAGGATGAATCCCATACTAGAGGGTGGGGCAAGGTTCACAGATGGCCTAGTAGTAAGGGTTGGGCACGAGGGGCTGCCCTAGTTTGAGGATGTATTAGGGAGACCTCTCCCAAGCCTTTGGTTGAGTATACTATAGTTGACTATCAAATAGAGGATATGGGGATAGCTCAGTTCAATAGAGTTCAGTTTATACACTAGTGCTTTGAGTCTTTTAGTTTATCTCTTGAGTCATTTGGAGGGTGCTCCTTTAAGTGTACCTTGTATTCCTCAGACTTTGAGTAATATTCCACTGTTACTGCTGGTATTTGCTTATGGTATTCCTACTTCTGGAGTATAGACATCATCTATGGTATCCTAACATATGGACTCATTGCACACCAGACTTACTCTTTCTCTGGTTGTTTGAGTATAATCATGTCTTTTAATGATCAGAAGAAATTTGAGAGGTATATTCGCTTGGGTCTGCCTAAGTTTAGTGGATCTATTGGCGAGAATGCCAATGAGTTTTTGATTAATTGCCAAGAAAAGTTAGATAATCTTGGATCCTTTCAGTTGCATGGAGTTACTTATACTACTTATCAGGTAACGAATATGGTTAGGGATTGGTGGAGGTCATTTTTTAGTTGTAGAACTTTGGGTATAATAACTTAGACTCATTATTCTAAGGACTTCTTAGACAAAATTTATGTCGTATAGCTTGAAAAATCAGATGTGTGATGAATTTGATCACTAGGATTATGGTCCATGACTATTGTAGAGTATGACGCTTATTTTTACACCTCATCTAAATATTCAACTACTAGCATCTCCATAGAGTCTAAGAACATTTGGAAGTTTGTAAAGTGGTTAAATGTTACTTATTAGTTGGCTATAACCCACATGGTAGTTTCAGGGACTTTCTTCCAGAGTATTATTGAGCATTCCAAGATGATCAATTTTATTATCCAGGATACTCGAGAAGGTATCAAGAAGTTGTGTCATTAGGGTGAGTTTAGTGGATACACCTACCGAGGTAGAGATTTCTCTAGTAGAGGTTCCCATAGTTATCATAGTAGGGTGGTTAAGGTTGCACTATAAGTATCAAGTGGTAGACCTTCAGGTTCTATAACTTCTAGTATCAAGGTATCAGGTTATGTGGGTGGAGGACCCAAGGTTGGCTCTTCAGGCCAGGACGATAGTTCTAGTTCATCCTCAACTTCTCAAATCAAGTTAGGACATAGGAGGTGTTTTATATAGGATGAGTTTTGACATGTTTCCAAGCATTTTCCTCGATGTGTGTATAGATCCTCTTAGAAGGGTTCTCAATTTTATCTTTGCCATACTCTAATTTCTGCAGTAAGAGATGGTTCATAGAGTGATTGGGGTAGTGCTAATAGTGATAAAGGTGCTAGAGGTAGAGGTAGAGATGCTTATATAATTGGTAATAGGGTTACTTAATCCAGGAGCGGATGTGGTCAATGTTATGCTATACATGAAGACTTAAGGTAAAGGCTTATGATGGAGTTATTATAGGTATCATCCGACTTTGCTACAAATCTTAATCTGTGTTATTTTAACTTGGGTCTACATTCTATTATGTGTCTACCTATTTTTCTTATGAATTCAATATTACATGTGAGATCCTTGTTTTGCCTTTTTATGTTTCTACCTCCGTAAAAAATTTCTTAATGGTAGATTGGGTGTCACAATCTTATATGGTAACCTTTGTAGGTTGTGAGACTTAGGTAGATTTGATTATCCTAGATATGGTTGATTTTGATGTTATCTTGGATCTGGATTGGTTAGATCCTTATCATGTTATTTTGGACTATTTTGCCAAGAGTCTAACCTTATCTATGCCAGGTGCGTCGAGGTTATCTTGTAAAGGTATGCTTAATTTGGTTTCGAAGGGTGGTATATCTGTTTTACGTGTTCATTACATTATAAAAATAAGGTGTTTATCTTATTTGACTTATATCCGTGACATAGTGTTGCCTCACCGCCTTCTATAGATTCTATTTGGGTTTTTTATTAGTTCATAGATGTGTTTTCTATGAATATACCTGGTATGACTCCGGATTATAATATTGATTTTTCTATTGATGTAGAGACGAGAACCAAGCTTATTTCTATCTCTCCCTATAGTATGGCCCCATCTGAGTTGAAAAAATTAAAGGAGCACTTATAGGATTTGTTGAGTAAGGGGTTTATCAGACCTAGTTTATCTATTTAGGGTGCTCCTACCTTGTTGGTGAAGAAAAATGATGGTTTTATACATATGTGTATTGATTATACAAAGTTGAACAAGTGATGATTAAGAACAAGTATCCTCTTCCTTGCATTGATGATTGTTTTGACCAGCTTTAGACTGCTTTGGTGTTTTTCAAGATTGATTTAAGATTTGGATATCACTAGTTACAGATTAGAGCTTTAAATGTACCAAAGACAACTTTTAAAACTCGATATGGTCATTATTAATTCTTGGTCATGTCTTTTGGATTGGACAAAACCCTTTAAGCATTCATGGAGTAGATGAATTGGATGTTTCAATCATATCTCGACTCTTTTATGATTGTATTTATAGATGACGTCTTGGTTTATTCCAAGAGTGAGGCCGACCATATGAACCATTTGAGATTGTATTTCAGATATTGTGTGATGAGAAATTGTATGCTAAATTTTCCAAGTGTGAGTTTTGGTTGGTTCTATCTTTTTTCTTGGGCTTTGTGGTGACCCAAAATGGTATTATAATTATCTGGTCAAGATAGCGGTGATTCGTGATTGGGCTAGACCTACTTTTCTTACTAAGATTCAAAGTTTCATTGGTTTGGTGGTTTATTATTAGTGTTATGTACAAGGTTTCTCATCTATTATGGATACTTTGACCAAGTTGACTTACAAAAAATGGTATTTCAGGGTAGAATGCATGTTAGAAGAGCTTTCAAAAACTCAAGGAATTGTTGACTTTAATTCCTATTTTGACTTTGTCCAAGGAGGGTTTTGATTTTACCATGTTTTGTGATGCTTCTGGTATTGGTTTGGATGCAATATTGATGCAAAAAGGTAAGGTGATTTCTTATGACTTTGGTTAATTGAAGACTCATGAGCGAAATTACCCTATCCATGATTTGAAGTTGGTAGCCTTAGTGTTTGTGTTGAAGTTATGGCGTCATTACTTGTATGGAGTTTTTTGTGATATTTTCTCAGACCATCGCAGCCTAAAATACTTTTTTTTGTCAACGAGATCTTAATATAAGGAAAAAGCATTGACTTGAGTTACTTAAGGATTATGACTCATTATTTTTACCATCAAGGCAAGGCTAATGTGATTGCAGATGCCTTAAGTTAAAAGTCAACTAGTATGGGGAGTATAGCTCATATCTTGACCCAGGAGTGGCCCTTGTCCTTGGAGGTTCAGTCCTTAGCCAACTAGATGGTTAGATATGATATTTTGACACCTGGATGTGTTTTAGCCTTTGTTGATGCTAGATATTCCTTGATCTTCCTTGATGGAGTAGATTTAAGCTCTTTAGTTTGATGATGATAGTTTGAGTGGATTTGACTTAAGGTGTTCAGCATTGAGGATAGGGTGCCATCTCTTGATTCTAATGTTATTTTGAGGATTTCAGGCTGAGTTTATGTGCGGAGAGATGATGGATGGGTGAGATTGATTTTGGAGGAGGTGCATTATTCCAGATATTCTATCCATCCAGGGGTGACTTAGATGTATCATGATTTAAATTATATTTACTAGTGGGTGGCATGAAGAAGGACGTGCCAGACTTTGTAGCTCATTGCTTGTGTTGTCAGTAAGTGGAGATCAAGAATTAGAGATCGGGTGGCTTACTTCAGAGAATACCCATTATGAGTAGAAGTGGAAGCGGATCACAATGGACTTCATGAATGGGTTGCCTCGTACTTCTTGGAGTCTTACAGTATTTAGGTCGTCATGGATCAGTTGACCAAATCTTCCCATTTTGTACCAATTTAGATTTGCTTTAGTGTTGAGAGTTTGTCCCATATATATGTTTGTAAGATAGTTCATCTTCATGGGGTACTCATGTCTATTATTTCAGACAGAGGGTTAGTGTTCACTTCTAGCTTCTGGAGGACCTTTCAGGAGGAGTTCGGTACTAAGGTTGATCTTAGCATAAAATTCCACCCTCGGACTGATGGTCAGTCAGAGCAAACACTTCAGGTTTTTGAGGATATGCTCTATGCATGTATTATAGACTTCTGAGGTCAGTGGGATAAATATTTAGCCTTAGAGAAGTTTGCTTATAGTAATAGCTATCGTTTTAATATTAAGATGGAACCTTTTGAAGCGTTGTATTATAGGAATTATCAATCTCTTATTGGTTTGCTTGAGAATTCAAAGGTTAGACCTCGTGGTACCGACTTGCTTTGTGAGTCTTTTGATAGGATTTGGATGATTTAGAATAGTTTGGGCAGCCTAGAGAAGGCAAAAGAGTTATGCATACCTTACACTATGTACCTTGGTGATCAAGTTTTCCTTTGTATATCACCCATGAAGGGCGTGATGATGTTCGGAAAGAGAGGCAATCTTAGCCCAAGGTATATTGGACTTTATGAGATTCTTTAGAAAGTTGGGGAGGTTTCATATGAGTTGGACTTACCCTTGAAATTTCCAGTCGTTCATCTAGTTTTTCATGTATCTATGCTTTGGTGCTATATTTTGGATTAGTCTAATGTGCTTTGTCCGAACTTTGTTCAGTTGGATGAGAGATTGATCTTTATTGAGGAGCCAATCTCCATTTTAGCCAAGGATGTTAGATTGTTTTGTTCTAGAGATATTCATGTGGTCAAGGCTCAGTGGAGATATCATTCTATTGAGGAGGCTACTTAGAAGGTCGAGTCCGACATGCGTAGTAGTTATCCCCAACTTTTCACCGATTCAGGTACTTTTTTGCTTCTTTGTTTGAGGATGAACTAAAGTCAAAACGGTGGATATTATAATAACCTGAATTTATGAATTTTTATTTTTATGTGATATGAACATTTTTCCCTACTCCGTAGTTACTACATATTGGTTTTGGGCTTTGGAGATAGTTTTCACGATTCTCGATGTGATCGAGAATGATTTGGATGAGTTTGAGAATTTTAACGGCTTCAAAAGCCATATAGCTAACTTGGGTCAATATTTGATGATCCAAATGTTGAATGGCAATTTGTATTGCACCTGCAAATCTAAAATGTCAAATTTGGATTAGCTGTAGGGGTGGTTCGATTTTGGGTCCTTTGTCTTATATTTTGACCCTTTATTTGAGAAATAGTAGAAGAGGGTCCTGGGGGTCAATTTACTGAAAACAATCTTTTTTTTTCAAAAATCTGACATCACCATTGAGTTTGGAATGTTGAAATTAGCCATGTAGTATATATAATTTATTTTTGTCGTGTCCTGAATGAATCTCAAGGGATCGTTCAGGTATTTTAGAAACCATGCAAATTAGCTAGTTTGTTGAATCTGGTACAGGTGTAAAACCTTCTTCACAAATGTAGGCCCTAACCACCAACATGGAGAATTAAAAGCCCCTTCTTTGCGATCACCAGGTGGTGTCTTCGATTACAAAGGGTAATCGAGTTGGGTCAGGACAGTCCCTTTTTTGCGAATGCAATAGGGTTGTCGAGAACGATAGGGTTCGGGTCATGGACCCGCACAAATGAAAAGACCTAAACATGAATGAGAAGGTTAAAATAGTTGGACGGTGAGCATTGACCATTGCAAATGCGAAGGGTTGACCGCATTAACGAGGCACTGTTCACTGAACAACATAAGAGTCAAATTTTCTTGTTTTTCTTCTATTTTTGGGCCATTAAGCTTCGATTTGGATGATTCTTGAGGATTTTTTTCACTATTTGATCTTGGGTAAGCTACAAAATCTTATTCCCACTACTTTACATTAATTATATCTTTAAAAACATCTTTAAATTAGAATTTTAAAATGAAAAATTTAGGATTCTTACTGCTAAAGCTTTAAAAGGTTTTTCTTTGATTTGGACCTCATTTTTAACCCATTTTTGCGTGGATTTTCACCTTTAAACTCCTATATCTTTGGGGAAGGTATTTCTAAAACAAAACTTTGATTTTACCCACTTTTATTTTTGAACACGTTTTTTTAACTCATTTTGGACCCTGCCCAAATATGGACAATATTGGTATCACTAGCTTTTTTTTTAATGTGTAAATTCTATTTTTGAATGTTGTAGTTTATTTTGAGGCTATTCGTTAGTCGGAAGCTCTATGTTGAAGCATTTTAGATCGATATTTCATCGTTTTGAGGTAGGTTATAGCGTAAAATGATATTTCATCGTTTTGAGGTAAGTTATGGCTTAACTTCTTTCAGATTGAGCTGGGTAGTTAATAAATAAGTAAAACATACTATGGACTGGAGAAATAACGATCGGTTTATATTTTGAGATTATTATTATTGTGTGCTCATGTGGGGGCTTATATTTTATTGTTGTTGACTGGTGATATATGATCTTGTGTGTTGCTTATGTGGGGAATTATTTGACATTATTGGCCTTATTTGTACATTTAAATGCCTTTATTTTAGATATAATGCCTGTGTCAGTGGTTAAATAGTTAATATTGGCCTTACTTGAGCATTGTTTGCCTTTATCATGATAGAAATATCCAAATTAGGAGTTGATATGATATAAATAATGTTTACATGCATATTTACTCCGGTGATACCTAAAAAGAGTTGATAATCTTGAATTGAGGACATATTGATTATTTCTAGGTTCATAAACACACACATACACACACACATATATATTTGTGTTAGATGGATTGAATATTTTCATAGTTATAGACTGTGAGCATTACATCCTGATTCCATACATATACATTCATGGGATACTAGCACCATTGTGTAACACTAATTTGAGAAGAAAATGAGATACTTTTATACAAATCCTCTCCGTGAACATGAGCTAGAGAGGTGGGTTGAGATTTGAGATATGAGATATAGTATACGAATTGTGAACCCCCCATGGGTCCTACTTCTATCTGGGAGCTGCGAGCTCGGTGGGTGTATAGAAAGTCATGTGATGACTTTTACCATTCATCCTATCCACATTACATTGTATTGCATTATCTCACGCATTTTTCATGATTTTCCTTTGTTTGCTTTACTTGTGTTTAGTTTCAGTATATTTGTTGTGTATATCTATATTATTTTTTATTCTGTGTGTTTATATATATAACAGTTAGTGGAGATGGTGCGAGCTACTATTTGGACTTTTTGCTTGCAGGTGACGTTCTCATAGTGTTATTTTACTTATCTTATTTTTGCTTTACTCAGTCCTCCTATGATACCTATTGAGTACAAATAGACTATACTCACTTCTATTGTGCTTTTTCGGCGTAGATCTTAGTTTGAGCATGGGATACGATAGTTGATTTTGTACTTATCTGATTGGTGATCGAGATACTAACGTGCTCTAGGATTTTAGAACCAACTCTGGGACTCCTCCTCTTACCTGTTTTAGATGTCTAATATTCATATTTCAGTAGTTCTCAGTTGAACTTAAATGCTCGTACATTATGATACTAGATTTTAATTGATTTATGATATTTCTTTCGGACTTCCACTACTATTGTAATTGTATGGGTCTGACTTTGTTCTAGAAGTCTCGTTTTAGGTTAAATTATTGATGTGTTTAGGTTTTCCTTAACCAGTTTGGGTGATTGACTTACATATTGAGGCAGGGCTGCGATAAGTGCCATTATGACCCATTTTTGGGCCGTGACAATCCTTTAACAACATGAAAGAATGCTTCTATATTTCAATCTTTCTTTTCCCATTCATCTTCTATTAGAGCCCAATATTATCTTATACAGGATAAAAGGCGGAATAAGTAATAAATGTATAACTAATACATGAAGGGGATTTCCTCATAATTTTAGTATTGATTCCTGTTTAACTAATATATGTATAAATAATATATAGATTCTCTTATAACTAATTTCTACATTACTAATATCTGTATAACTCTAACCAGCTATCAGACGACCCTTAAATGTTTTACAATTTTTATATAGGGCAAAATGGTGCTGATAGAAATTAGGCTACTAATTTGTATTATCTTTTTTAATATTTGAGAGAATCAAACTGATGAAAGGTAAAATTGAAATTATATATATCACTTAAAACATAAATAAATTACTTTCTAAAAATTTATAATTAAAAAGAGTTGGGAATCGTTGAATCCACTTGATAATATTTTCATAATAAAATCTCAATTTATTTTTCCTAAAGAATAATTTCTTATTGCTAATACAATTATATTTAGCTCGCTAAGAAATAAATAATTAATTAACACTTTGGTAGGTTATGTCAATTAAATAATTTAAGACTAGTGACAATTGAATCAAAAAAAATTTTGGCCTGAATTGTGCTACAAGGTATTACGACCTCATGTGATTAGTCTTTAAATCAATAAATTTACTTGAGTCAATCCCTTCCTGAGAATTAGAAATAAAAGAAAAAAGATAAAGACCCCTCAAATCAATAAATTTATTGGAGTTAATTCCTCCGTGAGAATTAGGTCTAAAAGAAACAAGATAGAAATCATTAAATCAATAAACTTTCTTGAGTTAATCCCTCCCTGAGAGTTAGGACTAAAAGAAGCAAATTTAAAATTTAAAATAATAAATAACTAAATATTACTCTCCATCTACTATTTTACTTATTAGTTATTATATATTAATTTTTCTCCATGAGAATTGCAAAATCAATATAAAAATAACATATAGATAATATAGATAGATGTGAAAATAATAATTAGATAAATTTATTATTCGGGTATGATATGAAAATGTAAATAAAACTTGCAGGCGAAACATGTATAAAAACTGTGATAGTATTATATATATATATATATATATATATATATATATTGAGCTTCATCAACTATCCCAATCGAAAGAAATTACTCCATTATGAAGAAAAAATAAAACTACTAAGAAAATTTATCCTACTAAAAGAAAAAGAAAGGAAGAGGAAGAAACAAGACTAATAAATCTTGCTGATGTTGTGTATTGTCTATTTTTCCAATGAAAGAACCTTTCTTATTTATAGAAAAAATTCTATGGAGGCTTTGGTGATAATTTTCAATACTATATCAATATATCATTAGATCTTGCAGAAATTTTTGCATGCGAAGTTATTACGCAATCTATGAGATTTTGGCATGAATATTATTATGATATCTTGAGGAGAAATTCAAAGGCGTTAACAATAATTTTATTATTTTATATGTCTTGTCCTTGTGTAGTCTATGATGAATTTGTAGCAGATGTACCTTCCTTACTTGGTTTATATCTTCTTTCTTTCTTTTCCGTAGTTTGTTCTTCAAGCAAGATTTGTTAGAAAATATGCAAAAATAGGATATATTTATTCATATTTATTTAAAATATTTGATATTTTATATATAAAAATATACTAATAAATATATCTCATCAAATATCCCCACACTTGAATATTTGCTCGTCCTCGAGCAAAAGACACAAAACAGAATAGTAACTAAAATTATGAAATTTTTTGACAAGCAAAATTCCCCTAAGATTTCATTATTAGTTCAAATAATTTTAACCACATTCATATTCACCTATTGAGAATCAAAATTACAGTATTTTCTTATTTCAAGTGTGTCTTACTAAATAAAGAGAGATGTCCATAAATTACACATTTTATCAATATAAATCAAAAGAAGGACATAGTTAGAAAATTCTCTCACTCTCAATAAAGAAGCACCTAAAACTATTTGAAATTACCATAAACATGTCTATAATGTAGTTCTCCACTAATATAGGAGTCTGTGAGTTGAGATCATGTAGAACTTTTATAGGGTTGCAATGTGGATTTAGGAATGGATATGATACATATGGATAAATGTGACTCAAATCCTTCATAAACACCACAATACTTTAATATTTAAACATCATTGTCCTCCCCTTTTTAAACAAATCAACCTCTATTTTTTTTAACTTTTCATCCCTTTTTTTCTCTCTTATTTACTTTTCAAGATATCATTGACAAAAATTCTCTTTGTAACCTTTTTTTTTAATAACATTTTAAGAATATCAATAAGTTAAACAACAATCATCATTGTCTCTTTTTAAATAACTACTCCCCACATTAGTTTTGCATTAAACTTTTTTATCGAGAAAAAAAGAGTTGAGCGAACAAATAGGTTGATAACAAAGATTAGCCTCTTGTTGAAATTTGACTTATCAACAAAATGAGAAATAATTCATTTAGGCTCAAAGGAGTGGGCTAAGAATAAATAAAAATTTAGGTAGGTTGATTTTGATCATGACTTTACAAGGATGGTCTACTTTCATTTTTCAACTAAAAATCTACCTAGTATTTCGCCTCAAATTACATTCACAGTAAATTATAATTTTTCGAATAAGCATGAGAACTGAGCAATATAACCTAACAACACAATACACTTGGGATTAGTAAATATAATAATTTCAATCATCAATAAATAAATATGAATTTGAATAGATATTCATACAACTCATGAATAATAGTGAATGAAATTTATTTTTCAAAATCACATTCTAAGAAAATTAAATTTTAGCCTACTGATTTATTTTAAATATTCTAAAAAGTGTCCAGCTTAAACTATTATGATCATGTCAAATAACTGAACAAAGAAATTCATGGAAGTGTATAGAGAAGTTATGCTCAAAATAAAAAGAAATTATTCATATATATTTATATATATATATATATATATATATATATATACATAAATATAAAATATAATGAAATATAATTATATATTGAGAATTTCTTCTTTTTTTGTGGGAGTTTATATCAGAATTTTATTTTCGATTCTTGAGATTCCTCTTGAATCTCACTTGGCCAATACTATCACAATACATTTTCTTTTTTCGCACCACCTGCTTTTTGTTAGACTTGTCTCGAGTAGGCAAATAATCATGTATAATGATTTTTAACTTCATTTTATATTTTTCGCAAGGATCATTCCATGAACTTTTCTAAAAATCTCCAATAACAATATTCACAAAATTGTAATAATGAAAATAAATTGAAGACTAATGGTCAAATGATATTGCATTTGTGCTTATGGCCTTTTGATTCCCATTTTCCTCCAAAAAAATTAAGTTTATGTGGATAAGAAAAACTATATATGCATCCATTACTTATTGAGTTGAATTCAACCAAACCTTTATTGTCATCCTGTTTCACTAGATTAGTCTTTTCATCATAAGAAGAAGATTCTTCTTTACAAGGATCTTTTATTCTATCGATTGCTTCATCCTCACAAGAACTAGTTTCATTTGAAAGTTCACCATTATTATAGGAGATTATCATACTTATTAGTTTATTTAATTGCATTGTTAGATCAGTAATGACTTGATGATTTTGCGCATACTTTTCATCTATATTTTTGTGAAAGTAAGCATAGTTTCCTTCAAATTCGCACTCTCCTCTTGCGATGGTTCACTTTCAATATTTTGATTCTCTTGTGAGTATAAATTTCATTCCAGATTGCAATCATATTCACTGGAATTAATATACCTGAAAGAACTAGAAACAACGTAAAATTGTTCATAAGAAGAATCAATGGAATATGAAATACTTTCTTGACATTCATGACCTAGGTGACTTCCTCCACAATATTCACAAGTAATTGAACTTTCACTAATTAATCAATTGATCCTTCGAGATATTTTATTCTTTCATAATCCGCATAAAAGAATGTCTTACTTATTTGACATTCAAAACTTTGGTGATCGTTACCACAATAGCCACAGGTGATAGTCTTTTGACAATATTTTCCTAGCAACTCAATAATACTTTCACTTGATTGGTTAAATTTTATATTATTTGAAGTGCATAAAGTGAACCCATTTTTTTTAATCCTGCTTTCTAGAACTAATAAAATATTACAAAACAGAATACTTCCAAACAACAAAACACATATAATATAATATAATATAATATAATATAATATAATATAATATAATATAATATAATATAATATAATATAATATAATATAATATAATATAATATAATATAATATAATATAATATAATATAATATAATATAATATAATATAATATAATATAATATAATATAATATAATATAATATAATATAATATAATATAATATAATATAATATAATATGATATGATATGATATGCTATGATATGCTATGCTATGATATGATATGATATGATATAATATGATATAATATGATATGATCTAATATAATATAATATGATATAATATAATATAATATAATATAATATGATATAATATAATATAATATAATATAATATGATATAATATAATATAGTATGATATAATATAATATGATATGATATAATATGATATGATATAATATAATATGATATGATATAATATAATATGATATGATATAATATAATATGATATGATATAATATAATATGATATGATATCATACAATACAATACAATACAATACAATACAATACAATACAATACAATACAATACAATACAATACAATACAATACAATACAATACAATACAATACAATACAATACAATACAATACAGTACAATACAGTACAGTACAATACAGTACAGTACAATACAGTACAGTACAATACAGTACAATACAGTACAATACAATACAGTACAGTACAGTACAGTACAATACAGTACAGTACAATACAATACAGTACAGTACAATACAGTACAGTACAATACAGTACAGTACAATACAGTACAGTACAATATAGTACAATACAGTACAGTACAATACAGTACAGTACAATATAGTACAATACAGTACAGTACAATACAGTACAATACAGTACCGTACAGTACAATACAATACAATACAATACAATACAATACTATACAATACAATACAATACAATACAATACAATACAATACAATACAATACAATACAATACAATACAATACAATACAGTACAATACAGTACAGTACAATACAGTACAGTACAATACAGTACAATACAGTACAATACAATACAGTACAGTACAATACAGTACAGTACAATAGAGTACATTATAATACAGTACAGTACAATACAATATAATACAATACAGTACAATACAATACAGTACAATACAATACAATATAGTACAATACAATACAGTACAATACAATACAATACAATACAGTATAATATAATATAATACAGTATAATATAATAAAATACAGTATAATATAATATAATACAGTATAATATAATATAATATAGTACAATATAATACAGTACAATATAATACAGTACAATATAATACAATACAATATAATACAATACAATATAATACAATACAATATAATATAACATAATATAATATAAACAACTTACTAGACATAGTCACAGAGACAAAGCTAACATAAGTTTATTAAACTCGACTGTGCCACCATTTCGGAACCAAGTCAAGAAACTATAGAAAAATTTCTTTATATTTTGATAGAGTCTGGATCTTTCATAGTTACCATGTAAACGAAGTTAGATCTTCAACATAAATATAAGAAGTCTTTTAATCGGACATAGTCACGGCTGGACGAGGGAAGGAGAGGTATTAAATGCACACAAATAAGGAAGTAATATGTACCTTAATAGCCGGAAGCAAGGCCTAAAGATATTAACAAACAATGGCTAGTGCCTTCTTATTTATCTTCGAGATATATTTTACAAGAGGGAATATCTAGAGAGAAGGGAAAGAGTTTTTAGAGATAGAAAATAAAAAGAAAAACTTGCTCCTCTTACAACTGAATGAGGTAGCTTTAAATAGAAAATAAAAGCATCATGCTCAGTAATATGCATAGTAAAGTTTTTAATAATTTAGTTGCTAGGTCCTGCCTAGTCTTTGCCTTATCATTTTCTAATAAATGTTGCAGTTTTTTCAATTACTTCTTCTATTTCGCCCATCACTTCTGGAGGTTGGGACTCTGTGATATCTTCATCACTTTTTATTGATGTATCTGAGTTTTGATCCACTGTTTGGAGTAATTTATTTCATACTTCTTCTAAGTATTGTTCTATCCTCTCTATTTTATTCCCATCATGAGCTGATATTCTCCTAGAAACATAATTGTTAGGGTAATTGTTAAGGGGAGAAGTATTGCTAAAAACATTCTGATTGTTCAAGAAGTTATTTCTGAAATTAGAAAAAGGGGGAAAGTTCCTAATATGGTAATTAAACTTGACATGATGAAGGCTTATGACAGGGTGTACTGGCTGTATCTTACTAAGGTATTAAGAAGGGTAGGATTTTCAGAATCAATCATTGATATGATTTACAGATTGGTGAGCAATAACTGGTACTTTATTTTGATAAATGGCCAACTAAAGGGATTTTTTAAGTCTCAAAGGGGATTAAAGCAGGGTGACCAATTTTCTCCAACTCTTTTTATTATAGCATCTGAACTTATGTCCAGAGAATTGAAATCCTTAATTTTAAAAAAGGATTTCAAGATATATAGATTACCAGGGGGAGTCCTAAGTTCAACGATTTTGCTTTTGTAGATGATATGACCATCTTATGCAAGGCTGAATTGGGTACTATGAAGATAGTGGCAAACACACTGCAAAGACATGAAAGGGTATCAGGGAAAAAAGTTAATAAAATAAAGTGCAATTTATTTGCATAAGAGAGTGTCTCAAGGTACTGTTCTCATAGCAGAGGTGGCACTAGGTATTCTCAGGAAGGAATTTCCCTTTATTTATCTAGGCTGACCTATATTTCACATGAGGAAGAATAAACTTTTCTATCGATCTTTGATGAATAAAGTCAGTTCTAAGCTACAAAGGTGGATTAAAATAGCTCTTCTAAGGGCCAATACATGAGTATATTAGATCTTTTACCAATCTTTGATGAATAAAATCAGTTAGAAATATTAGATCTTCTACCAATCTTTGATGAATAAAGTTAGTTAAATCTACCCCATATTTCCCTAACATAATCTAAGTCCCAAAATATAAGTATTCATATATGAAATTTTTGAAAAACTCATTATTTTTTAGTTTAGGGCCTGTCATTGTGTAGAAAATTGAATTAGCTTTCCAACGATATAAAATTCACTGAAATCCAAAAACTGAGTAAGAAGTTATGGTAATTTTAAGTTTCGATCGTAAAACACTATCATTTTACCCATCAGCGCATCATGAAAAGAGTCAAAATAGCAATTGTCAATTTCTAGTGAGGTATCGTGATTTTGGCGCATTGGACCATAGGCCAATTTGGCATTTGGCATTTTCCAGTGTTGCATTGCGATGCCACAACGTTGCGAAGAACTTCCAGGTCCCAATCAGTGAAGGACCATGATTTCCCCACATATCGCCACAGACCAGTTTCCCAGTTTTCAGTTTCTAGTGACACGGCGTGATAGCGCAGTGTCGCGCCAGGGGCCCAAATTGAAAATTTTTCACGAAAATCTAATATTTTATCCAGGGTTAAAAAAATCTTATCCCATTATTTTAATCCACCCAGATGGAATACTTAAGCCCTAAAAATATTTTAAAAGTTCATTATTTAATAATTTTCCCTAAAATTCAAGATCTTTCTCTCTAAATTACAAATCCTAGCTCTCAAGAAACCAAGAGAAATCTCAAGAATTCACCCAAGAACTTCGAGAAATTCATCCGTTAAGGTATGTTAGATGTTCATCCATGGATTCCTTTCACCCATGGAGCTCAAGTAACCTTTTTAATTATAAATTTATGACCTTTTAAGGTTATTTGATTTTAAATCAAGATTTCAACCATTAATCTCCATGAACTTTCATTTAATACCATGTTTCAATGAAGTTATTGTTATTATTTGATTCCTCATGTTTTAGATTTATTATTTATTGAATTAAATCATGAATTAGTGTTTTTCATGATAATTTCATGTCCATTATGCCGATACTTTAGTAATTCCATGATTATTTTAAACCATGAACTATAAGTGTTTGCTAAAATGCCTACAAGAGAAATTGATTTAATAAGAGTCTTTATGCTATGTCCTTCAATGTTTTAGTGCCATGCTACTACTATTGTTTTGAGTCCTGCGGGTATTGAATACCTAAAATAGTAGTTGTTTACTTAATTTTGTCTTAGTATATTCAAAGTAACTTCAGATTATATCATGAGCATTATCAAAAAAGTCAGTTATACTCAGAATAGTCTAGTATTTTAGTGTCATTCAGTTGGGAGTAGGATTTAGCATTGAGCGAGGGTAGGGATGACAGATTTCCCGTTAGATAGGCAGAGTCGTTATTAGCAGTCCCTATACTCCAGAACTATGTAGGCAGCATAGGATATAAGTAGTTACCCATCAAATTAGGCTTGAGTATCTCGCAGGAGTCACTCATCAATTAAGGCTTGACACCATTAGTCATTTGAACATGATATTAGTTTAGTGGTCCACACAGCCAACGTTATTACCCATGGCATGGTATTAATATCCTTCCAAATGGTGTTATAGGTTGGACCTCGATTATCCCAGATTGGAGAATGTCGGTTAGATGATACCTCCCACAATCTGAGATACAGTCTCAGTTACAGCTCTAGTTCAGTTCTTCAGTTTTAGTATTGCTTGACCAAAGCAATAGATTTTAGTTATTTTTAGTAATTTAGTTTGTAGATTTCATCCAGTTTATGTCATATGCTTGGTCATGCATCCTTAGTGTCTACAGATTTTTATGTATTTTCAGTAATTTATAGACTTTCATGCATGTTCAGTATCTACATATTTCACGCTCTCTATTTAGTATTCCATGCTTTACATGTATATTCAGTTAGATCATTACTCTTATTCATGAAACCTTGCATGTTATCCTACCTCATTTAGCATACCAGTACATTCAAATTACTGACCGCATGCCTTTCTTTGCTCTATGATATCTCATATCATAGGGGCTGACGCTCAGTTCCCGAATTGCACTTAGTCCCTTAGATTCTCAGCAATATAGTAGCAGTGGTGAGTCCTCATCACTTAAAGACAGACTATCTTATTTCATGTCCTTATTTCAGTAGTCAACAGAGTTATTGGCGGGCTTGTCCCCTCAACTCTCAGTCAGTCAGTTTTAGAGGCTATTTAAATATTACAGTCGGTTAGTTGTTCAGTTTATCAGTACTTTATCAGATTTAGAAAGTAATTTTCCTAGATTTACATTGAAATTTAAATTCAGATATTTAAAACCTTATGGTACTTCAGTTATTCTTTTGAAAATTTATGATTATATTATCTAGTGCTCACAGCAGGTACCAGCTCATGGCTTGGCTTATGGTCCCTCAGGACTGTAAGCATCGTGTAATGACTAGGTGGTAGTCTTGGGTCTTTATAAACTTTTTATCAGAGCCTAAGGTTTTAAAGTGTCCTAGAAAGTCTGAAAGTCGTGTCGAGTAAAGTCTTGTGCATGGGTATGTAGCGCGCCACACTTATGGATGAGAGGCTACAAGGCATTTTGGAAAAAATTTCCCTTCTTTCAGTATTCATGTCGTTCGAGTGAATATGATCTCAAGTTAAACTCTCTGTCTAATCCACTTCTTCCTTCCATTTACAGAACATGTCTCCCAAGAAGAACGAAAGAAGAACAGGAACTCAGTCGGCCCCTCAGCCCGTCTAGGTAGATCCTTTGGACGAGTATATCTCTCACATAGAATTCAGGGCTTTGTTCACTACTCTAGTAAACTCCATAGCAGAATAGAATGAATGGCCAGCTACTATTCCGGCAACCCAGTGGCCAATACTGCTACAACTAGAATTTGGGATTTCACCAGAATAAATCCTCCTTCTTTCACGGGATCCAAGTCTGAAGAGGATCTACAGAAATTCTTAGATATGGTTCAGAAGGTCACGGATGCTATGGGGGTGACGTCTATTCAGAGTGCCGAGTTGGTTGCGTATCAATTGTAGGATGTAGCCCATACTTGGTTTAAGCAGTGGAAAGTTGATAGAGGTGTTGATACAGGGCCTATAGAATGGGAATAGTTTACCATAACTTTCTTAGACAGATTCTTTCCATTAGAGTAGAGAGAGTCCAAAGTGTTAGAGTTCATTAATTTGAGGCAAGGAAGCATGAGTGTGAGGGAGTATTCTCTTAAGTTCACTTAGTTAGATAGATATGCTCCTCATGTGGTGGCTGATAGTAGGTCCAAGATGAGTAAGTTTGTGACTGGAATGTCTGATAGTATAGTCAAGGACTGTAGGAGCAAAATGCTTATTAGTGAGATGGATTTTTCTATGCTGATGGTCCATGCTCAACAGATAGAGTAGAAAAATATTAAGGAAAGGGAGAGAGGAAACAAGAGAGCTAGGACGGGTAGTTTTAATTTCAATCAGCCAAAGTCAGAAGGTGGTAACCGTCCTCAGTTTCATCAGAGGTATTCAGAGCCATTAGCTTCTTCAGCTAGTGCCTCAGTACCCAAATTCAGAAATGACAATAAGGATAGGGCACCAAGCTCTAAGTCCCAGTTTAGTGTTAGCAGTGCTCGTACCAATCCTTTATATCAGAAATGTGGTAAACACCATCAGGGTGAGTGTAGAGCAAGTAGTGATGTGTGCTTCGAGTGTGGTAAACCAGGCCATCGGATTTGGGAATGTTAGGTAGTTTCTCAAAAAGGTAGGGATGCGCTCCAACAAGGCCAGTCCCTTCAGTCGCCAGTTCCATCCGGCCGTCCAACTCAGCAGGGTGTCACTTCCAGTGCTATCAGTGGTCAGTTTTTGAATAGATTATATTCTCTTTAGTCCCGCCAAGATCAAGAAAATTCTCCTAATGTAGTTACTGGAACGTTGCAGGTGTTTGACTTACATGTTTATGCTTTACTACACCTTGGATCTTCTCTTTCTTTTGTAACTCCCCATATATCTGTCAATTTCAGAGTCAGTCCTGAAACTCTAGCAGAGCCTTTTTTAGTGTCTACCCCAGTAGGTGTTTCCATTGTAGCCATTTAGGTATATAGGAATTGTCCGGTCACAATATCTCAAAAAGTTACCTTAGTTGATCTCGTGGAGTTAGAGATGATGGATTTTGACGTCATTCTAGGCATGGATTGGATCCACTCATGCTATGCCTCAGTTGATTGTAGAAACATAATAGTTTATTTTTAGTTTCCAAATGAAATAGTCCTTGAATAGAGGGGTAGTACTACAGCTCTTACAAGTCAATTGATTTTGTACCTTAGAGCCAGAAAAATGATATCGAAGGGGTGTATTTACAATCTTATGCGAGTTAAAGACTCTAACTCAGAAAATCCTACTCTTGAGTCAGTCCCAGTAGTAAAAGAATTCTTAGATGTGTTTCCGGAAGATCTTCCCAGAGTTCCTCCTAAAAGGGAAATTGACTTTGGAATAGACCTTCTCCCAGATACTCAGCCTATATCTATTCTGCCATACAGAATGGCTCCAGCTGAACTCAAAGATTTGAAAGAATAGTTAAAGGATCTCCTAGATAAGGGATTCATCAGGCCCAACATCTCCCTATGGGGCACACCTATTCTATTAATACATAAGAAAGACGGTTCTCTCAGAATGTGCGTAGACTATCGTCAGTTGAACAAAGTCACTGTTAAGAATAAATATCCACTACCTAGAATCGATGATTGGTTCGACCAACTTCAGGGTGCCAGTTACTTTTCCAAGATAGACATCAGATTAGGCTATCATTAGCTTACAGTCAGAGAATGTGATATTCGAAAAATAGCTTTCGGAACTCGGTATGGTCAATTCAAATTTCTAGTCATGTCCTTTGGTCTCACGAATGCCCCAGCAACCTTCATGGACTTGATAAACTGAGTGTTCAATAAGTACTTGGACATGTTCATCATAGTCTTCATTAATGACATCTTTGTTTACTCCCGTAGCGAAAACAATCATGAAGACCACCTCAGAATAGTATTACAAACTCTTAGAACCCATCAGTTGTTCACTAAATTCAGTAAGAGTGAATAATAGCTAAGATCAGTAGCTTTCCTTGGCTATATTATTTTTGATGATGGAATTAGAGTTGATCACCAAAAGACCAAAGCAGTAACAAAGTAGCCTAGACCTATCTCTCCATCATATATAAGGAGTTTCTTGGGTTTAGCTGGATATTACCGTCGGTTTGTTAAAGGGTTTTTTTCTATTGCATCCCCCATGTACAGATTAACTCAGAAGAAAGTTAGGTTTCAGTGGTCAGATTCATGCGAGAAGAGTATTTAGGAGTTGAAGATAGACTCACCTTAGCCCTAATTCTTACTCTACCAGATGGTTCAGATGATTTTATCGTGTATTTTGATGCATCCAGAGTAGGTTTGGGTTGTGTCCTCATTCAGAGAGGTAAGGTCATAGACTATACCTTTAGACAGCTTAAGCCTCATGAGAAAAATTATCTGACTCATGATCTTGAGCTAGAAGCTGTAGTGTTTTCCTTATAGATTAGGAGGCATTACTTGTATGGGGTGCATGTAGATGTGTTCACAGATCACAAAAGCCTTCAGTATGTGTTCTCTCAGAAAGATTTGAATTTACGTCAGAGAAGATAGTTACAGTTATTGAAGGATTATAACATGAGCTCTCTGTATCATCTGGGAAAGGCTAATATAGTGGTTGATGCTCTCAGTAGAATGTGTATAGGTAGTGTAGCTTATGTTGAGGATGGTAAGATGAAATTAGCTCGGGAAGTTCATCATCTTTCCCAACTAGGTCTTCGTTTTCTCGATTTAGCAGAAGGTAGTATATGTGTACAGAGTAGCTCAGAGTCATCTCTAGTTTTTGAGGTGAAGGAAAAACAGGAAAGAGATTCTAGTCTAGTTAAGTTGAAAAAATCAGTCAAAGATCAGAAAGTGGAGGCTTTCCCCCAAGAGGGAGATGATATTTTGTATTGTCAGGGTAGATTGTGTATGCCTGGTGTAGATGAGTTGAGGTAACGAATTCTTACAGAAGTGCATGGTGCGCGATACTCTATTCATCCAGGGGATACTAAGATCTACCGTGATTTTTGGAAAATCTATTGGTGGAGTGGGGTGAAGAGAGATATTACAGAGTTTGTAGCAAAGTGCTCTACATACCAGCAAGTTAAGATTGAGCACCAGAAGCCTACTGGGTCCATGCAGGAGTTCAGTATTCCTATGTGGAAATAGGAGGAAGTGAACATGGGCTTTGTGACAGGTTTGCATCGTACCCGTCGTCAGCATGACTCTATTTGGGTTATCATAGATAGGATGACATAATTAGCTCATTTCTTTCCAGTCCATACCTCAAACTCAGCTGAGGACTATGCCAATCTCTATTTTAGAGAGTTGGTTAGGTTTCACGGTGTTTCCTTATCTATCATCTCTGAAAGAGGTACCCAGTTTACCTCTCATTTTTGCAAAGCATTCCAAAAATGTCTTGGTACCCAAGTCCACCTCAGTACAACTTTCCACCCTCAGATAGATATTCAAGCAGAAAAGACCACTCAGACTCTTAAGGATATGTTGAGAGAATGCGTTGTAGATTTTAAAGGTAGTTGGGATGACCATTTACCTTTGATTGAATTCTCATACAATAACAGCTATCATTCCAGTATTAGTATGGCTCTATTTAAGGCTCTCTATGGTAGGAGATGTAGATCTCCAATTAATTGGTTTGAAGTAGGTGAGGCTGCAGTAGTAGGGCCTGACTTGGTGTTTGATGCATTGGAAAAGGTTCAATTGATCAGAGAAAGACTTAAGGCTGCCCAGAGCCGACAGATATCGTATGCAGATGTGAGGAGAAAGGATCTTGAGTTTGAGGTCGGTGATCTTGTGTTCTTGAAAATTTCTCCCACAAAGGGAGTGAGAAGATTCAGCAAGAAAGGAAAACTTAGACCTCGATATGTTGGTCCCTTCAGAATCCTTAGTCATTTTGGAAAGGTAGCTTACGATCTAGAGTTACCTTCAGATTTAGCCTCAATACACCCAGTATTCCATGTCTCATTGTTAAAAAAGTGTATTGGTGATCCGTTTGTAGTTGTTCCCTTAGAAAGTGTAGATATTCAGAACAGTCTTTCCTTTGAGAAAGTTACAGTCAAAATTCTTGATCATCAAGTTTATAGAGTAAGGAAAAAAGAAGTTCCACTAGTCAAAGTTCTTTGGCAAAATCAGTCCGTTGAGGGAGCCACTTGGGAAGCAGAGGAAGATATGCGGACCAAGTACCCTCATCTATTCTCCGCAAATCCAAATTCAGTATATGGTAACAAATATTCTTAAGATTTTTCTCTCTCATGCTCAATTTCAGTTGCACATTATTTTCGTGTCAGTCATGCAATCATGAAACAGTTAGTCATGTATATTCATTGTGTAAGCTCAGTCCAACAGTTTTCCGCAGCTTAACTAGTTTCATTCGGGGATGAATGATCCCAAGGGGGACATATTGTAAAAACCCATATTTCCCTAGCATAATCTAAGTCCTGTTGCATAGAAAATTGAATTAGCTTTCCAACGATATAAAATTCACCAAAATTCAATAATCGGGTAAGAAGTTATGTCGATTTAAGTTTCAGTCGCAAAACACCATCACTTTACCCATCAGCGCATTGCGAAGAGAATCAAAATAACAATTTTCAATTCCCAGTGAGGTATCACGATTTTGATGCGTCGTGCCATAGGCTAATTTGGCATTTATCATTTTCCAGTGTTGTAACGCGATTCCACCGCGTCACGGAGAACTTCCAGGTCCCAATCAGTGAAGGACTACAATTTCCCCGCATCGCGCCACAGACCAGTTTCCCAGTTGTTAGTTTACAGTGATACGACGTGATAGCGCCGCATCATGCCAGGGGCCCAAATCAAAAAAATTTCACGAAAATATAATATTTCGTCCAGGGTTAAAACAGTCTTATCCCATTGTTTTAATCTGACCAGATGGAATAGTTAAGCCCTAAAAACATTTTAAAAGTTCATTCTTTATTAATTCCCCCCAAAATTCAAGAACTTTCTCTCTAAATTACAAACCCTAGCTCTCAAGAAACCAAGAGCAATCTCATGAATTCACCCAAGAACTTCAAGAAATTCATCTGTTAAGGTATGTTAGATGTTCATCCATGGATTTCTTTCATCCATGGAGCTCAAGTAACCTTTTTAATTATAAAGTTATGATCTTTTTAAGTTATTTGATTTTAAATCATGATTTCATCCATTAATCTCCATGAACTTTGATTTAATACCATGTTTTAATGAAGTTATTGTTGTTATTCGATTTCTCATGTTTTGTGTTATCATTTATTGAATTAAATCATGACTTAGTGTTTTCCATGATAATTTCATGTCCATTATGCCGATCCTTTAGTAATTCTATGATTATTTTAAACCATGAACTATAAGTGTTTGATAAAATGCTTACAAGACCAATTGATTTAATAAGAGTCTTCATGCTATGTCCTTCAATGTTTTAGTGTCATGCTACTACTATTGTTTTGAGTCCTGGGGGTATTGAATACCCGAAATCGCAGTTGTTTACTTAATGTTGTCTCAGTATCTTTAGAGTAACTTCAGATTATATCATAAGCATTATCAGAAAAGTCAGTTAAACTTAGAATAGTCTAGTATTTTAGTGTCATTCAGTTGGGAGTAGGATTTAGCACCGAGAGAGGGTAGGGATGGAGGCTTCCCCGTCAGATAGGCAGTGTCGTTAGTAATAGTCCATATACTCCAGAACTACGTTGCCAGCGTAGGATATGAGTAGTCACCCATCAGATTAGGCTTGACTATCTCTCAGGGATCACCCGTCACTTCAGGCTTGACACCCTTAGTCCTTTGGACATGATAACAGTTTAGTAGATCCACACAACCAGCGTTAGTACCCGTGCCACGGTATTAACACCCTTCCAACTGGGGTTATAGGTTGGACCCCGATTAGCTCAGATTGGGGAATGTCAGTTAGATGATACCTCCCATAGTCTCAGATAGAGTCTCAGTCACAGTTCCAGTTCAATTCTTTAGTCTTTGTATTGCTTGACCAAAGCATACAGATTTCAGTTATTTTCAGTATTTCAGTTTGCATATTTCATCCAGTTCATGTCATATTCTTGGTCATGCATCCTCAGTGTCTACAGATTTTTATGTATTTTTAGTATTTTATAGAGTTTTATACATGTTCAGTATCTACAGATTTCATGCTCTCTATTCAGTAATCCATGCTTTACATGTATATTCAGTTAGATCATTACTCATATTCATGAAACCTTATATGTTAGCCTACCTCATTTAGCATACCAGCACATTCAAAGTACTGATCGCATACCTTCCTTTGCGCTATGATGTCTCATATGATAGGTGCTGACGCTCAGTTCTCAGATCACACTTAGTCCCTTAGATTCTCAGTAGTACAGTAGCAGTGGTAAGTTCTCATCACCCAAGGACAGACTATCTTATTTCATGTCTTTATTTCAGTAGTTAACAGAGTTAGTTGGGGGCTTGTCCCATCAACTCTTAGTCAGTCAATCTTAGAGGCTATTCAGACATTACAGTCAGTTAGTTGTTCAGTTTATCAGTACTTTATCAGATTCAGACAGTCATTTTCCTAGATTTATATTTCAGTTTAAATTCAGATATTTAAAACCTTAAGGCACTTCAGTTGTTCTTCCACAGATTTATGATTATATTATTCAGTACTCATAGTAGGTACTAGCTCATGGGTTAGCTTGTGGTCCCTCAGGACTGTAAGCACCGTGTAATGAATAGGGTGTAGTCTCGTGTCGTTACAAATACAGTCACAAAAGTTGTACAAAGCTATGTAGCCTATACTATTATAACCAGTAAAAGGGACTCACAATGTAAAGGGAGGGTTTTATCAGATCTTTAAATGATACACCTGAAGAGATACACATAGAACAACCACATGCGGGTTCAAGTATCTTGTTATCTCCCTCCCATCAATGGCTACAGAAAGCAACACACTACTTAGATCTTGAAATAGAGAACAAGGATCAAAAGAAAATGACCAGAATGAGGTTTACTTGTATGTTCATGTACTTTCAGGGATCCAGACCCATCAATCAAGCACCAAAAACATTGGATAATCCGAAGAACTGGAGAACACAGCTGGGAAAGCAGAAATTGATTACTAACAAGTTAAAAATGGAGAATGGACTGATGGAAAAGGGAACAGAATACATACTTCTGATAGATGATATATGAGCTAGTCTACAACATGGTCATGGCAAAAAATTAATGATCCACAACATCTTCAAAAGGAATATTAAGTTCATCAGTGGAGTTGACAACATTTTTCAGGTGGTGCTCAAGCGACAGATGAAATTTAGGAAACACAAACCCTACTTTTAAGGGTATATGTAATAAACAAAATAGGTCGGGTAAGTGATTTGGACAGATTCAGAATGGGCCTGTCTTGTTGATGTCTAAGTTTTAGTTTGGTCATGTAATTTTAATGTGTAGGCCCAATTTGTAAAGACTTTTTATTGTTTTCTCTATTAATCAATAAAATGCCAAAATTAAACAAAAAAAAAACACAATGCCTAGTATATGAGTGAGCCACCCTCAAACTGCATCCAAGGGTACAATTGGTACCCTTGAGTCGTACCAAGTCCAGGAAGTCTAAAACTCTTGAAATTTTGTAAGGGTCCAAAACTTAGGGTGTTTCATACTCCCCTACTAGGATCATTCGTCCTCAAATGATGGGTAATGGAAAGAACAAGCATGATATAACATATTTGCACACATTAGACCTTCCCTCAACAAAAATAGAAGACAAGAAAGTAAACCAAGAAGAAAAGATCATCAAATAACCTAAGAACAATCTAAACCTCCACACCCCATTACCGACCTTTAACTAAGTTAGAAAACAAAGATGCAAGAGAAACCATTCCTAACCGTTAACCAAGTTAGAAAACAAAAATGTGTCGAAGAAAACACACCTTATGCACGAATTTCTTGAACGAAAACCAACATGGACACTTGGAATCCATGTCATCTTCTACATCCCCGAATGGCTCCCTCAGACTTTTAATTCCACCATGGAACCTTCGTCGAAGCCACACCTTTTGTTCACAACCAGCGAACTTACCAATCCAAGATCCCCATCGGGACCTCCTTAAAGAACAAGGAATCTAAGATATCAATACCACCCAAAGGAATAAACCAACCAAGTACCATTCACACCTTACCCCAACACAAACACATAGTATACCGGATGAATGGAACTTATGCTAGAGAGCAAATCCAATTCATCTTAGAATTTATCGACACACATCACTACAAGAGCTTAAGTCTAGATATATACCACCTCCATGTTCAAACCTATCCAAAGATAAAAAGAGTTAACTTAGTCCACCGAGCTCTACTCCTTACATCTATCCTGAGACTCCACTCCGCTCTATCACCATTATAATATGAAAACCATAAGTAAGATCCAGGGAGAAACCATAATCAATAATTATAACAAAAATACCCATACATATTTGAAAACCAAACCATACAATAATTATGCCATGAAAACATTGTACAAAACTATGTTTTTTCAAGCCTCTTAAGTACCCACACCACTATTGGTACATCTACCAATCACAACATCCAAGCCTACCGCCAAAATACTCACGACATAATCTATTCTTCCAAATATCTAGAACCCTTTATAATTTTTACAAGGGTTCTCACCATCCACCCTCGACCTAACCATTCCTCATGACAACAACCTTACCTCACCTTTTAAAACCTTAACTCTAGTAGTTAACCCTAGAATCACCCCCACTTAGGGACTTTTACATTCCTCATTTCAAAACATCAGCATGCTCCCCTAAGACACTACCATCCTAGTATAAGAAGAATCATTTATGGAACCAAGTTATAAAAATTATCCATTCCACTCAAGGCAAGACCCCTAAAACAAGAAAAGGCACTATCGGTGCTAAGTACTTCATAAAAACTACCTAGGTCATAAATGAAAAATCATCCCAACCAAACCATACCATAAAAGGAGTCCTTAGAACTGGATACCAAAAGAAATACAAAACATATACCATCTCATATCCAGGGAACAAGGCGAATACAAAATGTGAACCTTAGGCATAAGTGCTAATAGAATACATGCAATACTAGTAGAGCACTCTCTTAATCGAGATAGAAGAGAATCACTAGAATATGCAACCCGACCTTCCCTTAAAGTCCACTGCTAAAAGAGAATTTTTAGGTTAACCCTCAACCTTCATCCTATGACACCTTTAAGCACAACACTCTGCTCTAAATGTATCACCAAGGATGTACACTAACGATGGTTGGTTTTCCTATAACCAAAACCTTATCTACCCAAAGCCACCTAGAGTCTAGCATAGTCATACAGACCTCATGCTCTAACCCATTCAATGATTTGACCCCCAATCCATCCATTGAACCTGAACCCTTGGCCTATAAGTCACAACTTTTCTACTATTGTATATCTCCAAGCAATAAACCTAAACCCTTCCACACACCTCATCCAACCTATCAATTTACCTCCATAATTTTTGCATTGCTATCCCCGAGCTAACGTACTCCCTTTACCAAGATCAAATAACTAGGTTCAAGCCTAGTATCTGTTGACTGCCATGTACTACTAATAAAGTACCCTATATAGGATATACACATACATGGTCCACCCCACCAGGAGGACTCCTTAAAATTCCTTATTCATCCACCGACTACCTACGCATTTCCAGGGAATCATTTCCTTTATGCATACAAGAACGAAAACACCCCATGGAGAAATACTATAACAAATGGAACCTTTATCTAAGAGATCCCTTAATTGCTCTTTTAACCCAATTGGAACCATTCTATAAGAGAAGAATAGAAATTAAAAAAATGTCTAATATAAAACCAATCCTAAACCGACCTCCCCATTAGAAAGATGCCACAAGGGTCGTCAAATAGACCTTACAAAATTCATGAACCACCGAATCCAAATTCAAAAAAGGACCTTCTGTGTTAGAATTTGCAACTCGGACCAAACGATAATAGAGACATCCCTTTGGAGATGAATCTTTGATCTCTAAGATATGATATAACTTTTTCCCTTAATATCCAGGGAATAAAACCACCCTCTTATTCCATAACCAACATACGAGCGTAAGGATAACCATTTATTGGATCCAATAATCTAAGGACGCATAGCACAAGTGCAACCAATCCATCCCCTAAATGACATCGAAATCCACTATATCCAAGTCAAACAAATCCATCAAGACCCCTTTATTATTGATAGATACCACACAATTCCATAAACTTCTTTGGCAATCACAAAGTCACCTACTGGGTAGAGACAAAAGAGAAAAGATCTCAAAATATCATTAGGACCAAAACCAAAATACACAACCACAAA
The DNA here is from genome assembly GCA_030864215.1 of Capsicum pubescens. Taxonomy (NCBI): domain Eukaryota; kingdom Viridiplantae; phylum Streptophyta; class Magnoliopsida; order Solanales; family Solanaceae; genus Capsicum; species Capsicum pubescens. Next base: position 187,812,285 of record CM061546.1, read on the forward strand.
TAGGGTCACAAAAGAGAGGGGACCCCAAACTAAGTAAACTATTCACACCACAAAGAAAAAAGTTTTCAACATACCTGTGTCGGAATCAGAAAATACCTCAGACTCCCGAGGGATAGTGAAATCATTGAGGTGATATCGATTAACACCAAAACTAGAAGTAACACCCCTGGGTGAAAGAGCTAGAGAAATAGCAGTCGATGTCCTATTTGACCAAGAGAAAATCCTTATGGGGAATTCCCATTACATAAGACCCAACTGCCCCCAATCTACAACACCGATTCCTCCTTACCTCGCAACAACCGTTGTGTGATCGACCATAAAATCTATAAAGAGAATAGGATAATGTGAATTAGGCCCTACTGGACTGAGATTGGGAACCTTGTGCCCTAGAAGAATTACCAATCTAAAAACATTTGTCTTCCAATAGATTTGGGTAGGGAGCTCAAACCATAGAATAGGATTTAAGACCCACCCACGTCTTTCTTATGGACTACGTACTACCATACTATTGGCCTCCCCTTCCATTTAGAAAACCAAGACCATTTACCTTGACTATTTCTCGACCTTGCCTTATTCCTTCCTGTACCAATAGGACCGAACTGGTGTGATAAAATTTTCACCATCTGGGTTAATAGATAAATAGAATATCGAAACTCGCCTCTCCTTGAGGTAATCAAGAATGAGTTCCACCTTTCAAAATAGGATTAGTGGAGACCGATGGGACTCCATAGGGAAAACCAAAGATTGTGACCCTTGACTGAGTCTAAGCCCCATTAGTTAGGCTAGATCTATCCATGTTGTCCTCAAGTGGTATAGGTGAGTTTCCACAAACTTTAGATCATTGAGAGGACATAATCCAAAAGGTGAACCAAAAAAGATTCATGGAAAAGTTTATGACCTTAGACTCCATAGCCCAAAAGCAGAAAAATAAAAGTGAAACATTCCTAGATGCCTCGTAGCTTCCTAATTAAGGGTGTGGTACACAACATACTCACAAGAAAGACTCTACTCAACATGTCTTTGTGTACACTCCATGATACTGAAACCTAATGCTTTGATACAAACTTGACACGACCCAAACTAGGGCCTTGTAATAATGGGCGATCTCAAGCCCAACCAAAATCAAAGACCACCACTGATACCTAACCCAACCAAATAATATATACCCTAAGTTGGGTGAATTCTAACCATATAACAAGATAACAAGTTTATCCATGAAGTGACATTAGGATAAGCCTATATTCGAGGCCAACCCGACCAAGTCAACCCACCCAATAACCAACCAATCCAAAACCATAAACCAAAACTAAGATAATAATTTAATGTATGTTTAGATATATGACACAATCTATCCAGACCATACCCTAGTCCACAGCTGTCCACACAAAGCCTCAAAATTAAATCGAAGAGTACCTAGTCGGGATATGCCCCCGACATAGCCATAAACCAAGTCTATGAAAGATAAAAGTACATAAACTAATCCATTACATAAAATAAATGCTTTTTGAAATATGGAAGCTCACAACTTCAATCCAATAACTGATCCCAAATTTGATCACTAAGCAAAAGGAGTAGAATAACTAATTCCTGCATAACATTGGTATACAGCCGCCCGAAGATGGGTTAACAAGCGAACACTAGCATGCACATAGGATAAGGATAAAATAATTCTTTCAATAAAACTAAGTAAACCAACCATATGTATACAACCTAAGCACATATATATAACCATACCGGGAAAGAAAATTGAGTTTAATATGCATTTGAAACCATTAACATGGGTATATGTAGGTAACCGTCCTTAACCACCTACGAGCTATATGGGTCCAACGTAACCCCCTGAATAGGCCCTGATGCGTGTAGCCGCATGAACTGGAGATACCATAATGGTAAGAGATTCCCAAGTATCCTTCACCCTTCATGATACATATGTATAGTGTACTTAGAGGATTCCTGTGTACCTCATATTATCATATATGGTAACCATGGACAACCCCTCATGTCGGAAAATATAAGTTTCTAGTGTTTGTTCATTGAACTCCCACCTTCATGGTTAGCTATCACACCCATCCATTATTGCTCAATAAAAACCATTTCCAACTAACCAATCCATTATTTCATTTATTATTATCCAAGGGTATTAATAGTGGTATCATCATACCAACTATAACTTATAAGTATTGTAGTTATCCAAACCTTTTAGAGATCAAGGGATACCTATATTCTGATAAATCAAGTTAACTTGGGGGAGTCCTATATACCACAAGTGAGCAATTATTAGATTAGATTGGGGGAATCCCATTTACCCCACAAGTTGTTCAATTACCATGTTTACTTGGGGGATTCCTTTGTACCCCACAAGGATGTTTAATAAACCCAACTATTACCACCAAAACCATTCTAAACAATTCACACCTTTTAAACAATTTTTGACCATTCCAAACATTTAAAGAATTTTGACCATTCAAACCATGAAAAACCATCCAAATCTATTTAGGCTTCCATTACTAAACCATACCATGCAATAGTTCTAAAGAAAGTTTAATAATAGAGTGAAAACATTCTTTTAGGTATTTTATTTAACATGTTGAGGGCATACCTTTACCAATATCAAAACCAAAGTATAATCCAACATAATTTAGGTTACTCCTGACCCATTTGTTAAACCATAACCAAAAATCACCCACATATGCAAACCATCACCAAAAATATGTAAAAACATAGTTTAAACTAAGACCCAACAATATGCATCAAGACCCTTAACATTGGTTTCCAAAACCACCATTTCTGACTCATAAATCAATGTTTAAAAAACATTAAATTATGCCTTTAGTTGGAACTAACAATGAGGTAAGAAGTACATGCCTTATACAAGAGGATTCTAGAGAGTAACTTGACTCTTAAGCCTTTTGAAGAACACTTGTAGAAACCCTAGCCTCCAATCTTCAAGAGAGTTTGAGAGAGTATTTGGAGAATTTTTATTCTTTAAAAAGTGTTATGAAAGAATTACAAGGGTTATATAACATGGGTACATAAGCTTTTTGGGGTAAGAAATATCTAAACTACCCTCACATAAAAGTTGAAACCTAACCCCCTAACCCATACCCTAGGGTATGAGTATTAGCCTAAATTGTACCCTAGACCTTACCAATACCCTCCACACTGGTCCTAATATGACTACACAAGTCTAACTACACAAGCCTAACTCGTAACATAGGGTACGAGTGGAACCCCAAATCGTACCTATAACCCGTACCTTGAACAGTATCACAAGAGCACACCTAAGTCATGATATGACTTGGCATCATACCCCTTGTATCCACCACTATGACTCGCATGATGTTGAGTCATCTATTAGGCAGAACCCAAACCAAACACACTGCCTAGTATAAAAGTGACACACCCTCAAACTATATCCAAGTGTATGATTGGTACCCTTGATTCTTACCAAGTCCAGAAAGTCAAAAAATCTTGAAATTTTAAAAGTGTCCAAAGCTTAGGGTGTTTCAAGTAGCATCGGTAAAAATCAAGTAGGTCCGAGGATCCCACACCCAGTCTTTATCATGCTCCTTAGCTTAGGTTTTGGATACTCAGACTTTCCATCAACCTGTGACTCAACAAACATAAAAACTATGTGAAGTAAAAACTAAAATACTAAAATAAAACCTAGCTTAACTTAGGTTGCCTCCCAAATAACACCTGATTTAGTATCGCAACACGACCGAGTATCATAACTCAATCGACTTATTTCATTTGCTTCCTCCTACATGGAGGTCATTTTCTCACTCTCTTTTGACCTCTTAAGTGTGAACCCTTAAGGTCAACAGGTTTTTAAATAATCGCCTTTTCAAGATCATTAATCATCATCATATCAGGCTTAGGTAGTGTCTCGGGCAATTCAATGAGATTGTCTGAAGAGGTATTTGGTGGTGCACTTTCTACTACCCCACACTTATCCACTTTTATCACTATAATCATACATAATTCTTTGTGTTGAGAAGGTGGATTAAGTGTCTTATATATTCTAAAAACCACCGCTTTGTCATCTAATAGTGTCTTATATATTCTAAAAACCATCGCTTTGTTATCTAATCTCATTGTGAGAGTACTTTCTCTCACCTCTATCAATGCTCCTTATGTGGCTAAGAATAGATGTCCCAAATGATCGGCACCCTATTATCTGCATCAAAATCCATAATAACAAAATCAACTAGAATTACAAACTTACCAACCCTTTTGAGGACATCCTCAATTATTTCTTTGGGCTTAAGTATGGTCTTGTTCTCCAATTGAATCATTATTTGGGCTGGTCTCGGCTCGCTCAACCTAAGAGTTTTAAACATAGATAGAGGCATTAGATTTAATATTTCTCCCAAATCACTTAAGTCATATACCACTTCACCATCACCAATTTGAATGGGGAGGGTGAAACTACTTGGGTTCTTACATTTTTTGGGTATCTCTTTAGTTACCACGAAGCTACACTCCTCCGTCAGTTCTACGATCTCAATATCCTGCAATTTAACTTTGTTAATCACCACATCTTTTAAGTACTTAGCATACTTGGACATTCCCTGCAAAATATCTAGAAGAGGAAGGTTGATGTGAAGTTCTCTGAATGTGTCAAAGAACTTCTTGAAGCATGCATCCTCCTTTGCTTTTTGGAATCATTGTGGGAATGGTGGTGGTGGTCTTTCCTTCTCAACAACTTTTTATTTTGTGTACTAAGACTTCCCTATATTTTTTGCAACTTTGTCTGCAACCATCTGAGGAACCAACTCTGCATCTACCTCCTTATTTGTCTTTAGGGGCCTATCATTCAGCTCTTTACCACACCAAAAAATAATTTTCATTACTTATTTAAGAGTTTTATTATCACTTGGAAAACCACCCCGATGCCTTATATTTTGTGCTTGTGCTAGTTGTCTCACTTACTGCTCTAACTGTTTATGTGTAATTTGATGATTTTTAATTTTAGCAGCCATCTGTTCTTGGTTGGCCAAATTCCTTTATGTTACTGGCCTGATTATTATATTGATGCTGCTGGAACTGATGCCTTTAGTTATTGGCCCAAGGATACATTGATTAAGGCTGCCACTTTTGATTATAAGCATTACCATATTTTGGAATCTATGCATTGCCCACAAAGTTGACAGATTTTGGATTGGCACTATGCATATATGTAGAGTAGCCACTGTTGCCACAAATCTCACACCATGATGGGGTCTATTGCATTAACTTATGCTGGAGTCTTTTGCACACCTAACTTGCTAAAGTGTGTTATCATCTAATTTTGGAGAGCAGACAGTTGGGCAGCTAAGGTTGTTATGCTAGCAACTTTGATCATACCCACAACCTTTCTCATCGATCAACTTGAGGTATCACCATGACAATCCAAATTTCCTTGGGCAATCCGGTTAAACAAGGTGTATAACTCATCATATGTCTTTTCCAAAGCTGAACCACCTACAACTGAATCTAGCAAAAATTTTGTGTTATGGTCAAGTGCCTCAACAAAAGTGTGAGCTAGCACCTCATTGGACTGTTAGTGATGTGGACAATCTTGAAGAAGAGACTTAAATATCTCCCAATCTTGGTATAGGTTCTCATATAGCCTCTATTTGAAGCTCACAGTCTCACTATGTAGTCTCGCAGTCTTGACAGATGGGAAGAATCAAATGAGGAACTTTCGGGCTAAGTCATCCCAAGTTGTGCTTGAACCTACTAGCTCAGCATTAAACCACCTTTTTGCCTCCACCAAAAGTGAAAAATGGAAAATTTGTAAGCCTCACATAATCAGTAGACAAACCCATAGGGATTAATGTGTCACTGATCTCCAGAAAGGTTTGCAGGTGGACTTGTTGATCTTCATATATTAACCCAGTGAATTGTACACTGCTATGAAAAAGCTGCACCATGCTCTGCTTTATTTCAAATCTACCTCTAGGAGCCGGTCTACGAATAGTGGAGATTACATTAGCTATGAGTAGGATTTCCACTTCGCATACTATCCTACAACTGGTGGATCCTCATCCATAGAAGAAAGACTATTTGTTCCTCATAAATCTATGGGATTTTATAGATAAAAATGGCTTCTCTCCTCTGCTAATGAAAGTGTTGCTCGAGCTTGCGATATGGTTCAACTAATTCTTGATCCCTTTCCAGCTTACTAGCTTGTTAACCTGGTGCCTAAAAATTTAGAAATCAAAGACAAGTGAAAATCTCCAGAGAAATGAAAAAGCAAAACTAAGACTACAATGGTTGCCAAATTACAAGTCCCCTGCAACAATTCCAAAAACTTATTATGCCCAAACGCACATGCAAGTGTACATGGTCTCACAAAGTAATACAGTGGCCTTATACAAAGCCAAATATCGATCCCTCAGAGACTTGTGTCAACAACTATCCAAACTTAGTTCAACTATTAAGATTAATTCAGAGCAAATGTAACCACAAGAGTTTGAAAGTTATAACGCAATGTAAACTAAACAATACGGTAATTTAAAGGTTTGAACAATCAATGAGGACAAGCCCAGGGTTAAGGCTCTGCAAACAATCATACTATGTTAGGGAACTTCATTGGTTGGGTTAATTATCTTGGTTGTTGTTTCACGGGATCAAAGGTACGACTATGGCCTTCCAAACCTCTATGCAATTACTTAACTTATCCCCCACAACTATATCATTGAGAGAGGATGCGAGAACTAAGTTAAATGATTTCCGTATTCATACCATACTTGAAACAAATAGGAACTTAAGTATATTCCTATCCTAAGTTCAAATTATAACATCAATTAATGAAGATTACAATTCTATTCTATTCATCCCACGTTCTACTTTACCATTCATCCTTTCGGGTTCACAATATAGTTATAGCATGTATTATAAAGGTAATGAATCCTTAAAATAGTAATAGAATGAATGAAAAACAACAAAATATGATAATTAAGAAAAACCAAATAAATTCCATACAATAGTGCTCATGTTCTTGGCCTTAACCCGAAAAAAGGTGTTTAGCCAATTATAGACATACCAAGAATCATAATAGAATAATACATGTTAAAATTCATAAACAAACTAAAGGAAAGATATAAAAACCCTAATTAAAGTGTTCTTTATCCTCCCTTCAAGTCCTAAGGTCACCAAATATGTCACCACAAGTGTTTAAGTGTCCTATTTATAATAGGAGCACAATTGCCGATTTCAACTTAAAGGCGTGCCACACCAATATCGCGCCATGTAGGCATGGTGGAACACCAAAAATGCTGTGGATTACTGAAAATTTTCATCAATAAATTTTCCAAAGGTGTTACATGGCCATATCGCAGCACCTAGGCAGTGTGGTACGCCAAGCACATCAAAACGTTTAATTTTGGCTAAGCTTTGTCCTATGCTTTTATCCTTTAAGTCCATGAATTTTGGTGTTATTTAAACTTGATTTAAATCCTTTTTAGCATCCCTTTATTATCATGATCAACTTACCAAGCTTCCTACAACATCAAACACCACACACTAGATAGAAAAACACCTACAATTTAAGAAAATGAACTAGTAAAGGTTATAGCTCAAGATAGAAGTACTAACTTTTGTCCCTTGATTATAACCTTAGTGTTTTGAATCTACTTACAATATGAACACTATTTGAACATTACATTTTCACAACATAACACTTAGATTCTTATTTATGCCACGAACCACTCATTAAGCACACAAAAAGTCCTCAACACAAGGCTAAATAAGCTCGAATAACAACATTGAGGTGCATAAATCCACCTCAGATAACTGGTAGGGTTTCTACAACAAATTACTCTTCAATAGTCATAACCAACTCATATTTATCAATGATTTCAATGACCAAAACAATACTCATGTCTCTTGGTTGTTTTGTTTACTAACATACATTGAATTTTACTTCCTCATCATTGAGCCTAAACTTGAGTTCACTGTCTTCTATATCTACCAAGACTCTTTAAGTGGATATAAAGGGTCTACCTAATATTATTGGTACTTCAAAGTCTAATTCACAATTAAGAATCACAAAGTTTGCCAGAAATATAAAGTTAGCCATTTGCACCATTAAATCATATATAATCCCAACTGGTCATTTGACCAAATGGTCAGCCATTAATAGTTGCACAGATGTCAGTTTGGGATCTCCTAAGCCAAACCACTAATATATAGCTAGTGGAATCAATTTTATGCTAGCTCTAAGATCATAAAATGTCTTAGAAAAACTGAATGCACCAATTGTGCATGAAATAGTGAATGGCCCTGGGTCCAACTTCTTTTAGACCAACGAGCACGAAGCCATCACACTACAGTAATGAATACTGTCCACTAGTTCATCACTCATTATCATCTTCTTTGTAACTAAGTACTTTATGAACTTCACATATCTTGATATTTGTTCAAGAGCTTCCACCAATGAGATATTCTTCGGCAACTGCTTAAGTATGGACAGAAACTTATTGAACATACCATTTTTCATTTTATTATTCAATATGTGGGGGAATGGTGGGTTATATATAAGCTTTTTGGTTAGAGGTTTTGTCTCCTCTTTACCCTTCTCCTTATTTGTGGCATCATCATTCTTCAAATTGATAGGTTTTTCAGCATCTATCTTTTCATTGTCGGCACCTTTCAATTTTATAGCTTTGGTTGGAATCTGATCAACCCTAACAGCATCATACAGTAGTCCATAATCATCATATAAGTCTTCTACCTTTGTTTGAACCATAGGTTGTGGTCCTAGTAAGACTTTACCACTTCTTGTGGAGATGTCTAAACAACTTCCATCATTTCTTGGGTTCTGCACCATGTCACTAGGCAAAGTCCCACTCTTTCACTGGTTAAAGACTGCAGATAATTGACTCAATTGGTGATCAATCTACTTGATAGAAGTGTAATGATAATCAAATAGTTCACTCATAGTATATAAGTCACATTTAATTTCCTTGACACCTACATCAGTAGATTCCACCCTTTTCAGCAATTTAGCCATCATAGCTTTCATAAAAAGTTTCCCTAAATCATTTACAGAATTAATACGACTACCTTGTGGTACATACAAACTACTTCTATCTCCATTGTTCTTCTAATTCTCTTGCTCATGATCTGTATAACCAGATTTGTCATTGTAGTTATCTCTTTGATAGTTCTGATATTGGTTTCCTTAGACATTGGCCCAAAAACCCCTTGGTTATTCAAATAGTTTGCTTCTTCCTCAGAATCAAATTCGGTTGCTCTACTACATGAACCAATTGGTTTCACCTTATCAACACTACTAGATAACAAGTGTTTTTTTATCATATTCATGTAAGTACTCATATGTTCCATAACTTGGCTATGCTCTTCTTCTCTTCGGAGAATGTCACAATTACATTCGTGAAAGTGTGTGCCATGAAAGAACCTCGTGTTGTATTATCAATTATTGGCTTCATGTTTGAGTTTAGTGCCCTAAAAAATATTTTCATCAAGTTCTCATTAATAATCTTATGAACGGGACATTGATTTAACTTTTTTTATTCTAAGAATTATTTCATGTAATGCCTCATTTGACAACTACCTGAATTTAGTTATCTCATCCCACGACTATAACATCCTAGAAGGTAGAAATAACCTTTCTAGGTTATTCTCCCTTCAATTCCTCCATTTTATTATAAAATTGGGTGCTAGTTCAGTTAACTACAAATTCACCTCCCCAAAAAAATAAAATTAAAAAAACCTCAACTGAATTACATTCTGACAAACTCCCAGGTAATCAAAAGATTTGCATATGTTAATAAAGTTTACGAAGCACATGTTTGGATCATCACTAGGTAGCCCACCAAATAGGCCATTAATATTAAGCAATTGAGTCATCCTGTTGGTGATATTAAACTATATCCCAAGAGATAGAGGAGGTAGTATAATTCCTCTAACAATGTCATCCCCATTTAAATCATCATTATCATCATCATCGAAGGAAAATTTCCCTGTAGGCTTTTGGCGTCCTCTACTCCAGGATCATTGATTTTAATTGATTGGAGAAATATTATCAAACAATTACCCATTCATAGGATCAACTAACTTATCACCACCCAGATCTTTATTGTCATTATTTTGCATTATGTCTAAATTGTGTCGATTCAGTTGAGTCGCGACAAGTGTATCCAGTATTTCCTCTTCTTGTTGTGCATTCACATTTATTCTCAAAGTTCTATTAAGTTAAGGGTCGTAAATGGCTCACCCCAACAACAAGTACTTGGCTTGCATAACTAATAACCTGCAATTACAAAAACAACAAATAAAAGTAAAATTTGGAAATGAGACTAAAAGTCAAATAAAACACATACATTTAATTGAAAACTGTATTCCCCGGCAACTATGCCTTCGATACACCCAAACTATAACACCCTTAATGAAGTGTAAACGGATGTTATCAAATATAGAACCCAAGAGAGGTTGGGTTCAAATCCCACAGGGAAAAGGATGTCATCAAAGTAGTATGTATTTTAAATAATGATAAGTCAATAATTTTCATGAAATAGAGGGGTTTGTATTGACAGTTTATTGAATAATTTCACTTATGTCAAATTGTGAAGGTTAAATTTGCAGTGTTTAAATCAATGGAAAGAAGACAAACTAGGATTATGTTAAACTAGGCTTCCAATCACTTCTGGGTTAAGCAAAATATGGACACACCTCAATACATTATAATTATAAAGAAATTGATTTTAAATATTTATCTAAATATTTTCCAACCAAATTAGATAGTTTTCACTTTAATTCTTTTAAACTTAAAGTGATGAGATTATGACTCGATTTGAGCCCCAAGAGATTAATCTCGTCAAAGCATTAATATTCAGATGGAGGTTAAAAACTCTGACTTTTTGTTACCAAAAATTAATCCAAATTCACCAATACATTAACTCTAAAAGTGAGTTTCCACCAAGGATTCCCCAACCCTAGTTCTAGGATTTTTACCCACTTATACTAATAAAAGAGATGGGATAATTGTATTTCATAATACAAATAGAAAACCTTACAAAGGAGAAATTTATAATTTCAATCTTTAGCAAGAACCACAAAGTTGTGTTTTTCACCCAAGAATATCGATTCTCCATATAAATAAGAGTTACAAAAATATATAAGTTATGGAAGAAGCCTATTACAAACCCTAGACTAGGTATTTATAGATCAAATAATATGGAAATTTAAAAAATTTCAAAACTATGTTGTCGTTTCACCTTTGACAGGTCACCTAAAGGTTTACCAACAAGGTGATGGTTTCTTACCTTAACTATCACTTGACTCCCATTATGCTTATATTTTATTTATACCTGATGGGTTGGGTGACGTTTTATCGAGACCTTGATGGCTCTTCAACTAACTTAAATTTCTAGACAAATTTGGATCGACAATAACAAATAGAGTGATAGTTTACTTAAGCTCGGATGGGTCGTCAGCTAAGCTATCACCTGAATTCATGTTTAAATTTATTCTAGATAGGCTCAATGAGTAGTGTGTCAGCTTGTTAGGACTCTAAAGATTCGTTAGAATAGTCGTCACCCATATATTTAGCACAATACATCCTTTTTTCTATTATTGGACTTATTTCCTGAAAACAAACACAAAACACACTAAAAATACCAATGTTTACTTTAAAACTTGCATCTATCCTTAGTTAAAAATGCAAAATATGCCTTTGTTACCAGGCATATCATAGGAAAACAAGATTTGATGTACTAGATATTGCATGTTGATTTATATATGTGTTAACCCTTTTTATAATGATAATTCTATGCTTACATAATCTAGAGGCAAGTCTGATATATGGTGGGTTAGTATGGATTTCCATTAGAGTATATAAAAGGGTGGAAACAGTGTGCAGATATGGTAGTTCCTTGTATATCCTAAGGTAGTGGTAGTTTAGAATAGGGTAAGTTTGTTGTAGTTGTAGAAAAAGGAGTCAGTAGGGTTCTTAGTAGTGAGGTTAAATGAGAAAGATGTGAGAAGTTGGAAGGTAAAAAACTAAGAATGGATTTGAGTTTCTAAGGTGAGGTCCATTGTTAGAGGAGAAAATGGTGAGAAAATTAATGATATGGAGTTTACCGTAAGAATAATGGAATTGAGATAATGGTATATGGTAGTAAGATAGGTGTAACTAGTAAGGTCAAATTAGTTTCCTAGAAAAATAACCTTTTGTATGTTAAGTTATGAGAAGGGTGATTGAGTTAATTGGGAGTAATTCCTAGTTTTCGGACTTGTTTGTTATTGTTTTCATTGATGATATCTTGGTGTATTCTAAGAGTGAAGAGGATCATGCCAATCACCTACAAATTGTGTTATAGACCCTTAAGGATCAAAGGTTATACATTAAGTTTTCTAAATATGAGTTTTGATTGGATGTTATACTTTCCTTGGGCATGTTATTTCTAGCGAGGGGATCAAAGTGGATCCACAGATAGTTGAGGATGTTAAGAAGTGGCCTAGACCCACAACTCCAATCGATATTCAGAGCATCTTGGTCTTGGTTGGGTATTATAAATAGTTTTTGGAGAGTTTTTCATCTATTATTTCTCTATTGACTAGATTGACTCAAATAAGTTAAGTCTTTGTGGTCCAATACTTGTGCAGGTAGTTTTGAGAAGTTCAAGGATAAGTTGACTTTTGCGCCATTATTGACCCTGACCAAGGATTCTGATAGATTTGTGGTGTATTATGATGCATCCCGCATGGGACTAGGTTGTCTCTTGATACAACAAGGTAAGGTTGTCGCCTATTCTTCTACGCAGCTTAAGGTTCATGAAAGAAATTATCTGACTCATTATTTAGAGTTAGTGTTTATGGTTTTTGCTTTGAAGATTTGGTGCCAGTATTTGTATGGGGTGCATGTAGATATCTATTCAGTTCATAAGATCTTATATTATATGCTAACTCAAAACGAGTTTAATCTTCAGCAGAGGCGATAGCTTTAGCTTTAAAGCACTATGATATGAGTCTTCAATACCATCTAGGTAAGATAATATAGTTGTTGATGCTGTTATTAGGTTGTCCATAGGGAGCTTATCTTATTTGGATGAGGAGAAAAAAGGATTGATGAAAGACATTTACTGGATGGATAATTTGGGATTTTGACTTTTGGACTCTTGAGGATAGAAGGGTGATTGTTCACAAAGTGATTAAATCATCTCTCAGTGCTGAGGTAAATGAGAAGCAAGCTTTGGATCCCATTATTATGTAAATCAAGTATGATGTGGGTCAGCAAAAGGTTATGGACTTTTAATATTGGTGGTGATGGTATTCTAAGGTATCAAGTTAGGTTGTGTGTTCCTAATGTTAATAGGCTGCGAGAGAGGATTTAGACTAAGGTTTATGAGTTGAGGTATATAGTTTGCCCAGGTTTGACAAAGATGTAACATGATTTGAAGGATATCTATTGGTAGAACAATATGAAGAGGGATGTGGCTAACTTCATGGATAAGTGTATGATTTATCAGCAAGTAAATGTTGAGCATTTGAGGCCTAGTGGCATGTCTTAAGAGATTAAGTTTGCCATGTGAAAGTGGGAGATGATCAATATGGATTTTGCTATGGGACTTTAACGGTCTCGCACTCAGTATGATTTGATTTGTGTTATTGTGGATAGGATGACTAAGTTGGCTTACTTCTTGCCTGTGAGGACTACCTACTCTGGAGAATACTATGCTAAGTTGTTCATTGAAGAGATAGTATGATTGCAAGAAGTACCAGTGTCTATCATTTTGAATTGAGGTATGCAATTTTCTTCTCACTTTTGGCATTCATTTCAGAAAGGTTTGGGGACCAAGGTAAAACTTAGCACTGCTTTTCCTCCTTAAATAAATGGACAAGCAGAACGGACTAGTTAGACATTAAAGGATATGCTAAGGGCCTGTGTGATTAATTTTGGAGGAAGTTGAGTTGATCACTTACCCCTAATTGAGTTTTCGTATAATAATAGTTATCACTCTAGTATGGGGATGGCTCCATTTGAAGCTCTTTATGGTAGGAGGTGTTGGTTTCCTATTGGGTGGTTTGAGTTTGGTGAGACTAATTTTTTTGGTCCTGACTTGGTTTACCAAGCCATGGAGAAAGTGAAGGTGATTAGGGAAAGACTTAAGACTACTAAAAGACATCAAATGTCTTATGCGTATGTAGGGCGAAGGGAGTTGGAGTTCGATGTACGTGATTGGGTGTTTTTGAAAGTTTCTCCTATGAAAGGAGTGATAAGGTTAGGGAAAAAGGGGAATCTTAGTCCCCATTATGTTGGTCTATATCTAATTTTAAGGAGAGTGGGGAAGGTTGCCTATGAGCTGGATTTGCCTGCAAGTTTGGGTTCCATTCATTCAATTTTCCATGTGTCGATGTTGAAGAAGTATGCGGGTGATCCTTCTCTGATTGTGCCTATTGAGAATATTGGTATTTAGGATTCCTTGCTTTATGAGGAGGTCTAGTTTGATATTTTGGATAGTCAAGTTCGCCGATTGAGGACTAAGGATGTCGCTTTGGTAATGGTTCTTTGGAGGAAGCTACTTGGAAGTTGAAGAGGATATAAAGGCCAAGTATCTGCTTTTGTTCTCCGAGTTGGATGATTGTCATGACCCAAACTAGGGCCTAGTCATGATGGGTATCTTAAGTCCGCCAAAGATCGGAGACCACCCCATTGACCTAGATAACTAGAACACACTATAACTAGCAGCGGATGAGTTCCGAACATATAGCAAGATATATAAATCAATAACAAGAGGGATCTAAGCATCCAAAACACATTCCACCCATACTTTGTCGACAAAAGCCTCAAATAAACCAAACATCAACCTAAGTAGGGACATGCCTCTCATCATTGCCAAAAAAATAACCCATAGAAATAGGAGAAGACATAAGTAAAGACAAGACCAAGAAATGAGGGCCTTCCGAAGAATGAAAGCTCACCACTTCAGAGCTGACTCACGGACAATCCAGAAATCACCTACCACTGTGCAAGGAAATAGAAATGACTTTGAACCCTACATCGCGAGGGGATATCAAAGACGTTTAGCGGAGTGAGAACTAGCAAGTAACTCGGAGAAAGGATAAAATAATGCTAAGTCTAAAACCAGAGTAAAATCAAATGCACGCAATGTACATACACACACATATATATATATGAAATGTTGGGATAGGGAACAAGGTTTTGCAAGAGATTTAAAACATAACCTGTACTATGTAGCTTCAACTGTTATAAAGGCACCCACGGGCTATATAGTTCCGGTTCCCTTTACCGAAAGGGACCCAGTGAATGTAATCCACACAAAACGGAGATATCATCCATTAAGGCATATACTATTGGTATCGTTATACCAATTACGCTTGCAAGCTAATATCATCATGCCATTGTAATTATTTATCACTTAGGGGAAACCATGACTCCACAATTTCTAATTATTCATCCACATGGGGGAATCCATGACCCCCAAGGTCTAATTTAAACTTACTTCATGGACACTAGGGACTTTTAAATCCGTTTGTATTCCATTAAACTTTTATGCAATGCAATAGTTTTAAATTGGGTTTCAATATGCATATATCCATGTTTTGAAGCCAATTTCACAAGGTGGGTTGAGGTTATTACCAATTCTATTACAAAAATTCATAAATTTGGGGCAATCCACGACCCTCATTCCATTGACCATGAACATGAACCCAAAGACTTCCAAAATTGATCAATAAAGCATAAACAATGCATTAAAAATCATGGGGAAACCATTTAAACTACAATCATCCAAATCCCTCAACCCAAGTTCCAAAACCAAACATTAAGACTACATGGGTAACAATTAACACATGCTTTTAACAAAATAATTTCAAAGGAATAGATACATGCCTACGATATGAAGAGTTATGGAGAGAAACACCAATTTGAGCCCTAGATGATTAATCCTTGAAACCCGAGATTTGTTCTTAACTTAGGAATTTGAGAGAATAAAGAAGTGTAATTGATTGGGTAATGAGGAGTTATGGGGTCCCTTAGGGTGTTTTATGTCATGGGTTATAATTGGGGAAAGAGGAAATTGACCAAAGTTCCCTCAATTAAAATGCTAACAAAATTTTTGCCCAATCGCTACGGATTACATCACGACTCATGACGATTTGGTACGAGTCTTAGCTTGGAATCATATTCTCGGCATAGTCTTAGAACCCCTTCATAGTTTTGGTCACGAGTCACACTCTACGACTCATGACCTCACCTTACGACTCGTAAGGGTCCAATTGTGATATCAATGGAACTTGGGCATTCCTTATTGTTTTCCTACAACTTGATCCATACGGCTCGTAATGAGTCTTCACGACTTGTTAGGTGAGTCATTACATGGGAAGTGAGCACAAAAGTTAAGAAAATTTCAAAGGCCAAAAATTCAGGGTCTTACAATCCCCCCCCTCCCCTTATCCCTAGGATCATTTGTTCCTAAATAATGAATTAAGGTATACATTAGCACGATTATAATACCAAATGTAACCCTAAAATCATGGACCAAAATTTGAAAAGAAATAAAAATAGGAAAACACATACCTTAAGCACGATTATCCAACCCGGGGAACAAGAACAGATACTTGGACCTCATGTCCTCTACAGCTTCCCAAGTAGCTTCTCCCTCCTTTTGGTTCCTCCAAAGAAGTTTTAGCGAAGCCACATCCTTTGTCCTTAAAAAATGCCTTGTCTATCAAAAATCTTAATTGGAACCTCCTCATAAGACAACGAATCTGAAATACCACCACTCTCAATAGGTACAACCAAAGAAGGATCGCCGATACACTTCTTCCACATCGATACATGGAAAAATGAATGAATAAAGCCAAACTCAAAGGCAAATACAATTCATAAGCAACATAGCCCACTCTCTTCAAAATCAAGTACAGACCCAAATAGCAGGGATTGGGATTTTCCTTATTCCCAAACCTTATCACTCCCTTCATAAGAGATGTCTTCAATAACATCCAATCACCAACCTCGAACACCAAATTTCTTCTCCTCACATCCTTATAGAATTTTTGGTGACTCTGAGTAGTCTTAAGGCGATCCTTTATCTCCTACACCTTCTCCTTGGCTTAGTGAACCAAGTCTAGGCTGAATAATTTGGTCTCACCAACCTCATACCACCCAATAGGAGATCTACACCTCATATTATAAAGAGCCTCAAAAGGAGTCATCCCAATACTAGAGTGATAATTATTATTATAAGCGTACTCAATGAGAGAAAAATGATCTACCCAAATGCCTCCAAAATCAATCACACAGGCCCATAGCATATATTCCAAAGTTTGAATGGTTATCTCTACTTGTCCATCCATCTAAGGGTGGAACACGATGCTAGGGTTTACCCGTGTGCCCAAGCCTTTCTAAAATAAATGTCAAAAGTGAGAGAAGAAATGCATACCTCAATCTAAAATAATGGAAATTGGAGAACTATGCAATTTTACACTCTCCTAAATAAACACCTTAGCATAATCCTCTCCAGAGTAAGTAATCATCACTAGAAAAAAGTGAGCAGACTTAGTCATCCTATCCATGATGACCCAAATCGAATCAGCAAGATTTTGAGTCCTTGGAAGACCAGTAATAAAATCCATGTTGATTATCTCCCACTTCCATATAGGCAACTCAATCTCTTGAGATATGCCATCGTGCCTCAAGTGTTCAACTTTCACTTGCTGACAAACCTTGCACTTAGCCACAAAATTAGCTACATCTCACTTCATGTTGTTCCACCAATATATATCCTTTAAGTCATGATACATATTTGTAGAACCTAGATGAACTATATACCTTGACTCATGAGCCATAACAGAAAATTCTTTCTCGTATCCCATCAACATCAAGAACACACAATCTACCTTAGTACCTCAAAATACCTTCACCACCAATATCAAAAGCCATAACCTTTTGCTAACCCACATCAGCCTTAATCTGTATAAGAATAGGATCCAAAACGTGTTTCTCCTTTACCTCAACACCAAGAGATGATTTAACCACTTCATGAACAATTACCCTTCCATCTTCAAAGTCCAAAAGATGAACTCCCAGGTTAGACAACTGGTGAATATCCTTCACCAACCCTTTTTTTATCCTCATCCACGTGAGATAAGCTCCCTATGGACAATCTGCTAAGAGTGTCAGCACCCACATTAGCCTTACCTGGATGATAATAAAGACTCATATCATAGTCCTTAAGTAATTCAAGCCCCCATCTCTGTCTAAAATTCAATTCCTTCTGAGTGAAAACACTCTGTAAGCTCTTATGATCTGAATAAATGTCAACATGCATCCATATAAATAATAATGTCAAATATTCAATGCAAAAACCACATCTGCCAACTCTAGATCATGAGTCAAATAATTCCTTTCATGGGTCTTTAGCCTCATAGAAGCATAAGCCACATAACCTTACTATGCAGCATCAAGACACAGCCTAGTCCCATATGAGAAACATCATAATAAACAAAAAAACCATTAGTAACCTCGTCCAAGGTCAAAACTAAAGAAAAGTAAACTTATACTTTAATTTCTCAAAACTACCCTCACAAGAATCGGACCACTAAAATTTTACCTTTTTGAGTTAACTTAGTTAATAGAGCAGCAATAGAAGAGAAGCTCTCTATAAAACTCCTATAATACCTGTCTAAACCCAAGAAACTCTGAACGTCAGTTGGAGTCATGGGTCTATCATGGAGGGTGAAGGGTACTTTGGAATCCCTTATGATTATGGCATCTCTGGTTTATGCAGCTACACATATCGGGGCCTGTTCAAGGGGTTACACTGGACCCATATAGCCTGTGGGTTGTTAAGGACGGTTAAGCTACACATACCCAAGTTAATGTTTTCAAATGCATGTTAAACCTAGTTCTCTTTCCCTTTATGGTTGTATATATATGTATATGTATGGGTTGTATGCATATGGTTTATTTACTTGGATTTATTGAATGTCATTATTTTATCCTTATCCTGGGTACATGCTAGCGTTCGCCTACTAACCTATTTTTGGGCGACTGTGTCCCCACGCAATGCAGGAATCAATCATTCTTCTCCTTCTGATTAGTGATCAAATTTGGGATCAGCTATGTGTTTGAAGTAGTGAACTCTCATAGTACGAAAGACATCTATTTCATGTCATGGATTACTTTATGTACTTTTGTCTTTCATAGACTTGGTTTATGGCTATGTTGGGGGTATGTCCTTACTAATTACTCTTCGGTTTGGTTTAGAGCCTTTGTATGGACAACTGTTGACATGGGCATGGTCTGGATGGATTATGTCATATATATAACCATACATTAAATTATTGTCTTGGTTTTGATTTATGGTTTTGGTTTGGTTGGATTGGTTGGTTATTAGGTAGGTTGACTTAGTCGGGTTAGACTTGGATATAGGCTTATCCCAAAGTCACTTCATGGATAAACTCGCTAGCTTGTTATATGGTCGGAGTTCACCCGACTTAGGGTATATATTGCTTGGTTGGGTTGGGTGTCGGGGATGGTATTTAGTCTTGGTTTTGATTGAGATCACCCATTATGACAAGGTCCTAGTTCGGGTTGTGTAACTACTAGCTAGGCCTAGAGGTCTCAGGGAGTATTTCTATCTCTAATTTTAAATTCAACTTTGGGAAAAAAGTAGATTTTTATGTGTGGGGTAGGAAAATTCCCATATTTTGGGTGAAGTAATATTGTAGGGTTTGTCTTAAGTCTTAAGTAATAGTTGTGGGGAAATTCCCATGTTTCGAGTGAAGTGATGTTGTAGGGTCTATCTTAAGTCTTAAGTCTTAGTTGTTTTCTTAGTTTTTGTCTTATATTTGTAAAATTACAAAAAGATTTTACCTTTTAGTTGTTTTTTGTGGGTGTCCATTTAGTAGGTGCGTACTTCACCCATCCTGTGGTTGTTCTTTTCAATTCTTTTACACGGGGGTGCCCCTTGAACCCAGTATCCTTTTTCTTTTTAAGAGTAAATTTCAATTTTTTATGTTAGTTTAGTGAGATGGGTTTTTTGGTACTATATGTGATTGCATGATGCAAGTGAGTTTTATATGTAAAAGCATGTTGATTGTGTGAATTACTACTTTAGAGAAACCTTGGCTCTAATTTGTGACTCTTGTACGTTGTTGGCTTAGTGATGAATTCATGTGATTTCTTGGTTAAGAGTCTATGATGATCCTACTTGAGTTGAGCATGTTCCATGCGTGGGTAATCTTTTTATGTATTCCTTATTGCATTTGATGTCTAGAAGTTATCTGGTGTATGTGAAAAGCAAAATAAAGAATGTGGGTTTAGGAGATAATATATGTATTTCTTTGATAGCCATGGTTTATACCCTCTTTTATCTATTTTTGTTCCCAATCCTAGTTAGCCTCATTGAGCCTTTGGCTTATCCGTTGGTAGCCTTGTATATAGCTTGTTCCTCTTATTTGTTTGACCTGAATTTGATCCAAATCTCATAAGTGCTTTAATTGAAAACTTAATGAGTTAATGAGTTAAGGAGTTAAAATACAAGTAGGGTAAAGGTTAAAGAGAAGGCCCTAAGAAATAGCTATTTGTATTGAAAATTGATATGTGTTGTGGTTGGGAGTTATGTAATGAAGAGAATGAAAATTGTTCAAAATAGAATAATATGTGCATAGATAGTACTCCTACTACATTGTTTGTGTATTAGGTTAATGAAATGGGGATAAAATAAGATAAGTCTGTAGAGGAGTGTGGGAAATTGATTGTTAATAGAGTGATATTAATGTTCATCTGATGTAGTAAAGTGCTTAGGGAAGATAGTCACTACTCTTAGCCAAATAGTTCCTACCCATCCTTTAACCTACGTTACAACCCATAAAGACCTCTTTGATCTTAAGACTTAACATTCTGATATTAGAGTACTACATTAAGGGCAATCATATATTTCATCTTGTGTAACTTGTGAATTCTTTGTAAGAGTGAGCGTAACTTGATTCGTGTACCCATTTTGTAATAAATTGCATCTATATGAGTGGTTATGGACAATTCTCTTATTGTGAGGGCTCATATTTGATGATAGTTTGGTGATTTGTATGATCTCTTTGATTAACTAGTATGCATAAGTTTGCCAACTTAGTTAGTCAATTCTTGAGGCTAGGGTGTTTTGAAGTAGTAGTCATGAGCATTCAATTGTGTGTATAACATGCTTAGGGTAATAACTTGCACTCTGTGTAGTCATTTTAGTACTAGCTTGAATGTCTTGCTTGTTATAAAAGTGTGGAGTCTTCCCTGATTATGATGCTTAGAGTAAAGAGTTGTTAATGACATACAAGGCTTTTAGTATGGGGCGAGGTAACAGTGTTGATGAATTTTTATGGGGAAGGCATAGAAGAGAATGATGAAATGGTTTGTGCATTGAGTAGAATGGGTTCATATTCAGATGCCCCAAAGTAGTTAGACCTAGACTTGAAAAATAGGTCAACTCCTCTCACAAAACCATCTATTGATGAGCCACCAATGATAGAGTTAAAGGAGTTGGCAGGCCACTTGAGATACATGTTTTTAAGTGATAAGAACATTTTACCAATGATTATTCCTGTAAACATAGTTGAATGGCATGTGGAAGCACTTGTTTCAGTATTGCAAATGTACAAATGGGCCATTAGATAGATGATAGCAACCATTATTTATATTCCACCAGGTATTTATACTCATAAAATTTAGTTAGAGAAAGACTACATTCCCACTATTAAACATCAGTACAGGCTTAACCCACCAATGCAAGAGGTGGTAAAGAAGGAAATAATTAAGTAGCTTGGTACAAGTGTGGTATACCCAATCTCTGATACCAAGTGGGTAAGCCCAATTTAGCGTGTATCCTAGAAGAGAGGTATGACAGTGATGGATAATGAGAAGAATGATTTAATTCCACTTAGGCCCATCACGGGATGGAGAGTGTGCATAGATTACTGAAAGTTGAACTCTTGAAATCTTTAGGATCATTTTCTAATACCTTTTATAGATCAAATGCTTTATCTATTGGTATAAAGGGGATGGTAATATTTTTTATACCGATATTCGGGCTTTAATCAAATATCCATTGCACCTGAATACCAAAAAAAGCTACATTTACATGCCCTTATGGGATATTCACCTTTATCCGAATTTCCTTTGGGTTGTGTAATGCGCAAACTACTTCAAAAGGTGCATGATGTCAATTTCTATGATATTATGAAGGATACCTTGGAAGTTCTTATGTATGATTTTCTATTATAGGAGATTCTTTTGATGATTTCTTGGTAAATCTTAGTAATGTCTTAAAAAGAAGTAAAGAGTTTAACCTTGTGCTAAATTGGGAGAAGTGTCACTTTTTATAGAAAGAGGGCATTATGTTGGGGCACAAGGTCTTAGCTAAAGGAATTAAAGTTGACCACGCCAAAATTGAGGTGATTGAAAATCTATCTTCACTAATCTTGGTTAAAGGAGTTCACGTTTCTTGGCCACACAGGATCTTACTGGAGGTTCATAAAGGACTTATTAAAATTTCAAACCCACTCTATAAGTTATTAGAGAAAGAAACTAAATTTTTATTTGATGAAAATTATTTGAAGGCATGTTAGTGCCTCAAGGAAAAATTTATAGTTGTGCCCCTTATTATTGCTCTGAATTGGTCCAAACCATTTAACGTAATGTATGATGCAAGTGGAGTTGCACTTGGGTCTTTTCATGGATAGAAAAGTGAGAAGATCTTTCACCTTTTTTACTATGTGAGCAAAGTATTGAATGGGGATCAAAAGAACTATACAGTTTTTGAACAAAAGCTTCTTGCTGTTGTCTATGCCTTTGAGAAATTTAGGGTGTGTCTGCTTGGTACTATAGTTTTTGGTCATAATGACCACTAAACATTAATTTGATGGGTGTTGTTACTATAGGAATTTGAATTTGAAGTCAAAGATAGAAAAATATATGAACATTAGGTGGTAGACCAGTTGTCTCAACTGGAGAATGAGGGAAAAAGACTAAATGAATAAGAAATTAATGACACATTCTTAGATGAATAGTTACTTGCAGCTACTCTTAGTCTTCTGTCATGGTACACAGATTTTACTAACTACTTGGTTAGTAATGTGATACTAGAAGACTTGAGCTTTCATCAAAGAAAGAAGTTTCTACACGATGTGAACAACTACTTCTGGGATGAACCTTATATGTTTTGGTTATGTGCTACTAATATAAATCAGAGAAATATACAACTGGAAAAAATGCTAAGTATTTTGTAGGTTTGACACTCATCCCAGTGGAAGGAAATCATGAGAGTGATCGCAAAACGAGGAAAATTTAGCAAAGGGGAAACTACTTGCCTACTATTCATAAGTATGTATATGATTTGGCCAAAGCTTATGATTAATGCCATCGATAGGGGTCGATCTCTAGATATTAAGAGATGCCCATATCCAAGATGTTGGAGGTTAAATTATTTGATGTATAGGGCATTAATTTCATATTCCCATTTGTGAGTTTATATGGGAACAAGTACATCTTGGTTGTTGTGCACTATGTGTCCAAACGGGTGGAAGCAATAATTTAGTAGATAAGAAAGGCAAAAGTGTGGTGGCATTCTTGAAAAAGAATATGTTCTCTCATTTTGGTACTCCTCAAACCATCATTAGAGATTGGGGTTCTCACTTTTCTAATAAGGTATTCCAGGATGCTTTAGCTAATATATAGTGAAACAGGACAATGTGGAAACTCCATATCATCCCCAAACTAGTGGGCAAGTAGAGGTATAGAAATGAGAAACAAAAATGATATTGTCCAAGTTTGTTAATGCTAACTGGAGTGATTAGTTATGGAAGCTTGATAATGCTCTTTGGGCCTATCTTATTATTTTTGGGATTTAATAGGTATGTCACCTTACCTATTAGTCTTTGGTAAATCTTGTCAATTACCAGTAGAGCTTGAGTATAAAGCCTTATAGTCACTCAAAAATCTTAATTTGAGTTGAAAGAAGGTTGCCAACTTGAGGTTAGATCAGTTGAACGAGATGGATAAGTTTCGACTTTGGACCTATGGGTGAGATGCCATTTATAAAGGGAAAATAAAGTTATAACATGACAGGAGGATAGAAAAGAGAGAGTTCCAAGTGGATGACTTGATATTATTTCTCAACTTAAGGATTAAACTCTTTTTGGGTAAGACAAAACCCTAGTGGTCTGAACCTTTTAAGGTGACTCAAGTATTCCCTTCTGGAGTTGTGGAATTGAAAAATAAAGATATAAAGTTAGTCAAGGAAAATAGTCAATAAGGAAAACAATATATTGGGCTGAAGAGGAGGTAAACTTGGTAACATAGGTGTATCTTGATGAAGTGTATCTTGACGAAGTCTGAGCAGTGAAGATACCTGAGTTGTACCACGATGTTAAATTAGGTTCTAGTGGGAAGCAACCCATAATGTGTTGTAAAAAGGCCAATGTAGATTTTCATTATGAGCATGGTTAATGTGTTTACTAATTGTGTAGGTAAATTTAGAATAGGGAAGTTGAAAATTTCTTAAGGCTAACGATTCCTCCAACAAACCATCAGGTGACAGACGGATAATCAAATAAAGTCATCATAATAAGCGCAAAGTACATCCATACCGAGTTAGGTTTGATGAATTAAGTAATAAACCACCAAGTCTTTGACGTACCATAAACATAATGTAATGCCCAAAAATTTCAAGATCTATACCCCTCAAAAGAAAGGCCACTAAGTTCTCTTTCTAATGTCACAAGTCTCGCCTTGATCCGATATTATGGCAAAAAGTTTTGCAAATTTTCCCTTAAGTATCAGTTAGTTTCTAGTGACTATGATTCACGTGATAGTCTATAATCAGACATTATGAGCTGTTACAAGTATTCGTAGTCACAATAGAAAGGACCTTCAGATTAAGTTCACAACTCATAATCAGTGACTATGATTCGTTAGGAAGGACTCGTAATCACAATAGTGTATAATCAAGAATCGATGATAGGGGTAATAATCCTAGCATACAACTCCTAATCAAACATTATGATTCATTGTGTGGACCTTTTAACCTGAATAGTAAGTGATCCAGAAGCCAAGCCTCAGACTACAACTCCACCCAATGACTCGTAGTCAGTCGTAACAAGTCATTAGGAGGGTAGACATAGTCATAAAAGAATGGACCCAAGATCCTATTACCTTAGGTTACGACTCAGAACACGAATCATAACCAGGCGTGATAAGTCGCGGGGTTAGTCGTAAAGACTGAAATAAAAAATTCCTGCACGTTTTAAATACGGGCTCTTTGGTAATTTTCACCCTTTTTTTAACCCAAACCCACATTGTTTTCAACTCCAAAACAACAGTTATCAAGGTTAAATATTACCCTAACCTCTCATAACTTCAGAAATCTCTTCTCTTTGCAAAATAAAGTGATTCTCTTCTTTTTCAGAGCAAACTAGGATTTCTTAAGAACAAGATCAACTTTAAGGATTTTTTCAAGGCTTCTACACTCAGGTTTGTGGGATTTCATCAATAGTTCCGTTAAGCCTATTGAGTCCCAATATTTTCCTTAATTTTTAAGTACAATCTCTTTTTTATTTTATTGGGTTCCATGTCAAATATGAGATTTATTAACTTTATGTTCGCTATTGTGGTCATGAACCATGAAAATATGTTTCCCCATGAGAATTGTATTTCTATATGTTTGATAATGTCACTTGTACATAACATGTTTGGTTATTGAAATAGTGAGTACTCTTCATGATTTTCTATAACATTGTCAGTTTATCTTGTTCTGTTCCATTAGTTTGTGTGGATGGGTTATGAACACCCGATACCTAGATATTCATGTATGTTACAGATTTTAGGTTACAAGTCATTCAAAGCATGCTTGTATCATTAAATTTAAAATATTATCATGTTGAGCATTTGTCAGTATCAGTCATGTTAAGCATTTTATCAGCATCAATGTCAGTTCAGTTGGAAGTAGGACTTTGTATCGAGTGAATACAGGGATGAAGGCTCACACGCTGGTTGAGGACTGAGACCTTTAGTAGAAGTCCCTATGTTTTAGAACTACATTGTCAGCATAGGTTATAAGGGTCACTCGCTAGTTGAGGACTGACACCCTAATAGGGGTAACCTACCAGTAGAGGACCGACACCCTAGTCCTTTGAGACATCAGTTTAGTGGATCCACGCCAGCCAGAGTTGTCACCTTTGGCAAGGTAAAAGCACCCTTCCAACTGCGGTTATAAGTTGGACCCCGATTAGCTTAGATTAGGGTATGTCAGTTACTTGTTAGCTCTTATTATTTCCAATTTAGTATTCAGATTATGTTCAGTTTAGGTTTGCTTTACAAAGTGTTCAACGTATCAGTTATTCAATTATGTATATTATTTCAGTATATGTTTATACTTGGTAGCATTTGATTTTCATGTTTATGCATTCATGGTTAATATATATATGTATCTCAGCTAGTTTCCCATCTTACATAGCAGTGCATTCAAAGTACTAACCGCATACCCTTTTTTGTCCTATGTTGTCTTATAACATAGGTTCAGACGCTCAGTTCCCAACTTGCAGTAAGTCCATTGTTGTGCCACTCAGCTGCAGCATTGGTGAGTCCTCATCTATAAAGAACGAGTTATTTGTTAGTTATTCATCCCAATTTGTTTACTTTATATTATTTCAGTCAGTCAGAGTTAGTTGGTAACCTCTCAAAACAATTCATCATGTTTATAGGCTTTCAAACGGTTAGACAATTAGACATATTTTTCAGTGATGTGTTTTAGTTACCTTTGACATTGTTTTCATTAGAGAAAATACATTATTATTTTTCTCCCTTAACGACTGATGTGGCAAAAAAAAGTAGGGTGCATTTTAGTGAAAAAAAGCGTAAAAATAATTTAAGTGGGGCCCACTTTAAAATTTTC
This sequence comes from Capsicum pubescens, assembly GCA_030864215.1. Lineage (NCBI taxonomy): Eukaryota > Viridiplantae > Streptophyta > Magnoliopsida > Solanales > Solanaceae > Capsicum > Capsicum pubescens. The sequence continues at coordinate 187,839,200 of CM061546.1, forward strand.
ACCCATTTTCTTTTCCCTTCTTCCTCACACTCCACCACCCTATGGCTTTTTCTTCCTCACACCTACCATCCCATGTCTTTTCCTTCCTGTATTTCTTTTCTTTTTTCACTTCTATCAATAAAAAATATTCAATCAAATACACGATCATAAGAAGAATAAAATACACAAATTATAAAACAAATAAATTTTTCTACTAAGATCAAGAACTAATAAATTAATTTTATTTCCACACATCAAAATCAAATTTAATTAATAATAACATATCAAATTTAGCTTCAAGCATTTTTTAAGAAATAACTTGTGATGAACTGAGCAATTGCCCATTATACAGATTTTGTTTTATCTATTTTCTCCATCTTATCAGCGTTACTCAATTGATAAAGTAGCGACGGAGTAGAGGGAGAAATAGGCGGCGCTGGTGAGGGTGGTGGTGAGTTGGAGTTTTGCTTAGCTAGAATTTTCGCCGGCTAATGATGGCGGTGGCGGTGAGCTATTTTGCGGGTGCGTTGATCGTGGTGGGCTCCGAATTTGAGAGAGAGAAAGTGACATGGATGGTACATGAGAAGAGGGAAGGAGCATCGACGATGGTGGTTAGAAGCTCGGAGCTTCGCTAGACAACGCCTTAGGCAAAGCAGTGGCGAAAAAGTAAAGGCTAAATTTGCCGAAGTCCGGTGGTGGTAACTGCTGGAGAAGGCAGTAAAGATGGAAATTTTAAAAATTATATATATATATATATATATTTATTTATTTTATATAAAAAAATTATTTATGTGGCATTGGCGTGGATCCAACGTGGCTATGACATGGCTCCAACATGGTGCGAGTGTAATACACTCTCCATTGTGAGAGTGGTATAATTTTTTTAGGGTGGTAAAAATTTTATATAGAAGTTTTTTAAGGGGTAAATAATTAAAGGTGAAGTTTAATGGCTAAAGTGAGTTTTCGTTGCAACTTTAGGGGGAAAACCATGTATTTTCTCTTTTGATTATCAAATACTTTTAAACATCTTCTGCGTAGTATTTTGTTACCTCCTCTCATCATTGACAACTTATGCCAGATCATTGGTTAGCTTGGGGTCACTCATGACCTTAAGCACTGTGTTATGACCACGGGTAAGTATTGGGTCGTGATACCTAATCATCACAAAGAGGAGAAATTATGTCATTCTTGTAAGATTTAATGGTCAAGATGATGTATCATCGCAATTGTGATGGACCATCAACCCATCTGCTAGTGCCTACTTATGTAATAACCTGATTTCTGCGTTTTGTGTGAAGTATGTGATTTTATTTAATTTCACTATTTTACCCCTCCCTGTGGTTACTTTGTAGTATTTCTAGGATATGAGGATGTTTGACGCAGATCCCGATGTATTTTGGAGTGTTTTATGGGGTATTATGATTTTTGGTAGTCTTAAAGGCTTACTAGTAGGCTTTATCCAACAACATTTGAATTATAGATCGGATGGAAAAATAGACTGCGCCAGCAAATTTGAAATATCAATTTAGGTTAGTAACATGGTTGGTGTGGTTTTATGTCTTTTTTATCTCATTTCGATCCTCCATTCAGAAAGTTAAGGAAATAGGTTTAGAGGGTCAACTCTATGAAAATGATATATTTTAAAAAATTTGATATCGTCATTGAGTCTAGAGCATCGAATTTGATAGTTTAGCATAGTTCATTTTTGTTCTCGGGATTCCAGGTGAATCCCAAGGGGTCCATGGAGACTTGGAATTTTCCAAGACTCCACAGTTGTTGTAGCAACTGGTGATACCACTAAAGAAACCCTTTGATAGCTTTAGCAGAGGGCACTAAAAAGTCCTTAAAGTGCTTTAGCGGCCCTAGCACAGTCGCCAGGTACCACTTTAGCAGTAACCCAGACGCTTTAGCTCTTAGATCTAAAGCGGCAAGGGACCGCTTAAGCGACACTTGCACCTAAGTGGGGTACCACTTTAGTAGAACCTAGGTGCTTTAGAACCAACCACTAATGCATCCTAGGTCCCGCTTTAGTGGCATTGGGTATATTTAAATACTTTTTCATGATTCTTTTACTATTTTTGAAACTTGGAGCTTGGGGTTTGAGTTTTTGAGCATCTTCTTCCATTTTTAAGATTGGGTAAGTCCAAAACTCCTATTTCAACTACTTTTCTTTGATTTAATCATTTAAAATCTTGTTTAAACTTAGAATTTAATATGAAATTTGGGGATTTTGGCTCTGAAGGTCCAAAAATAGAATTCTTCGATTTAAACCCCCAATTTTAACTTATTTTCACTTGGGTTTTCTCCTATGAGTTCCTTCAATTTTGGGAAATATGTTTTTTAGACAAAAGATTTTGATTTTGCCATTCTTTTTTGAAAACCCATTTCGGGGGTCCATTTTGACCCCGACTTAAAATACACAATATGAGTATTATTGACTTTCTTTTGTTATGTAGATTCTATATTTGTATGTTTTAGTTAATTTTGGACTTTTTTGAGAGGGGATAGCTCTAAATTAAAGGCTTTTGGGATAATTTTTCAAAACTCGAGGTAGGTTATGGCTTAACTTTCTTCAAACTGGGTTGGGTAGTTAATAATATTGCAAGAACATGCTATGGTTATGGGGTTGCATCATAGAAATTTTTTTTAGGTGATTTATGTACCAGTGTGAGGGCCTATGTGGATTATATTTGGAGGTTTTGTGTCATTATTTGTTATTTATGACTGTGTGGGGTCTTACACAATGTTATTGGCCTGGTATTGATATATGTATATTTGGTTACACTCTTTTTATGTGAAAAGCCTAGATTTTGGGATTTATGTGGTATCAATGAATATTTCTTGCATATTTCAGGTGATGATTTTTTGAATTATCTCAAATCATGGATGGTTGGTTGATTTGAGTAGATTTTTGGCTCATATGGTTGGTATATTGGTTCGATATTGGATCTTCTCATTTTGGTTGGTTGTGAGAATTCAATCCTCATATCATATTCATTCATGAACTATTGGTACTATCATGGAAATACTAAAAATACTAGAAACACTGGTTTTTCTAATTGAAAATGTTATACCCTTAACAACCTTCTGTCGATGTATGTGCTGGAGAGGAGTTATAGATATTAGTTTTGGATATTAGTTGTATACAGGTCGAAAACCCCCCATGGGTCCTACCTTGAGAAGCTTAAGCTCGGTAGATGTATACGGAGGTTGTATAATGACCTGTGCATCAAATCATCATTATCATCATTATCTTCTTCATTGCACTTCATATATTGCTATTATGTTATGATTGCATTTTTGTCTTTAACTTGATATCGTCCATTCATCCTACCTTTCTTTACTTGGATTTGATGTATGTGTATACTTATTCTTCTTTTCCTACCTGTATTTATTTTATTTTTTTATAGCAGAACTATTATTGGAGATGATGTGGGCTACCATTTGGGACATTTTCTTATTGCAAGTGACATGCCCATAGTTTGTGTTTATATGTTTTATTTTTACTTTACTTAGTCGGCCTATGATACCTATTGAGCACAAGTGGACTATACTCATCCTAACTACACCCTATCAAAGCAGATCTAGGTATGAGTGTGTCGCACGGATAGTTGATTCAGGTGATACTTAGAGCCCATTTGAGGTAGTGGTTGATATATGTATCCGGAGTTGACTTCTACCTTTTCTTATCTAAACTATGTCTTATTTGTATTTAGAGAAAAAGTTTTGCTCCTATTCTGATATCTTATGTATTTTTGACCTCGAGTTGTACTAGTTAGTTCTTACATCGTGATACTAGGTTTTTAGATATGGTCTGTATCTTGATTAGATTTTTGCATTTTTATATATATGTAGTTTAACTCTATTCTAGGGGTCTTTCCTTAGTTTTGTTATTGATTTCTCATTTTATATCAATTTTTGTGATAAGCTTACTTTCAAGGCTTGTCATGACAAGTTCAATGATGACCCTTAGTTTTAGGGTTGTGATAAATTAGTATCAGAGCAACCAAGTTTTCATTGGTTTGAATATTGTAAGAATGGGGTGTCCGATAGAGTCTCACAGATCGGTATATAGACGTCCATAGCTGTCTTTGAGAGGCTATAATATAGCGTTAAGAAACTTCTCTTACTTCATTCAATGTCGTGTGGATCTTTCTACCTTGTGTCCTAAGTCATATTTAACTTTCTTTTAGCATATTATGAGGACTCAATCCAGTGAGGTTAGAGATTCAAATCCTTTATCTAAGAAGGGATCACAGTTTAGAAGGCGAGCTGTGAGTCATAGTTGGGCTTGACATAGAGGATGGGAACTAATATCTATCCTATTAAAAGATAGAACTAGGGGACTCTTCCCCGATCCTCTAGATGCACAAGTTAGAGATATGGTTCCTATTTTAATTTTATCGAGTTCCTCTACCCTAGTCATAGAGGGGTTACTGGTTTGCTTACTGGACCCATTGAAGGGTGCTTCTTTTAATGCACCTGGTATTCCTCCAAATCTGAGTGTGGTACCCTCATCTATACCAGAGTCTATTTATGGTGTTCCTCTGGTTCTAAGTATGGATCTTCATGCTGTACTGGACAGATATTTGTAGTGCTCCACAGACTTCGAGTGTGGTTCCTCCTTTAGTGCCTGAATCTGAGTATGGTGTTCTGATATTTGGAGTTCAACCTTCTTCTATAATGCCTCCTCAAATGGGTTCTCAGCCAACCATATTTATTATGCCTCCAATTATTGTAAGTGCAACTATGTCTTCTAAGGATTAAAGGATGTTTTAAAGATTCACTTGTTTGGGTCCTCCTAGATTTGGTGGTGTTATAGGCAAGGAAGCCTATGAGTTTTTGATGGATTGTTGTGACAAGTTGCAAAACCTTGTCTCTTTCAAGTCGTATAGGGTTGTTTATACTACTTATCAATTAAGAGATGAAACTAAGGATTGGTGGAGGTCACTTATTTTTTGTCAACCTCTTGGTATACAAGAGATGATTTGGATTAGTTTACAAAGGCCCTTTTGGATAGATTTGCACCTTTCAGTTTGAGAGATCAGATAAGAGATGATTTTGATCACTTAGAGTAGGACTGCAGTAGAGTATAAGGCATGATTCTGTGCCTTGTTTAGATATTTTCATGCCAGTATTGCCATCGCGTCTGCAAGGATTCAAAAGTTCATAAAGGGGTTGGATGTTTCTCTTTAGTTTTCTATGACTCAGATGGTAGTTTATCATGCATCATTTCAGAGTATTATAGAATATACTAAGATGATTGATTCTATTCTGTGAGTGTCTCATGGAGATGCTAAGAAGGTACGTCGTTTGGGTGAGTTCAGAGGTTACATATCTCGAGGTAGAGATTTTAGAGGCTTCCACGGGTGTCATGGTAGACCAGTACAGGCAACCAAGAAGAGTTTAGGTAGTGGTTTTTCTAGTTTGATAACTTTTGGTGGTCGTCCTAGTTCATCCATACATCCTTCTTTTGAGTTTTGCCATAGGGTTTTCTATATGTGCAATGAGACTATCCATTTGGCCAATGATTGTCCCTTCCCTATTTTTAAAGCTACTCTTATATCAACCGTAAGAGGAAGAGGTTCTACTATATATGCGAGAGGTACAGGTAACGATGCCCATGGTAGTGATCGCGGGGCTACTCAACCAGGTGGTGGATGTGGTCAGTGCTATGCTATACCTCCCAGGATAGAGGCATATTCCTCCAATACCATCATCACAGGTATTGTCCCTGTTTGTTTCAGATATGCATTTGATCTGGGATCAAATTTCTCTTATGTGTCTATATATTTTTCTTCGGGCTTTGATTTTTCTTGTAAGACTCTTGATGTGCCTATTTATGTATCTACCCCCGTAGAAGACTCTTTAGTAGTGGAACGGGTGTACCGATCTTATAGTGTAACTTTTGCTTGGCATGAGACTTAGATATCTAATCGTATTAGATATGGTAGATTTTGATATCATCTTGGGTATGGACTGGTTAGCTCCTTATTATGTTCTCCGAGATTGTTTTGCTAAGATAATATTAGCTTCGCTGGGTATGTTAAGGGTAACTTAGAAGGGTGTGTTTTATTTGGGTCCTAACAGAGTTATATCTTTCCTTCAGGCTCATTATTTGGTTATGGGGGGATGTCTATCTTATTTGGCTTATATTCCTGATACTAATGTTTTTTCACCTCCTTCTTTAGATTTTATTTGTATTGTCCATGAGTTTGTGGATGTTTTCCCTATGAATCTGCCCGATATGCCTCTAGATGTTGATATTGAATTTGTTATTATTGTTGAGTTAGGCACCAAGCCTATTTCTATTCCTCTTTATAGGATAGCCCTATCAGAGTTAAAGGAATTAAAGGATCAGTTGCAGGAGTTGTTGGATAAGGGATTTATCAAAACTAGTATATCACCTTGGGGTGTGCTTGTCTTGTTTGTGAAGAAAAAAATGGGTCTATGCGTATGTGTATTTATTAATTATAGTCGGACAAAGTGAAAATTATGAGTAAGTATCTTCTTCCTCATATTTATGATTTATTCAACAATCTTCAATGTGCTTTGATGTTTTCAAAATTGATTTGAGGTCCGGTATCACCAATTGAAGACTAGAGTTTTGGATATTTTAAAGACACCATTTTTGACTTGAAACAATCATTATGAGTTCTTGGTCATGTCCTTTGGGTTGAACAATGCCCCAGCCACGTTCATGAAGTTGATGAAGTGGGTATTTTTACCATATTTTTACTCTGTTGTTATTGTCTTTATATATGATATCTTGGTTTATTCTAAGAGTGAGGCCGATCATGAGGAGCATTTGTGGATTATGCTCCACAGATTGAGGGATGAGAAGTTGTATGCTGAGTTCTCTAAATGTGAGTTTACATTGGAGTTTATCTTTTTCTTGGGTCATATGGTGACCAAGGATAGTATTATGGTCGATCCATCCAAGATTACAACAGTTCATAATTGGGCAAGACCTAGTTCTCCTACAAAAATTTAGAGTCTAATTAGTTTAGTAGGTTACTATCAGTGTTTTGTTAGAGTTTTTCATGTATCACGGCCCTATTAACCAAGTTGACTCAAAATAAGATTTTCTATTAGTGGTCCGATGCTTGTGAGGCGAGCTTTCAAAACTCAAGAATTTGTTGACTTCAGCTCCTAACTTGACCCTACCCAAGGAGGGCATGGATTTTACTATTTCTGTGATGCTTTGGTGTTAGGTTAGGTGTTGTGTTGATGTAGGAAGGTAAGGTAATTGTGTATGCTTCTCGTCAGCTGAAGCCCATGAAAGAAATTACCCTACCCATGATTTGGAGTTGTACGCAGTTGTTATTGCCTTAAAGTTGTGGAGACACTACTTGTATGGAGTCCATTGTGAGATTTTCTTGGATCATCATAGCCTTCAGTATTTCTTCACCCAGTGAGAACTTAATATGAGGAAGCGTCGTTGGCTTGAGTTGCTTAAGGATTATGACTTGACTATTCTCTATCATCACGATAAAGCTAATGTGGTTGTTGATTCCTTGAGCTAAAAGTTTACTAGCATAGGTAGCTTTGCACATCTTTTGACCCAGGAGAGGAATTTGGCCTCAGAGGTTCAGTCTTTGACTAACCAGATGGTTTGGATTGATGTTTCAACAACTGGGTGCATTTTGGCATTCGTTGAGGCTTTCTTGATGGAGCAGATTTGGACTCATCAGTTTGATAATATTGGGTTGAGAGTGATTCAGGATAAGGTTTTGAGTGGTGAAGATAAGGAAGACTCACTTGATCCAATTGGTGTTTTGAGGATTGGTGGTCGGGTTTCTGTATCGAGAGTGGGTGAATGGAGTAGATTGATTTTGGAGGAGGCTCATTGTTCCAGCTATTCTATCCATCCAGAAGTGACTATGATGTATTATGATTTGAGACAACATTACATGTGGGGGGTATGAGAAAGGATATGACAAATTTTATAACTTGTTCCCTATGTTGGAAGTAGATGAAGGCTAAGCATTTGACACTTGTTGGTTTACTTCGGAGGTTACCCATTCTCGAGGGGAAATGGGAAAGATTATTATGGACTTTGTGACTGGGTTGACTTGTACTTCTCATGGTTTTGATAGTGTTTAGGTCATTGTGGATCAATTGACCAAATTTTCCTATTTCATTCTGGTACAGGTTTTCTTCAGTACTGAAAAGTTGGCTCATATCTATATTTGTGGGATAGTTTATCTTCATGGGGTGCGAGTTTCTGTCATCTTGGATCGGGTTCAGTGTTCACATCTCACTTTTGGATGAATTTTCAGGAGTTGGGTACCTGGGTTGATCTTAGCACAATATTTCACCCCAGACCTATAGTTATTCAGAGTGGACTATTCAGGTTTTAGAGAATATGCTTTGCACTTATGTGATAGAATTTGGAGGCCAGTGGGACCAGTATCTAGCCTTGGTGGAGTTAGGTATAATAATAGTTATCATTCTAGTATTGAGATGGCTCATTTTGAGTCTTTGTATTATAGGCATTGTTGCTCTCCAGTTTGTTTCTTCGATGTTTCTGAGATCAGACCTCGAGGTATGGACTTACTTCATGAGTCTTTGAATAGAGTTTGGGTCATTCAAGATAGCTTTGAGTGTCTTGTAGTAGGCAAAACTACTATGCGGATCATAGGCTTCATGCCCTAAGGTTCAGTGTTGGTGATTGTGCCTTCCTTCGTGTATCGCTCATAAAAGGCGTGATGAGGTTTAGGATGAGGGCAAGCTTAGCCCTAGGTATATTGGACCTTTTGAGATCCTTTAAACTATTGGGGATGTGTCTTATGAGTTAGCATTGCCCCCAGATTTGTTACTTGTTCATCCAATTTTTCATGTTTCTATGCTTCGGCGTTACATTTTAGATGAGTCTCATGTCATTCATTGGGATTCAGTCTAGTTAGATCAGCAGTTGTCTTTTGTTAAGGAGCTTGTCTCTATTCTAGCAGAGGATGTCAGACGGTTGTATTCTCGATTTATTTATATGGGTAAGGTCCAGTGGAGGCATTGCCTGTAGATGAGTCTTCTTGGAAGGTCGAGTCTGAGATGTGTAGTACTTATCCCTAGCTTTTTTCTAACTCAAGTATTTCTTTTATTCTTAGTTCGGGAACGAACTAGATTCTTAGTAGTGGATGATGTAGTGGCCTTATTTTTGGTGTTTTGTGTGAAGTATGTGATTCTATGAGAGTTGACCATTTTACCCCTCCCTGTGGTTGCTTTGTGGTATTTCTAGGGCGTGTAGATGTTTTGCATGGATACAAATGTATTTGGAAGTGTTTTATGCAGGATTGTATTTTTTGATGGACTTAATGGCTTACAAGTTGGCTTTAGCCAACATCTTTTGCTCTATAAAAATGGACTACACTAGCAGGTCTGAAATATTGATTTTCGATTGGTAACATGGTTGGTGTGGTTTTATGGATTTTATATCTCATTTTGACCGTCTATTCGAAAAGTTGTGGAAATAGGTTTTGAAGTTCAACTTTGTGAAAATTCTAAGTTGAGGTTGCTTGGGGACAAGAAAACATTCTAAGTTGAGGTTGTTGATGTGCCAGCTAATGACAACACATTTTGCTATTAACTAAGGATAATTGTTTGTTTTTAAGCAATTGTTGGTATTTTAAATATGTTTTGTGTTTATTTTCAGGTAATAAGACCAACGATAGAAAACAGGAACTGTTGTGCTAATAATGAGGGTGATGACTCTTCTGATGAACCATCAAAGTCCTGACAATCCACCATACCACTCATTGAGCCTATCCAACTTCAAGGTGAAAAGGAGGTCAGATGACGGATCAGCTGACAACCCATTAGAGCCTCGGCGAACCATTACCCTATACTTCATTGCCTACCTAGAGTGAGCTAGAAATTGAAGTCAGGTGATGGCTCAACTAAAGGACAGTCAGGGCCTCAAAGAACTGTCACTCAACCCATCAGGAATAAACAAAATACGAGTTTAATGGGAGTCAAGTGATGATTTAGGCAATACACCATAACCTTATTAGTGACCCGTCAAACAACTAATCAAGGTGAAGTGGTAGACTAGTTTTGAATTTTAATTTTCCAAATAATTGGAGAAAATAAATAACTAGTTTAGGATTTACAATCGGTATCTTCCACAATTTGAATGTTTTTATAATGCTTTTTTTCTCTAGAGAATCGATATTTTTTAGGGTGAAAAACAGAACATCTTGGTTCTTTCAAAAGATTGGCATTATGAATTTTTCCTTTGTAAGGTTTTCTATTTACATTATGAAATACACTTCTTCCATCTATTTTATTATTATGAGTGGCTAAAACCTTAGAACTAGGGTTGTGGAATTCTTGATGAAAAAACACTTTTAAAGTTAATAAATTGGTTAATTTGGATTATTCTTGCAGTTATATTACTAATTTCATCAGATTAATGTAATTCTTATGGTTTCAAACATTGGAAAAAGCCTTAAGAGTAACTTGCTTGAGCAAAGAGGTTAACAAAAGTATAAGAAATTGGTAACAAGAATTTGGAGTTTCTAACCTCTTTGAAGATGGATACTTTGACGAGATTAATCTCTTGAGGCTTAAATCAATTCATAATCCTATCACTTTAAGTTTGAAAGAATTAAAGTAAAAATCATCTAATTATGTTGGAAACATCTAGATAAATATTTTGAATGGATTGTTTTATAATTGCAATGTGTTGATCTATGTTCATATTTTGCTTAACCCGAAAATGATTGGAATCCAAGGTGCACATAATCCTAGTTTGTCTTCTCTCCATTGAATTAAACACCATAAATTTAACTGTCATATTTTGGAACATGTGAAATTATTCAATAAACTTTAAATACACCCCCCTATTTTATGGAAAATTTAGACTAATCGTTATGTAAAATAAATATAACTTAGTTTACACCATATTCCATATGAGGTTCGGCCCAAACCTTTATTGGGTTCTATATTTGACAATGCCCGCTTACACTTCCTTAAGTGAGTTATAGTTTAGGTGTATCACCGTAGGTTCAGTTCATTATTTATTCCATCCAAACTCCATACCCATAGGGATAAACATAAAACCTCCTATAAAAACTATACTTATTACATATAACTAATCCAAATCTATTATAAATAAACCATAACCTACCTCGTTGATGAGTTCACTACTATAGAGAGTGAATATTCTCTCCGTTAGTACTTTTGTTATCCATTCCATCAATGTTTTCTTCAAAAATTGCTTGGAAAACACCCCTGGAAGCTTAGTCTCTTCATTTTTGTTGTTCTAATCCTTAGGTTCATCTAGGGTGTTTTGGGGGAGATAAACGATATTTGAGACCACAACTGGGGGGAATAGAGTTTTAAACACTCAGATCTTAACTACCTACTTCTACTGCGATGAGAAAGCTATCACTATAGTAGTGTTTCTACAGCAACAAACCTATTGTTGTAACAGACACTGACAAGTCTGGCCCAACAAAAAGTTTGGACCATTAAATTCTAAACCACGAATCTCTACCACAAAATTTAATTCTAATCAAGCCCAAAGCACTTTTTTGATCAAATTATTTTATCAATAAGGTTTATCCATAACAATAGACTGGTTATTACAATATTTATCAATTTTCCCATTATTTGTTCCCTGATGGGTATGGAAATCAGAAGGAAGAGTTTATCTTGATTCTCGGAACCCAAAATTTCTAAAGATGGTAAAAATTAAATACAAACTCCCATTTTTTTCTAAAATAATTCAATAACACTGATTGAACCATCATCAGATAAATAACATAAAAAAAGGTACCTAAACCAGCCTATGCACCAAGGTTACTAAGCTCTAGGCACAACTCTATGACCATTGTATCCCGAGGAATATGACTCATAATATTGTTTACACAATGGGTCATCTAAAATGCCTTTGGGACCATACAATATTACAAGGCATAAACATTTGTGATGAAAATTAAATTCCCCCATGCCTTCATTGTAGACAACAAATTCTCACTGCAAGACAAATGAATTATTGTAACAGAGCTTCAAAAGTTTTCAAAAGATGAAGTAGGACATCAATTTTCCCACTTTTCCAACTCACAAACTCTCAAATTCTCTCTAGAAAATCCCTCTCGGGCATCAAACTAAAATAAATTCTCATCTCTACTATGCTTTTTTATGCATTTATCACCACTGAATCATATATTCTATGACTAAAATTCAAAACTTTAGTTGATTTCTTGGTGCTTTTAAGAGAACCTCACTTTTTCCCCTTTTGGATGGATTGTAAAATCATGCTAGTCTATTTTACGTTCTCAATGCTATTATAGTGTTTTAGGCATAAGATTTATGATTTTCATGGTAATTTTTGGGCTTGAATGGGGTAGAAAATGAAGGGTCATCTTCTCTAAGATTTTCAAGAATTTGAGGCTTACATTGGGTTTTATTCATCCCAAAATCAATGGTTCAAAATTTAGTGTTACTCTATCAAGCCTGATCTATACTTATAACTCAAAAATTTGAAGAGATTTTGGAAATCCACCATTGATAGGATTGGGGTCTACTTGGGAACGATGGCATCGCTGCAGCGGAAGATTTTTTACTGTAGTAATATTATTGTAGCAGAACCCTTTAACTATAGCAATCTAATTATAGTGACAAAAGTTTCACTACAGTAGGAGTCTGGCCATAACACTACCCAAATATTTCAAGAAGGTTTTTTTATTCCTTTTCTTTCTGTAGCATTCCTGTTTAGTTCCAAATTATGTTTGTGTGACACTTGTAGGACTATAAGATATAGCCAACCAAAATGTCATCCAACCCGCCTACCAATGGTTCCCCAATAATATTTGTCATACTAGGTACCAAGAGTGGAGAAACACAAGAGAGTTCATTAACAAAAGAGGGCTTGTGACAAAAATCCTGGCGGAGGAGGCACTGAAGGGTTTCGGGTAGGAGATGCGTAGAGCCTACCCCTACATGCAACCTTGAAATAGTTCGAGAGTTTTATGATATACTCCCGACTATGGATTAGTCCCAAATATATCCCACAATTTTTATTTGAAGCATAAATATTTTGGTGGACGCGGGCATCATCAATAAAACTCTGGGTTGGAAAACCCCTGAATACAGCTTTTGATGTGAAGAAGGATAAATCCAATCTGAAATGGTTGGCAACTACTTTAGTGCCAAAGTGTGAGGAAAATAAGTCCCAATGGACCAACTTTGGGGTAACCAAGAGAACTCCTTTCTCAACAGAGGCTTAGAGGTGGCTAAATTTTGTATCTTGGAGAATTCATCCTTTAGGCATTGTCATGTCAGCGATGTAACCTTACATTGGGCATTAGTAGTGTCTTCTTCTATTGAGGGGTTGGAGATAAACATAGGGTTGGAATAATAGATGAGTAGAAGTTCTTCTACTCAATGCCTATAAAATACCTCTTCCTTCCTTCTTTTATTACTGAGCTATGTAAAAGGGTTGAAGTGTAGAAGGATAGGGGTGACCTTTCAAAGAGTGTAATGTACTCTTTAACCCACTAAAGGTGAAAGGTTAACAGGGGAGAGCAAGAAGAAAAGAAATGTGCGGCCTGAGAGAGAGAGTAGTAAGGCCCAAAAAGTTGAGGGAGAGGAGGCTTGTGTTGCACTACCCCAGGGATCTATGCAGCAGGTGGAGTCTGATTAGGTTGTCATGAAGGATATCATATAGCAATACTACGTGCCTCCCTCCTTCTTCGGAGGTTGTTCCCTCTACCTTTACGGATCCTCTAAGCTTTTAGTCCTTTTGCTCTATCCTAGCTCGGGCTCACAAGGACCTCCATAAGGACTTGGATAAAGAGAAAAAAAAGAGTGCCTCTTGAGACTATATGTTATCCCTATTGTGCATCACCATGAAGTTCATTTTCAAGTGCGTCACCCCAGACAAGAAGAGGCCCAAGCTAAGTATTTCTAAAATTCATGAGTTCATCTTGCTAAGTGGAATGGAGAAAGAGCGATCCGATGCTTTGATCCTAAATGAAGACAAGGCCTCTAGATAGTTCCCCAGTCTTGCACATTCCCCCCTTTATTTATATATTTTATGGTTGGTTTTCCCTATTTTCATATGTATTAAACAATCTTTTCCTTTTTCCTACTTTTGGGTATTCTCTTTTATTGTAAAATTTTCTCAACATAATCGTATCTTACTGAATATGCATGGTGAATTAAATCTTTTCATATACGTTATGTCTATAGGGTCAGTTTTATAAAGCACAAAAGGAACATAAAAATATAGAAATTCATAGGAAACTTTCTTTCGATGTATTGTTGCAACAACCATTTCTTCGTTGCAACGACAAAGGGGTCTGTGTAATGAGTTCGTAGTAGCAGCTGCTATGCGGTTACTCCAACCTCTGATTTCCCTTAAATTTTCCCAGTATGATGCTATACCAATAACACTTTGATACTCTTACTAACCATGTCATAGAAATTTAACTGAAGCCATAACAACGATACATTAGCTTTAAACCAATTCATCACATGTCTTAAATTTTACACCTCTTTTAAACTTATTGACTCAAAAACATTTAACCTGGCCAAGTTTATAAACTTAACATCATCTTATGATCCCTCTCAAAAAAGAAATAACCAATTAATCAATGAGAAAATTACACTTAATAAAACAACCATAACAACAAATATTATACATGTAACACTTAGTCATATCGAAATAACAACATTAGAACACAAGTCTTACGCCTCCTATTGACCCCAACAAGTTAGAATAACTAATTTCCAACCTTTCAAACATTATCGAGATACCTATTAAGAATGACTAATTTCAATTTTTAATGTCGAGATATCAATTGGATTCTATCAAATGCCAAATAGACTCAACTTGTGGAGATAACACTGAAATAGTATGATAGGAGAGAAGAAATGAGATTGATTCCTAGATGCCTTATAACTTCCAAAAGATTTGATGTGGACATAAACACAATAATTAGTAAGACTACTCGACATTTGGACTCTAATACCAATTATTCACGATCTAAATCTCTAGATCATGCAAGCACCTACCTAATTCTACTCTAGATAGGAGAAACCTTACCACCTAACTTTTAATCAACTGCAGAGCCACATCCTTAAAAATCTTAAGCATAAATCTAAATCTCTAGATCATGCAAGCACCTACCTAATTCTACTCTAGATAGGAGAAACCTTACCACCTAACTTTTAATCAATTGCAGAGCCACATCCTTAAAAATCTTAAGCATAAAAAAATAATAAAACTTTTTTATACCTCAAAAAAAGTTTTTAGAAACAATGTTAACCTCCAATTTAAACCAAATGTTTTACAACGATAGATGCAAAATTCAACTAAAGAACTTCCTAGACCTAATCTAATCATGTACAAGAGTTCTAAATACAAGAACAATGAATCAAGATACAACCTTCTTGTATGTGTAAGATAACATGAGTTGTAGAGGAATAATCTCTGCTACATTATAGAAACTTCAACCGATATGCAAACATATCTATAACCCCAAAAGGCGATATAGTAATTGTAGTATAATTACACACACAAGTACTGATAGGTATCATCGACTGACTAGGGTTAGAGACATATAACAATATATAGAAATCAATAAGAGATCATGGAAACATTCACTTAACAAATTTCAACATACCTTCAACTCCTAACCTTACGTTCTCCCTTATTTGAAACACTATTAGTTTATCTTTAGGGCGTGATTAAATAATACAATACAATTGAACCACTAATGCCATATCTCTTACGCACTCATCTCATTAGATCAGTTCTGCACTCTTTTCTCATTAATTCTCTTCTAAGAAAACATTTACTCATTAGTCAATTACAATTACACATAAGTAATGCAAATACCAGGAGAAGTAATGATGCAAACCGACCGGAGACCTTGTCGCAATGAGCATCCCAAGTTCATCTGGGACCGGAGACCACCCTCGTTACCCAACCTAATATCTAGTCGCCTGCCCTGAGTTGGTTGAATTTTGAGCATATGAAAAGATAGTGCAACAACTCACAGGAAGAATCTAAGATGAGATCACAATCGTCACAAACCCAATCGAGTCCAACCCTCCCATACCAACAATCTAACCATACCAAACAATACTAAAATAAGGGCCATAAACCAGGCCAAAACCAATGATGTTCCAAAACATAATAAAATTTATCCCAAAATAAATAAAGATGGAACAACCATCAATATCATCTAATGATTTCAACCCACCGGCTTAATCCGATGTCAAGGCCGACACCAATACCGATCCCACCCATTCCAACCCATAGTAGTACCACAAAGCCGCTAACCAAGAGAGTAAAAAAATATGTTTGGGACATGCTCCCAACTATAGCCAAAACCAATATCTAATATAAAATCAAAATGTCTAGAAAATATACATAATATGAAATGGAGCCTTCAAAAAGGATGGAAGCTCACCAATTCAGTCCAAATACTATCCCCTAGTCAGTCATTATGTAGGAGGAGTAGAATGGCCAGTTCCTGCATAGCGTGGGTATACAGCCGCCAATAGACGGGTTAGATGGTGAATGCTAGCATGATCATATGATAAGGATAAAATAATGCCATTTATAAAACTGAGTAAAACCATTCATATGCACACATCCATACATATATATATAACCATGCCAGGAAAAGGGATCGAGTTTAGCATGCCCTTAAAAAATTTATTTGGGTTGTGTAGGTTTGCCGTCCTAAACCATCAATAGGCTATATGGATCGAGCTCCCCTTTTGAAAGGGCCCCAGTGTGTGTAGCCGCACGACCAAGAAAGAAAACATTGGGATGACAAGTACATTCCCCAAAATATAGTGTGACATCATGCACATGGTCACCAAGACCAACCTTATATCGGCAACTATGAGTTTCTAGTTTTACCCCCTCCATACCTATACCTTCCACAACTTTGCTACACATCCTGCCATTAATGCCCAATTAAGACCAATTTCCAAAAAACCAAACCATTATCCATTTATTAACAAGGGCCATTAATATTGGTATCATTATACCAATCCTTACTTGCAAGTATTATCCATAGCCAACCATACAGAGGTTTAAGGGGTCTTTCAAGTGCCCTTTCGTTTACCATATTAAACCACTTGGGGGATTCCATGTACCCCACAAGAATGACCATTAGATATTTACTATTCCAAGCCATTTAAACTATGCATAATTCCTTTACCAAGTTTTAAAACAAACAAGAGTTCTATTAAAAGTAGTCAATTCAATGAACATATCTTTATAAGCATTTTGTCAAACACATTGGAGGCATAATATAACCATAACCAATTCCAATTACCATTACACAATTCCCATGCAATCCAATTATCCAAAACCACCATTAATGCATATAAAAGTATAATTAAAATCATGGGAAACCATAACCAACCATTTAATATCGAAACCACAAAATCATACAACCAATGAAATTATGGAAATATTCATAAAAACCATACCTTTAGAAAAAATTAACAATGAGGGAAGTGAACATGCCTTAAACAAAGATGATGATGGAAACAAATCACCAAGGCAAGCCCCAAATCAATCCTTTAGTTAAAACCCTAGCTTTCCTAGTCCAAAAGCTTTTAAGAGAATTTTAGAGTGTTTAGAAGAGTTTCTATGTTTTAATGAATAAAATAATAGGGCAAATAATATTCCAAGTAGGTTAGAAGTCATGGGGACTTATTAGGATAAGTGTGAAAATATCCCGAATACCCCCACTTAATTTAAACCAAAATCTCATCACAGGGGTACGATTGACCCACACGAGTCTTCCCCTCCGATATGAGTGGTACCCTTCACTTGTACCCTAAGCCTCAACTTTTAGATCAAACACTATCCTACATACGACTCATCCAAACAAGTCAAATTCGTACCCCTGAAAGATTTAAACCTAAGGTAGACTTAGACACAGTCCACCATATGAGAGAACCCTGGCTTATGGCTCACGATAAGCCATTCATACTCAGATCCAACCTAAGTAACCAAATTTAAGATTAGGGTAAGGAACCAAAAGATCCGTAACCATCAATACAACTCATAGCCCTAAGTCGTACCCATTTCGGTAATGAAAATCCATCCAACCAACCAATACTGGTCAGCATACTATTGGACCTTACCATCCGTACCCCAACATACGGCTCGTACCCATGAGTCATATTGGGTCTACATATTAGAATTCCAGAAATTTTTCTAGGTCCAGAACCTAAGATATTTCACTCTCCCCTACTAGGAACACTCATCCCTGAATGATGGACAAGTTAGGGGTAACCACACATAAGAGTTATTTGCATTATCAAATATATTCCCAATCGTTAACAAAGTTTGAAAACAAAGAGGCAAAGATATTAATCTTTTCTTTAATAAAATTTTAAAATAATGATGTGTTGAAGACCCATACCTTCTTCACTAATCCCAAGAGCAAAAAACAAATGCAGATATTTAGACTTCATATTCTCCTCCGCTTCCCATGTAGCTTCTTTCACCTTATGGTTCTGCCAAATAACTTTAAATGAAGCCATATCCTGGGTCCACAACTAACGTACCTTCCTATCCAAGATCTTAACAGGGACTTCTTCATAAGACAAAGAATCTGAGATATCCAATCCTTCCAAAGGAACAACCGAAAAAGGATCACCAATGCACTTCCTCAACATGGAAATGTGAAAGACCGGATGTACCAAGATCAAGCTAGAAGGCAACTGTAGATCATAAGTAACATTAACAATTCTTCACAAAACCTCATAAGGACCAACATACCGAGGAATGGACTTCCCCTTCTTACCAAACCGCACAACTTCCTTCATAGGAGATACCTTAAGAAAAACCTTATCCCCAATCTCAAACTCTAAGTCTCTATGCCTAATATCTGTATAGGACTTTTGGTGACTTTGTGTTACCTTAAGACACTACCGAATCACCATCACCTTCTCCATAGCCTGGTGAACCAAGTCGGGACCAAATATATCTGCCTCACCAAGCTCAAACCAACCAATAAGAGATCTACACCTCCTACTATAAAATAATTCAAAAGGGGTTATACCAATACTAGAATGATAGCTATTGTTGTAAGTAAACTCCACAAAAGGTAGATGCTCAACCCAATTGTCACCATAATCAATCACAAAATCCCAAAGCATATCCTCCTATTTCTGAATAATTCTCTCCGCTTGCCCATCCGTCTGCGGGTGAAAAGTAGTACTCAGACTAATCTGAGTCCCCAACCCTCTCTGAAAAGATCACCAAAAGTGAGATGTAAACTGCATGCCATGATAAAAAATAATTTAAACAGGCACCCCATGCAACTTCACAATCTGTTGAAGATACAGCTTCGTATAATCCTCCACCGAGAAGGTATTTCGTATGGGCAAAAAGTGCACAGTCTTAGTCATCATATCCATGATGATCCATATCGTATCATATTAATTATGAGACCGAGGAAGACATGTAAAGAAGTCCATATTAATCATTTCCCACTTCCATTTGGGCAAATCAATTTCTTGATACAACCCGCCCAGCCTCATGTGCTCAACCTTAACCTCCACCAATAGATCTTCTTGAGATCATGATATATCTTAGTCAAGCCGGGATGAAAAACATAGCACAACTTATGCGCCTCATCCAAAATCCTTTGTCGCAAACCATCGAACTTAGGAATACACAACCTTCCTTGGTACCGTAAAGTACCATCACCACCGATCTTAAACACCACTACCTTTTTCTCACCAATGTCACTTTTGATCTTCATCAAGATAGAATCTTACATTTGCTTCTCCTTAATCTTCGCACCAAGAGATGATCGAACCACTTCTTGCACCACCACACCAACATCCTTGGGAGTTTAATAAGTGAATTCCAAGATTAGCTAAGCGATGAATATCCTTCACTAATTCCCACTTTCCTTCTTCGACATGATCCAAACTCCCCATGGATAACCTGCTAGGAGCATCAACAACCACGTTAGCCTTACATAGATGGTAGTAAAGACTCATATCATAGTCCTTAAGAAGTTTAAGCCATTTTCTCTATCTGAGATTAAGCTCTTTCTGGGTGAAGACATACTGTAGACTCTTATGATCAGAAAAGATATCCACATGAACACCATACAAATAATGCCGCCATATTTTCAAAGCAAAAACAACCGCCAACAGCTCTAAATTATGAGTAGGATAATTCCTCTCATGCACTTTTAACTGCCTGGAAACATAGGCAATCACCTTCCTATGCTGCATCAACACATAACCAAGACCTACCCAAGATGCATCACAATAAACCACAAAACCATTATTGCCTTTCGACAAAGCCAAAATTAGAGTCGAAGTTAACCTATCCTTCAACTTCTCAAAACTCCCCTCATAAGCATCTGACCAAGAAAACTTAACCTTCTTCTGGGTTAACTTAGTCAAAAGAGAAACTATCGATGAAGTCTTCCACAAACTGCCTAAAATACCCGGCTAAACTCAAGAAGCTTCGAATGTCAAATGGAGTCGTGAGTCTAGGCCACTACTTCACCATAATAGCCTTTTGTGGATCCACTATGATACCCTCAGAAGAAATAATACGACCCAAGAAAGTTATAGTGTTTAACCAAAACTCACACTTGTAGAACTTGGCATACAACTGTTGTTCCTTTAAGGTCTACAACACCACACGGAGGTTATTAGCATGATCCACCTCACTCTTCAAATAAACTAAGATGTTATCAATAAACACAATAACAAAGACATCCAAATACTGATGAAAATCCCTATTCATCAGATCCATAAATTTCACTGGAGCATTAGTCAACCCTAATGACATCACTAAAAACTTAAAGTACCCATATCTAGTATGAAAAGACATCTTAGGAATATCCACCTCCCTAATCTTTAGCTGATGGTACCCAGACCGAAGGTCTCTCTTAGAAAAAAACTTGGCACCCTGCAACTGGTCAAATAGGTCATCTATCCTTAGAAGAGGATACTTATTCTTGACTATCACCTTGTTCAGCTACCTATAATCCATGCACATCCGAAGAGAGACATATTTATGGCGCACAAACAACACCAGTGCACCCCATGTGGATATACTAGGATGAATAAAACCCTTATCCAGAAGATCCTTAAGTTGTTCCTTAAGTTCCCTCAACTCAGCCGGAGTCATTCTATAAAGAGGAATAGAAATTGGATGAGTGTCTAAAACTAGATCAATACCAAACTCTATTTCCCTATCTGGAGGAACACCAGGAAGATCATCCAAAATGACCTCTGGAAACTCATTAACCACTGAAATTAACTGGAAAGGAGGACCTTTTGAGTTGAAATCTTTAACCTGGACCAAGTGATAGAGACAAACTTTAGACATTAACCTATAAGATCTAAGATAAGAAATAAATCTCCCCCGATGAGCTAAAGAACTACCCTTCCATTCTATAATCGGTTCACCATGGAACTTAAAAATAACCCTACAGGTCCGACAATCTAAGGACGCATAAAAAGAATGTAACCAATCCATCCCCAGAATAACATCGAAGTCTACCATACCAAACTTAAATAGATCCACCAAGGTCTACTTGCCACCAATAGATACCACACACCCATATAAACACTCCTAGAAATAACTGAGTCACCTATCAGGGTAAAAATAGAAAAAGAATCCAAAATAACTTTTGGATCAAAACCAAAATATACAGCCATATAAGGTGTCACATAGTAGAGAGTGGACCCCGAATCAAGAAAATAATATACATGATGAGAGAAAAGTTATAACGTATCAGTAACAACATCAAGTGATGCCTCGGATTCCTATCGGGATGCAAAAGCATACAACATGTTCTGACCAATACTAGAAACAGGAGTAGTAATAGAAGTAGATGCCACACCACCAGGCGTAGAAGAAAAAGACAAAGCCACGGGAATCTTATTCGACCCCGTAGCAACCTTATTAATCGAATAATCCCTGATTTGATTGCCCGCCTCTCCACATTTAAAGTATTTTTCCCTTTTTTCATCACAATAAACCCAATAAGGATGACCACATAATCGACAAAGAGGGCATGATAAAATTAACTGACCTCCACTTGCTTGAGATTGGGCACTCTAGGCCCTAAAATTGTCACCACCATAATGATGCCTATCGCCCTACTGGTAAGGAGAATTAGCAGAAGAGTAAGAACAAAAATGGTAACACCCCATATCATTCTTGACTTGATTTCACTCCTAGTTGCATGTATAGGGAAATTAAAGCCTGAAAACTTTCTAATTGTTGAAAGAGTTAGGCTTATGTTGGGCCTCCGAACTTCGAAGGTTTTAAATTTTGTCTTCCCAACCTTGAGATATAGATTTTTGAGTCAATTTATGTTCAGGGGTGAAAAGGGCATGTCTCGGGGAATTTTTGGATTTTTCGGATGAGGATTGAGTTGTGTTTAGATCACGAAAATAGTGGGTCACTACGATTGCACTGCATCATGGTGGGCCTCCAAAATGGGATTTTGTTATGAGTTTAAAGGCCTGATGAGCAATTATGTCTTTTTTTATCAATTATATTCATCTAATCTCAATTAATAACATTATTAGGGCACACAATTTCACATTTACTTCAAAATTACTCTCAAATAAACCCTTCCCTCTTCCCAAAAGATCAAGAATTCAATCCTCTTAAGTTTAAGATTCTCAAGAAAGGTATTAAGATTAGGGTTTCACTCCTTAAACTAATAACTAAATAAATTTAGGACTACCCTAAACTCCATGGGAATATATTTTATTATCTTACCAAGTATAAAATCTCTAACTATATCCACAAAGAAGGGTTTCTGATATTGTTTCAAAAATTATGCATCGTGGAATTGTTTAGATGTACATATATGTTGTCTTGAATCATTTTTCATGGAATTTAACTATAACTATGTATATATATATATATTCATTTGTATTGTAAAGTTTTATTGAGAGCATGAATGACAAAACTCCCTCTCCCATTTTGATATCTTTGATTTAAAGTGTCGTGGATTGTTTAAATACACAAATTTTCTTAAAGGAAATAAGAGGGTGCATTCTTTTCTAATGATCATGGATTGACTATTGTTTACGATATTTTTATAAGGTGTTCTTTGTAAGGTAAACATCCATTGTATCAAATTAACAATTTCCATGGGTTTTTGAGTAATGCAAACATGATATAGCTACCTTATGATGGTACTATTGAGCGACGGGTATTTTGATATAAACTCAAATATAAATTTATAACATGACTCTCTCTCACATGAAGGTTGAAAAACTTTGGGTGGTCATTGACATAATGAAAGTTAAAAGGGCTATAAATATGTGATGATGAATTTGAATGACTTGAAAGTCAGGGTATGACGGTACCCAGTGATAACGTGCTCTTAATAGAATAAGTGTTGAATGATTTAAAAGTATGAAGAATGGTCTTAAAGAACTAAAAATTGAGCTTACGAGAGATATTTGATTACCAAGAGAAGGCATTTGAGTGTAAGGGATCATTGTTGTCAATCGTGGTTTACCGATACAGGTATTATCCTGAAAGGGGATAACTAGGACATCATGTAAGGGTGATTCCATGGTATACTTACAAGAGGGTGTACCAAATTATGAAAATTCCAATCCTTGTGGCAAACTTAGATTGGGGGCTTGGATGCCGAGTCAATTACGGATTCCACAAAGCCCGTGGAACTACAGATTAAAGGGTGTACCGACTAGCTCAAAAAAAAATCAAGAGTGAGTCAAGGCTGTCAGAATTGTTTTGAAATTCACTAAATTATGCCTATGTATTTGTTTTAACTTATAATATGCTCACTGTTATTTTGAAATGCTCTCACCTACATTGTATAAAAATATGCTATTATGGGTTGTTTAACATAGTAGTACATTTGTATTGACCCCCTATATTTTAGGAACTGATGCTCAATCCCGGGGCTCCACTAAGAAGTAGATCATTGCCCGACATTTGGAGTTGGTGAGCCTCCCTTATTTCAGAAGGCCTTGTGTCATGTGTTGTTTTTAATTGTTTTTAGTTATGGTCTAACCGAGGGCCTTGTCCCAAATTTAGACAGATATTATTTTAGTTTAGTAGAGATTTCGCAGACTTGTATAAGATAGTTTTGGGTCATTTTAAACTTATGACCATATTGTTTAGTTGTTATGATAAGATGACCATGTTTCCATTTTGTTTTTCCACATTTCTATAATATATAAATTATTCATATGATTGCCAGTTAGAAGGGCTCTCAGGCCATCATGGTTTAGGATCCTATTGTGGCCAGGGCCTCAGTTTGGGTCATGACAATCTCGGTATGAGATCACGGTTCATTGTCCTAGGGTGTCTGTGAAATCGCATTGTGTAGAGTCATTTTATAGGTATGTAGCATGCCACACTTATAAAGGGGAAACTACTAGGCGTTTAGGAATGTCTTTATTTTCTTCATGTCTTAGTTCATGCTTTAGAGTTTGAATGTCCCCCTAACTCATGATTTTATATATTTCAGAGATTCACCATCCTTTCTTATAGATCAAACGAGTAAACCACTCATTTTGATGATGTCCTTCCTAAACATGGGATGTGGATCCATAATAGAGCTTGTACTCCTAAATTTATTACTACTCTAGGAGTTCCTCCAGTCTCGACTAGTCCATCTCGGGCTCCTTGGACCAGTGCCAACTAAACTCAGCCTTCTCAGAGAGAAGTCTTGAATGCTAAGTTCTAACAGTCCATCCATATAATTGCTCATCTAGTAGCTTCTCAGTCCCATTGGTTTGAAAATATGAGTTTGGTGCCAGGTTCATCTGAATCTACTCGGGTTGGTCAGTTCATGAAGCCGAACCCACCCACCTTTACAAGCATAAAGATTTAAGAGAAACCCTAAGGGTTTATTGATGAGCTAGAGAATATCTTTATAGTTATGCATTCTAATAAGGTTAAAGGGGTTGAGTTGGCAGCCTATTGATGTTGTGTGAATTTATGTATTTTAGCGTTGCTATTCTAGCCTTTTTAGCCTTGTTTTGAGGATGATTCATGTTCTAAATGTGGTGATAATGATATAAATGTGTATGTAAGTGTCCATGTATGTTTTTACAATGTTTAATAGTGTTTGCACACAATTTTTGATTTAAATTGATCATTTAGAAGTCAACCAAGAAAACTAGTGTGACTACTTGAGTTGGGTGTTTGTCTAGTCTATTGTATTGGGTTATAACATGTTTAATGAGTTCCTAAGGTTATTATTGTGTATTTATATGTTAAAAAACTTTTTGGTAATGTTCAAGGGTCAATTGTATCAAGACAAGAGTCAAAACAATAAGTTAGAAATCAAAGTAAAAGAAGCCTATGCTTAGCTCGTGTGTGTAGTTATCCATCTTGGATGTTGTGTTGTTTTTAGCTCTAAATTATTGTGTTTAATTCTATATGATGCTTTTTTAATGGATTATGATGATATATTAAGGATATACAATCTTCAAATCAAGTGTAAACAACTCAAAAAAACTCGGAATGGCTCAATGAATGCATAATACCAAAATTGATGCAATTTGGACACTTGGAATGTGCAGAGCGTGTTTTGAAATGTGTAAAGGATTATGGGCGCGTTCTACACACCAAAAAACTCATAAGGGACCCAAAATAGTGTGTACGTATGATATTCGTGCTTCGAATGCTCTATTCATATGGAATACAATGTGTAACGCATGCTCCATTTCACCCCTGGGTGTTTTACTCTAATTCGATTCCTAGACGGATTTGGCGTACCCTTATACTATAAATACATTGTTGTGTAATGTTTTTACATACCTTTGGACATCTGGGAGGATTTAGGAGGCTACCACAACTTCTTTTTAGGATTTTATTATATTAACTTTAGTTTCTTTCATAGTTTGTATCATTAATCCAAGGGATTGGATGATGAATATTTCCATTAAAGGATAAAACTCCTATCTGAGGTTAAGTCCACGATCATGATTACTTTTATTTTGAATTAAGTATATTGATTGGCTTATAATTATTGGTTGCTTGTTTATTCTTATTTTAGCTATTTTAAGGATTAGCTACCCTTAAATACATCAATTGTCAACCTTGTGATCTCGGGAGAGGGAATAGAGAGATAGAACATGGGAATAAACAAAGTTTGGCTCTTGTTTCTTTATAAAATAAGAAATTTGAATTAGTATCTAGGACAGAGATGTATTTAGATGCCTTACTTGATTCATATGTTGGATGATATTTATAAAGAACGTAAGTAAACTATTACATCCCTGCTCATTGATGTATGTGTAAGGTCTAACTTAGGTAAAGGATTAGAGGTTGGGAAACCACAATCATGCGATTAACCCTATGAATCAACAACCAAGATAAGCAATCTAAGGAATAAAGTTTAATAGTGTAGTATAATTGGTCGTAAGTCTTAACCCTGGGCTTCTATCTATAGATTGTCCTAAGTCATTACTTTTCTGTATTAGTTTAGTTTACTTTTAGTTTACAATTCTTCAACCTCCTTTTTTACTTTTTCTCAATTGTTGAACTAGAATTGGATAGGAAGCAAATGCAAGTCCCTATGAGATCGATACTTGGGCATTCTTGAAGCGACTTTACTACTTGATAAGACTACGTACACTTGTGTGTGCGCTTAGGCACTGTCAAGTTTTTGGCGCCATTGCCGGGGACTTGTAAATAGGCAACTATCTTATTTTTTTTTAGTTTCTTTTGATTTTTCCATATTTTTATTTTTCTCACACTTTTCTTGAGATGTCATTCTCTGATTGATGGTTTTCGAGGGATGATGATTCTTGTTATTATTGTGGAGGACACTACTATGAGGCATTTTGTCCAAATATTGATCCAAGCATTTAGAGGGGACCTGCTTGTTTTCGACCTGTGTAGGAGACTACAAGTTGGTGTGTGACTTATGGAAATTTGTATCACTCTGCAGATATGTGTTCTTTTAATCCTGATTCAGTCATGTTTGTGGGAACTTCTCAACAAACAACTAAGGAGGTTCAGGAAATACCATCACCCCTATCTCCATAGAGGCAGAGAAAAACACAAGAATCACAACCACTCAGCTGTCATCTTTATCTCGAGACTGAAATTGAGAAGGTGAATGAGATTTTAAATTTTGAAGTGGGATTGGTTGGGCCTCATTCAAAGCACTTTTCTATATTATGTTTAGATGATATCTTGTCTGTGGAATCATTTGAAAAAGTGGAAGAGTGTGAATATGAGAAATAAGAATCCTATGTTCTTGGTTTTACAATGGATAAGCAATATAAAAACATACCTCACCTAAAGGTTGAGCAGTTTACCATGCACATTCCATTACTCGGTTCCTTAATCTTTGTACCACCTCCCTATGATCGAGGCAAAAAAATGGAAGCAATGTTGGGGATGAAATTTATATTCTCAAGGTGGAGAAAAAAGATTGATTAGGTCATGCCGCGACACTAAATTGGGCGCTTCTCGGGAGGCAACCCAAGCTAAGGTATGTTTTCTTTCTAGTTTTTAGTTTTCTTTTACTTCACATAGTTTTTGTTTTTTGTTAAGTCACAAGTTAATGGGAAGTCTGAGTACCATAAACTTGGGCTAAAAAGCTTGGCAAGGACTGAGTGTGGGGTTCTATGGATCTTCTTTATTTGAAAAGATGCTACTAGTTGGGACTAGAGGCCTTAGGAAGTATTTCTATCTCTTACTTTAAAAAGTTCACTTTGGGAATAGTAGATTTTTAAGTGTGAGGTGGGAAAATTCTCAATTTTTGGCTCAATTTAAAACTTTTTTAGGATAGGAATAAGTGAGATATTTGAGTTGGTGCTATTTTTGATTGCATGGTGCAAGCGGGTTTGTTTGTAAAAGCATGTTGATTGAGTGAATTACTATTTTTAAGACTCTTAGGCTCATATATATGACTCTTATACTTGTTGGCTTAATTTTGAATTTATGGTATTGTTTGGTTGGGAGTCTATAATGATCTTATTGAGTTGAGCATGTGCCATTTGCGTGTTAGATTTTTTTATATTCATTGTTGCATGTGATGTCTAGAACTTTTCCGGTGTGTGTGTAAAGCAAAATAAAAAATGTGGGTTTAGGAGATGATATAGGCATTTCTTTGATAACCTTGTTTTATACCTTATATTTGTCCTACCCTTGTGCTTTATCTTAGTTAACCCCTATTGAGCCTTTAGCTCTTTTTTTGGTAACCTCATAAGTAGCCTAATCCCTTATTTTATAGACCATAATTTGATCCAAAAAGCTCTTAAGTTCTTTAATAAAAAAAGATTTAGTAAGGAGTTTAAGAAATAAGAGGGAAATAGTGAAATTGATACCCCAGGGTAATAGTTATTGGTGTTTATAATTGATGTATGGTGGATGGATGTGATATAAATTATGCTAGAAATATTTCCATGGTTGTGAAAAAGGAGAAAAATTGATTCTTGTGGTAGTAAACTATGCGTCCACTAAGTGTTTGTGAAAATACTTAAAAGAGATAGGGCAACAACAAAAGGTATGGGTAGATGAAAATGTATAAATTGGTTGTTGGAGATTGGTTTCAAGTGTATAATGTAGTGTATTAAAGCTTTTAGAGAAGTTAGTCACTATTCTTGGCCAAAATAGTACTACCCGTCCCTTAGGCTACATTACAACCCGAAAAAGTCCTAATTGATCATAAGCTTTATATTCCAATATTAGTGGATCATTACACTAAGGGCAAGCTTATGGCTCATTATGTGTAACTTGTGAATTCTTTGAGAGAGTGAGCATAATTTGATTCTTCTACCCATCATATTATAAATGGCATTATTGTGAGTGATTATGGGTAACTCTCTTGTCGTGAAGGGCACATGTTTGATGAATGTGGGTGATTTGTATGATATCCTTGATTGAGCAATAAGCATGAGTTTTCAAACTAGGTAATTCAATTCTTGAGGCTAGGTTGTTTTTTAGTGTAGTAACTTGCATTATGTGTAGTGATTATAGTACTAGCTTGAGTATCTTGTATGTAGTAGAAGTGTGGAGACTCTTCAGCTCATGATGCTTGTAGTTAAGAATTGTTCGAGGATGAACACCTATCATTTGAAGGACGTATCTAACCAATGGTACAATGAGTAGGAAGATTTAAGGGGTGGAGATGTTGAACCTTCTGTGTGCGGTAAATTTGTAGAGGCTTTCCTGAATTGTTTCGTTCCCCAATAACTGAGGGAAGAAAAGGCTGAAGAATTTTTGAACCTAAAACAAGAAAATATAAGTGTCAAAGAGTCTACTTTGAAGTTCACCCAGATGTCCCATTATGCTCCAGAATTAGTG
The DNA here is from genome assembly GCA_030864215.1 of Capsicum pubescens. NCBI lineage: Eukaryota > Viridiplantae > Streptophyta > Magnoliopsida > Solanales > Solanaceae > Capsicum > Capsicum pubescens. Next base: position 187,868,463 of record CM061546.1, read on the forward strand.
GGAAAAATGAGAGATCGAATGAGGAAGTTCACATCTGGTCTCTCGGATAATCTGGTATTGGAATGTAAGGAAGCTATACTGAACAAGGACATGGACTTCTCCAGGTTATCGGTGTATATGCAATAGGTAGAAGAGGAGAAGAAGAGGCAGAGAGAGGAAAAAGAGAAAGAAAGGCAGACTAAGAGAGATAGATTTGAAGATCAGCATGCCAGTTGGTATCAAGGTGGTAGGTCGGACCAGAGGTGGTCCAATAAGAAATTTTGGAGCAATGATCAATCTTCAGCAAGCGCACCTGCACCCTGGCCTCTAGGTGAGCAACGATTCTAGTTGGGAGATAGGCCTAGAGCTCAGGGTACTCAATCCCAGGGGAGTGTGACTCAGCCTTTTAGGTCACACCCCCGCTATGATAATTATGGAAAGAATCACCTAAGGAGGTTCTTGTTCAGTGGTAAAGTGTTCTATACGTATGATCGTCTTGGCCATTTATAGAGGGACTGACCCTTAGCTAGAGGGGATGTTGGAGGTGTAAAGTCCCAGGAAAATTCCACACCCCTCCACCTAAGGGAACCATTTCTACTTCCGGAGGTGGTCACAATAGGTTATATGCTTTATCTAACTACAATGATGCAAAAACTTTGACAGATGTTGTTATGGGTATGTTACAGATTTTCTCCTGTGATTTATATGTGCTACTTGATCTCGGGTCTACTTTATGTTATATGACCCCTTATGTGGCAATTAGTTTTGGTTTTGAACCTGAAAATAAATCAAAACCCTTTTTTGTTTCTACTCCTGTTGGTGATTCTATTATGGCTAGGAGAGTTTATAGAAATTATGTGGTATCTAGTTTTTATCATGATACTATGGTTGATCTTGTAGAGTTGGATATGATTAATTTTGATGTTATTCTGGAAAGGATTGGCTCTATTCATGCTATGCTACCTTAGACTGTAGAACCAGGAAGGTCACCTTTTATTTTCCTAATGAGTTAGTGATAGAATGGGAGGAATATTCTCTTGCTCCTAGAGGGAAATTCATATCTTATCTTATAGCCCGTAATCTTATATCGGAGGGTTATTTGTACCATCTTGTTCGGGTAAAAGATTCTAGTACTGAAAATCCTTCCCTCTAGTTTGTTCCTGTAGTTAATGAATTCCTAAAAGTCTTTCCTGATAATCTCCTTGGGATACCACCAAATAGGGAGATAGATTTTGGTATTAACCTGTTGTCGGGCACCCGACCTATTTCTATTCCTCTGTATAGAATGGCTCCCACAGAATTAAAAGAGATGAAAGAGCAGTTAAAAGACGTTCTCGATAAAGGTTTTATTCATCCTAGTGTCTCTCCCTGGGGTGCTCCTGTACTCTTTGTACAAAAGAAAGATGGCTCCCTTTGTATGTGTATAGATTACCGTCAGCTGAATAAAGTTACAGTTAAGAATAAATACCCTCTTCCCATAATCGATGATCTTTTTGACGATCTTCAGGGTGCCAAATGTTTTTCTAAGATAGACCTTCATTTGGGATATCATCATTTGAAGGTTAGGGAGGCTAATATTCCTAAAATAGCTTTCCAAACCCACTGCGGTCACTATGAATTCTTGGTTATGTCCATCAGACTAACTAATGCCTCTGCAACCTTCATGGACCTAATAAATAGGGTGTTTCATCCATTTCAATATCTGTACATCATAGTCTTTATTGACGACATATTAGTTTATTTTAAGAATGAGGAGGATCATGCAAATCACCTCTGAATCATCCTTCAGACCCTTAGAGATCATGAGTTGTATGCAAAAATTTCCAAGTGTGAATTCTGGCTTAGTGCCATTGCTTTTCTGGGGCACATTGTTTCTAGTGAAGGAATTAAAGTTGACCCCCATAAGGTTGAGTCCATTAGTGAAGGAATTAAAGTTGACCCCCATAAGGTTGAGTCCATGAGTAAATGGCCCGAACCCATGACTCTAATCAATATTCTGAGCTTCTTGGGTTTGGCAAGGTATTATAGAAGATTGTAGAGAGTTTTTCCTCCATAGATGCTCTACTTACTAGATTGACTAAAAAAAGTAAAATTCTTGTAGTCTGACTCTTGTGAGAATAACTTTGAGAAATTGAAAGACAAATTGACTACCGCACCAGTTTAGGCTTTTCCTGAGGCTACAGAGGGTTTTGTTATGTTTTGTGATGCATTCCAAGTGCGACTTAGGTGTGTACTTACGCAGCATGGTAATGTGGTCACCTATTCCTCTAGACAGTTAAAGGTGTATGAAAAGAACTACCCCACCCACGACTTGGAGTTAGCAGTTGTAGTGTTTGCACTAAAGATTTAGCATCATTATCTTTATGGGGTGCATGTTGAGATATTTACTGATCACAAAATTTTGCAGTACGTTTTCACATAGAAAGAACTAAATCTCAGACAGAGGCGATGAATGGAGTTATTGAAGGATTATGATATGAGCCTGCATTATCATCCGAGCAAGGCCAATGTGGTGGCTGACACCCTTAGCAGGTTATCAATAGGCAGTCTTTCTTATGTGGTAGAAGGAAAGAGGAATACGGTGAAGGATATTCACCGGCTTGCAAATTTGGGAGTTCGACTCCTGGATTCCAAAGATAGAGGGGTATTCATTTATGAGGTAGCTAAACCATCCTTATGTGCTGAGGTTAAGAAAAAACAAATCAGAGACCCCATTTTGATGCAGATCGAGAAAGATATTGGTTAACAAAAAGTGATGGCTTTTGAAATTAGAGGTGATGGGATTTTGAGGTACCAAGGTAGGCTATGTGTGCCAGATGTGGATGGGTTGTGATGCATAATTCTTGATGAAGTTCACACTTCTAGATATGTTGTTCACTCCGGTTATACTAAAATATATCATGATCTTAAGGCGATTTACTGATGGAATAACATGAAAAGAGATGTTGCTAATTTTGTGTCTAAGTGTTTGAATTGTCAACCAGTAAGGTAGAACATTTAAGACCAGGAGGAACTTCCCAAGAGATAACTCTGCCCATATTGAAATGGAAGATGATCAACATGGACTTTATTACAGGGCTTCCAAGATCTCGAAACTAATATGAATCCATTTGGGTGATTGTGGATATGATTACTAAGTCTGCCTAATTTTTTCCCGTGCGACAAATTATTCAGGAGATGAATATACTAAGTTGTACATTCAAGATATAGTTCGGTTGCATGGGGATCGAGGTATATAGTTTTCTTATCAATTTTGGAGGTCTTTTTAGAGGGGTTTAGGTACCCAAGTAAACCTTAATACTTCTTTCCATCCTCACACAGATAGACAAGTAGAACACACCATTTAGACCTTGAAAGATATGTTGAAGGACTGCGTGATTGACTTTAATGGTAGTTGGGTGGACTATTTGCCATAGACAAAGTTTGCCTACAATAATAGCTATCATTCTAGCATTCAGATGGCTCCTTTTAAAGCCATTTATGGGGGGAGATGTAGGTCTCCAATTGGGTGGTATGAAATGGGTGAAACCTGGTTGTTTGGGCTTGACCTTGTTCATCAGGTGATGGAGAAAGTGAAAATAATTAGGGGAGCCACTTAAGATAGCTCAGAGCCGCCAAAAGTCCTATGTCAATGTTAGAAGAAGGGATTTGGAATTTGAGGTTGATGATTAGGTATTTCTAAGTCTCCCTTATGAAGAAGATCATGTGATTTGGAAAGAAAGGGAATCTTATCCCTCGTTACATAGGCTCATAACAGATTACAAGAAGGATTGGTGGAGTTGCTTATGAATTAGATTTTCCTGCGAGTCTGTCTTCTATACATCCTGTATTTTATGTATCTATGTTGAATAAATATATTGGAGATCATTCTCTTGTGGTGCCTGTGAAAGAAATCAATGTATAGGACTCATTGACATCGAAGAAGAACCCATTGCCATTTTAGATCATCAAGTTCGGAAGTTGATGAGTAAGGAGATAATTTCGGTTAAGGTGTTATGGAAGAATCAAAAAGCTGAGGAAGCTACTTGGGAATCGGAGGATGACATGCGTACGAGGTACCCGATTCTCTTTGAAACCACGAATGATGTTATTAAAGGTACAAATCTTATACTACTCTTTTCTTGCATTGTAGTGCTTGAAATCATGTTTGCTGTGTCTCGAGTCATCATTTGTGGATGAATGATCTCGGGGGAGGGGAATAATGTAACACCACGTATCATTCTTGACTTGATTTCACTCCTAGTTCCATGTATAGGGAAATTAAAGCCTAAAAATTTTCTATGTGTTGAGGAACTTAGGCTTATGTTGAGCCTCCTAACTTCAAAGGTTTTAAATTTTGTCTTCCTGGCCCCAAGACATAGATTTTCGAGTCAATTTATGTTCAGAGGTGTAAAGGGCATGTCTCGAGAGAGTTTTTGATTTTTTGGACGAGGATTTGGTCATGTTTGGATCATGAAAACAATGGGTCACCGCGATTACACCGCATCGCAGTGCCTATGGCGATGAGCTCTTTGGCGCGTCACGATGGGCCTCCAAAATGGGATTTTGTTACGAGTTTGAAGGCCTAAGGGGAAATTATGTCTTTTTCTATCAATTTAATTCATCTAATCTTGATTAATAATGTTATTAGGGTACGAAATTTCTTATTCCCTTCCAAATTATTCTCAAACAAACCCTTCCCTCTTCCCCAAAGATCAAGAATTCAATCCTCCTAAGTTTAAGATTCTCAAAAAAGGTGTCAATATTAGGTTTTCACTCTTCAAACTAAGAACTTGGGGTATGTGGGACTACCCTAAACTCTATGGGCATAGATTTTTATTATCTTACCAAGTTTAAAATCTCTAACTATGTTCACAAAGAAGGGTTTTTGATATTGTTTCGAAAAGTATGTATCGTGGAATTGTTTAGATGTACATATATGTTGTCTTGAACCATTTTTCATGGAATTTAACTATAACTATGTATATATGTATATATTTTTTCATTTGTATTGTAAAGTTTGATTGAGAGAACGAATGACAAAACTCCCTCTTCCATTTTGATATCTTTGATTTAGAGTGTTGTGGGTTGTTTAAATGCATAAATTTTCTTAAAGAAAACAAGAGGGTGAGTGCTTTTCTAATGATCATGGATTGATTATTGTTTATGGCATGTTTATAAGGTGTTCTTCGTAGGGTAAATGTCCATTGTGTCAAGTTAACAATTTCCATGGTTTTTTGAGTAATGTAAACATGATATGGCCACCTTATGATTGTACTATTGAACGGAGTGTGTTTTGATGTAAACTCAAATGAAACTTTATTTCATGACTCTCTCTCACATTAAGTTTAAAAACTTTGGGTGGTCATTGACAAAATGATAAGTAAAAGGGGCTATATATATGTTATGATGAATTTGAATGACTTGAAAGTCGGAGTATGACGGTACCCGATGATAACATGACCTTACTAGAATAAGTGTTGAATGTTTTGAAAGTATGAAGCATGGTTTTAAAGAACTAAACATTGGTCTTAAGAGAGATATCTGGTTACCCAAAAAAGGCATTTGAGTATAAGGGCTCATTGCTGGAAACTATGGTTTGCCGATACAGGTATAATCCTGAAAGGGGATAACTAGGACATCATGTAAGGGTGATTCCACGGTATACTTGCAAGGGGGTGTACCAACTTATGAAAATTCCAATCTTTGTGGAAAACTTGGATTGGGGGCTTGGCCACCGATTCAATGAAAGATTCCACACAGCCCGTGAAATTACAGATTGTAGGGTGTACTGACTAGCTCAAAAGAAAGATAAAGAGTGAGCCAAGATTGTTAAATTGTCTCAAAATTCACTAAAGTATGCCCATGTATTTTTTTTGCACTTATAATATGTTCACTACTATTTTGAAATGATCTAATCTATATTGTATAAAAACATGCAATTTTGGGTTATTTCACATACCAATACATTTGTATTGACCCCCTATATGTTAGGATTTGAGGATCAATCCCGGGATCTCACTAAGCAGTAGATTATTGTCAGACGTTTGGATTTGGTGAGCCTTTCTTATTTCGAAAGGCCTTTTCTCATGTGATGTTTTTAATTGTTTTTAGTTCATGGTCCAATCGGGGGCCTTGTCCCGAATCAAGATAGATGTTGTTTTCAGTTTAGTAGAGTTTTTGCAGATTTGTATTGGATGGTTTTGGGTCTTTTTAAACTTATGCCTGTAATATTTAGTTGTTGTGATAAGATGATCATGTTTCCGTTTTTTCGTTCCGCATTTAAATAGTATATGAATTATGAATATGATTTCCTGTTAGAATGGCTCTTAGTCCTTCATGGTTCGGGATACCCATCGCGGCCAGGGACTCGGTTTAGGTGATGACAAGAACTCCCCCACTTTTTTTCATGCCATTTTCCAGCATCTCGACTACCCTGAGATTGAGCACCTCCCTGGTCAGAAAACCTACACCTGTTACCCTGTCTATCCCTAAACTCCGTCTGCTTCCTCTTTTCATCCTCCTCTTGCTTCTTATGAATAGTCAACCTAGAGATATCCATATCTTTAATCAGCAAGGCAGTCTTGCTCTCTAAATTTAAATATCGATTCAACCAAGAAGCGAACTTCCTCATTCTTTCCCTTATGTTAGCAACTAAATCAGGAGTGTAGCTTGACAATTGATGAAGCTTCAAGGCATATTCCTTGACAGACATCCTCCCTTGATTAAGGTTCACAAAATTCTCCATCTTCGCTTTCCTCATCTCTTAGGGAAAGAAACGATCTAAGAAGGCCTTAGAAAAAGTATCCCATAAGACTGATTCTTCCACATCACCCCTATCCCTGTCCCACTCCTCATACCACTGATATGCAATCTCTTTGAGCTGATAAGCTGCAACGTTTACACCTTCCACATTAGTAGCCTGCATCACCCACATTATCTCTTCTGTTTCATCCAAGAATCCCTATGGATCCTTCTCCACCTTCACTCCAAAAAAAGTGGGAGGACCCATATTCATAAATTGGCCAACCCTTGTTGCCTCAGCAAACAAAGTACTAGTCACACCCCGCTAAGCCTGAGCAGCGACCATATATGCAATAACATGAATAGACTAACGAGATTCTACATTACTCACCTCGCCTTGAGGAGGACTAGTAGCAATAGGTGGAACTCCTGAACTATCAGGGATAGGACCGTGAGATTAAAGATGAACCCTAGAAGTAGGACGCACCCCTTCATCACTGCCCTCATATAGGATAGAAGAATTTCCTTATGTTCTCGATATACGATGCATGATCTGAAAGATGAACAAACAAGTATTAGAGAAGATTAAAGGAGTGAGACTCCAAGCTTGAAAATAGAATATGAAGAAAGTGAAACATTTCTAAATGCCTTATAGCCTCCCCCTTGTGAGTGTAGCGTGATACACACCCTTAAAAGAGACTTTACTCAACACGGATTTATGGACTCCCAATCGACCATGAACCTAGGCTCTGATACCAACTTGACAAGACCCGACCGGGGGCCTTGTCGTAATGGGCGTCCCAAGTCTATTCGGGACTAGAGATCACCCCCGTTACCCAACCTAACCTCCAATCGCCTATCTTGAGTTGGATGAATTTCGAGCATGTAGCAAGATAGTACAACAGCTCACATGAAGATTTTGGGATGTGATCACAACCGTGACCAACCCAACCAAGTCCAACCCTCACATACCAACAATCTAACCATCCAAACCATACTAAAAAAGGTCCATAAACCAGGCCATAACCAATGATGATCCAAAACATAATATAATTAATCCCAAACTAAAATAGGATGGAACAACTAACAATATCATCCAATTATGTCAGCCCACAAAATTATTACAATGCCAAAGCCAACACCAATGCCAATCTCGCCCATTCTAACCCATAGTAGTACCACAAAGCCTTTAACCAAAAGAGTAATAAATCCAGATAGGACATGCCTCAACCATAGCCAAAACCAATACCAAAATAAAATTAAAGTGTCTAGAAAATATCCATAACATGAAATAGAGCATTCTGAAAGGATGAAAGCTCACCACTTCAGTCCAAATGTTGTCCCCGAGTCAACCAATATGTAGGAGGAGTAGAACAATCGATTCCTGCATAGCATGGGTATACAGCTGCCAGTAGATGGGTTAGCGGGTGAACTCTAGCATGATCTCAGAATAAGAATAAAATAATGTCATTTATAAAACCAAGAAAAAACCATCTATATGCACACATCCATACATATATATATATATATAACCATGTCGAATAAAAGGATCGGGTTTAGCATACCTTTAAAATCTTTACCTGTTCTGTGTAGCTTTGCTATCCTAAACCACCCACGGGTTATATGAGTCCAGCTCCCCCTGTTGAAAGGGCCCCAGTGTGTGTAGCCGCATGGCCAAGGAAGAAAACCTTGGGATGACTAGTACATCCCTCAAAATATAGTGTGACATCATGCACATGGTCACTAAGACCAACCTCATATCTGCAAATATGAGTTTCTAGGTTTGGTCCCCCGGGGACCTCCACCTTCTATAGCTTTGCTACACATCCCACCATTAATGCCCAATTAAAACCAATTTCCAAATAACCAAACAATTATCCATTTATTAACCAAGGCCACTAATATTGGTATCATCATACCAATCCCTACTTATAAGTATTATCCATAGCCAACCATATAGAGGTTTAAGGGGACTTTCAAGTTCCTTTCCATTTACCATATTAAACAAGTTGGGGGATTCCATGTACCCCAAAAGCATAACCATTAGACATTTGGCATTCCAAGCCATTTAAACCATGCATAATTCTTTTACCAAGTTTTAAAACAAGCAAGAATTTCATTAAAAGTAGTCAATGCAATAAACATATCTTTATAAGCATTTTGTCAAACACATTAGAGGCATAATATAATCAAAACTAATTTTAATTATAATTAAACCATTCCCATGCAATCCAATTATCCAAAACCACCATTAATACATATAAATACATAATTAAAATCATGGGAAACCATAACCAACCTTTAATATTAAAACCCCGAAATCATATTTGAAAACCAATATCATATAACCAATGAAATTATGGAAACATTCATAAAAACCATGCCTTTAGAGACAATTAACAATGAGGGAAAAGAATATGCCTTAAACCAAGATGATGGAAAGAAATCATCAAAGCAAGCCCCAAATCAATCCTCTTGTTGAAACCGTAGCTTCCCTTGCCCAAAATCTTTTGAGAGAATTTTAGAGTGTTTAGAAGAGTTTCTAAGTATTAATAAATGAAGTAATAAGGTAAATAACCTTCCTAGTAGGTTATACGACGTGGGACCTTATTAGGATAAGTGTGAAAATATCCAGAATACCCCTACTTAAGTTACATTAAAATCCTATCACAGGGGTATAACTGACCCATACGAGTTGTACCCTCTGATACGAGTGATACCTCCACTCGTACCCTAAATCAACCTTTGGATCAAATATTATCCAGCATACGGCTAATCCAACTTAGTCGTATCCAAAGCATACGATCCGTACCCCCGACAGATTTAAACCTAAGATATATTTAGATACTGTCCACCATACGAGTCTTGGGTACAATTCATACCCTGGCTTATGGCTCACGATGAGCCATTCGTACTCAGATCCAAATCAAATAACCATATTTAAGATAAAGTTAAGGAACCAAATACTCCGTAACCACCAATACGACTCATACCCCTATGTCCTACCCATTCTAGAGACCCAAATTCATCCCACCAACCAACACTGGTTAGCATATAACTGGAACTTACCATCCATACCCCAACATACGGCTCATACCCATGAGTCGTATTAGGTTCGGAGATTAGAATTTCAGGAAATTTTCTAAGGTCCAGAATCCAAGGTGTTTGAAGTAATAATACAAACAACTGTTTCACAAGAATTGATGTTGTTGTACCAACTACCTCTAATTGACAAGTACCAGAGGAGTCCTCATGATTGGTTACTAGATTTTGCAGATTGTACTACTAAAATGTCCACTATTATGCGCGATCTTCTTGTGCTACTACGAGGGCTCCAGCTCGCATACCGACATGAATATGTTTCTCTTTGCATAGTTGTGCATTTTGTAGAGGTAGTAAACATTCTATTTGACCCACTACCTATTTACTCACATATATTTGAGGATTGCAGGTCCCTCCTGAAGCTACTCTATGATCCATCTATCTACCACATGTATAGGGAATTTAACATGATAGTTGATAGTTTGGCAAATTTTGGCACCTCAATTATGGAAAGTGACATCACCTTCTGGTTCGAAGCCATTCTATGTGTTGTAATGCAGTTAGTCCTGTACCTAGTACATCTTACGACTGTGTTTGTAATAATGCCTTCGGGCACCTTCCTGTACTATCTAATATATACTAGTACTAATCATGTTTACCAATAAAAAAACCACTTTACAAGAAAAGATACAATGATAGACCCACGTAAGCATGTGTGTGGATGTATGTATGTGTGTGTATATATACACACTAGCTGAGGTTGAAAATTGTTGAAGCTAATTTTGAAGAATTCCTCATTATTATAGAAATAAAAATCTCGTGTGTGAATTTGCATCTAAAATTTTTGTAGGTATAATTCATTTGAATATTTTGATTTTGGGTTCAGAACATGTTTTAATTTGTATACTTGAATTGAAATTTGGAATAAGATAGGAAAGAAAAAATTATTTTAATTTTTTATTTGTGAAATTAATTTAAAATTATGTCGGAGGTTCGTTAGGTTTGTGTTTATGAACCTACAGTTAAAAATTAAAGTCAATGGCGAAGGATTTCAGCTATTTGGACTGATTTTGGTGTCAATATTTGAGTAAACATGAAGAACATAGTTGTTGAAAAATTTTCAGATTTAACCTATTTGATTTAATTTCTCAAGTGTCATTAAAAAATAACGTGAAATTGAGTTTCATTTTTCTTTATAAGTGTTTGTGTGGGCCCGGTTATATTACACGTAAACTGATCGAATGAGAAAAGAGTTCAAAGAGTTGAGTTTCATTTTTCTTTTGAACTGTTCAATTGATAAATTCGCGAGTAAAAAGATTCAATCAATAGTTTGAGCCAAATATACGAGTCTCAGCCTATTTTGCCTATAGAGTTTTTTACAATTCTTTCTTTTATATCAATTATGAATATTAGTATTAATTTAAAGCCTGTTTGGATGGACTTATAAATTTTGACTTAAAGACATAAGTTAGGAATTTTAACTTATCGCTTATGACTTATTTTTGTCTTTTTGGCTTAAATATTTTTTTATTTACCCAAACACTACTCCATCTATTTCTAAATACTTGTCACATTTTTGGTTTGTGTTCCCTATAGAAAAACATTAATTAGAGGGTAATTTGACTAAATTATCATTATTTATTACTCATTCATATTTAATACCTTTCTTGCATTATATTAATATCTCTCCATATTTACAACTAAGAGTAAAATTGTAAAAAGACAATTAATTATGTCTTAATTTTTCTTTTAGAATGACAAGTATTATGAAATATTTATTTTTAGTAAGGAAGAAACGTATTTAGGAACGAATAGAGTTAAAAATGGTTAAAAGCTACTCCCACTATTCTCCACTAGTTATCTACTTTACTATAAATAGTTCTCTCAATCACATATCCATTTATCAAATTAAGATAAAATTAATTTTAAAAAAATATTTTTTACCAATACAATTAATATTTTTTGAAAGTGTAATCAAGGTTATAAGTTTCATAATTTTCTTTTTATAAAAAATGAATAATGAATAAACCAGTAAGATTATTGATCTTAATAATGCCTTTTCCAGAGCATGTATAAACAAAAGTTGACAATACGAGATGGAGGATTATTTTAGCTTACAAAGGCCTTATTTGGCCATAAATGATTTTTCAATTCTTTTTGAAAACATATTGCATTTTATTTAAAAACTATAGTTTAGCCATAACAATTTAAAATACAACTTAAAATTATATTTAAAAGTGAAAACAACCGAATACATGTTTTCACCGTGCATTAAATTTCATGTAAAAAGTCTTTCGAAAAAAGCAAGGTCAAACACGATTCTTAACTCCAAAAATTGTTAATAAAGTACTTTTTCCATTCAATAATATTTGTACAATGTTAAATTGATACACAGGTTAGTAAATAATAAATAATAAAAGTCATTTTTTATACCGAATATAATAAATTTAATGCTTTGAAAATACATTGAATGATGAATAGTATTTAATAAAAATAAGAAAATAAAAAAATAAATTATTTATTAAATTTTTAAATTGAAAAAATATTAGTGATTTTGTTACGAAATATAAAATAATAAGAAGAAGAAGAATAGAGAGAGTGATTATTATTTCTCTTGAGAGGTATCTTGATGGGGCAAATTACAATGAAGGAAAACCTCTTAATTTATAGCGGAAAATTAACCTTGGGGTTTCTAACTATTCCATAAATAGAGACATTCACTATATATATGGTAATGTAGACATTCACTGTATATCATAAAGTAGACATTCACTATATATGGTAATATATTTATAACACTCTCCCTTAAATGTATAATTGATAAATAATGTGCCTCGTTAAAACCTTACTAAAAAAAACCAGTGGGAAAAAAATCTAGTGAAGGAAAAAGAGTACACATCTCTATCAATACGCAAATAGGCTGCCTCATTAAAAACCTTACAAGGAAAATCCAGTGGAACAAAACCTCATAAAGGAAAAAGATTACGTGTATTAACTCCCACTTATGAGAAGATTCTTGAACCTTTGCATCCCGATCTTGTGCATCATTTTTTTGAAAGTTGCAATTGGTGGAGACTTAGTAAATAAATCATCCCCATTGTTACTCGAACACATCTGTTGCACGTTAATATTTCCATTCTTTTGTAGCTCGTTTGTATAGAAAAGCTTTGGCGAAATATGTTTCATTTTATCTCCTTGAGTCCTTCCTTAAGTTGGGTTATGCATGTAATGACCCTTCAGGTCATTTTTTATATTTATGATTATTTCATCTATTTGAGCTTCTTCATAGCTTCCCCAAGTTATTTATGACTTGCTGGGACAGACAATTCGGTCATACATACTGGGTTTTGTCCCTTAGAAATTTCTTGAGTTTTAAACTCACTGTTCTAGTAACGACTCACTATACATGTCGTATGGTGTGGGTAAGGGTCAGATGACCCAAATCATTAGGTGTCCAGCGGATGATGTTTGGGGTTTTGTGGTGGCTACGACTTGGTGGTAGGAGTCGTTAAGGATGATAATGGTTTGTTTGGACGGTTCCTTAATCAAATCAGTAACTTAGTGACTTGACTTGGGTTTGAGTACGAGTGGCTCACTGAGAGCCATGATTATAGGTTACAAATGGTAAGGATGAGTCGTATGTTATCCAGTGTTAATCTTTTTGGGTTCTGTCTTGGATATGACTGGACCATACGGGTCTTCTGGTCAGGTCACAATTGGGGACCATAGAGTTGTATGATGGACAATGAATGGGTGTCCAACTCACTACCTTGGTAATGACTCGAGGGTACGAGTCGTATTTTATGGACACAAATCACGGGGGTCGACTTGTAACTACCTGTAAGATTTTTTAGTTTTAAGTTGAAGGCATTCTGGATATTTCTCCTTTTTAAATTCCTTTAAGGCCACGACTTAAAACTCATTTTGGGACTCTATTAACCTATTATCCTCAATCAAACACTCTTAAAATCTCTCTCAAGCTCTCTCCCAAGAAAAATGGTTAAGGTATCATCAAGATAATCAATTAAGGATTTCAAGGGTATTTTCTCTCTATCTTCCTTGGTGTTTAAGGTGTGTGACTCTTCCCTCATTGTTCGTTACAAAAGAAATATGTTTTAATGTATGAATTTCGTGGTTTTGTTATGATTTTGAACTAAAGGTTGGGGGATTTTAGTTGTACATGGATGAATATTGCTTCTCATGGTTTGATTATGGTTTTCTTTGTTTTATTTATTAATTTGGCACATGTGGATGCATGGAAATAGTGATTTAATTGAGAGGTTCATAGTTGAACCCTAAATTATGATGATTTTGCCTTTGTTAATGGTATGCCCTCAATCTTTTTGAGACATTGTCAATGAGAATGGTTTTTGTCATATAGTTTGACTATTCTTGGAAACCTTGCATTCATAAATGGTTAACAAAACATGAATTGGTTTTGGTTGGTTTCACATGATTTTGAAAAGGCCTTGGTGTCTCTGATTTTTTGTTTAAATTGGAAATGGTGGAGTCTAATTTGGTTTAACGATTTATATGGCATAAGGTAATAGACTTGCAAGCTCTAATTTTGGTATGACGATACCAATGATTAATTACTAATTAATACACTCCTTGGTAAATGGTTTAGTTATATGTAAAAGGTTTAATTGGGCTTAAAGAGGGTTGAGTAGCAAAGTCGTGGAAGGTAGAGGTTCCGGGGGGACCAACATTGGAAACTCACATTTGTTAAAGTGAGGGTAGCCTCAGTGGACGTGTGAATAATGTCACACTTGTTATTATTAAGGTGTACTAGTCATCCAAGTTCTTTTCTCTGGCCGTGTGATTAACACGCATTGGGACCCTTTCAGCAAGGAGAGCTGAACCTATATAGCTCGTGGGTGGTGTTAGGACGACCAAGCTACACAACCCAGGTTAAGGTTTTAATTGCATGCTAAACCTTATTCTGGCATGGTTATTTGATTTGGTTTTGAATGATGGAATTGTTTTGTCTTTATCTCAGAGTTACATACTAGCATTTACCTTGCTTACCATCTACGGGCGTTGTATACCTACGCGATGGATGAACCAGCCATACTACCATTCCTCTTACTCAGTGACTTGGATTCAAAGACAGCTTGAGTCAAATTGAATTTGTGAGCTTCCATCCTCTAGAAGTCTCTATTTCATGCTATGGACTTCTTTTCAGTTTTTTTATTTTGTTGGTTTTGGTTTTGGCTATGGTCGGGGGCATGTACTAACTGGATGTTTCTTGATTCTGGCTAGAAGCTTTGTCAAAAAACTATGGGCATGGGCGGTGTCGGTATTAATGTCAGCCTTGGTATTGGTATTGGCATTGGTATTGGAAAGGGTTGGTTAGTTGGTTATGGATTTTGACTTTAGTTTTAAACTTACTATCATGTTTCTGGATTATTATTGTTTTATCTTGTTATATGTTAAAAATTCATCTGACATGTGATGTAGGGTGGTTAATGATGGGGTATTTGAGGTGGTCTCTGATCCTTGTTAGACTTGAGATGCCCGACACGACTAGTCCCTAGTTCGGGTTAAGTCAGATCGGTATCAGAGCCCTAAGTTCATAGTCAATTAGGTGTCTGACAAATTCGGGTCGAGTAGAGTCTCTTTTAGGGGTGTGTAGTGCACCACACTCATAAGGTAGAGGCTATGAGGAATTTAGGAATATTTCTCTTTCTTGTGTTCTTCTTTCGAGCTGCAGAGTCTAAGGACTAGAAATCTTCTCTAATACCCATTTGTTCGCCTTTCAGATCATGCCTCATCGACTATCTAAAGCTCATGGAAACTCCTCTGTACCGCTTAGGTATAATTCTTATAAGACACACTCTGCTTATAGGGTGCAGACCCAATATAGGGGTCCAATTCCTGATTGTCCTCCTGGAGTCCACTTGTAATACCCCATATTTCTCAAGCATAACTTAACTCTCAGTTGATGAGTTATCCAATATGAAAGTTTTGAAACGCTCAGTATTTTTCAGTTTAGAGCCTACCATTGCATAGGAAATTGAATTAGCTTTTCAATGATATAAAATTCACCTAAATCCGATAACCGAGTAAAAGGTTATGGCTATTTTAAGTTTCAGTTGTTAAACATCGTAATTTAGGCTAGTAGCGCATTGCAGAGTAAGCCAAAATGGAAATTGTTAGTTTCCAGTGAGGTACCGCGATATCGGCGCATCGCGCCAAAGCTAATTTTGACATTTGTCAATTTCCAGCGAGCC
The DNA here is from genome assembly GCA_030864215.1 of Capsicum pubescens. Taxonomy (NCBI): domain Eukaryota; kingdom Viridiplantae; phylum Streptophyta; class Magnoliopsida; order Solanales; family Solanaceae; genus Capsicum; species Capsicum pubescens. Next base: position 187,884,440 of record CM061546.1, read on the forward strand.
AACGCTATTGTACAGCGTCGCGCTGAGCTTCCAAGTCCTATCCAGTATTGCAACGCGATTCCAGTTTGTCGCGCCAATAGACATATTCTCAGTTGTCATTTTCCAGTGGCTTGGCACAATAGCGACGTGTAGCGCCAGGACCCAAAACCAGATTTTTCAGTATGAATTTTTAAGTCATTCTCAGGGGTAAATGGGTATTTTTCCACAGCCCTAATAAGTCTAAACATGAAATTTACCCCTAAATAACCTATTATCTCATCATTTATTCACTTTATTCATTAAGTCGTTCTCTCTCAAAAGGGGCTAAACCCTAGTTTCAAGAAATAAGAACAAAAATCAAGAGTCTCTCCAAGAACCTTTAAGAATTAACAATCCAAGGTATGTTAGGTGTTCATCTATGGGTTCTTTTCACCCACAAAGTCCACGGATCCATTTTCAAAATATAAGATTGTTGAATTATGAACTTCCATGCTTGAATTGAATTGAATTTATGTTCATATTATTATTGGGTGTTAGTCCATGAATAAATTACATATTTTTATGAAATAAATCATTATATGTATTGAATTACATGATCTTCATGATAAACCCTTCAATTTACAAGTTGATTGATGTATTCTTGATAACCATATGTTTTGATTATTGTATAACCTAATCATGCTCCCCATGTGTTTGATAAAATGCCTATGTGAATGAAATAGTGCCATTATAACATGATAACATGTATTTTCCATTCAAGTATAAGTAGATGCATTACAAGTGTTTGATTAAATGCCTCTATGAGTGAACTATGGACAAGTATACATTGTTATGATTTTCAAGAGTATATTATGCTTTATTTTTCATGCTATCGAGTCCTGAGGGTATTTAATACCCGACAATTTAGTTGTGTTCCTAGAGCCATTGTCAGTTACAGAATCTCAGTCGTGTCACGATTAGTAGTACTCTCAGTCAGTTACTGAACTCTGTAGAACTCAGTCAACTACCGAACACAGGAAAACTCAGTTAGCTTAGTATCAGTCCAGTTTATTTCAGTATACTCAGTTTAGTGTCTTTCAGTTGGGAGTAGGATTCAGCACCAAGTGAACCCAAAGATAGGGGAACACCTTCCAGTAGAGGGTGTGATCTCTAGAAGAAATCCTTGTATTCCAGAACTACGTAGCCAGCGTAGGTTGAGACATCAAACCTTCCAGTTGAGGATTGATGAGGTGTTCTAATATGCCAGATGAGGGTTCCACCGTTCTCATTAGAGTACCCGCCAGATGAGGGTAACTTTTTAGTGTCTTTACCCGTGGCACGGTATTGATACATTATTTTTTTGGGGCATGTCGGTTAGATGATTACCTCTCACTATCCCAATCTTCATAATAGAACTCAGTTCATTTCTATAGAATCAGGGCTATCAGATATAGTTAATCAATATCAGTAACTCAGTTATTAGTAACTTCAGATATCAGTTACTCATTTTTAGAATTCAGGACTTAGCTTCAGACAAGCTTAGTCATAATATTTATTTATATGCATATTAGTGCATACTCAGTATTTACAATAGTATCAGTTATCCATGTACTCTCATGTTCAGTTACTCTATATTATACAGTCAGTTATTGTTCATGCATATAAACCCTTGCATTCAGCCGTACCCTCATCTAGCATACCAGTACATTCCATGTACTAACGCATACTCTTTATTTGCGCTATGATGTCTCATATCATTGGTTCGGACGCTCAGGTTCCCGACTGCGCATAGATAGACTTAGATTCAGCCAACAACAATAGATTTGCAGTGAGTTCTCATCATTCAAGGATATTCTTTTATTTTATTATTTCAGTAGACTCAATATTTTAGTAGATGGAGTTAGTTCGGGGATTGTCCCATCAACTCCACTTTCAGACAGTTTCAGTTAAAGGCTTTTCAGACTAGTTTTCAGTCAGTATTCAGTTTTAAAGATATTATCATAGATGATATATTTTATCAGTAATTACAGATTTTGAACCTTATGGAATTTTAGCCTATTTTCCTTATTCATTATAGTATCATGTTTCAGTGCTCATAGCAGATATCAGTCCTGGGTTAGTTTGTGGTCCTTCAGGGTCGTAAGCATTATGTAGTATCCAAGGTACAGATTCGAGGTGATATAAACTTGGTATTAGAGCCTAAGGTTCTCTAGAGTCCTAGGGAGTTTGAAAGTCGCGTCAAGTAGAGTCTTGTACATGGGTGTGTAGCGTGCCACATTTATGGACAGGAGGCTATGAGATATTTTAGGAAAAGTTTCCCTTCTTTCAGTATTCATGTCATACGAGTGATCATGAGCTCAAGTTAAACTCTTAGTCTAATCTATTTTCTCCTTTTCATTTACAGAATATACCTCCCAAAAAGACTAACAAAAGGAGAACCAGAAATCAGTCAGCACCTCAGCCCGTTCAGGAAGATCCCCTGGACGAGTATGTCTCTCATGCAGAATTCAAAGTTGTATTCACTATTTTAGCCAACTCCGCAGTAGCTCAGAATGAATGACAAACTGTATTTTTGGCCAATCTAGTGGCTAATACTGCTGCTTCCAGGATTTAGGACTTCACCCAAATGAATCCGTCCCTATTCTCAGGATCTAAGACAGAAGAGGATCCACAGGAGTTCCTCGATTAGGTTCAGAAAGTCATAAATATTATGGGAGTGAATTTTAGTGACAGTGCTAAGTTAGCCTCCTATCAGCTACAAGATGTAGCTCATACGTGGTTTAAGCAATGAAAGTTAGATAGGGGAACCAATGCAGAGCCCATAGAGTGGGAAGAGTTTGCTACTGTTTCCCTAGAGAGATTCTTTCCCTTAAAGCTGAGAGAAGTCAAGGTGTTAGAGTTCATCAATATCAGGCAGGGTAGTATGAGTGTGAAAGAGTATTCCCTCAAGTTTACTCAATTAGTTAGGTATGCTCCCCATGTAGTAGCAGATAGTTGGTCCAGAATGAGCAAGTTCATATTTGGGGTATCAGATTGTATGGTTAAGAAGTGCAGGACAACGATGTTGATTAAGGAGATGGACATATCTAGGATCATGGTACATGCTCAGCATATAGAAGAGGATAAGATTTAAAAGAGAGAGAGGCATAACAAGAGAGCAAGAATAGGTAGCTTCAATTTCAATCAACCTAAGTCAGAGGGCAGTAACTGTTCCCAGTTTCGTCCAAAATCTTCAGTTCTAGCTCTGTCCTCAGCCAGTGCTCCAGTACCTAAGTTCATAAATGGTAACAACGATAGGGAACTAGGCTTTAAATCTCAAGTTAGTGTCAGCAGTGCTCGAATAAATCCTCTTTATCAGATATATCGCATAAACCATAAGGGTATCTGTAGAGCTGGCAGTGATGTTTGGTTTAGGTATGGATAGCCAGGCCACAGAGTTAGAGATTTTCCTCATTCAGGTTATCAGGGTCAGCATACTCGTCCTTTAACTCAGTCAGGTCGTCTAAATCAGTACGGTGTCGCTTCCAGTTCCACCAGTGGGCAACGCCTAAACAGGCTTTATGCGCTTTAGTCCAAACAAGATCAGGAAAATTCTCCTGATGTGGTCACTGGTACATTATAGATATTTCATTTATATGTTTATGCCTTTCTAGATCTAGGATCTTTTTTTATTTTTCGTAACTCCTTATATAGCCGTTAACTTCGGAGTCAGTCCAGAAATCCTAGCAGAGACTTTCACAGTTTCTACCCTAGTGGGTAAATCTATCAAAGACCGATGATTATACAGGAACTGTTCAGTTATGATATCTTAGAAAGTTACTTCAGTAGACCTTATAGAGCTAGAGATGACAGATTTTGATGTCATTCTCGGCATAGATTGGCTCCATTCATGCAATACCTCAGTTGATTGTAGAAACAATATAGTTTATTTTAAGTTTCCAAATAAACTAGTCCTCGAATGGAGGGGTAGTACCATAGCACTTAAGGGTCAGTTGATTTCATACCATAGAGCGAGAAAGATGATATCCAGGGGATGTATCTTCCATCTTATACGATTCAAAGACTCAAACTCAAAAACTCCCAGTCTTGAATCAGTTCCAGTAGTAAATGAATTCTCAGATGTGTTTCTTGAAGATATTCCTGGAGTTCCTCTCGTTAGGAAAATTGACTTTAGAATAAACCTTCTTCCAGATACTCAGACCATATATATTCCACTATACAGAATGGCTCCAGTAGAAATCAGAGAGTTAAAAGAACAATTTAAAGATCTCCTATATAAGGGATTCATCAGACCCAGTGTCTCCCTATAGGCTACACTAGTTCTATCCGTGCGTAAGAAAGACGGTTCTCTCAGAATGTTTATTAACTACCATCAGTTGAACAAAGTCACTGTCAAGAATTAATATCCACTTCCCATAATTGATGACTTGTTTGACCAACTTCAAGGTGCTAGTTACTTTTCAAAGACAGACCTTAGACCAGGCTGTCATCAGCTCAGAGTTAGAGAATGTGACATTCTGAAAATAGCTTTCAAAACCTGGTATGATCACTTCGAATTTCTAGTCATGTCCTTTGGTCTTACTAATGTCCCAACATCTTTCATGGACTTAATGAATAGCGTGTTCAAACATTACTTGGATATGTTTATTAGTCTTTATCGATGGCATTCTTGTCTATTTTCATAGCGAGAATGATCATGTAGATTACCTTAGAATCGTACTTCAAACTCTCAGAACTCATCAGTTGTTTGCAAAATTCAGTAAGTGTAAATTTTGTCTAAGGTCAGTAGCATTCCTTGGTCATATTATTTATGGTGATGGCACTAGAGTTGATCCTTAAAAAATTGAGGTGGTTAGAAAATGGCCTAGACCCATCTCTCCATCATACATTAGGAGTTTCTTGGATTTAGCTGGTTATTACCATCAGTTTGTTGAAGGGTTTTTATCTATTGCATCCTCTATGTCCAGATTAACTCAGAAGAAAGTCCAGTTTCAGTGGTCAGATTCTTGCAATAAGAGTTTTCAGGAGTTGAAGACTCGACTCACCTCAACCCCGGTTTTGACTCTACCTGATGGTTCAAATGGGTAGTTATGTACTGTGATACATCTAGAGTAGGTTTTGGTTTTGTCCTTATGCAAAGAGGTAAGGTCATAGCCTATGCCTCTAGATAGCTTAATCCCCATGAGAAGAATTATCAAACTCATGATCTCAAGTTATCAATTGTTGTGTTTGCCTTAATGATTTGGAGGCATTACTTGTATGGGGTGCATGTTGATGTGTTCACAGATCACAAAAGTCTTCAGTATGTGTTCTCTCAAAAAGATTTGAATTTATGTCTGAGAAGGTGGTTAGAATTATTGAAAGATTATGATATGAGTGTTCTTTATCATCCGAGGAAAGCTAATTTGGTGGTTGATGCTCTCAGTAGACTGCCTATGGGTAGTGTTACTCATGTTGAGGACAGTAAGAAGAAGCTAGTTCAGGAAGTTCATCAGCTTGCCTAACTAGGTGTTCGCTTAGTTGATTCAGTAGAAAGCGGTGTATGGGTGAAGAACTGTTCTGAATCCTCTCTAGTTTCCAAGGTGAAGGAAAAGTAGGATAGAGATCCCAATCTTGGTAAGTTGAAAGAGTCAGTCAGAGATCAGAAAGTAGAGGTTTTCTCCCAAGGGGGAGATAGTGTGTTGTGTTGCCATGGTCATTTATGTGTGCTGGGTGTAGATGACTTGAGGCAATAAATTCTTGTAAAAGCGTATGGTTCACGTTACTCAATTTATCCAGGGGCCACTAAGATGTACCGCAATTTGTGCGAGATATATTGGTGGACTGGGATAAAGAGGCATATTATAGAATTTGTAAATAAATGCTCTACATGTCAGCAAGTTAATATTGAGCACCAGAAGCCTAGTGTGTCTATGCAGGAGTTCAGTATTCCTACATAGAAATGGGAAGAAGTGAACATGGACTTTGTGATGGGCTTTCCTGGTACTCGTCGCCAGCATGATTCTATATGGGTTATCGTAGACAGGATGAATAAGTCAGTTCATTTCTTGACAGTTCATACCTCCTATTAAGCCGAGGACTACGCTAAACTCTACATCAGAGAGTTGGTCAGGTTACATGGAGTTCTAGTATCCATTATCTCTGATAGAGGTACCCAGTTTACCTCTCATTTTTGGAAAGCATTCCAAAAGGGTCTTGGTACCCAGGTTTACCTCAGTACAGCCTTCCACCCTCAGACAGATGGTCAAGCAAAAAGGACAATTAAGACACTAGAAGATATACTGAGAGCATGTGTTGTCAATTTTAAGGGTAGTTGGGATCACCACTTTCATTTGATCGAGTTTGCATACAATAACAGCTATCATTCCAGTATTCAGATGCCTCTGTTTGAAGATATCTATGGTAGGAGAGGTAGATCTCCAATTGGTTGGTTTGAGGTAGGTGAGGCTACAGTAGTAGGGCCCGACCTAGTGCTCAATGACTTAGAGAAGGTTCAGTTAATCAAAGAAAGACTTAGGACTGCCCAAAGCCGACAGAAATCATATGCAGACGTGAGGAGAAAGGATCTCGAGTTTGAGATAGGTGATTTTGTGTTCTTGAAAATCTCTCCCATGAATGAAGTAAAGAGGTTTGGCAAGAAGGGAAAGCTCAGTCCCAAATATATCGGTCCTTACAGAATTCTCAGCCATTTTGGAAAGGTAGCTTATGAGATTGAGTTACCTTCAGATCTAGCCTCGGTGCATCCAGTATTCCACATCTCCTTGATAAATAAATGCATTGGTGACCTACCAGTCATAATTACTTTAGTGGATTTAAAAATTTAGAATGATCTCTCTTTTGAATAGGTTCCAATCCAGATCCTCAATCAGCAAATTCGCAGACTGAGGAACAAAAAAGTCCCCTTAGACAAAGTTCTTTAGCGAAATCAGTCCATAGAGAGAGCTATATAGGAAGCATAAGAAAATATGCGGACAAAGTATCCTCACCTCTTCTCTACAACCTTAGATCCAACTTAAGGTAACAGTCTTCCTTAGCTTTACTCAGTTCTATGTTCAGCTATAATATAATTTGGTATCCATTACCATTGCAAATTCAGTCATGCATTCATGAATCAGTTCAATCATGTACTCATGCCTTAGATATGCATGTTCATTATGAAAAAGATATGCATGTTCAGTATGAAAACCCATCTTGTCAGTAGCTTCAGTCATAAATTACATGCATCAGATATGCATGTTTAGTTTAAGAGCTCAGTTTGTCAGTAGTTCAGTCATATAGTCATGGATCAGATATGCATGTTCAGTGTGTAAACTCAGTCTATCAGTGACTCAGCTTAATCAGTCTCATTCGAGGATGAATGTTCCCAAGGGGGAGATATTGCAATACCCCATATTTCTCAAGCTTAACTTAACTCTCAGTTCATGAGTTATCTAATATGAAATTTTAGGAATTCTTTGTATTTTTTAGTTTAGAGTATGCCATTGCATAGGAAATTGAATTAGGTTTCCAATGATATAAAATTGGCCTAAATTTGATAACCGGGTAAGAAGTTATGGCTATTTTAAGTTTCAGTCGTTAAACACTATAATTCTGGCCAGTAGCGCGCTGTGGAGTAAGCCAAAATGACAATTGTCAATTTTCAATGAGGAACCGCAATACCGGCGCATCGCGCCAAAGATCATTTTCACATTTGTCAATTTCCTATGAGCCAATGTGATTGTACCGTATCGCACTGAGTTTTTAAGTCCCATCCAGTATTGCAACATGATTCCACTGCACCGCGCCACTTGCTACATTCCCAGTTGTCATTTTCCAGTGACTTGGCGCAATAGCGGCGCATCACGCCAGGGCCTGAAATTGGGTTTTTCAGTATGAATTTATAAGTCGTTCTCAGGGGTAAATGGTTGTTTTTCCACGGACCTAATTAATCTAAACACGAAATTTACCCCTAAATAACCCATTATCTCATCATTTATTCACTTTATTCAAAGATTAAGTTATTAGCTCTCAAATAGGGCTAAACCCTAACATCAAGAAACAAGAGCAAAAATGAAGAGTCTCTCCAAGAACCTTCAAGAATTGACAATCCAAGGTATGTTAGGGGTTCATCTATGGTTTCTTTTCACCCATTCAGTCCACGAATCCGTTTTCAAAATACAAAATTGTTGAATTATGACCTTTCATGCTTGAATTGAATTGAATTCATGTTCATGTTATTATTGGGTTTTAGTCCATTATTAAATTACATTCTTTTATGAAATAAATCATTGTATGTGTTGAATTACATGATCTTCATGACAAACCCTTCAATTTACAAGTTGATTGATGTAGCCATGATAACTATATGTTTTGATTATTGTATAACCTAAGAATGCTCCCCATGTGTTTGATAAAATGCCTATGTGAAAGAAATAATGCCATTATAACATGATAGCATGTATTTCCCATTTATTTATAAGTAGATGCATTACAAGTGCTTGATTAAATGCCTCTATGAGTGAACTATGGATAAGTATACATTGTTATGATTTTCAAGAGTATATTAAGCTTAATTTTTCATGCTATCGAGTCCTGAGGGTATTTAATACCCGACAACTTAGATGAGTGCCTAAAGCCAGTGTCAGTTATTCAATCTCCGTCATGTCACGATCAGTAGTACTCTCAATTTGTTACAGAACTCAGTCAGTTACCGAACTCAAAAAAACTCAGTAAGCTCAGTATCAGTCCAGTCCAGTTCAGTATAATCAGTTCAGTGTCTTTTAGTTGGGAGTATGATTTAGCACCGAGTGAACCCAAGGATAGGGGATTACCTACCAGTAGAGGGTGTTATCTCTAGAAGTAATCCTTGTGTTCTAGAACTACATAGCAAGCGTAGGTTGAGACATCAAACCTGCCAGTTGAGGGTTGATAAGGTGTTTTGATCTACCAGATGAGGGTTCCATTATTCTCATTAGAGTACCCACTAGATGAGGGTAACTCTTCAGTGTCTTTACCTATAGCACGATACTGACACCCTTCCAACTGGGGTCTCAGGTTGGATCCCCAACTCAGTTATCTTATTTAGGGCATATCGGTTAGTTGATTTCCTCCTACAGTCTCAATCTCAGTCTTCTAAATAGAACTTAATTCAGTTTTACAGAATAGGACTATCAGATACAGTAAATGTCCATTGTGTCAAGTTAACAATTTCCATAGGTTTTTGAGTAATGTAAACATGATATGGCCACCTTATGATTGTACTATTGAACGGAGTGTGTTTTGATGTAAAATCAAATGAAACTTTATTGCATGACTCTCTCTCACATGAAGTTTAAAAACTTTGGGTGGTCATTGACAAAATGATAAGTAAAAAGGGATATATATATGTTATGATGAATTTGAATGACTTGCAAGTCGGAGTATGACGGTACCCGATGATAACATGACCTTAATAGAATAAGTGTTGAATGTTTTGAAAGTATGAAGCATGGTTTTAAAGAACTAAACATTAATATTAAGAGAGATATCGGGTTAACCAAAAAAGGAATTTAAGTATAAGGGCTCGTTGCTGGAAACTATGGTTTGCCGATACGGGTATTATCCTGAAAGGAGATAACTAGGACATTATGTAAGGGTGATTCCACGGTATACTTACAAGGGGGTGTACCAACTTATGAAAATTCCAATCATAGTGGAAAACTTAGATTGGGGGCTTGACCACCGATTCAATGGAGGATTCCACATAGCCCGTGAAATTACAGATTGTAGGGTGTACTGACTAGCTCAAAAGAAAGATAAAGAGTGAGTCAAGATTGTTAAATTGTCTCGAAATTCACTAAAGTATGCCCATGTATTTTTTTGCACTTATAATATGTTCACTGCTATTTTGAAATGCTCTCATCTATATTGTATTAAAACATGAAATTTTAGGTTATTTCACATACCAATACATTTGTATTGACCCCCTATATGTTAGGATTTGAAGATCAGTCCCGGGATCTCACTAAGTAGTAGATTATTGTCAGACGTTTGGATTTGGTGAGCCTTTCTTATTTCGAAAGGCCTTTTCTCATGTGATGTTTTTAATTGTTTTTAATTCATGGTCCAATCGGGGGCCTAGTGTCGAATCTAGATAGATGTTGTTTTCAGTTTAGTAGAGTTTTTGCAGACTTGTATTGGATGGTTTTGGGTCTTTTTAAACTTATGCCTGTAATATTTAGTTGTTGTGATAAGATGATCATGTTTCCGTTTTTTCTTTCCGCATTTAAATAGTATATGAATAATGAATATGATTTCCAGTTAGAAGGGCTCTTAGTCCTTCATTGGTCGGGATACCCATCGCGTCCAGGGCCTCGGTTTAGGTGATGACAAGAACTCCCCCACTTTTTTTCCTACCATTTTCCAGCATCTCGACTACCCTGAGATTAAGCACCTCCCTGGTCAAAAAACCTACACCTGTTACCCTGTCTATCCCTAACCTTCGTCTGCTTCCTCTTTTCATTCTCCACTTGCTTCATATGAATATTCAACCTAGAGATATCCATATCTTTAATCAACAAGGCAGTCTTTCTTACTAAATTTAAATCTCGATTCAACCAAGAAGCGAACTTCCTCATTCTTTCCCTCATGTTAGCAACTAAATCAGGAGTGTACCTTGACAATTGATGAAGCTTCAAGGCATATTCCTTGACAGACATCCTCCCTTGATTAAGGTTCACAAACTTCTCCATCTTTTCTTTCCTCATCTCTTAGGGAAAGAAACGATCTAAGAAGGCCTTAGAAAAAGTATCCCATAAGACCGATTCTTCCACATCACCCCTATCCCTGTCCCACTCCTCATACCACTGATATACAACCTCTTTGAGTTGATAAGCTACAAAGTTTACCCCTTCCACATTAGTAGCCTGCATCACCCAGAATATCTCTTACGTTTCATCCAAGAATCCCTATGGATCCTTCTCCACCTTCACTCCAGAAAAAATAGGAGGACCCATATTCATAAATTGGCCAACCCTTGTTTCCTCAGCAAACAAAGTACTAGTCACACCCCGTTCAGCCTGAGCAGCGACCATATAAGAAATATCATGAATAGACTAATGAAATTTTGCATTACTCACCTCGCCTTGAGGAGGACTAGTAGCAATAGGTGGAACTCCTGAACTATCAGGGTTAGGACCGTGAGATTAAAAATGAACCCCAGAAGTAGGACGCACCCCTTCATCACTACCCTTATATGGGATAGAAGAATTTCCTTATGTTCTCGATATACGATGCATGATCTGAAAGATGAACAAACAAGTATTAGAGAAGATTAAAGGAGTGAGACTCCAAGCTTGAAAATAGAATACCAAGAAAGTGAAACATTTCTAAACGCCTTGTAGCCTCCCCTTTGTGAGTGTAGCGTGATACACACCCTTAAAAGAGACTTTACTCAACACGAATTTATGTACTCCTAATTGACCATGAACCTAGGCTCTGATACCAACTTGACAAGACCCGACCGGGGGCCTTGTCGTAATGGGCGTCCCAAGTCTATTCGGGACTAGAGATCACCCCCGTTACCCAACCTAACCTCCAACCGCCTATCTTGAGTTGGATGAATTTCGAGAATGTAGCAAGATAGTACAACAGCTCACATGAAGATTTTGGGATGTGATCACAACCGTGACCAACCCAACCAAGTCCAACCCTCACATACCAACAATCTAACCATCCAAACCATACTAAAAAAGGTCCATAAACCAGGCCATAACCAATGATGATCCAAAACATAATATAATTAATCCCAAACTAAAATAGGATGGAACAACTAACAATATCATCCAATTATGTCAGCCCACAAAATTATTACAATGCCAAAGCCAACACCAATGCCAATCTCTCCCATTCTAACCCATAGTAGTACCACAAAGCCTTTAACCAAAAGAGTAATAAATCCAGATGGGACATGCCTCAACCATAGCCAAAACCAATACCAAAATAAAATTAAAGTGTCTAGAAAATATCCATAACATGAAATAGAGCATTCTGAAAGGATGGAAGCTCACCACTTCAGTCCAAATGTTGTCCCCGAGTCAACCAATATGTAGGAGGAGTAGAACAATCGATTCCTGCATAGCATGGGTATACAGCTGCCAGTAGATGGGTTAGTGGGTGAACTCTAGCATGATCTCAGAATAAGAATAAAATAATGTCATTTATAAAACCAAGAAAAAACCATCCATATGCACACATCCATACATATATATATATATAACCATGTCGGAAAAAAGGACCGGGTTTAGCATACCTTTAAAATCTTTACCTGGACTGTGTAGCTTTGCTATCCTAAACCACCCACGGGTTATATGAGTCTAGCTCCCCCTATTGAAAGGGCCCCAGTGTGTGTAGCCGCATGACCAAGGAAGAAAACCTTGGGATGACTAGTACATCCCTCAAAATATAGTGTGACATTATGCACATAGTCACTAAGACCAACCTCATATCTGCAAATATGAGTTTCTAAGTTTGGTCCCCCGGGGACCTCCACCTTCTATAGCTTTGCTACACATCCCAACATTAATGCCCAATTAAAACCAATTTCCAAATAACCAAACCATTATCCATTTATTAACCAAGGCCACTAATATTGGTATCGTCATACCAATCCCTACTTATAAGTATTATCCATAGCCAACCATATAAAGGTTTAAGGGGACTTTCAAGTTCCTTTCCATGTACCATATTAAATAAGTTGGGGGATTCCATGTACCCCAAAAGCATAACCATTAGACATTTGTCATTCCAAGCCATTTAAACCATGCATAATTCTTTTACCAAGTTTTAAAACAAGCAAGAGTTTCATTAAAAGTAGTCAATGCAATAAACATATCTTTATAAGCATTTTGTCAAACACATTGGAGGCATAATATAATCAAAACCAATTTTAATTACAATTAAACCATTCCCATGCAATCCAATTATCCAAAACCACCATTAATACATATAAATACATAATTAAAACCATGGGAAACCATAACCAACCTTTAATATTAAAACCCCCAAATCATATTTGAAAACCAATATCATATAACCAATGAAATTATGCAAACATTCATAAAAACTATGCCTTTAGATATAATTAACAATGAGGGAAGAGAACATGCCTTAAACTAAGATGATGGAAAGAAATCATCAAAACAATCCCCAAATCAATCCTCTTGTTGAAACTCTAGCTTCCCTTGCCCAAAAGCTTTTGAGAGAATTTTAGAGTGTTTAGAAGAGTTTCTAAGTATTAATAAATGAAGTAATAGGGTAAATAACCTTCCTAGTTGGTTATAAGTTGTGGGACCTTATTAGGATGAGTGTGAAAATATCCAGAATACCCCTACTTAAGTTACATTAAAATCCTATCACAGGGGTATAACTGACCCATACGTGTTATACCCTCCGATACGAGTGATACCTCCACTCGTACCCTAAAGTCAACCTTTGGATCAAATATTATCCAGCATACGACTAATCCAACTTAGTCGTATCCAAAGCATACGATCCGTACCCCCGACAGATTTAAACCTAAGAAATATTTAGATACTGTCCACCATACGAGTCTTGGGTACAATTCATACCCTGGCTTATGGCTCACGATGGGCCATTCGTACTCAGATCCAAATCAAATAACCATGTTTAAGATTAAGTTAAGGAACCAAATAATCCGTAACCACCAATACGACTCATACCCCTATGTCCTACCCATTCTAGTGACCAAAATTTATCCCACCAACTAACACTGGTTAGCATATAACTAGAACTTACCATCCGTACCCCAACATACGGCTCATACCAATGAGTCGTATTAGGTTCGGAGATTAGAATTTCAGGAAATTTTCTAAGGTCCAGAATCCAAGGTGTTTCAAGTAATAATACAAACAACTGTTTCACAAGAACTGATGTTTTTGTACCAACTACCTCTAATTGACAAGTACCAGAGGAGTCCTCATGATTGGCTACTAGATTTTGCAGATTGTACTACTAAAATGTCCACTGTTATGCGCGAGCTTCTTGCGCTACTACGAGGGCTCCGGCTCGCATACCGACATGAATATGTTTCTCTTTGCATAGTTGTGCATTTTGTAGAGGTAGTAAACATTCTATTTAACCCACTACCTATTCACTCACATATAATTGAGGATTGAAGGTCCCTCTTGAAGCTACTCTATGATCCGTCTATCTGCCACATGTATAGGGAATTTAACATGATAGTTGATAGTTTGGCAAATTTTGGCACCTCAATTACGGAAAGTGACATCACCTTCTGGTTCGAAGCTCCTCCCTTTGTACTTGCATTCCTAGAAAAAGACAGGAAAGGGCTTAGTGTTGACATGCCCCACTCCAGTTCCCCAGGTTTCTGTCATTCTATGTGTTGTAATGCAGTTAGTCCTGCACCTAGTACATCTAACGATTGTGTTTGTAATAATGCCTTCGGGCACCTTCCTGTACTATCTAATATATACTAGTACTAATCATGTTTACCAGTAAAAAAAACACTTTACAAGAAAAGATACAATGATAGACCCACGTAAGCGTGTGTGTGTATGTATGTATGTGTGTGTATATATATATATATATACACACACACTAGCTGAAGTTGAAAATTGTTGAAGCTAATTTTGAAGAATTCCTCATTATTATAGAAATAAAAATCTCGTGTGTGAATTTGCATCTAAAATTTTTGTAGGTATAATTCATTTGGATATTTTTATTTTGGGTTCAGAACAGGTTTTAATTTGTATACTCGAATTGAAATTTGGAATAAGATAGGAAAGAAAAAATTATTTTAATTTTTCATTTGTGAAATTAATTTAAAATTATGTCGGAGGTTCGTTAGGTTTGTGTTTATGAACCTACATTTAAAAATTAAAGTCAATGGTGAAGGATTTAAGCTATTTGGACTGATTTTGGTGTCAATATTTGAGTAAACATGAAGAACATAGTTGTTGAAAAATTTTCAGATTTAACCTATTTGATTTAATTTCTCAAGTGTCATTAAAAAATAACGTGAAATTGAGTTTCATTTTTCTTTTTAAGTGTTCGTGTGCGCCCGGTTATATTACACACAAACTGATCGAATGAGAAAAGAGTTCAAAGAGTTGAGTTTCATTTTTCTTTTGAACTTTTGAATTGATAAATTCGCGAGTAAAAAGATTCAATCAATAGTTTGAGCCTAATATACGAGTCTCAGCCTATTTCGCCTATAGAGTTTGTTACAATTCTTTCTTTTATATCAATTATGAATATTAGTATTAATTTAAAGCCTGTTTGGATGGACTTATAAATTTTGACTTAAAGACATAAGTTAGGAATTTTAACTTATCGCTTATGACTTATTTTTGTCTTTTCGGCTTAAATATTTTTTTATTTACCCAAACACTACTCCATCTATTTCTAAATACTTGTCACGTTTTTGGTTTGTGTTCCCTAAAAAAAACATTAATTAGAGGGTAATTTGACTAAATTATCATTATTTATTACTCATTCATATTTAATACCTTTCTTGCATTATATTAATATCTCTCCATATTTACAATTAAGGGTAAAATTGTAAAAAGACAATTAATTATGTCTTAATTTTTCTTTTAGAATGACAAGTATTATGAAATATTTATTTTTAGTAAGGAAGAAACGTATTTAGGAACGAATAGAGTTTAAAATGCTTAAAAGCTACTCCCACTATTCTCCACTAGTTATCTACTTTACTATAAATAGTTCTCTCAATCACATATCCATTTATCAAATTAAGATAAAATTAATTTTAAAAAAATATTTTTTACCAATACAATTAATATTTTTTGAAAGTGTAATCAAGGTTATAAGTTTCATAATTTTCTTTTTATAAAAAAAGCATAATGAATAAACCAGTAAGATTATTGATCTTAATAATGCCTTTTCGAGAGCATGTATAAACAAAAGTTGACAACACGAGATGGAGGATTATTTTAGCTTACAAAGGCCTTATTTGGCCATAAGAGATTTTTCAATTCTTTTTGAAAACATATTGCATTTTATTTAAAAACTATAGTTTAGCCATAACAATTTAAAATACAACTTAAAATTATATTTAAAAGTGAAAACAACCGAATACATGTTTTCACCGTGCATTAAATTTCAAGTAAAAAGTCTTTCGACAAAAGCAAGGTCAAACACGATTCTTAACTCCAAAAATTGTTAATAAAGTACTTTTTCCATTCAATAATATTTGTACAACGTTAAATTGATACACAGGTTAGTAAATAATGAATAATAAAAGTCATTTTTTATACCGAATATAATAAATTTAATGCTTTGAAAATACATTGAATGATGAATAAATTTTTAATAAAAATAAGAAAATAAAAAAATAAATTATTTATTAAATTTTTAAATTGAAAAAATATTAGTGATTTTGTTACGAAATATAAAATAAGAAGAAGGATAATAATAGAGAGAGTGATTATTATTTCTCTTGAGAGGTATCTTGATGGGGCAAATTACAATGAAGGAAAACCTCTTTATTTATAGCGGAAAATTAGCCTTGGGGTTTCTAACTATTCCATTAATAGAGACATTCACTATATATATGGTAATGTAGACATTCACTGTATATCATAAAGTAGACATTCACTATATATGGTAACATATTTATAACACTCCCCCTTAAATGTCTAATTGATAAATAATGTGCATCATTAAAACCTTACAAAAAAAACAGTGGAAAAAAAATCTAGTGAAGGAAAAAGAGTACACATCTCTATCAATACGCATATAGGTTGCCTCATTAAAAACCTTACAAGAAAAATCTAGTGGGACAAAACCTCATAAAGGGAAAAGATTGCAACGTGTATTAACTCCCACTTATGAGAAGATTCTTGAACCTTTGCATCCCATTCTTGTGCATCATTTTCTTGAAAGTTGCAATTGGTGGAGACTTAGTAAATAAATCATCCCCATTGTTACTCGAATGCATCTGTTGCACGTTAATATTGTCATTCTTTTGTAGCTCGTTTGTATAGAAAAGCTTTGGCGAAATATGCTTCATTCTATCTCCTTGAGTCCTTCCTTAAGTTGTGTTATGCATGTAATAACCCTTCAGGTCAATTTTTATATTTATGCTTATTTCATCCATTTGAGCTTCTTCATAGCTGCCCCAAGTTATTTATGACTTGCTGGGACAAACAATTCGGTCATACATACTGCGTTTTGTCCCTTAGAAATTTCTTGAGTTTTAAACTCACTGTTCTAGTAACGACTCACTATACGTGTCGTATGGTGTGGGTAAGGGTCAGATGACCCAAATCATTAGGTGTCCAGTGGATGATGTTTGGGGTTCTGTGGTGGCTACGACTTGGTGGTAGGACGCGTTAAGGATGATGATGGTTTGTTTGGACGGTTCCTTAATCAAATCAGTAACTTTGTGACTTGACTTGGGTTTGAGTACGAGTGGCTCACTGAGAGCCATGATTATGAGTTACAAATGGTAAATATGAGTCGTATGTTGTCCAATGTTAATCTTTTTGGGTTCTGTCTTGGATATGACTAGACCATACAGGTCGTCTGGTCAGGTCATAATTGGAGACCATGGAGTTGTACGATGGACAGTGAATGGGTGTCCAACTCACTACCTTGGTAATGACTTAAGGGTACGAATCATATTTTATGGTCACAAATCACGTGGGTCGACTCGTAACTACCTGCAAGATATTTTAGTTTTAAGTTGAAGGCATTCTGGACATTTCTCCTTTTTAAATTCCTTTAAGGCCACGACTTAAAACTTATTTTGGGACTCTATTAACCTATTATCCTCAATCAAACACTCTTAAAATCTCTCTCAAGCTCTCTCCCAGGAAAAATGGCTAAGGTATCATTAAGATAATTAATTAAGGATTTCAAGGGTATTTTCTCTCTGTCTTCCTTGGTGTTTAAGGTGTGTGACTATACCCTCATTGTTCGTTACAAAAGAAATATGTTTTAATGTATGAATTTCATGGTTTTATTATGATTTTGAACTAAAGGTTGGGGGATTTTAGTTGTACATGGATGAATATTTCTTCTCATGGTTTGATTATGGTTTTCTTTGTTTTATTTATTAATTTTGCACATGTGGATGCATGGAAATAGTGATTTAATTGAGAGGTTCATAGTTGAACCCTAAATTATGATGATTTTGCCTTTGTTAATGGTATGCCCTCAATCTTTTTGTGACATTGTCAATGAGAATGGATTTTGTCATATAGGTTGATTATTCTTGGAAACCTTGCATTCATAAATGGTTAGCAAAACATGAATTGGTTTTGGTTGGTTTCACATGATTTTTAAAAGGCCTTGGTGTCTATGATTTTTTGTTTAAATTGGAAATGGTGGAGTCTAATTTGGTTTAACGGTTTATATGGCATAAGGTAATAGACTTGCAAGCTCTAATTTTGGTATGACGATACCAACGATTAATTACTAATTGATACACTCCTTGATAAATGGTTTAGTTATGTGTAAAAGGTTTAATTGGGCTTAAAGAGGGTTGAGTAGCAAAGCCGTGGAAGGTAGAGGTTCCGGGGGGACCAACATTGGAAACTCACATTTGCTGAAGTGAAGGCAGCCTCAGTGGACGTGTGAATGATGTCACACTTATTATTATTAGGGTGTACTAGTCATCCAAGTTATTTTCTCTAGTCGTGTGATTAACACGCATTGGGACCCTTTCAGCAAGGGGAGCTGAACCTATATAGCCCGTGGGTGGTGTTAGGACGGGCAAGCTACACAACCCAGGTTAAGGTTTTAATTGAATGCTAAACCTTATTCTCGCTTGGTTATTTGATTTGGTTTTGAATGATGGCATTGTTTTGTCTTTATCTCAGAGTTACATACTAGCATTTACCTTGCTAACCATCTACGGGCGTTGTATCCCTATGCGATGGATGAACCGGCCATACTACCATTTCTCCTACTCAGTGACTTGGATTCAGAGACAGCTTGAGTCAGATTGAATTTGTGAGCTTCCATACTCTAGAAGTCTCTATTTCATGCTATGGACTTTTTTTTAGTTTTTTTATTTTGTTGGTTTTGGTTTTGGCTATGGTCGGGGGCAAGTCCTGACTGGATGTTTCTTGATTCTGGCTAGAAGCTTTGTCAAACAACTATGGGCATGAGCGGTGTTGGTATTAATGTCATCCTTGGTATTTATATTGGCATTGGTATTGGAAAGGGTTGGTTAGTTGGTTATGGATTTTGACTTTAGTTTTAAACTTACTATCATGTTTCTGGATTATTATTGTTTTATCTTGTTATATGTTCAAAATTCACCTGACATGTGATGTAGGGTGGTTAATGGTGGGGTATTTGAGGTGGTCTCTGATCCTTGTTAGACTTGAGATGCCTGACACGACTAGTCCCTAGTTCGGGTTATGTCAGATCGGTATCAGAGCCCTAATTTCATAGTCAATTAGGTGTCTGAAAAAGTCGGGTCAAGTAGAGTCTCTTTTAGGGGTGTGTAGTGCACCACACTCATAAGGTAGAGGCTACAAAGCATTTAGGAATATTTCTCTTTCTTGTGTTCTTTTTTCGAGCTGCAGAGTCTAAGGTCCAGAAATCTTCTCTGATACCCATTTGTTCGCCTTTCAGATCATGCCTCATCGACTATCTAAAGCTCATGGAAACTCCTCTGTACCGCTTAGGTATAATGCTAATGAGACACACTCTGCTTATAGGGTGCAGACCCGATATAGGGGTCCAGTTCCTGATTGTCCTCCTGGAGTCCACCTGTAATACCTCATATTTCTCAAGCTTAACTTAACTCTCTGTTCATGAGTTATCCAATATGAAAGTTTTGAAACGCTCAGTATTTTTCAGTTTAGAGCCTGCCATTGCATAGGAAATTGAATTAGTTTTTCAGTGATATAAAATTCACCTAAATCCGATAACCAGGTAAAAATTTATGGCAATTTTAAGTTTTAGTTGTTAAACACCGTAATTTAGGCTAGTAGCGCATCGCAGAGTAAGCCAAAATGGAAATTGTCAGTTTCCAGTGAGGTACCGTGATACCGGCGCATCGCGCCAAAGCTAATTTTCATATTTGTCAATTTCCAGTGAGCCAACGCTATTGTATAGCATCGCGCTGAGCTTCCAAGTCCCATCCAGTATTGCAACGCGATTCCACTTTGTCGCGCCAACAGACACATTCTCAGTTGTCATTTTCTAGTGGCTTGGTGCAATAGTGACGTGTAGCGCCAGGACCTAAAATCAGGTTTTTCAGTATGAATTTTTAAGTCATTCTCAGGGGTAAATGGGTATTTTTCCATAGCCCTAATAAGTTTAAACATGAAATTTACCCCTAAATAACCCATTATCTCATCATTTATTCACTTTAGTCATTAAGTCGTTCTCTATTAAAAGGGACTAAACCCTAGTTTCAAGAAACAAGAACAAAAATCAAGAGTCTCTCTAAGAACCTTTAAGAATTAACAATCCAAGGTATGTTAGGTGTTCATCTATGGGTTCCTTTCACCCACAAAGTCCACGAATCTATTTTCAAAATATAAGATTGTTGAATTATGAACTTCCATGCTTGAATTGAATTAAATTTATGTTCATGTTATTATTGGGTGTTAGTCCATGAATAAATTACATATTTTTATGAAATAAATCCTTATATGTGTTGAATTACATGATCTTCATGATAAACCCTTCAATTTACAAGTTGATTGATGTATTCTTGATAACTATATGTTTTGATTATTGTATAACCTAAGCATGCTCCCCATGTGTTTGATAAAATTCCTATGTGAATGAAATAGTGCCATTATAACATGATAGCATGTATTTTCCATTCATGTATAATTAGATGCATTACAAGTGTTTGATTAAATGCCTCTATGAGTGAACTATGGACAAGTATACATTGTTATGATTTTCAAGAGTATATTATTCTTTATTTTTCATGCTATCGAGTCCTGAGGGTATTTAATACCCGACAATTTAGCTGTGCTCCTAGATCCATTGTCAGTTACAGAATCTCAGTCGTGTCACGATCAGTAGTACTCTCAGTCAGTTACTGAACTCAGTAGAACTCAGTCAGCTACTGAACACAGGAAAACTCAGTTAGCTTAGTATCATTCCAGTCCATTTCAGTATACTCAGTTTAGTGTCTTTCAGTTGGGAGTAGGATTCAGCACGGAGTGAACCCAGAGATGGAGGATCACTTTCCAGTAGAGGGTGTGATCTCTAGAAGAAATCCTTGTATTCCAGAACTACGTAGCCAGCGTAGGTTAAGACCTCAAACCTTCCAGTTGAGGATTGATGAGGTGTTTTTATCTGCCAGATGAGGGTTCCACCGTTCTCATTAGAGTACCCGCCAGATGAGGGTAACTTTTTAGTGTCTTTACCCGTGGCACGGTACTAATACAATATCTTTTTTGGGGCATGTCGGTTAGATGATTACCTCTCACTCCCAATCTTCAAAATAGAACTCAGTTCATTTCTATAGAATCAGAACTATCAGATACAGTTAATCAGTATCAGTAACTCAGTTATTAGTAACTTCAGATATCAGTTACCCAGTTTTAGAATTCAGGACTTAGCTTCAGACAAGCTTAGTCATAATATTTATTTATATGCACATTAGTGCATACTCAGTATTTACAGCAGTATCAGTTATCCATATACTCTCATGTTCTGTTACTCTATATTTTACAGTCAGTTATTGTTCATGAATATAAACCCTTGCATTCAGCCTTACACTCATCTAGCATTCCAGTACATTCCATGTACTAATGCATACTCTTGCTTTGCGCTATGATGTCTCATATCATTGGTTCGGACGCTCAGGTTCCCGACTGCGCATAGATAGACTCAGATTCAGCCAATAATAATAGATTAGCAGTGAGTTCTTATCATTCAAGGATATTTTTTTATTTTATTATTTCAGTAGACTCAATATTTTAGTAGATGGAGTTAGTTCGGGGATTGTCCCATCAACTCCACTTTCAGACAGTTTTAGTTAAAGGCTTTTCAGACTAGTTTTCAGTCAGTATTCAGTATTAAAGATATTATCACAGATGATATATTTTATCAGTAATTACATATTTTGAACCTTATGGAGTTTTAGCCTATTTTCCTCATTCATTACAGTATCATGTTTCAGTGCTTATAGCAGATATCAGTCCCCAGTTAGTTTGTGGTCCTTCAGGGTCGTAAGCATTATGTAGTATCCAAGGTACAAATTTGGGGTGATACAAACTTGGTATTAGAGCCTAAGGTTCTCCAGAGTCCTAGGGAGTCTGAAAGTCGCGTCAAGTAGAGTCTTGTGCATGGGTGTGTAGCGTGCCATATTTATGGACAGGAGGCTATGAGATATTTTAGGAAAAGTTTCCCTTCTTTCAGTATTCATGTCATACGAGTGATCATGAGCTCAAGTTAAACTCTTAGTCTAATCTATTTTCTCCTTTTCATTTAAAGAACATACCTCCCAAAAAGACTAAAAAAAGGAGAATCGGAAATCAGTCAGCACCTCAGCCCGTTCAGGCAGATCCCCTGGATGAGCATGTCTCTCATGCAGAATTCAAAGTTATATTCACTATTTTAGCCAACTCCATAATATCTTAGATTGAACGATCAACTGTGTTTTTGGCCAATCTAGTGGCTAATACTGCTGCTTCCAGGATTTAGGACTTCACCCAAATGAATTCACCCATATTCTCAGGATCTAAGATAGAAGAGAATCCACAGGAGTTCCTCGATTAGGTTTAGAAAGTCATAAATATTATGGGAGTGAATTTTAGTGACAGTGCTAAGTTAGCCTCCTATCATCTACAAGATGTATCTCATACGTGGTTTAAGCAGTGAAAGGTAGACAGGGGCACAGATGCAGAGGCCATAGAGTGGGAAGAGTTTGCTACTGCTTTCCTAGAGAGATTCTTTCCCTTAAAGCTGAGAGAAGCCAAGGTGTTAGAGTTCATCAACATCAGGCAGGGTAGTATGAGTGTGAAAGAGTATTCCCCTAAGTTTACTCAATTAGTTAGGTATGCTCCCCATGTAGTAGCAGATAGTAGGTCCAGAATGAGCAAGTTCATATCTGGGGTATCAGATAGTATGGTTAAGAAGTGCAGGAAAACGATGTTGATTAAGGAGATGCACATATCTAGGCTCATGGTCCATGCTCAATATATAGAAGAGGATAAGATCTGAAAGTGAGAGAGGCAGAACAAGAGAGCAAGAATAGGTAGCTTCAATTTCAATCAGCCTAAGTCAGAGGGCAGTAACTGTTCCCAGTTTCATCCAAAATATTCAGTTCTAGCTTTGTCCTCAGCCAGTGCTCCAGTACCTAAGTTCATAAATGGTAACAACGATAGGGCACTAGGCTCTAAATCTGAAGTTAGTGTCAGCAGTTCTCGAATAAATCCTCTTTATCAGATATATGGCAGAAACCATAAGGGTATCTGCAGAGCTGGCAGTGATGTTTGGTTTAGGTATGGATAGCCAGGACACAGAGTTAGAGATTGTCCTCATTCAGGTTATGAGGGCCAGCATACTCGTCCTTTAACTCAGTCAGGTCGTCTAAATCAGTACGGTGTCGCTTCCAGTGCCACCAGTGGGCAACGCCTAAATAGGCTTTATGCGCTTTAGTCCAAACAAGATCAGGAAAATTCTCCTGATGTGGTCACTGGTACGTTATAGATATTTCATTTATATGTTTATGCCTTTCTAGATCTAGGATCTTTTTTTATCTTTCGTAACTCCTTATATAGCCGTTAACTTCGGAGTCAGTCCAGAAATCCTAGCAGAGACTTTCACAGTTTCTACCCCAGTGGGTAAATCTATTAAAGACCGACGATTATACAGGATCTGTCCGGCTATGATATCTTAGAAAGTTACTTCCGTAGACCTTGTAGAGCTAGAGATGGCAGATTTTAATGTCATTCTCGGCATAGATTGGCTCCATTCATGATATACCTCAGTTGATTGTAGAAACAATATAGTTTATTTTAAGTTTCCAAATAAACTAGTCCTTGAATGGAGGGGTAGTACGACAGCACTTAAGGGTTAGTTGATTTCATACCACAGAGCGAGAAAGGTGATATCCAAGGGATGTATCTTCCATCTTATACGAGTCAAAGACTCAAACTCAAAAACTCCCAGTCTTGAGTAAGTTCCAGTAGTAAATGAATTCTCAGATGTGTTTCTCGACGATAATCCTGGAGTTCCTCTCGTTAGGGAAATTGACTTTGGAATAAACATTCTTTCAGATACTCAGACCATATATATTCCACTATACAGAATGGCTCCAGTAGAAAACAAAAAGTTAAAAGAATATTTGAAAGATCTCCTATATAAGGGATTCATCAAACTCAGTGTCTCCCTATAGGCCGCACCAATTCTATTCGTACGTAAGAATGACGGTTCTCTCAGAATGTTTATTGACTACCGTCAGTTGAACAAAGTCACTGTCAAGAATAAATAGCCACTTCCCATAATCGATGACTTGTTTGACCAACTTCAAGGTTCTAGTTACTTTTCTATGATAGACCTCAGATCAAGCTATCATCGGCTCAGAGTTAGAGAATGTGACATTCTGAAAATAGCTTTCAGAACCTGGTATGATCACTTTGAATTTCTAGTTATGTCCTTTGGTCTTACTAATGTCCCAACATCTTTCATGGACTTAATGAATAGCGTGTCCAAATAGTACTTAGATATGTTTATTATAGTCTTTATCGATGACATTCTTGTCTATTTTCATAGCGAGAATGATCATGTAGATTACCTTAGAATCGTACTTCAAACTCTCAGAACTCATCAATTGTTTGCCAAATTCAGTAAGTGTAAATTTTGGCTAAGGTCAGTAGTATTTCTTGGTCATATTATTTATGGTGATGACACTAGAGTTGATCCTTAAAAGATTGAGGTGGTTAGAAAATGGCCTAGACCCATCTCTCCTTCATACATTAGGAGTTTCTTGGATTTAGTTGGTTATTACCATCAGTTTGTTGAAGGGTTTTCATCTATTGCATCCTCTATGTCCAGATTAACTCAGAAGAAAGTCCACTTTTATTGGTCAGATTCTTGCAATAAGTGTTTTCAGGAGTTGAAGACTCGACTCACCTCAACCCCAGTTTTGACTCTACCTGATGGTTCAAATGGGTAGTTATGTACTGTGATGCATCTAGAGTAGGTTTTGGTTTTGTCCTTATGCAAAGAGGTAAGTTCATAGCCTATGCCTCTAGACAGCTTAATCCCCATGAGAAGAATTATCAAAATCATGATCTCAAGTTATCAACTGTTGTGTTTGCCATAAAGATTTGGAGGCATTACTTTTATGGGGTGCATGTCGATATGTTCACAGATCACAAAAGGCTTCAGTATATGTTCTCTCAAAAAGATTTGAATTTATGTCTGAGAAGGTTGTTAGAATTATTGAAAGATTATGATATGAGTATTCTTTATCATCCGAGGAAAGCTAATTTAGTGGTTGATTCTCTCAGTAGACTACCTATGGGTAGTGTTACTCATGTTGAGGACAGTAAGAAGAAGCTAGTTCAGGAAGTTCATCAGCTTGCCTAACTAGGTGTTCGCTTAGTTGATTCAATAGAAAGTAGTGTATGGGTGAAGAATTGTTCTGAATCCTCTCTAGTTTCCAAGGTGAAGGAAAAGTAGGATAGAGATCCCAATCTTGGTAAGTTGAAAGAGTCAGTCAGAGATCAGAAAGTAGAGGTTTTCTCCTAAGGAGGAGATAGTATGTTGTGTTGCCATGGTCATTTATGTGTGCTAGATGTAGATGACTTGAGACAATAAATTCTTATAAAAGAGTATGGTTCGCGTTACTCAATTTATCCAGGGGCCACTAAGATGTACCGCGGTTTATGGGAGATATATTGGTGGAGTGGGATAAAAAGGGATATTGTAGAATTTGTAAATAAATGCTCTATATATCAGCAAGTTAATATTGAGCACCAGAAGCCTAGTGGGTCTATGTAGGAGTTCAGTATTCCTACATAGAAATGGGAAGAAGTGAACATGGACTTTGTGATGGGCTTTCCTCGTACTCGTCGCCAGCATGATTCTATATGGGTTATCATAGATAGGATGACTACGTCAGCTCATTTCTTGCCAGTTCATAGTTCCTATTAAGCCGAGGACTACGCCAAACTCTATATCAGAGAGTTGGTCAGGTTACATGGAGTTCTAGTATCCATTATCTCTGATAGAGGTACCCAGTTTACCTCTCATTTCTAGAAAGCATTCCAAAAGGGTCTTGGTACCCAGGCTCACCTCAGTACAACCTTCTACCCTCAGACAGATGGTCAAGCGAAAAGGATAATTCAGACTCTAGAAGATATACTGAGAGCATGTGTTGTCAATTTTAAGGGTAGTTAGGATCACCACTTGCCTTTGATCGAGTTTGCATACAATAATAGCTATCATTCTAGTATTCAGATGCCTCTGTTTGAAGATCTCTATGGTAGGAGATGTAGATCTCCAATTGGTAGGAGATGTAGATCTCGAATTGGTTGGTTCGAGGTAGGTGAGGCTATAGTAGTAGGGCCCGACCTAGTGTTCAATTCCTTAGAGAAGGTTCAGTTAATCAGAGAAAGACTTAGGGCTGCCCAGAGCCGACAGAAATCATATGCAGACGTGAGGAAAAAGTATCTCGAGTTTGAGATAGGTGATTTTATGTTCTTGAAAATCTCTCCCATGAAAGAAGTAAAGAGGTTTGGCAAGAAGGGAAAGCTCAGTCCCCAATATGTCGGTCCTTACAGAATTCTCAGCCATTTTGGAAAGGTAGCTTATGAGATTGAGTTACCTTCAGATCTAGCCTCGGTGCATCCAGTATTCCACATCTCCTTGATAAAGAAATACATTGGTGACCTAGCAGTCATAATTACTTTAGTGGATTTAAATATTTATAATGATCTCTCTTTTGAATAGGTTCCAATCCAGATCCTCAATCAGCAAATTCGCAGACTGAGGAACAAAAAAGTCCCCTTAGTCAAAGTTCTTTAGCGAAATCAGTCCATAGAGAGAGCTACATGGGAAGCAGAAGAAAATATGCGGATAAAGTATCCTCACCTCTTCTCCACAACCTCAGATCCAACTTAAGGTAACAGTTTTTCTTAGCTTTACTCAGTTCTATGTTCAGCTACAATTTAATTTGGTATCCATTACCATTGCAAATTCAGTCATGCATTCATGAATCAGTTCAATCATGTACTCATGCATTAGATATGCATGTCCGGTATGAAAAAGATATGCATGTTCACTATGAAAACCCATCTTGTCAGTAGCTTCAGTCATAAATTCCATGCATCAGATATGTATGTTCAGTTTAAGAGATCAGTTTGTCAGTAGTTCAGTCATGTAGTCATGGATCAGATATGCATATTCAGTGTGTAAACTCAGTCTATCAGTGACTCAGCTTAATCAGTCTCATTCGAGGACGAATGTTCCCAAGGGAGAGATATTGTAATACCCCATATTTCTCAAGCTTAACTTAACTCTCAGTTCATGAGTTATCTAATATGAAATTTTAGGAATGCTCTGTATTTTTTAGTTTAGAGTATGCCATTGCGTAGGAAATTGAATTAGGTTTCCAATGATATAATATTTGCCTAAATTTGATAACCGGGTAAGAAGTTATGTCTATTTTAAGTTTCAATCGTTAAACATTACAATTCAGGCCAGTAGTGCGTTGTGGAGTAAGCAAAAATAACAATTGTCAGTTTTCAATGAGGAACCGCAATACCGACGCATCGCGCCAAAGCTCATTTTCACATTTGTCAATTTCCTGTAAGCCAATGCAATGGTACCGTATCGCACTGAGTTTTAAAGTCCCATCCAGTATTGCAACACGATTCCACTGCACTGCACCACCAGCTACATTCCCATTTGTCATTTTCCAGTGACTTGGCGCGATAGCGGCGCATCGCGCCAGGGCCTGAAATTGTTTTTTTCAGTATGAATTTATAAGTCGTTCTCAGGGGTAAATGGGTGTTTTTCCACGACCCTAATTAATCTGATCACAAAATTTACCCCTAAATAACCCATTATCTCATCATTTATTCACTTTATTCATAGATTAAGTTATTAGCTCTCAAATGGGGCTATACCCTAGCATCAAGAAACAAGAGAAAAAATAAAGAGTCTCTGCAAGAACCTTCAAGAATTGACAATCCAAGGTATGTTAGGGGTTCATCTATGGTTTCTTTTCACCCATTGAGTCCACGAATCCATTTTCAAAATACAAGATTGTTGAATTATGAACTTTCATGCTTGAATTGAATTGAATTCATGTTCATGTTATTATTGGGTTTTAGTCCATTATTAAATTATATTCTTTTATGAAATAAATCATTGTATGTGTTGAATTATATGATCTTCATGACAAACCCTTCAATTTACAAGTTGATTGATGTAGCCATGATAACTATATGTTTTGATTATTGTATAACCTAAGAATGCTCCCCATGTGTTTGGTAAAATGCCTATGTGAAAGAAATAATGCCATTATAACATGATAGCATGTACTTCCCATTCATTTATAAGTAGATACATTACAAGTGTTTGATTAAATGCCTCTATGAGTGAACTATGGATAAGTATACATTGTTATAATTTTCAAGAGTATATTAATCTTAATATTTCATGCTATCGAGTCCTGAGGGTATTTAATACCCGAAAACTTAGATGAGTGCTTAAAGCCAGTGTCAGTTATTCAATCTCAGTCATGTCACGATCAGTAGTACTCTCAATTTGTTACAAAACTCAGTCAGTTACCGAACTCAGAAAAACTCAGTAAGCTCAGTATCAGTCCAGTCCAGTCCAGTTCAATATAATCATTTCAGTGTCTTTTAGTTGGGAGTATGATTTAGCACCGAGTGAACCCAAGGATAGGGGATTACCTACCAGTAGAGGGTGTTATCTCTAGAAGTAATCCTTGTGTTCTAGAACTACATAGCAAGCGTAGGTTGAGACATCAAACCTGCCAGTTAAGGGTTGATAAGGTGTTTTGATTTGCCAGATGAGGGTTCCATTATTCTCATTAGAGTACCCACTAGATGAGGGTAACTCTTCAGTGTCTTTACCCATAGCACAGTACTGACACCCTTCCAACTGGTGTCTCAGGTTGGATCCCCAACTCAGTTATCTTATTTAGGGAATATTGGTTAGTTGATTTCCTCCCACAGTCTCAATCTCAATCTTCTAAATAGAACTCAGTTCAGTTTTACAGAATAGGACTATCAGATACAGTCAATCAGAATCAGTAACTCAGTTATTAGTAACTTTAGATATCAGTTACTCAGTTTTAGAATTCAGGACTTAGCTTTAGACAAGCTTAGTCACAGTATTCATTTATATGCATATTAGTGCATACTTAGTATTTATAGCAGTATCAGTTATCCGTGTACTCTCATGTTCAGTTACTCGATATCATTTAATTAGTTATTGTTCATGCATATGAACCCTTGCATTTAGCCTTACCTCATCTTGCATACCAGTACATTCCACGTACTGACACATACTCTTTTTTAAAGCTATGATGTCTGATTTCATAGGTTCAAATGCTCGAGTTCCCGACAACGCATAGATAGACTCATATTCAGCCAGCAGTAGTAGATTAGCAGTGACTCCTTATCATTCAAGGATATCTTTTTATTTTATTATTTTAGTAGACTCAGTATTTTAGTAGATGGAGTTAGTTGGGGGATTGTTCCATCATCTCCACTTTCAAATAGTTTTAGTTAGAGGCTTTTCAAACTAGTTTTTAGTAAGTATTCAGTTTTATAGATATTATCACAGACGATATATTTTATCAGTAATTATAGATTCTGAACCTTATGGTATTTTAGCCTATTTTCTACATTCATTATTGTATCATGTTCCAGTGCTCACAGTAGATATTAGTCATGGATTATTTTGTAGTCCTTTGGGTTCATAAGCACCGTGTAGCATCCGGGGTACAGACTCGGGGCGTTACACCACTAGTTGACTTTAGTCCTCTTCACGCACCTCAGGGAGATATGATAAATGCTGAGTTTCATCAATTTATCCATATATTGGCACAGTTGGTAGCTTCTCAGGCCAAGTATGGTAATTTTATTTCTCCATCTTTAGAGGCACAAGGGTTGGCCAGTTTATAAGGTTGAGCCCTCCTGTGTTTACTAGTGTTAAGGTTGAGGAGGATCCTTAAGGTTTTATTAAAGAGATGGAAAAGATCTTTTGATTTATGCATTCTACTAATGTGAAGGGTGTGGAATTTTCTCCCTACCAACTGAAAGATGTATCATACCAATGGTACGAGGAATGGGAGAAGTCAATGGATGATGATGCTGAGTCAGCCTTGTGGGATGATTTATCTAGTGTTTTTCTGAACTGTTTCTTTTCTTAGGAGTTAAGGAAGGAAAAAGCAGAAGAGTTTGTTAGCCTAAAGTAGGGCAAGATATTATTCAAGGAGTATGCCTTGAAGTTTCACCAGTTATCGCGGTATGCTCTAGAGTTAGTTTTTAGCATGAGGGCTAAAATAAGGAAGTCCATTTTTGGGTTGTCCCGAGACTTGATTTTGGAGAGTAAGGCTACCTTGTTGAAAAAAAATATGGACATATCCAAAGTGGTTGTATATATGCAGTAGGTCGAGGAAGAGAAGTAGAAGATGGTCAAAATTAGGAAGAGGCAGAACAAGAAGTTTAGATTTTTTTATCAAGGTAATAGTTATAGTAGAGTTGGAGGAATGATGGAAAGTGGTCCAAGAAGAGGTGGGACAATTCTAGGTCTCACTTTATGGCCAGTTCTCCCTACAAAAAGTCATTTGATGATAAATGTTACAAAGTGGCGACAATTATAAGGCACAGAGTGACCAATCTTAGGCTAGTGGGGCCCAATTAGTACCATCATATCCTCCCTGTACATTTTATGGTTGATTGCATCAGGGTAACTATGATGAAGGAAAGGATAAGTTCTTCAACTGTGGTTAGCCAGGGCATATGGTTAAAAGTTGTCCTATTGCTAAGGTTGCCTATGAGGCAAATAAAGTTCTTATTTCCTCTTCTTCATTTTCAGCACCAAAGGGTGCACTATCTTGCTCTAGAACTGGTTGGAACTGACTTTATCCTCTCACTACTTATTAGGAGTTTGAGGTATCGCTTGATATCATTACTGGTATGTTGAAACTCTTTTCCTATGATGTGTACTATTTACTTGATCCAGGGTCCACTCTTTCTTATGTGACCCCATTTATGGCTGTGTATTTTGGTTTTGGTTTTGAGTGTATTTCAAACCCTTTTTTTATTTCTACCTCGATAGGTGATTTTGTGGTTGCTAGGAGAGTCTATAGGGGTTTTGTGGTATCTGTGGGTGGTTGAGAAACCTTGGTGGATTTTTTTTGAGTTAGACATGGTGGATTTTGATGTCATATTGGGGATTGATTGATTGCACTCATGCTATGTGTCTTTAAACTGTTGAACCCGTAAAGTCATCTTTAAATTCCCTAATAAGTCGGTTTTTAAATGGGAGGGTGGTTCCCTAGATCCTAAGGGAAGGTCCATATCATATCTTAGAGCTCAGAGATTAATCTCCAAGGGGGTGTCTCTATCATCTGGTCCTTGTTAAAGATTCTAACTCGGAGGGTCCTTCTTTGCATTCCATCCCGGCGGTGAATGAATCTCCTAAGGTCTTCCCTGATGATCTTCCTAGTGTTCCTCCTGATATAGAGATTGATTTTGGGATAGATCTTATTCTAGAAACTCATTTTATTTTGATTCCCTCGTATAAAATGGCTCCTACTGAGTTGAAGGAGCTTAAGGAGCAACTAAAGGATCTTTTAGACAAGGGTTTCATCCATCCTAGTGTGTCCCCATAGGGTTCACCGATAATGTTCATGCATAAGAAGGATGGTTCCCTTCGGATGTGTATTGGTTACCGGAAACTGAATAAGGTAACAGTTAAGATTAAGTACCCTCTTCCAAGGATAGATGATTTGTTTGATCAACTTCAACTATGTGTTTCTCTAAGATTGATCTTCGGTCGGGGTATCATCAGTTAAAGATTAGGGAGATAGATCTCCTTAAGACTGCTTTTTATACACAGCATGGGCATTTTGAGTTTTTGTTTATGTCCTTTGGGTTGACTAATGCACCGTCGACATTCATGGACTTGATGAATAGAGTCTTTCATCAGTTTTTGGATTTGTTCATCATTATGTATATAGACGATATTCTAGTGTACTCTAAGACTGAGGTGGATCATTCTAGCCACCTCTATATTGTATTGTAAAACTTGAAGAAGCAGCAGTTGCATGCTAAATTTTCAAAATATGAATTCTAGTTTAACGTTGTCACCTTTTTGGGTAGTCATTTCTAGTGAAGGGATCATGGTGGATCTAGAGAAAGTTGTTGTGGTTAATAAAAGGGCCTAGACCTACGACTCCAACCAATATTTAGAGCTTCTTGGGTTTAGCAGGTTATTACAGAAGGTTTCTGGAAAGTTTCTCTTCTATAGATGCCCCATTGACTAAGTTGACTCAGAAAAAGGTGAAGTTCTTGTGGTCTAATGCTTGTGAGGGTAGTTTTGAGAAGCTGAAGGATAATCTTACTTTGGTTCCAGTCTTGACTTTAACGAAAGGTACCAACGGTGTTGTAGTCTATTGTGATACATCCCGTATGGGGATTGGGTGTGTTTTGATGCAACATGGCAAGGTGATAGCATATGCCTCTAGATAGTCGAAGGTGCATAGAAGAATTCTCTGACTCATGACTTGGAATTATTGGTTGTGTATTTGTACTAAAAATCCGACGTCATTATTTTTATAGAGTGCATGTGGATATCTTTTTTGACCATAAGAGCATGTAGTATGTGTTTACTCAAAAAGAGTTGAACCTCAGGTAAAGGAGATGGCTTAGTTGCTCAAGGACTATGACATAAGTATTCACTACTATCTAGGTATAGCTAATATGGTTGTTGATTCTCTTAACAGGTTATCCATGGGGAGTCTATCTCATGTGGATGAAAGGAAGCGGGAGTTGGTGAAGGATATTCACTATTTGGATAACCTTGGAGTTCGTCTCCTAAACTCTGAGGATGGCAAAGTGTTTGTGCAGAAGGTGGTGCAGTCGTCTCTTAGGGCTGAAATAAAGGAGAAACAAGTTTTAGATCCAGTCTTGATGAGGATCAAATGTGGTGATGTAGATGGACAGAAGGTGATGGCCTTTGAGATTAGTAGTGATGGTACCTTATGGTACCAAAAGAGGTTATGTATTCCCAACATAGATGGATTGTAAGAGAGGATCTTGGTTAAGGCACATGAGTCACACTATGCTATTCATCCTGGTTCGACAAAAATGTATCATAACCTTAAGGAAATGTATTAGTGGAACAATATGAAGCGGTATGTGTCTAGTTTTGTGGCTAATTTCATGATGTGTCAATAAGTGAAAGTTCAGTACATGAGGCTCAGATGATTATATCAAGAAATTGAGTTGCCTGTTTGAAAATGGGAGATGATCAACCTGGATTTCGTTACCAGTCTTCCTCGGTCTCGAAATTAGTTTGATTGGATTTGGGCCATCATGGATAGGATGACAAAATTTGCTCACTTCTTGCCTTTACGGGCAAATTTTTCAGCAGAGAATTATGCAAGGTTGTATCTCCAAGAGATTGTGAAGTTAGATGGGTTACCTATTTCTATTTTCTCAGATGGCACATAGTTTTTATCACACTTGGTAGTCATTTCATAAGGGTTTGGGGACTAAGATGAGTCTCTATAGGGCTTTCGACCATAGTTGGATAGGTAAGCAGAAAGGACTATTTAAACATTGCAGGATATGCTCCGTGCTTGTGTGATTGACAATGGTGGTAGTTGGGTTGAGCATTTTCCTTTGATAGAGTTTGTGTACAATAATAGATACCACTCTAGCATTGGGATGGCTCCATTTGAGACCTTATATGGTAGGAGGTATAGATCTCCTATTAGGTGGTTAGAGATCTTAGACCTTCTCTATCTTATGAGAAGGTTTCGATTGAAATCTTAGATCGGCAGGTTCATCGGTTACAGACCAATGATGTAGCTTTGGTAAAGGTTTTATGGAGGAACCACAAGGTGGAAGAGGATACATGGGAAGCAGAAGAGGACATGAAGTCGAAGTATCGATTCCTATTTTTTTTATTTTGGGAAATCGTGCTTAAGATATGTGTTTATCTTATCACCTTTGTTTTCTGACTTTATTAAATAAAAGGTTAGTTTCTTTGGAATCATTATTTTCTAACTTAGTTAAAGGTAAGAGTAGAGACATTTGGGGGTTTAAATAATGCCAATCAATGCCTTGTTTCGTCATTCGAGGACGAATAATCCAAGTGGGGAAAAATTGAAACACCCTGGGTTTTGGCCCTTAGAAATTTCCTAAGTTTTGAACTCACTATCCTAGTAACAACTAACCATACAAGTCGTATGGTGTGGCTATGGGTTAGGTGGACCAAATCATTAGGTATCCAATGGATGTTGGTTCGGCTTCTATGGTGGATACGTCTTGGTGGTATGAGTCGATAAGGGTGGTGACGATTTATTTGGATGGTCCCTTAATAAAAAAATCAGTAACTTAGTGACTTTACTTGGCTCTGAGTATGAGGGATCGCTAAGAACCATGAGTATAGGTTATGGATAGTAAGGACAAGTTGTATGTTGTCCAGTGTTAATCCCTTTGGTTTCTGTCTTGGATAAGACTAGACCATACGGTTCGTATGGTCACTTCACAATTAGGCACCATGGAGTCGTATGGTGGACAGTGAATAGGTTTCCAACTCACTGCCTTGGTAACAACTCGAGGGTACGTGTCGTATGTTGTGGTCAAGAGTCACGGGGGTCGACTCGTAACCACCAACGATATTTTTTAGTTTTAAAATAAGGGCATTCTGAACATTTTGCCTTTTAACTTCCTTTGAGGCCACGACTTAAAACACCTTTTGGTACTCCATTAACCTATTATTCACAATCAAACACTCTTAAAATCTTTGTCAAACTCTCCCTTAAACAAAAAGTCTAGGGTTTGATCAAGATAATCAATTAAGGCATTCAAGGGTGGTTTCTCTCTGTCTTCCTTGGTGTTTAAGGGATATGACTCTTCCCTCATTGTTAGTTACAAAAGGCATATGTTTCAATGTATGAATTTCATGGTTTTGAACTAAAGATTGGGGGTTTTGGTTGTTCATGGATAAATATTGCTTCTCATGGTTTGATTATGGTTTTCTTTATTTTAATTGTGGTTTCCCACATGTGGGTGCATGGGAATGGTGATTTAATTGAAGGGTGATGGTTGAACCCCAAATTATGATAATTTTGGCTTTGTTAATGGTATTCCCTCAACCTGTTTGTGAAATTGTCAATGAGAATGATTTTTGTCACATAGTTTGACTATTATTGGAAACCTTGCATTGCATAAATGGTTAACAAAATATGAATTGGTTTCACATGATTATGGAAAGGCCTTGGTGGCAATGATTTTAAGTTTAAGTTAGAAATGGTGGAGTCTAATTTGGTTTAACAGCTTATATGGCATAAGGTAATAGACTTGCAAGCTCTAATTTTTGTGTGACGATACTAATGGTTAATCCTAATTAAAAGGTTCCTTGGTAAATAGTTTGGTTATGTGTAAAAGGTTTAATTGGTCTTAAAAGGGGTTGAGTAGCAAAGTCGTGGAAGGTGGAGGTACCGGGGGACCACATTGGAAACACACATTTGCCGATGTGAGGGTGGCCCCGATGGTTGTGTGCATGATGTCACACATGTTATTATTAGGGATATACTAGACATCCCAGATTCTTTTCTTTAATTTTGTGGCTAACACATACTAAGGTCCTTTCAGCAGGGGGAGATGAACCCATGTAGCCTATGGGTGGTTTTAGGACGGTCAAGATACACAACCTAGTTTAAGGTTTTAATTGTATTCTAAACCTTGTTCTCTATCCTAGCACAATATATATTTATATATTTGATTGCATATGGTTATTTGATTTTTTTGAATAATGGAATTATTTTATCGTCATCCCTAAGTTACAAGCTAGCATTTACACTGCAAATCGCCTTCCGACGTTGCATCCCTATGCGATCTAGGAACCATCCATACTAACATTTCTCCTACTCAGTGACTTAGATTTGGGGATAGCTTGAATTAGATTAGTGTGATGAGCTTCCATACTCCAGCAGTCTCCATTTCATGCTATGGACTTTTTTTCATTTTTATTGTTTCATTGGATTTAGTTTTCTCTATGGTCGGGGGCATGTCCTGAGCGGATGTTTCTTGATTCTGGCTAGAGGCTTTGTCAAACAACTATGGGCATTGGCAGTGTCAGTATTAATGTCAACCTTGGTATTGGTATTGGCATTAGGATTTGATAGTGTTGGTTAATTGGTTGTGGATTTTGACTTTGATTTTAAGCTTACTGTTACATTTCTTGATTATTACTATTTTAACTTATTATATGTTCTGAATTCATTTGATATGTGATGTAGGGTGGTTAACGGTCATCGGGCAGTTCATTTGTTTTTTAGAACCAATTTTTGGTTTAGAAGACTTCGCTTGTTCTAATTTTTCATTGGGAAAAAACTTCAGTGAAATGACCTTAGATTGAAAATTCGACTCTACCAACGCATTCAAAATGTTTAATTTAGTGTGGTTACATATCTCGTTTGTGAAAATTGGATTTTGGATGCATCCCGAGGCCTTGGCCAAAACTTTGAATCAAATTCCAAGTTTCAGCCATCGTCAAGTGATGCCAGATATCGTGATCATAGAGGATTAAGGTATGATCATAATGATTGCAATCATGGCATACGTATGTTCATGATCGCCCCTCCTGAGGGCCTGGGAAGGATCCTTTAAATAGCTATTTTGGCAGAGAATTGGCAATTTGCTCCATTGTCTTGAATCCCAAAAACCCTAATAGTGAGTGTAGGCCTTAGAGGGATTCTAGGAAGTTGATTGGGACCTCAGATTTCTTGCATAATCTTGAATAACATCTAATCTAAGGTATGAATCCTTTAATTTTAGTATTGGATTCTTGATTTCTTGGCCCAAAACCCCAAATGGCTTGAGGCTTGATTATAGCCCCAAATATGGGTGGTTTGCACTAATTTCTTGAGGGATATAACTCCCTAATACTATTTGAAGAATGGGTTGATCTCGGAAGCTTATTTTTCATATGTGGGACCCACTTGGGATTTTGGTGTCATTTTTGGACCCGAAGCACAATAGTGTAATTTGGGTATCATTAGACTCATTTTGATGTGTAGATCATGGTTTTCTTAGTGTGGTGGCATTTTAGGGATTGTGAAATGAAGATGAGCATATGGTGCATGATTTGAGATCTTACGTTTCAGCTTCGAGGTAGGCCTCTGTCTACTCCTCTTCATAGATGATGTGTGATATGTAATTCATGTGAATTTGGATGTTAGGCTTGATTGTACATAGAGTAGCTTAGCCTATATCATTGATGCTTTAGGGATTATATAAGGGTTTCAGATCTGTAAGATGATATGTTTATAGGCCTTTTGACTCCTATTGCCTTTCCTCTTTAGTTTAGATTAGTTGTAGTGTGGTTATGAGGTAATGCTATATTTGGGAAGCATTTTAGTGTTTGAAGTATGATTTGTAGATTTAACCTTATTGGACTAGTGTGGTAGACTTGAAACCGTGATTTGGGTAGAGTAGACTTGAGTACCCTTGTTTCTTGTTGAAGCTCCTATCGTAATCTTGAATGTCTTACTTGACATCTAAAAGTTGAACTAGATACCTTAGCCTAGTTGGGGTATGGTGTGCCTAATTATGAAATTCAGGTTTAGAAGTGGGACCATCCGACTCACTTAGACCTAGACTTATGTTAGCCTTGTGGGCTTTGTTGCGGATGTTAGACATAGATGAGGCTAGTAAACCTTAGTATAAAGTTACTTCATGACTTGGTTACTTGTATTTATGTTCCCCAGATTGTGGCTTAAGCTATGGCTATGATACTCCTTGTGGAAGTGATATTGAGCATTTAAAGATGCTATTAATCTTAGATATGTTATGTGGCCTATTGAGATGCTAATTCCTCTTAGACTTGATGCTTGACCTATAAAGATTCTAATTTCTCTTAGACTTGGGGATTGTGCTATAGAGATGCTATCCCTCTTTTCGTTATGATTGTTAGGCCAATAAAGATGATATTCCTCTTAGATATGACTATTTTCCTAGAGAGGTGACATTTCTCATAGTCAAGATGTATGACTTAATGATATAAGATATCCTATATGATAGATGAGTACATGCTTATATACATGCTTATTGATATTATGCCTCCAAGATGTCAAATGTCTCCTATGTGAGAGATGATTACATGCTTATTGATATTGTGCCTCCTAGATGTGAGATGCCTCATATGTGAGAGATGATTACATGCTTATTGATATTATGCCTTTTATATGTGAGATGCCTCTTATATGTGAGATGACTAGAGATATGCTACGACTTATAAATATGATTATTGATATAAGTTCTTAATACGTATATAGGCCTAAGGCCGTGATTAGAATGTTGTGATTATTCTTGATATATTATTGGGCCAAAGGTCGTGTTATGATAATATTTGGATATTCAAGATGTGTTTATCATTGTAAAGGATATGATTATAGTTTATGGATTTATATACATATTTTATATACATATCTCTCCGGTATGGGACGGAGAAAGATGCGATATATGTCTTACAACTTTATTGATTGGATATTGCTGATGACATGCATAGATTTGGTACATTCATGATTATTGTATCAATAAAATATGTGATTCTTGATGAAATGTGACCTTATGATTGTTCTTCCAAGTTATGGGTTAAGTTATGTAGTAGTTAGTTGTCTATTAGGAGACTATAGCACTTGGTGGCTAGGAATCAAATGTATTAGTTAATAAATCTTGCTTAGTTGAAATATGGTGGTTAGAGATTGTTGATACATGGATAATGATGGTGTTGGGTTTAGCATAGGCAAAGATTAGCGATATTTATAACTAAGTTTATAATGTCGATTAGTTGTCAAATAAGGAGTTGTATATTAACAAGGTTAGATAATAAGTGATGTTAGTAATAAGAAGTGACTAGTTAATAACGATAAATAGTTGTTAAAGAGTTGATTAATGAATAGTTAAATAAGGATTAGTTGGTTAATGATGGTTAGTTAATGAATGATGTCAGTTAATAAAAGATGGCTAGATGATAAGTGGTTATGTGTTGTCTAATAATGGTTAACAAATATATGATGATTAGTTGATAATATGGAATAGTGGATAAATGGCGATGGTGGTCTGGTGATGAAACTTGGGTAGATGTTAGATGATGGATATCTAATAAATAATGGTTAGTCGTTATCCCTGGAATAAGGATAATATTTAGACTAATAACTAGAGGTCATGTGATGATTAGTGAACTAGTGGTTTTATTATAAAAAGAGTTGGTTAGCCAATAATGAGTAGTTGGGAAGTATTGACTAGATAGATACTTTATGGTGGTAAGATTATGTTCATGAGTATATTAGTATATATTATTCCATAATGGTATTTGTGATATTGATACTCGGCGAGGTTGGAGGATACTATTGTCATAATATTGATACTCGGTGAGGTCGGAGGATACAATTGTAATGATACTGATACTCGGTAAGGACGAAGGATACTACTGTGATGATATTGACACTCGGCAAGGCCAGAGAATACGATTGTGATTTTGATAGCCGGCAAGGCTGGAGGATACTATTGTGATGATACTAACACCCAGCGAGGCTGAAGGATATTCTGATAATATATTAATAACTGATAAAATTGCAGGACACTGTGATGATATATTGATACTCGACAAGGACGGAGGTTGATTATGATGCTGATGGTCATAATGATGACAGTTATGATGAGTTTTGATAGTAATTGTGTACCTTGCATTCATTCTTGCATGCGCATCGCCTATCACCAGTATGCACCTACGTCTATTAGCTGATATGGGATAGTTGCATAGATATGGGTGAAGAGTATGCCTTGCATTATTGTATGGTGATTGAACCTTCCGATTCTGGGGCAGTGGGGGTACGCATAGGCTTGGTTGGGTATTTGGTTGTCCAAATTAGCCGATTATTCACGCTGATATTGATATTGTTATTATTATTGTTATGATCATTATTTTGATGATCTAGGTTATGCATGATATGTCCTCAGGCTTACGGGTATATATATATATATATATATATATATATATATAACTATATGAAGCTGTGGTACTACCATATAGCCCTTCTTTCATTGTTCATATTATATAGTTGTTTCTTCGCCTTATATATTACTATATACCTTTCTTTCACTCTTTATTTGTATATTGACTTAGGATATACGGCATAGCATGGGCGTACATTGAATGTAGATAGATTAGAATTGTTCACCTTGCTACTTTCTTAGTCTTACTGTGTTAGACACTTGGACTTAAATAGGATAGTTGTCCCTTATTATCTTTATTGACTTATATATAAGCTTTGGAATCTTGGGTGTAGTTTCCATTATGTTTACATGTTGTATATATCTGTTTTATCTTTGGAGTTCAGTTGGCAGTTGCCTATTGAGTACGATTCGTTTGGTACTTATACTATATTTCTGCAGCCTACAGATCATAGTACGGATTATCGCCGTTGATGCATGCATCATACGGAGTAGCCATGGTTCAAAAACTTAGAGTGAGCTCCTGACATTTAGAGTATTACTTATCTCTCTCTTTGTATTAGATTAATCTCTATATTATATTCACACATAAGTTGTATCAGTATAGTTTTGTTGTTGTTTTATATTGTACTCTTGTGATATTAGAAGCTCTTGTACTGATACCACCAAGTTTTGGTATTTTATTATGTATTGATTTTTATCTTATTTATTCCGCATTCTTTTTCTTATATTATTGAGTAGTCCGTTACTAGCCGTTCTGAATGATGGTCAGCTTGCCTACTGGTTGGTTATGGTAGGTACCATCATGACTTGAGAAATTAGGTCGAGACAAATTGGTATCGGGGCCTAGGTTTCATTGGTGTGTTAGTACAAGAACTAAGTGTTAGTAGAGTCCTGCGGATTGGTGTGGAGACGTTCGTAATCTATCTTTGAGAGGCTATAATGACATTTAAGAAAATTTACTTCTTGATTTCTTATCGTATGTCCGCACTCCTATAAACCTCAAACACATTCTTTGACTCTATTTTATCCCCGAAGGAAGATGTGACCTTGCCAATAGATGCAGACGGGACATCAAAATGTATTTCTATAGTTTTAGCACAACATCAGATTAGAAAGTCAGAGATGGATACTGAAGATCTTTAGTGGTAGCCAAATGGATTTGGGTTAGCTTAGGCTCCAGTTGAGTTTATGACTACTTCAACCTTTGAGGTTCAATATTGGGAATTTGATTCATGTTATTGATCGCTCTCAGCTATGGATGATGTTTAATTCATCAAGTAGTTCTCAGACAATAGTTTGGTCTATTGGTGTTCGGCAGGGTTCTTTACCTATTTCGAGTATGAGATTGGATCTCTCATGTGGTCCAAGTATCTTCCCATGCCATATAATTTTGAGTTATATTTTGGTGCATGGATGTGTTAGAGGGTTAGTATTGTCACTCCGTTTGGCGTCGAAGCACTTGATAGCAGCTGGATCTTTCTTTCCTCAGGGTGTTGATCATGGAAGGACCATAGAGGGTACGAGCATTGAGATTTATGGAAATAGAGGCAAGATGCATGCCATCAGTATAGCTATTGGTATTTTATTTAGGAGTGAGGATCCCTCCGATAGACTTTAGCTCCACCTGTATCCCATCATCTCTATGTAGACAGTATTCTATCCTATGAGTAGTTTTCGGATTAGTCATGATGATCATAGTGAGAAGAGTCCCCAACAGACTTGCGGAGTATAGTATGGTTCTTTGGGGCATGGCAACCATTTTGTACTATAAGGGGCAGTATCTCAAATAATTCTAGGATTTTGGTTAGGTTGTGTTGTGATGAGACACTGGTTCAGTGAATATCCCAGGTATGAGATAGATGACCAGCTAGAGTTAGCACGTATTCCATGCTAGCCTAGAGTTCCTGAGACAGGCTGTGATTTTAGAAGTATGGACATAATTTTGTAAATTCTCTTAGCTTTAGTTGGTGAACCATTTAGGCTCAATTTGTATTCTCACCATGCTAGTGCTTCAGAAGTTTACTTCGACTGCAGAGAGACCGACTACTAACCTAAAAAGTGTCCCCAACATGGGATTTCTTGTCAATCAGCTTATTTAGATCAGCCTTGTGAAGTTGGGGTCTCTCCAGTTAAAGATAGTATGTGTGGGACCTTAGTTGACGATTCAGTCAGCCAGTCTGAGTTGGACCTGTTCAAAATTATTTTCCCTATGCCCGTCAGGCATGTGATTGCGGATGTCTCCATAATTGGAGTGCTTTTATTTCCTTCTTTTATCCTTATTATATGTATTGGGGCTTTTATACCCATTGGTGATTATATGTCTTGATGAATTGATATTGATTATTATATGCCTGGTTATTAAATTCATGATTATGTTACTACTCTTTGGTTTATTTCTTTTAGTAGTGGATGGAGTAGATCTATATTGATGTCATTCCCCTATGGGTGTGGTTTGGGTTTGAGTCCTATTTATCTTGGAATTTAGCCCTATTATAGCCCTTGAGTGGTACATGATATTTATGTTCATTTTTGGTATCGCGTATTTAGTATGTTGATATTGATATTGTTGTTTTTATTGCTACACCGCGTGATGTTACTGATATTACTTGATATTATCACTATATGTTATTACTTGATGTAACTAGTGTCATGTAGTTAGACTTTCATTCTCTTGTGTTATTGTTTGGTGGCTTGAGTAGATATAGCCTGGAGTGATGATTTCTTTCCCCTAGCACAGCGAAGTTGACTGTATTCCCTCTAGGATAGCGATATTATATTGATTTGGGGATGTATTGTAATATCAAAGGAATTTTGACCTTTTATGTCTCTGTTATGACCCTAGAGTTGGCAATTTAGTTATATTGCACATTATGAGTTAAAGATTCTTAGACTTGCCTCCTGCATTACGAAGGTTTTTGCTTTGGCTATCTCTACTTATATAGCCCATTTGTGAGATTGACAAATTTGAAGTCTTCTATTTGTTTGTGGTTATTTCTTTATCTGATAGCAATTTTGATATTGATATTAAGATGTCGTGGATTCATCTCATAGGTTTATTGGGTTCATTCTATTATGGTTGTTTGCCCTTATTATTAATATGGAGATTGGATACTCCTTTCCTGTGATATGGGTTTGCCTTACGGGTAGTTAGAGAGTTAGAGGTAGGAGTCCTTTCCTGTAATCGCTTCTTGAGTTGGGAAATTAGAAGTTCCTAATCTCGAGTTATTGATTTTATGGTAGTGGTTATGAATTTGACCTTGGTTTCAAGATTGGTATGTTTCTTTTATGATGTCGTGAACCTTGAATGGACTGAGTAGTGATTGTCCTACTTGGTTGGATTTGGGAAATCCCTAATTTAGAGCTTGTACGGCCTAATGAGGCTTGGTGGAGTGTTTCTCCTTCATGATATGTGCCTGTGGATATTCTTTGGTGAGATGGATTGTTAGGTTGACTAATTGTTAGCTTAAGTTGCATTTCTCCTAATTGCTAGAGTTTTTGCCCATA
Organism: Capsicum pubescens; assembly: GCA_030864215.1. NCBI lineage: Eukaryota > Viridiplantae > Streptophyta > Magnoliopsida > Solanales > Solanaceae > Capsicum > Capsicum pubescens. Next base: position 187,928,095 of record CM061546.1, read on the forward strand.
CTGGTGTGGTTTTAGCCTTAGGAAGTTTTGAGTATGTTTGGATAGTTCATGCCCTCCAGCGGATATGGAGTGGGTTATTTGCATTTTCAGTAAGTGATTCATCCTTTGGCATGATTTTTGTTTTGTGGCAATATCCTATACCATCTAGGTAAGAAAGAGTTGGTTGCTTGAATTTTGAGTCATTGGTTATCCCTGTGGTGATTTTTTTTCTTTGGATATGTCTCGACTATGGCTTGGTTTTATTTATCTCGGGTATGTCAAATTTGGATACTAAAGTCGATTTGAGATAGTTGGCATCGATATAGCCTTATTGGCTTAATTTTTTTATTGACGCCTTGGAATAGCAATTTAGAAGTATGATAGATTTGGAGAATTAATGCCTACCCATTTTTAGTTTTGGTTTAGATATTTGAGACCGAGCAATTCAGCCTGGGTATTGAGATTTCAGCCTGATGTTGTAGATCTTGCGTGCATCTTTTGTTTTAGACTTATCTTTGTTCATGTTTTATTTATAGTCTAGTTGAGCATACTCTATTTCTGCCTATTTCGTCTTCTTGACATTGGTTGGATTATAGTTGATAAGTGTTCAGATGATAGCCCATGGTCCCCATATCGATTATTTCAGTTTTAACCTCGAGCTTTACTCTTCTTTGAGAATTTTAGATGATTTACTCAATGGGAGTAATGTACTTGAGTTGGATTCAGCATGACTTCATTCCCAGTGGATAAGACATCCTGGAGAGGAATATTCATTGATTAGTAGTTATACCTTGGACTTTGAGATTTTTATTTGATTGTAATCTGGACTAGTTGAAGCATTGGCATGGATTGAATTCTTTGATTATCTCTATTTGTATGCCCAGACAACACCTTATGAGCTTATTCTCTTGTTTGCCATGTGAACTTTCAGCGGATCAACTTTAGTTCTTTGAGTTCTCTGTGATGAGACTGTCTGGGCGAGACTCAAGGGATTTTTCCTCCTGGCTTAGAGTAGATAGTATGTGCAAAATGGTAAATGGAGCATATACATTTGGATTTGGATTTGGTGGTATGACTCATGACTTAGGATGTTTTTTTCTCAGATGAGCCTTTGTTGATTTATCCGGATATATAGATTGTATTAGCATGATATGGTTCAAATGTGTATGCATCATCCTTCTTGGTTTAGTTAAGGTCAGTTAGCGGTTAAGTTGAGTGTTGGCTGTTTGGGAGTAGAATGAGAGTGCTGATTGAAAAATGGATACCTGTGGAAAAATCCCTTAGAAGCATTTTCTCTCCACTGAGGTTATCTAGGAAGTCATGCTCGAAGCATGTGGACCCAGTACTTCATCCCTTCAAGCTTTTGAGATTCTTTCTATTCGTTGGCTTTTGGGGACGAAAGTCTATTTAGTAGTGGATATTGTAATGACCCTTCAGGTCATTTTCTATATTAATTCTTATTTCCTCCGTTTGAGCTTCTCCATAGCTTCCCCAAGTCATTTATGACTCGCTATGACCAACGATTCTGTCACGTGGCAATTCATTTGTTTTTTAGAACCAATTTTCTATTTAGAAGTCTTCGCTAGTTCAATTGACCACAGGGCAAAAACTTCAGTAAAACGACCTCGGATTGAAAATCCAACTCCGCCAACGCATCTAAAACATTGAATTTAGTATGGTTACATATCTCATTTGCAAAAATTAGATTCCAAATTCATCCCGAGGCCTTGGCCAAAACTTGGAATCAAAGTCCAAGTTTCAGCCATCATCAAGTGAGGCTAGGGTACAATCGTAATACCCACGATCACCGCACGCATATATTCGCGATTGCTCCACTTGAGATCCTGGGAAGGGTCTTTTAAATAGCCATTTTGGCAGATAATTGGCCATTTGCTCCATTGTCTTCAGTCCCAAAATCCTAATAGATAGTGTAGACCTTAGAGGGAGTCTTGGGAGTTGATTGGGAGCTCAGATTGCTTGCATAATCATGATTAACATCGAATCTAAGGTATGAATTCGTTAATTTTGGTATTGAATTATTGATTTCTTGGCCCAAAACCCCAAATGGCTTTAAGCTTGATTTTAGCCCCAAATATAGGTGATTTACAGCAATTTCTTGGGGAATATAACTCCTTAATGGTATTTGAAGAGTGGGTCGGTCTTGGAAATTCATTTTCCATATGTGGGACCCACTTATGGGTTTTGGTGTCATTTTTGGACCCAAAGCATAATAGTGCAATATGCATATCATTAGACTCGTGACGAGTGGATATGGATTATTTAGTATGATGACATTTTGGGGATTATGAAGTGAAGACAAGCATATGGTGCATGATGTGAGATTTTGCGGTTCAGCTTCGAGGTAGGCCTCTATCTACTCCTCTTCATAGATGACGTGTGATATGTATTGCGTGTGAATTTGGATGTTAGGCTTGATTATGCGTAGAGTATCTTAGCCTTGATCGTTGATGCTTTAGGGATTAGATGAAGGTTTCAAACCCGTAATATGATATATTTATAAGCTTTGTGAATCCTATTGCCTTTCCTCTCTAGTTTAGATTAGTTGTAGCATGGTTATGAGGTAATTCTATGTTTGGGAAGTAGTTTTAGCATTTGAAGCATGATTTGTAGATTTAACCTTATTGGACTATTGCAGTAGTCTTGAAACCATGACTTGGGTAGAGTAGACTTGAGTACCCTTGTGGCATGGTGTACCTAATTATAGAAAATTAGGTTTAGAAGTGGGATCGCTCGGCCCAATTAGTCCTAGACTTGTGTTAGCCTTATGGGATTAGTTTCAGATGCTAGACATAGATGAGGCTAGTAAACCTTAGTATAAGGTTACTTCGTGACTTGGTGACTTGTATTGATGTTCCCCAAATTGTGGCTTGAGCTATGGCTATGATACTCCTTATGGAAGTGATATTCAGCATTTAAAGATTATATTCCTCTTAGACACATTATGCGGCCTATAGAGATACTAATTCCTCTTAGACTTGATGTTTGGCCTATAGAGATGCTAATTCCTCTTAGACTTGAGGATTAGCCTATAGAGATGCTATCCCTCTTTTGGTTATGATTGTTGGGCCTATGGAGACGATATTCCTCTTATATATGACTATTGTCCTAGAGAGGTACTATTCCTCATAGTCATGATGTATGGCCTAGTGATATAAGATATCATATTTAAGAGATTATTACATTCTTATATACATGCTTATTAATATTAAGCCTCCTAGATGTGAGATGCCTCCTATGTGAGAGATGATTACATGCTTATTGATATTATGCCTCCTATATGAAGATGCCTCCAATATGTGAGATGACTAGAGATATGCTACGACTTATAAAGATGATTATTGATATGAGTTTCGGATACATATATGGTCCTAAGGTTATGATTATGATGTTGTGATTATTTTGGATATATTATTGGGCCAAGGGTGAAACACCCCAAGTCTTATACTCTTGCAAAATTTCCTTGGTTTTGGACTTACTAGACTAGGTACAACTTAAGGGTACCAATCTTACCCTTGAATACGACATATGGGATGGCTTAAGTGTTTAATAGTACGTTAAACAATTAGATTGGCATAGTTATTGCCCAAGATACGACTCGTCAAGGTACGAGTCGTATAGGAATGTACAAGTGGTACAAGGTAAGTCGTATGGTGCATGATTAGCTTGTCTTGTGAATTTGTCCATGATACGGTTAGTGGATACGATTTGGTGTACCCATCATACCCTTAGGTACGAGTTAGGGAGGTGTGAGTCATATAGAAACCAGTAGGTAGAGTCTTGGCAAGGTCTTAGGTATGAGTTGAGGTACCACTCGTACCCTAAGATACGGATGTTATAGGTGAGTCATACCTATGGACGTGCCTTGCTTGAATTTTAAGTCAAGAGTAGTCCGAACATTTTCTACTTCAAATCCCTTATGTCCTCACATTATATAATCCTTGGTGGCACTTCATAACACTTGTTAAAGTATTAAAACACTTAAAATACTCTCTTAAACTCATTCTTGAAGAGTGAAGGCTAGGATTTCAAGTGTTCTTCAAAGAGGCTCAAGAGTCATGTTTCTCTTCGGAATCTTCTTGTATAAGGGATGTTCTCTTCCCTCATTGTTAGGTCCAACTAATGGCATGGTTTTATACAATGTTTTTATGATTTCATTGTTGTATGATTTTGGGTTTTAAATATGATTTGGGGGTTTTGGTTATAAATGCTTGGTTATGGTTTTCCAATGTTTTAATTATGTTTTTATATGCATTAATGGTTGTTTTGGGTAATTGGTTGCATGGGAATGGTTCTTTGGTAATGTACTTTGGTTTTGAAAATACTATGCCCCCATTGTGTTTGATAAAATGTCTTTAACAATGTTTCCATTATAATATTAGATTTTCAATAGAACTTATGCATGGTTTAAACTTGGTAAAGGAACCCTAAATGATATGAATGGTTTAAATGGTTTTAAATGGATTGGGAAGGCCTTCATGACCATAGTTTTGGTTGATTGGAAACATGAAGCGTACATGGAATCCCTTAAACCTATATATGGTTAGCTATGGACAAAACTTGCAAGTCACTGTTGGTATGACGCTACCATTATTAATTGCCTTGGTTAATAAATAGTTAATGGATTGGTTGGTTGCTCGGTAATGGTTTTAATTGGGCAATGATAGCAGGGTGTGTAGCAAAGCCGTGGAAGGTAGAGGTCCTAGGGGGACCAAAACTGGAAACTCATATTTGTCGATGTGAGGTTTGGTCTTGGTAACTGTGTGCATGATGTCATACTTTATATTTGGGGGATGTACTAGTTTTCCCAGGGTTTTATTCCCTGGTCGTGCGGCTTCACGTACTGGGTCCCTTTCAGCAGGGGGAGCTGAACCCATATAGCCCATGGGTGTTTTAGGACGACAAAGCTATACAGCCCAGATAAAGGTTTTAAAAGCATACTAAACCCGATTCCTTTTCCCAGCATGGTTATATATGTATGTATGGTTGTATGCATTATGGATGGTTCAACTTGGCTTTATAAATGGAATTATTTTATCCTTATCCTGAGGGCATGCTAGTGTTCACCCACTAACCCATCTTCGGGCGGCCGTATACCTACGCTATGCAGGGACCGACCATTTTACTTCTCCTTCTTAGTGATCAGATTTGGGGAGTGTCGATGTTGGTTTGAAGTGGTTAGCTTCCATAGCTTGGAAGGCATCTATTTAATGTCCTGGGTTACTTTACATATTTTTTGTCTTTCATAGACTTTGGATTTTGGCTATGGTCGGGGGCATGTCCCGACTAGGTACTCTTTGGTTGGTCTAGAGGCTTTGTATGGACAACTATGGAATTGGGTATGGTATGGATTGGTTATGTTTCATATATATATATATATATACATGCAACATATTATTATAATTGGTTTTGGTTTATGGGCTTCGACATTGGTTTGGTTGGTCTTTGGATGGTTGGTTGGGTTGGTCTCGGATATAGACTCATCCCAAAGTGACCACATGGTTGGATATGCTATCTTGTTATATGTTCAGACTTCAGCCGACTTAAGGTATACATTTGTTGGTTGGGTTGGGTAACGCGGGTAGTTCCCTATCGTGGTTGGGCTTGGGATTGCCCATTACGATAAGTCCCTAGTTCGGGTCGTGTCAAGTTTTTATCAGAGCTTTAGGTTTAGGTGTTATGGGGTGTCCACAAAGCCATGTCGAGTAGAGTCTTGCATATGGGTGTATCATGCACCACACTTATAATCAGGAGGCTACGAAGCATTTTGAAATGTTTCACTTTCTTGGTTATTCTACTTTCGGGCTATGGTGTCTAAGGTATTGAACTCTTCTCTAAATTTTCCTTATTTTACTCTTCAGATCATGTCTTCTTAACGATTTAACATTCGCGGAAACTCGTCTATCCCACTTGAGGACAACATAGATGGATCTAGTCCAACTCATGGGGCACAGACCCGGCCAAGGGTCACCGCTTTTGGATTTCCCTGTAAAGTCCCACTGATCTCCACTGATCCTATCTCGGAAGGTGATACTTATACTCGGTTATCTTAAGGAGAGGTTACCAATGTTGATTTTCATTATTCTAATAATTTATTGACCCAGATAGTGACAACTTTGTCACATCAGTCTGATCCTATTGGCACGGGGAAGAATGAGGCAAGGTAAGGGGTCTCGGTAATCTGAACAAAGGGAAGACCAAGATGAAAAGTTGGGTGAGTCCTAACTCCTATTATATGGTTGGTGCTCCCTACCCGAATCCATTGGGTGGTAGGTGTTTTCAGATTAGTAAATTCTTCTAGGGCATAAGGTGCCCAATCTCGGGCCAATGGGGCCCATTCTACATCATCCTATTTTTATTTTTATTTTTTTATTGTTTGCACCATAGTTGTTGCGAGAAAGGGAGGAATTGGTGTTTTGGTTGTGGTCAATTGGATCTCATGTAACGGGAGTGTCCTATAAGTGTTGCCACTTGGGAAAATAGAGTATTGGCTACTATCTCTGGCTCTGGCAGTGGTCGGGATTGTCTTAATGTTCTTACTATTCCTTGGGAGTCCGAGGCATCTTTTGATACCGACACTGATATAGTAAAAACTCTTTTCTTTGGGGTGTGTATGGTTTACTTGGTTCAGGGTTCCCTCTCTTTTGTGACCCTATTTGTGGTTATGTAATTTGGTCTCAAGGTTACTTCAGACTATTTTCTTCTTTTGTTTCTACCCTGGTAGGTGACTCTACAATTATTAAAATAGCCTATAAGAGTGTGTGGTATCTTCTAGTGATAAAGGGGTCTTGGTGAAATTGTTTGACTTAGATGTTATGGATTTGATGTCATTCAGAAATAGATTGGTTGCACTCATGTTACATGTCATTAGGCTGTCGGATCTATAAAAAAGTTGTCTTTAGTCTCCATGGTGAGTTGGTTATGTAATGGGAGGGTGGTTTTATTCCCTGGCTATTACGAAAAAGGTCATATTATAACTTAGACCTCGGAGATTGGTCTCCAAAAGGATGTCTTTATTATCATTTGGCCCGGGTTATAGATTCTAACTTGGAAGGTCCTTCTTTGGTTTGGTTTAGTGGTGAATGAATTTCTTGAGGTCTTCTTGATGAACCTCACCTCATGGTGTCTTTCTAAATGGGAGATTTGTTTGAGATTGGTCTTGTTTCAGACATTTGTCTAATTTCTCTTCTTTTTTTATAGAATGGTTCCGGTCGGGTCAAAGAAACAATTAAGGAATCCCTCAGATAAATGTTCTATCTGTTCTAGTGTTTCTTCGTGAGGCGCTTTCGTGTATTCCTTCATAAGGGGAATGGTTTCCTCAGGAACGAATAGGTTGTTGGGGGTAAGGAATTTAGGGTGTCCTTCTACTAGGGGAGGGCTATATATGTGTGTGTGTGTATATATATATATATATTTCATTTTACATGGGGTACTTTACTAGTAATGCATGGTGGTTGATAGACACTAAGTGTGGATCTTAGATATTGTTTTGATAAAAATGGGTATGTTATCTTGGGAATAGCAATGCGGGAATTGTGGGGGGTAAATTGGTAGGTTAGATGAGGTTGATGACTTAGGAAATACAATAGTGGGAGAGTTGTGCCATATAGGCCGAGAGTTTAGGTTGGATTAATAGATTGGGGGTCTAGTCATTGGATGGTTTAGATCATGAAGCTTGCATGTATCTTTGTCCCTATACTTGTATTTTATTGTTGGCATGAAATTGATTTCTAAATACATGGTTTTGAATATGGATTTTGGCATAATTGAGGGCTTTGACATGATTACTTATTTAATTAATTTTCTATGGATTATGATGCATTATTTATGATTTATTAATATTTATGAACATTGTGGGATGCATGGAGATGGTTAATGGATTTTAGGGTACTATGGATTCCAACTACTTGGTTTTGGTCTTGGAAATTTTATGACCTCGACACCTTTTTTTTATATTGCCAAGGAATATAAATTTTGTCATATGGTTTGACTATTCTTAAATTTTTGTATTGTATAAATTGTTAAAAGAACATGGATTGGTTTTGATTGAATTCAAATTATTTTTGGAAAGGCCTTGGTGTCCATAGTCTAATTTTAAATGGTTTTTGTTTAATATGAAGCCTTGGATTCAATTTGGTCTAATGATTTTTGCATGTCTATGCTAGGCTCTAGATGGCTTTGGGTGGATGATATTTTGGTATAGGAAACCAAGTGTTCCTTGTGTACATCCATGGTGATATCTATTAAGGTAGGAGTATTGTGCTTGTAGTAGTAATGGGATGAAGGTTGATTTTTTATCTTAATATTCCTTTAGCGGTGGACTTCAAGGGGAGGTCGGGTTGCATACTTTAATAATTCTTTATGTCTCGGTTAAGAGAGTACTCTACTAGTGTTGGATGCATTCTTATAGCGCTTATGCCTAAGGTTCTCATTTTGCATTTGCTTTGTTCCCTCGATATGAGTCTTGACTCTACATTGCATTACTTGCGGTATAGGTGGTTCTGTTTCTTTCGGTGTCCATTCTTAAGGACTCCTCTTATGGTATGGTTATGTCGGGATGGATTGTCATTATGGTTTAGGTGGTTCTTATAAGGTACTTCATGCCCATGATGTCGTGTCTTGTTTCGGGGGTCTTGCCTTAGGAGGCATGGATAATTTTTGTACTTTGGTTTCTTAATGACTCTCTTTATGTTAGGATTGTAGTGGTTTGGGAGGTATGGTTTTGTTTTAAAATAAGGGATGTAGAAGTCCTTAAGTGGGGGAGAGTCTAGGGTGACTACTAAAAGTTAAGGTTTTGGAAAGCGAGGTAAGGTTATTGTCATGATAAATAGTTAGGAAAGGAATATGTGGTGGAAAATCCTTGTGGAAATGATAGAGGGTGCTAGATCTTTTGATGGATAGATCATACCGCGGGTATACAAGTGGTAGGCTTGAATGTTGTGGTTAGGAGATATACCAATAAGTTGTATTGGGTACCTAAGACGTCTGGTAAGGCATGGTTTTATGAATTATTTTCATGTCTTAGTAGTTGTATGATTTTGGGTGTTCAATTATAGGTTGTGGTTTTTGGTTATAGTTGTTCGACATGGTTTGCCCATGTCTTTTACTTGTGGTTTTCTTATTATAATAGTAATGAAAGCGGAGTAGTGCTTGGGGATAAATGTAAGGAGTAGAGCCCGGTGGCTTAAGTTAACTCCTTTTAGCTTTGGTTAGGCTTGAACAAGGAAGTGGTGGTGTATAGTTAGACTCAAGATCTCATAGTGATGTGTCTTGGTAAATTCTAAGTTAAATTGGACTTGCTCACTAGCATGAGTCCATTCATCCAGTAATCTCTACTGTGTGGGGGTGTGGATGGTCCGTGGTTGGTTGGTTCCTTTAGGTGGTATTAGTAACTCAAATTCCTTGTTCTTCAAGGGAGGCCCGATGAGGATCATATAATAGTAAGTTCACTGGTTATGAACAAAAAGGTGTGGCTTCGGTAAAGGTTCAATGGTGGAACCAAAAGCCCGAGAGAGCCATTTGGGATGTAGAAGTGGACATAGAGTCCAAGTATCTGTGTTGGCTCTTCATTCCGGAAAATCGTGCATAGGGTATATGCTCTATATCATATCTTGGTTTCTAACTTGTTTAGAGGTGAGGAATATTTCCTCTTGTATCTTTTTTTTATAACTTAGTTAAGGGTCAAAATAGAGGTGTTGGGGTAGAAATCGAGCTTTGGGTGTATGGTGATCTTCTCATCTTGGTTTGTGTCCTTGTCTTCTATTTTGGATTAAAGGAAAGTTTAATATGTTTTAATGCATTACCTCATGCTTTTTCTAACCCTTTCCCATCATTTGAGTATGAATAATCCTAGTAGGGGAGACTGAAACACCCTAAGTATTAGAACCTTACAAAATTTCCTTGGTTTTGGACTTACTGGACTTGGTACGACTCAAGGGTACCAATTGTACCCTTGAATACAACTTGTGGGATGTCTTGAGGGTTCAATCGTATGTTAGGCAGTGTGCTTGGCTTGGTTACTACCCAAGATACAACTCATCAAGGTACGAGTCATATAGGAACATACGAGTGGTGCAAGGCAAGTCGTATAGTGCTTGATTGGCTTGTCTTGTTAATTTGTCAATGGTACAGTTGGTGGGTACTATTTTGTGTACCACTTGTACCCTTAGGCACAAGTTAGGGAGGTGTGAGTCATATAGAAACTAGTAGGTAGGGTCTTGGATAGGTCTTGGGTACGAGTTGGGGTACCACTCGTACCCAAGGATACAAATGGTATAGATGAGTCGCACCCCTAGACGTGGCTTGTTTTAATTTTAAGTCAAAGGTAGTTTGGCCATTTCCTACTTCAAATCCCTTATTCCCTCATATTATATAATCCTTGGTGGACCTTCATAACACTTGTTAAAGGATTAAAACACTTCAAATACTCTCTTAAACTCATTCTTGACGATTGGAGGCTAGGTTTTCTCAAGTGTTCTTCAAAGGGTCTCAAGAGTCATGTTTCTCTTCAAAATCTTCTTGTATAAGGCATGTTCTCTTCCCTCATTGTTAGTTCCAACTAAATGCATGGTTTTATACAATGTATTTATGATTTCATTATTGTATGGTTTTAGGTTTTAAATATGATTTGGGGGTCTTGGTTATATATGTTTGGTTATGGTTTTTCCATGTTTAAATTATGCTTTTACATGCATTAATGGTGGTTTTGAATAATTGGTTGCATGGGAATGGTTCTTTGGTAATGGACTTTGATTTTGAAAATACTATGCTCCCAATGTGTTTGATAAAATGTCTTTAACAATGTTTTCATTATAATATTGGCTTTCCGATGGAACTTATGCATGGTTTAGACTTGGTAACGGAAACCTAAATGATATGAACGGTTTAAATGGTTCTAAATAGATTGGAAATACCTTGGTGGCCATGTTGTTGGTTAATTGGAAATCATGAAGGGTACATGTAATCCCTTAAACCTATAATGGTTGGCTATGGACAAAACTTGTAAGTTATTATTGGTTTGACGATACCACTCTTAATGTCCTTGGTTAATAAATGGTTAATGGATTGGTTGGTTTCTTAGTAATGGTGTTAATTGGGTAATAATGGCGGGGTGTGTAGCAAAGCCGTGGAAGGTGGAGGTCCCAAAGAGATTAAAACTAGAAACTAATATTTGTCGATGTGAGGTTTGGTCTTGCTGACTCTGTTCATGCTGTTACACTTTATATTTAGGGGATGTTCTAGTCATCCTAGGGTTATATTCCCTGGTCGTGTGTCTTCATGCACTGGGACCCTTTCAGCAGGGAGAGCTGAACCCATATAGCTCGTGGGTAGTTTAGGACGGCAAAGCTACATAGCCCACGTAAAGGTTTTAAAGGCATGCTAAACCCGGTTCCCTTTTTTGGCATGGTTATATATATATGTATGGTTGTATGCATTATGGATGGTTTTACTTGGCTTTGTAAATGACATTATTTTATCCTTATCCTGAGGGTATGCTAGTGTTCACCCACTAACCCATCTTCGAGCGGCTGTATACCCACGCCATGTAGGGACCAACCATTTTACTTCTCTTGCTTAGTGATCAGGTTTGGGGACATTCAATGTTGGTTTGAAGTGGTGAGCTTTCATAGTTTGGAAGGCATCTATTTATGTCATGGGTTAGTTTACATATTTCTTGTTTTTCATAGACTTTTGTTTTTGGCTATGGTCGGGCGCAGTCCCGACTAGGTACTCTTTAGCTGGTCTAGAGGATATGTATGGACAAATGTGGACTTGGGTATGGTATGGATTGGTTATGTTTCTTACATATATTTACATACATCAGATTATTATAATTAGTTTTGGTTTATGGGTTTTGGCTTTAGTTTGGTTGGTCATTGGGGGGTTGGACTTGGTTGGGTTGGTCTCGGATATAGACTCATCCCTGAGTCACCAGATAGTTGGATATGAAATCTTGTTATATATTCAGACTTCAGTCGACTCAAGGTATGCATTTAGTGGTTGGGTTGGGTAATGGGGGTGGTTCTCGATCCTGGTTGGGCTTGGGATTGCCCATTACGACACAACCCTAGTTTGGGTCATGTCAAAGGGACGTGTTATGATAATGATTGGATATCCGAGAAGTATTTGTCATTGTAAAGGATACAATTAAAGTCTATGGATTCATATAGATGTTTTATATATGATGCATAGATATGGGGACAGAGAAAGATGTGGTATGTTGGTTACAACTTTATTGATTGAATATTGGTGATGAGATGCATAGATTTTGTACATTCATGATTATTGTATAGGTAACTTTTGTGATTCTAGATGAAATATGACCTTATGATTGTTGTTCCTAATTAAGGGTTAAGCTATGTGGTAGTTAGTTGTCTATTATGAGACTATAGAACTTGGTGTCTAGGAATCAAATGTATTAGTTAATGAATCATTCTTAGTTGAAATATGGTAGATTTATATAGTTGATACGTGGCTAATGAGGATGTCGGGTTTAGCATAGGTGAAGATAAGTGATATTGATAACTAAGTTTATAATATCGATTAGTTATTAAATAAGGAGTTGTGTATTAACGAGGCTAGATAATAAGTGATGTTCGTAATAAAAGGTGACTAGTTAATAATGCTGAATAATTGCTAAATGATTGATTAATGAATAGTTAAACAAGGATTAGTTGGTTAACAATGGTTAGTTAATGAATGATGTCAATTAATAATATCTGGTTAGATGATAAGTGGTTATGTGTTTTCTAATGATGGTTAACGGATATATAATAATTAGTTGATAATATGGAATAGTGGATAAATGGCGATTGTGGTCTAGTGATGAACCTTGGCTAGATGTTAGATATTGGCTATCTAATAAATATGGTTAGTTATGATCCCTTGAATAAGCATAATGTTTAGACTAGTAACTAGAGGTCATATAATGATTAGCGAACTAGTGGTTTCATTATAAATAGTATTGGTTAGCCAATAATGAGTAGTTGGGAAGTATTGACTAGATAGATACTTTATGGTGATATGATTATGTTCATAAGTATATTAGTATGTGTTATTCCATAATGATAATTATGATATTGATACCCGGCGAGGCCGGAGGATACTATTGTGATGATAATGATACTCGTCGAGGCAGGAGGATACTATTGTGGTGATACTGAAACCCTGGAGGATAATATTGTAATGATACTGATACCCTACAAGGCCAGAGGATACTGTTATGATATTGATACCCGACAAGGACGGAGAATACTATTGTGATGATACTGACACCCAGCAAGGCTGGAGGATACTATGATGATATATCGATACCCGACAAGGCTGGAGGATACTGTGATGATATATTGATACTCGACAAGGAATAAGGTTGATTATGATTTTGATGGTCATGATAATGATCCTATGATGAGTCGTGATATTGATTGTGCACCTTGCATTTACTCTTGCATGTGCATTGCCTATCAACAGTGTGCATCTATGTCTATCAGCCGGTATAGGATAGTTGCATAGATATGGATGAAGAGTTGCCTTGTGTTATTGTATGTTGATTTAACCTTCCGCATCTGGGGCGATGGGGGTATGCATAGGATCAGCTAGGTATTTGGTTGTCCGGAGTAGCCGATTATTCACGCTGATATTAATATTGTTATTTTCATTATTATGATCATTATTATGTCTAGCTTATGACAGATTGGTCATTTGATCCGATGTCGAGTTTTGAGGTATGTCTTTAGTCTCTCCTATCTTATGATTGCATTGTTATGCACGGTTATTTCATGTCTAGCCATGTGGATTTGAAACCCTGTGAATGATAGCTCTAAATCCTGATAGTATTATAATGAGGTTTTAATATGAGAATATGATGATCTAGGCTATGCTTGATATGACCTCAGGCTTATAGGTATGTATATATATATATATATATATATAAATATATGTATAGCTATATAAAGTTGTGGTACTACCATATATCCCTTCCTTCGTTGTTCATATTGTATAATCATTTCTTCGCCTTGTATACTACTATATGCCTTCTTTCTCTCTTTATTCATATATTGACCTGGGATATATGGTATAGCATGGACGTATATTGAATGTAGCAAGAATAGAATTGTTCACCCTGCTACTTCCTTAGTCTTGTTGTGTTGGACACTTAGACTTGAATTGGATAGTTGTCCTTTATTATCTTCATTGACTTGTTATATAAGCTCTGGACTCTTGGGTATAGTTTCAATTATGTTTATATGTTGTATATATATGCTTTATCTTTGGATCTCAGTTGGCAGTTGCCTACTGAGTACCATTTGTTTGGTACTCATACTACACTTCTATATCCTACAAATCATTGTACGGGTTATCGTCGTTGATGTATACATCATGCAAAGCAACCATAGTTCATAGACTCAGAGTGAACTCCTGACGTTTGGATTATTACTTATCTCTATCTTTTGTATTAGACTAATCTCTATATTATGTTCAGAGATAAGTTTTATCAGTGCAGTTCCGTTGTTGTTTCACTTTTGTACTCTTATGATATGAGAAGCTCTTGTACTGATACCACCAGGTTTTGGGATTTTATTATTTATTGATCTTTATGTCATTTGTTCCGCATTCTTTTCCTTATATTATTGAGTAGTCCATTACTAGACATTCTGGACTACGGGTTGGCTTGCCTACTGGTGGGTTATGGTAGGCGCCATCATGACATGAGAAATTGAATCGTGACAGTGCATGTTGCATTATCCAAATAGAAAATCATGGGTACTTTGTCATATTTCAAACCACATTTTTCGTGAATGAGATGTATCATGGACCTCAACCACACACACTCTTGATTTGCTTGATAAATAGACATCATCTCAGCATGGTTCAATGAAGTGGCTATGATAGATGCTTGTATATCTCCAATATATGGCAGTACCCCCACATATGAACACATAGCTTATTTGAGACCGAGCTTTAGATGGGTAAGATAAATACCCAGCATCAGCATAACCAACAGGATTAGAAATATAATTTTAAGAATAAAATAAGATCATATCGATAGTCTCTATAGATACCGTATATGTGTTGATCTCATTACGATGTCTCCTAGTAGGAGCAGAACTATACCTTGCTAAAAAATTAACCAAGAAGGCTATATCAGGCCTTGTGGTATTTGCAAGTTACATGAGTGCACCAAATGCACTAAGATATATAACCAATCAAATTCAGTATATTTCTCATTCCAGCAAATAATATATTATTTTTGAAAACTCTCCAAGATTTTAAATAATTTTCAAGTTATAAATTTATGCAATATAAGGATTATAGATAAGTTTCCTAGAAATTTTTATATGCTTCAAACATTTTGAATCCTAAAAATTTTCATATAAATTTTTTCAAGTTACAATATTCAGTACTTCATGTGTGACATTTTCAAGTGTCTGAACTGCAAATCAGATAAGTTTTATTCTTACCAAGATACGTCCTTTCATGTCACTTGATAAATGTTTCTATGTCAGCATACTTAAATAAATATAGAATTCGGATCCTCATAATTTTTCACAATATTGCGCCAATATTGTATCAAAAATATTGATAATATATCATTTTGTATCGGTTCATAGTGTGTCATAACATTTTGAGATCTCATCACTTGATTATTTTCAGGTACCCGAATCTCTCATAGGAATTCATGAAGTGTTGTATCGTAGGCTCTTCTAGAGCACATTGCCTTCTTATTATGATAATTTGTTCCTTATCTTTTTCAAGGATTATTTCATTTGGAATAGATTGGTCTAACAAGCTCTATGTATTTTTAGACTTTATCCTTTAGGGACACAAAATAGGAGAACTTGCGGCTTAAATATGAGATTAAATTTGAGTCAGCAAATACTTCCGGCGTTTGACTTGAATTATCTTTTGAATGAGGATCTGATGATAATTCCTAACATATTTCATAGCTGCTTATAATCTCCCCCTTATGTTAGGAAAACTAACAAAAATCCTCCATCTTCTTTGAGGAATCCATCTTTGTGCATTATGGTATATTCATTAATCGTATACCACACATCAAAACTACTAGATGGACAAGTATGCTTCTTGACTCAGAACATACTTTGAGAGGGAATTAATTAAAATTTATTGATTTGATGCATACAAATAGTTTTGTATATAATATTTCAAACCAACACATGAAGCATTTTTTCTCATTGGCAATGGTTCATCTATTTATCAAAGACATTCTATGCAAAATCAACATTATCAAGATGAATTGTCTTGATTACACAATTTGAAAATTATGCTCTTAATTTTATTGAGCAACTACTTTATGAATGTCAAACTGCATGTTCAAAATAAACGTACATGTGATCATATTATTGATGCATCTTTTCAACATACCACATGATAGGTAAACGGGCCCATATTCACCTTTTATAATTTTCAGATTTTAAGGGATCCAATTCCAACATTAGTTGGTCCAACCAACTTATCATGAGAACACACAACATCAAAAGTTCATGAAGAATTTTTTTAATTCTTCGATATTTGTTTTATACTTAATATGAACATTTTTGAAATTTCATAATCGTTCATGTCAACTTATGAACTTATTTGTACTAGTAAACTCCAAGTTTACCATAACTTGTGCATTTACTTTAGTAAACTTCTTGTTTACTGTGACATGAATTTTTTTATCAATAAACAATAAACTCTTAGTTTATTATGGAATATGATTTCATCATGCTTGGGTAACTTTACACATTCGTGTTTCTTACCACAGTAACTTGGAGATATTTAATCTTCAATTATTCAACCTCTTCTGGATGTGGATTGTGATATCTTCATAACCAAGAACACATTTGAATGTATATACAGTCACATTCAACCCAAGCTATAGATCTGTATTTATAATAATTGAAATTCTCATTCTCAGGTGTAATACCCCGTACTTCTACCTACCTTGAAATCATCCCAAGAATGTTAGAAACTTACTTTAAAATATGAATCCATTTTTGTACACATGGAATTTTTAAGATTTTCATTTTCTCATATGGGAAATTGAATTAGCATTCCAATGACACCAATTTCGTCTGAATCCCATATCGGAGTAAAAAGTGATCGATATTTTCCTCAGGACTGTCATAATCGCCTTGGTGCGACGGCCAAGTTGACGGACCGTCGCCTAAGCGATGGACAGTCGCCTAGACCATCGCAACTAAGGAAGTGAGGTAACCTTCTGGATAAGGTGCGGCGAACAGGTTGACGGACCGTCGAACTTACGATGGATTATCGCCCAAGCTGTCGCTACTTAGGCAGTGAGTCCTTTTCTTGGTCCACGTACGACGGTCAAAATGACGGACCGTCAAGCCAGCGATAGACCATCTCATGAGCCATCGCAGATCCCATTTAGTTATTTTAAAGCCATTTTTAAAGGGTATTTGGGTCTTTTTTTCACCCGATTACACCCTAATTACACCCGACCATAGGTCATCAGTTCATTATTCTTTTACAACATCAAATTAGGGTTTATCTCCAAGATCTATCCTCAAGAACAAGAAAACCCTAGGTTTTTAATTTCAAGTCAATAATTCAAGTTTTCCTCCATTAATATTTAATAAATCACAACCCAGGTATGTCATGTGTTGATTCATGGGTCCCTTTCACCCATGAAACTCAAGAATCTCTTTTAAAATCCAAGATTTGGGTATTTGTGAATGTTCATGATTTAAATTGAATTGAAATTCATGTCCATGATGTTGTGTGGTTTTGATTCATGTTTTAAATTACATTTTCCAATGATTGACCCTAGTATGTGATGGTTTGCATAATAACCATAATAAACCCCCTTCAAATTATAAGTTGATTGATGTATCTATGATTATTAGATGTGTTGATGATTTTATAACCAAAGCATACTCCTCATGTGATGGATTAAATGCCTATGTGAAAGAAAAGTGTCATACTAGTATGATAATATGAAATCCCCATTCATGTACAAGTTTATGCATGTCAAATGTTTGATGAAATGTCTTACTCATTGAATTATGGATTGTTGATGTTAGTCATGTATTCAAGAAAGTCATGCTTTGTCAGTTTTTTTCCATGGAGTCCTGGGAGTACTTGTATCCAAAAAAAATATAGGTTTGTGCCTAGAGTCGGTATCATGTTTTCACGATATCCTCAGTTAAGCCATGATCCATAGAACTCAGTCAGTCATGCAACTCAAGAAATCTCAGTAATACAGTAATCTCAGTACTATTCTTTTAGTCAATGGAACTCAGTTAAATCAGTTCAGTAATCCATGTTCAATGTCTATTCAGATGGGAGTAGGAATTAGCACCGAGTGAACCCAAGAATAGGAACTCACCTATTATATGAGGGTGTGATTCTTAGAAGCAATCCTTGCGTACAAGAACTACGTAGCCAGCATAGGTTGAGACATCATAGCCTGCTATATGAGGGTAGTTGAGGTGGCTTAACCTATTATGTGAGGGTTCCCACTGTTCTTACTAGAGTTACCTATTATATGAGGGTTACTCATAGATTGTCCTTACCAGCAGTGCAGTATTGACACCGTTCCAATTGGGGTTACAGATTGGACCCCAACTCAGCCATTATGATGTATTAGGGGCATGTTGGTAAGATAACTATTTCCCAAAGTTTCAGTTATAGAATCAGGATTGTCAGATATAGTTATTCAGTCTCAGTAATAGAACTCAGATAGTTCTACAGAATTAAGGACTCTCAGATACAGTCATCTCAGAACAGTATGGAACTCAACTAGTTCTATCTGAAACTAGACTATCTGATACAGTCTCTCAGTATCAGTTATTTCAGTTATACAATTTTCAATTTCTTATGTTATTAGTACTCAGATTCAGTAATCATGTTATCATGAACTCAGTTACAGTTATTATGTATTCATGCATGTATTCTCACGTTCATGTTGTCCAGTCAGTTAGTATAGTTCATGCATGTAAACCCTTTGCATTCAACCTACCTTCCATGCATACCAGTACATTCAAAGTACTGACGCATTTGCACTATAGTGTTTTATACCATAGGTTTAGAAGTGTGAGCTCTAGAGCATCAGTAGCATTCCAGTCTCAGCATTCAGAGATACAGTCATGCCCCTAATACGCCATTATGGATAAGGTGTTAGAATTTATCAACCTCAGGCAAGGAAATATGAAGGTGAAAGAGTATTCTCTTAAGTTTACTCAATTAGCTAGATATGCTCCTCATGTGGTTGCAGATAGTAGAGCCAAGATGATTTAGTTTGTTTCTAGGGTGAATGATAGTGTGGTCAACGAGTGTGGTCTACGATGTTGAATAGTGACTTGACTTTAGCCAGGCTCATGACTCATGCTCAGCAGATAGAAGATCAGATGATTAAGGTGAGGGAGAAACATAATAAAAGAGCAAGGACAGGTATTTTCAACTTTGCTTAGCCCAAATCAGAAGGAGGAAACCGTTCTCAGTTTCTTCCTAAGTCATCAGTTCCAGATCCTTCTTCAGCTAGTGCTCCAGCTCCTAAGTTCAGGGATGGTAACAAAGATAGAGCACCAAGCTCTAAGTCTCAGGGCAGTGTTAGCAGTGCCCGTACCTATCCTCTTTGCCAGAGTTGTGTCTATTACCATCAGGGTATTTGCAGAGCTGGCAGCGGTATTTGTTTCAGATGTGTCAAGCTAGGCTACAGAGTCAGATACTATCCTTATCTAGGTCCTCAGGGTCAGCAGAACCGTTCCTCAACTCAGTTTAGTCGCCCAAATCAGCAGGGTGCCACTTCCAGTGCTACTAGTGGGCAACACCCAAATAGACTCTATACTCTCCAGTCTCGGCAAGATTAGGAAAATTCTCCTGATGTGGTTACTGGTACGTTACAGATCTTTTATGTGTATATTTATGCTTTTCTAGATCCAAGAGCTTTTTTGTATTTTGTGACTCCATATATAGCATGCGATTTTAGGATCAATCCTAAAATTCTAGCAGAGCCCTTTTCAGTCTCTACCCCAGTGGGTAAAACCATCATTGCTTGGTGGGTATACAGGAACTTCTCGGTAATGATATTTCAGAAAGTCACTTCAGTAGACTTAGTCAAATTAGAGATTACTGATGTTGATGTCATTCTTAGCATAGATTGGCTTCATTCCTGCTGTGCTACAGTCGACTGCAGAAATAGAATAGTCTAGTTTAAGTTTTCGAATGAACCTGTCCTAGAGTGGAGAGGTAGTACTTTAGTTTTCAGAGTTCCGCTTATTTTCTACCTTCGGGCATGGAAAATGATATCTAAGGGATGTGTCTATTATATTATTCGAGTTAAGGACACTATTACTAACACTCCTAGTCTTGATTCAGTCCCAGTTATGAATGAATATTCAAATGTCTTTCCCGAAGATCTTCTAGAAATTCCTCCCAAAAAGGAAATAGACTTCGGTATTGATCTTCTTCTAGATACTCAGCCTATATGTATTCTGCCATACAGAATGGCACTAGTAAAACTCAGAGAATTGAAAGAGCAGTTGAAGGATCTCTTAGATAAGGGATTCATCAGACCCAGTATTTCTCCTTGGGGTGCACCAGTTTTATTCGTGCACAAGAAAGAAAACTCTCTCAGAATGTGTATTGACTATCGTTAGCTCAATAAAGTCACAGTCAAAAATAAGTATCCTCTTTTAAAAATTGATGACTTGTTTGACCAACTTCAGGGTGCTAGCTATTTCTCTAAGATAGACCTCAGATCCAGCTATCATCAACTCAGAGTTAGAGAATATGACATTTCAAAAATAGCCTTCCGTACTCGGTTGGTCACTTTGAATTCCTAGCCATGTCCTTTGGTCTTACCAATACCCCAACAGCTTTCATGGACTTGATGAATCGTGTGTTCAAGTAGTACTTGGACATGTTCGTCATTGTCTTTATAGATGATATTATGGTCGATTCCCGCAGTGAGCGTAATCATGCAGACCATCTCAGAATCATACTTCAGACTCTCAGAGATCATCAGCTGTTTGCTAAATTTAGTAAGTGGGAATTTTGTCTAAGGTCAGTAGCATTCCTTGGCTATATCGTTTCCGATGATGGCATTAGAGTAGATCCTCGAAAGATTAAAGCAGTAAGAAACTGGCCTCGCCCTGTCTCTCCATCAGATATCAGGAGTTTCTTGGGTTTGGCTGGCTATTATAGATGGTTTGTTGAGGGATTTTCTTCTATTGCATCCGCTATGTCCAGATTGACTCAGAAGAAAGTCAAATTTCAGTAGTCAGATCCTTGTGATAAAAGTTTTCAAGAGTTGAAGACTCGACTCACCTCAGCCTCAGTCTTAGCTCTTCTAGATGGTTCAGATAGGTTCGACATATATTGTGATGCATTCAGAGTAGGTTTGGGTTGTGTCCTCATGCAGCATGGTAAGTTCATAGTGTACGCCTCCAGGTAGCTCAAACCCCATGAGAATAATTATCTGACTCATGATCTTGAGTTAGAAGCCGTAGTATTTGCCTTAATGATTTGGAGGAATTATCTATACAGAGTTCATGTGGATGTGTTCAGAGATCATAAGAGCCTTCAGTATGTCTTTTCTCAAAAAGATCTCAATTTCGTCAGAGAAGGTGGTTAGAGCTCTTGAAATATTATGACATAAGTGTCCTTTATCATCCGAGCAAGGCCAATAAAGTGGCCGGCGCTCTTAGTAGACTTTTTATGTGTAGTGTTGCTCATGCTGAGAACAGTAAGAGGAAGCTAGCTCAAGAAATCCATCATTTTACCAGAATAGGAGTTCGCTTAGTCGATATAGAGGAGGGTGACATATGGGTTCAGAGTAGTTCAGAATCTTCTCTAGTTTCCGAGGTGAAATAAAAGTAAGATAGAGACCCCATCCATTTCAAATTGAAAGAGTCAGTCAAAGATTATAAAGTAGAGGTTTTCTCCCAAGGGGGAGATGGTGTTTTACGTTGTCAGGGTTATTTGTGTGTTCTAGGTGTAGATGACTTAAGGCAGCGAATTCTTGCAAAAGTGCATGGTGCACACTACTTTATTCATCTAGGGGCCACAAATATATACCACGACTTGCGGGAAATATATTAGTGGAGTGGGGTGAAGAGAGATATTACAGAGTTTGTGGCCAAGTTCTCTACATGCCAATAGGTTAAAATTGAGCATCAAAATCCTATTGGGTCCATACAGGAGTTCAATATTCCTACTTAGAAGTGGAAAGAAGTGAACATGGACTTTGTGATGGGTTTTCCTCATACTCGTCGCCAGCATGATTCAGTATGGGTCATTGTAGACAGAATGACCAAGTCAGCTCATTTCCTTCCAGTCCATACCTCTTATTCAGCCGAGGACTATGCCAAACTCTACATCAGAGAGTTGGACAGATTGCACGGTGTTCCGTTATCTATTATCTCAGACAGAGGTACCCGGTTCACCTCTCATTTCTAAAAAGTGTTCCAAAAGGGTCTTGGTACCCAAATTTATCTCAGTACAACCTTTAATCCTCAGACAGATGGTCAAGTATAAAGGACCATTCATACTCTAAAAGATATGCTACGAGCTGTGCAATTGATTTCAAGGGTAGTTGGGATGACCACTTGCCTTTGATTGAGTTTGCATAAAACAATAGCTATCATTCTAGTATTTGGATGACTCCATTCGAAGCTCTCTATGGTAAGAGATGTAGATCTCTAATTGGTTCATTCGAAGTTAGTGAGGCCTCAGTTGTAGGGCCTGACTTAGTATTTGATACCTTAGAGAAAGTCCAATTGATTAGAGAAAGACTCTGGGCTTCTCAGAGCCGACAGAAGTCTTATGCAAATATGCAAAGAAAGGATCTCGAGTTCGAGATTGGTGATTTTGTCTATCTAAAGATCTCTCCCATAAAGGGAGTGAAGAGATTCGACAAGAAGGGAATGCTCAGTCCCCGATATATCGGTTCCTTCAAGATTCTCAGTCAATTTGGCAAGGTAGATTATGAGCTCGAATTGCCTTCAGATCTAGCCTCAGTTCATCTAGACTTCCATGTCTCTTTGATCAAGAAGTGCATAGGTGACCCAGCAGTTGTAGTCCATATTCAGAGCATAGATGTTCAATATAGCCTCTCTTATGAAGATATTCTAGTCGAAATCCTAGACTATCAGACTCGTAGACTGAGGAACAAAGAAGTCCCTCTAGTCAAAGTTCTTTGGCGAAATCATTCTGTTGAGGAAGCTACTTGGGAAGAAGAAGCAGACATGCGTACCAAGTATCCTCACCTCTTATCCACCAACTCAGATAAAGCTCAAGGTAACAGTTCTCCTTAAGCTTTTCAGTTTCATATTCAGATTTCAGTTACAAGCTTGGTATCCATATTATGTTCAGAATTCCATTATAAACTTGGTATTAAATACCTTGAATATTAAGTCATGTATTCATATGTCAGTTCAGTTATATAATTATGCATCATATATGTATTCTCATTGTGAGAACCTTAGTTCATCCGAACACTCAGTCATGTATTT
The DNA here is from genome assembly GCA_030864215.1 of Capsicum pubescens. NCBI lineage: Eukaryota > Viridiplantae > Streptophyta > Magnoliopsida > Solanales > Solanaceae > Capsicum > Capsicum pubescens. The sequence continues at coordinate 187,951,575 of CM061546.1, forward strand.
AAGAATCAATTATACATGCATCAGATATCCATGATCAGTATGATATATTCATTATAAGTTATGTCAGTCATGAGATCATGTTCCAATTTTTTATGTTCAGTATGTACGTCAGTTTATCTTCCTCCCTCTCACTCAGTCTCATTCGAGGACGAATGTTCTCAAGGGGGAGATATTGTAATACCCCGTACTGCTACCTAGCTTAAAATCGTCCTAAGAATGTTAGAAACTTACTTTGAAATATAAATCCATTTTTGTACACATGGAATTTTTAATATTTTCACTTTTTATCATATGTGAAATTGAATTAGCTTTCCAACGATACCAATTTCATCCAAATTCGGTATCGGAGTAAAAAGTTATGGATGTTTTACTCAGATCTGTCAGAATTACCCAGGTGCGATGGCCAAGTTGACAGAACGTCAATATAGCGATGGATCGTCGCCTAGACCGTCGTAACCAACTAAGTGAGGCAAACTTTTGGATAAAGTGCGATAGACAGGTTGAAAGACCGTCGAACTTGCGACGGACTGTCGCCCAAGTCGTCACTACTTAGGCAGTGAGTCATTTTCTTGGTCCATGTACGATGATCGAAACGACGGACCGTTGAGCCAGCGACGGACCATTTCATGATCCATTGTAGATCTCATTCAGTTATTTAAAGCCATTTTTAAAAGGGTATTTAGGTCTTTTCCCACCCAATTTAACCCCTAATTACACACGACCATAGCTCATAAGTTCATTATTCTTTTACAATATCAAATTAGGGTTTCTCTCCAAGATCTATCCTCAAGAACAAAAAAAAACCTAGGTCTTTAATTCCAAGCCAAGAATTCAAGTTTTTCTCCAAAAATCTTCAAGAAATCACAACCCAGGTATGTCATGTGTTGATTCATGGGTCCCTTTCACCTATGAAGCTCAAGAATCTTTTTTAAAATCCAAGATTTAGGTATTTGTGAATGTTCATGATTTAAATTAAATTGAAATTCATGTCCATGATGCTGTGTGGTTTTGATTCATGTTTTAAGTTATATTTTCCAATGATTGACCCTAGTATGTGATGGTTTGCATAATAACCATGATAAACCCCTTTCAAATTATAAGTTGATTGATGTAGCCATGATTATTAGATGTTTTGATGATTTTATAACAAAAGAATTCTCCCCATGTGTTTGATTAAATGCTTATGTGAAAGAAAAGTGTCATACTAGTATGATAATATGAAATCCCCACTCATGTACAAGTTTATGCATGTCAAATGTTTGATGAAATGTCTTACTCATTGAATTATGTATTGTTGATATTAGTTATGTATTCAAGAAAGTCATGCTTTGTGAGTTTCTTTCCCTGGAGTCCTGGGGTACTTGTACCCAAAAAATATAGTTGTGTTCTTAGAGTTGGTATCATGTTTTCATGATATCCTCAGTCAAGACATGATCCATTGAACATAGTCATCCATATGACTCAGGAAATCTCAGTACTATTTTGTTAGTCAACGAAACTCAGTTAAATCAGTTCAGTAATCCATGTTCAGTGTCTATTCAGATGGGAGTAGGAATTAGCACCGAGTGAACCCAAGGATGGGAACTCACCTATTATATGAGGTTCTGATTCTTAGAAGCAATTCTTGCATTCTAAAACTACATAGCTAGTATAGGTTGAGACATCATAGCCTGCTAAATGAGGCTAGATGGAGTGGATTAACCTGTTATGTAAGGGATCCCACCGTTCTCACTAGAGTTACCTGTTATATGAGGGTTACTCATAGAATTTCCTTACTAGTGGTGCGGTATTGACACCCTTCTAATTAGGGTAACAAATTAAAACCCACCTCAGCCATAATAACATATTAAGGGCATGTCAGTTAGATAACTACTTCCCACAGTTTCAGTTGCAGAATTAGGACTGTCAGATATAGTCATTCAGTCTCAGTAATAGAACTCAGATAGTTCTACAAAATTTAGGACTGTCGGATACAGTCGACTCAGATTAATATGGAACTCAACTAGTTCTATCAGAAACTAGACTGTTAGATACAGTCGCTCAGTATTAGTTATTTCAATTATATAGTTATTAGTATCTCATGTTATCAGTACTCAGATTCAGTAATCATGTTATCACGAACGTAGTTACAATTATTATGTATTCATGCATGTATTCTCACATTCATGTTTTCATTCGATTAGTATAGTTCATGCATGTGAACCCTTTGCATTAAGCCTACCTTCCATGTATACCAGTACATTCAAAGTACTGGCGCATTTGCGCTATGGTATTTTATACCAAAGGTTCAGAAGTATGAGCTCCAGAGTATCAGTAGCATTCCAGTCTCAGCAGTCAGAGATAGCAGTGAGTCTTCATCCTTCGAGAACATGACTATTCTTTATTATCTCATTAATTAATTTATTAGTTAGAGTTAGTTGGGGACATATCCCATCAACTCCTTATTCACACAGTTCAGTCAGTTAGAGGCTTTTTAGACTATCATGTTCAGACAGTTATTTTAGTGTTTGGGTATTTCATACCCCATCTATATGTTATGATTTATTAGTTACATTTCAGTTTTGAACCTTAAGGCCTTTCAGTTTATGTTTCCACATTTATACAGTATATTATGCAGTGTTTAGGTACAGATATCAGTCACGAGTTTTCTTGTGGTCCTTCGGGGTCATGAGTACCGTGTAGCATTTTGGGTACCAGATTTGGGGCGTTACATCAGGAATGGAATATAATTAGGCCTTAAGCCTATCAAATTATGATAGCTTATAACTGAAACACCTCAGATTTTTGGCCCGTGGAAATTTCTTGAGCTTTAAGTTCAATGCCTTGGTAACGACTCGCCCTATAAGTTGTAGGGTCTCCTGACGAGTCATAACCAAACCAGTAAGTTTGTCACTAGATTCTACTCTGAGTATGAGTTACTCACTAAGATTCGTAAGGATATGTTATAAGTCGTTAGGTGTAATCGTAGGTGTACCGTGTAAGTCCCAAATTAGGTCCTATGTTCACTATGACTGAACCCTATGAGTCGTAGGTTCCCATTACAAGTGGTGCCTATGAGTCATAAGGATAACAGTGTAGGGTGCCTTGGTGGTACTGCCTTGGTTAAGGCTCATGGTGACGAGTAGTAAGAAATATCTATGAGTCAAGGGTTGACTCATACTCAAAAGAGAACCCTTTTTATCTTTTAAGTAAAGGGCATTCTAGATATTTTTCCTCTTACCCAACTTTAAACCTACGTCTTATAACCCCTTTAGAATATCATTAACCCTCATAAACAAATCAAATTAACTTCTCAACACTTTCAAATTCCTAAAGGTCAAGAACACTTAGGGTTTTTAAGAGGTTGATCAATTAGGGATTTCAAGAGTGATTTATCTCTGTACATCTTACTATTAAAGGCATATGATTCTTCCATCATTGTTAATTTGTTAAAAACATATGCATTAAAGTGTTATTCATATGGAATTGATTTAGTTTTGAAAATAAGGGTTGTGGGTTTTGAATGCTTATTGTTGAACAGTGTTTTTCCATATTTTAATTATAAGTATTCATGCTTTAAATATGGTTTTAAACTTATGGGTATTCAGGTATGGTGAATGGACTAAGGAATTATGATTTTCCCAAACTTGTGACTTTTGAAGTGGCAGTGTGAAATTGGTTTTGAGTTATGAGAAAGGTAGGAATTTTTAAAATGGAACTAATCTTAGGTTGTTGCATGATATATAGAGGCATTTGAAGAACAATGGTAGGATTTAGTGAACAAATAGAGTCACCTTTTCCCCCATCTTATATTAATAAATAGAGGGTGTTGTTCTTCCTAAGTTGATGGAAATTATTTTGGCATGATGTGTTACATTACAAGTGATGTTGGTATGATGATAACAATAATGTATCCCTTAATATGAAATGTGGTTCATGAGTGGGATTGTGTGATAAATGTTTTAATTGGGCTCTAATAAGGGTTGTGTAGCTGAGTTGTTAAAATGAAGGTCCGGGTGATCAACATTGGAAACAACCTTTGTTGATGCTAGGGTAAAAGTGACTAGGGAGGTTCGAGTCCCCCTTGTTATTTTTTGTTATTTCATAATTATGGAGGTTAAAGTCCCACTTAAATCATTACATCATTAGGTTCTTAAGTCACCTTAGCATATGTTTGGAGGCTCGAGTCCTCCGTGTGCATATATATGAGATTATTCTTCAATTCATGAGGCTACACATACTGGGGCCTGACTAGGGGTGAGATATGGGCCCATATATCCCATGGGTACTATTATATGACGGTTGAGCTGCATAATCTAGGCTAAAGTTTTGAAAATGCATATTAAGCCTTGTTCTTTATCCTGACATATGATATATATATATGTATATGTATATGCATCTAATTATGTTCATTGGTTTGAATGATGTTAAATTGTTGATCATGTCATTACGTTATCCTTGTCCACGAATTACATGCTAACCTTTACCCCGCTAACCATTTTCGGATATTGTATCCTCACACGATGCAGGTATTAGTCATACTTCTACTCCTTCTACTGAGTGATTAGGATTCAGGATAAGCTCATTATTTGACATTGAAGTGGTGAGCTTCTATACATTGGAAATCCATATTTTGTGTTTTGTTCCTCTTATGTCTTAGACTTATTTTTGCTATTGTCGGGGGCATGTACCGACACTTTATTGATATTCAGTTTTCGACCATTATTTAGAAGTACTTGTTTGGAATATCGTGGTTATTAAGAGGTGTCGATTAATTATTTGGTCGGTCATTGGTTGTCGGTCATAGACATGCATTAAAATTTACTTAAGCTATTGCAAGATATTTTGTTATATGTTTGGAATTTATTCGACTTTAGGGTGTGTTGTGTTTGGGTTATTTATGTGCAGGAGGTGATCTCTGGTCCACGTGGACTTGAGATACCCGACATGGCCAGTCCCTAGTTTGAGTCATGTCAAGATGGTATTAGAACCTAGGTTTGGTGTTACTGTGTGTCTAGTAAATTCGTGTTGAGTAGAGTTTCCTTTATGGGTGTGTAGCACGCCACACTTATAAGGGAGAGGCTACAACTCATTTAGGAATATTTTCCTTTCTTGTTGTCGTATTTCAAGTTATAGAGTCTAAGATCTTGAAATCACTTATAATTCCCATGTGTTTGTTTTTCAGATCATGTCCTCCAGTCGATCTGAAGATCATCGAAACTTATTTGTCCCACTTGAGGATAATGGTAATGGACATGCCCTTCTTATGGGGTATAGACCCGGTCTAGGGGTCCAGTTCTTGATTTCCCTTCTAAAGTTCCGCTAGTCCCCTCTAGTCCTCCTCGAGATCCTCAAACTGATATGTCAAATGCGAAATTTTGTTAGTCTATTCATGTGTTAGTCAGTTGGTAGCTTCTCAGTTTGAGCATGTATCTTTTGTTACTCCATCTTTTGAAGCCACATGAGTTGTCAACTTTATAAGATTGAGTCCTCTTATGGTCACTGGTTCTAAAGTTGAGGAAGATCCTCAAAACTTTATCGATGAGATGGAAAAAATCTTTCGTGTGATGCATATTTCTAATGTGGAGGGCGTAGAATTTATTGCCTATCAACTGAAGGATGTAGTATACCAATGGTATGAGGAATGGGAATAGTCTAGGGGAGATGATGTCAAATCCGCACTGTGGGATGATTTCTTTAGTACTTTTCTGGACCACTTCTTTCCTCAGAAGTTGAGGGCGGTAAAAATGGAAGAGTTTGTTAATCTGAAGCAAGGTAGGCTAATGGTCAAGGAGTATGCCTTGAAATTCCATAAATTATCCCGATATGCTCCTGAGTTAGTGTCTAGCATAAGGTCTAGGATAAAGAAATTTGCTTTTAGGTTATCCCGTGATTTAATTCTATAAAGTAAGGTTGTCTTGTTGAACAAGGATATGGACATCACGAGATTAGTTGTGTATATGCAGCAGGTTGAGAAAGAAAAGAAGAAACAGGTGGAGATAGGGGAAAGGTAGATCAAGAAGTTTAGATTTTTTTATTAGGGTGGAGGTCAGTAACAGAGTGGTAGAGATGGAGGAAAGTGGTCTAAGAAGAAGTGTGGGAGTTTTGGTTCCTACTCTACTACTAGTGCTTCTTATCCAAAGCCGTCGGGAGATCATCGCTCTTAGCATGATAGGGTTTAGGGCACAGGGTGCCTAACCTCAATCTAGTTAGTCTCAATCAGCTCTATCATATCCTTCTTGTAGATTCTACGGGCAGGTGCACTGTGGTTTTTGTGAAGAGGGAAGGAACAAGTGTTTTAAGTATGATCAGATTGGTCATTTGAAGAGGGATTATCCTTCTAAGGTTGCTTCAGGGGAGAATAAGATTTCTGTTGCCACTTCATCAGCGCCTGCACCAAAGGGTGTCACTTTTTCTTCTAGTACCGTCATTGACCAAAATCGCTTGTATGCTCTTGCTACCGGCTAGGACTCTAAGGCATCTCTCGATGTAGTCACTGGTATGTTATGAATATTTTCTCATGATCTGTGTTGCTTGCTTGATCTGGGGTCTACTCTTTCTTATGTGACCCCATTTGTGGTTGTATATTTTGGTTTTGATCTTGCGTATACCTCTAATCCCCTTTCTATCTCTACCCTAGTGGGTGACTATGTGGTTTCTAGAAGAGTCTATAGGGGTATTGTGGTATCATTTGGTGGCAAAGAAACCCTGGTAGACCTTATAGAATTAGACATGGTTGATTTTGACGTCATATTAGGGAAAGACTGGTTGCACTCGTGCTATGCCTCCTTAGATTGTCAAACCCATAAGGTCATGTTTAAATTTCTTAATGAGCTGGTCATTGAGTGGGAAGGGGGTTCTCTAGTGATTAATGGAAGATTCATATCGTATCTTAGAGTATGGAAGTTGATTTGCAATGGATTTCTTTATCATTTAGTCCAAGTTAAAGATTGTAGCTCGAAAGGTCCTTCCTTACAATCCATTCTCGTGGTTAATGAATTCCTTGAGATTTTTCCTGATTATCTTCTTGGTATCCCTCCCGATAGGGAGATTGATTTTAGGATTAACCTTGTTTTGGATAGAATGTCTCTGGTTGAGTTGAAGGAGCTTAAGGAATAGTTGAAAAACCTCCTAGACTAGGGTTTTATCCGTACTAGTTTTTCTTCGTAGGGTGTTCCTATTTTGGTTATGCGTAGGAAGGATGGTTCCCTTCGGATGTGCATCGATTAGCGACAGTTGAATAAGGTTACGATGAAGAATAAGTATCCCCTTTCTCAGATTTACAATTTGTTTGACCAACTTTAGGGTGCTAGATGTTTTTCTAAAATTTATCTTCGGTCGAGTTATCATCAGCTAAAAATTAAGGAGGGGGATATCCCTAAGACTTCTTTTTGAACCTGGTATAGTCACTATGAGTTCCTAGTCATGCCTTTTTGTTTGACAAATGCCCCAACGGTATTAATGGATCTCATGAATCAAGTGTTCCATCAATTTTTGGATTTGTTCATCATAGTGTTCATTGATGATATTCTAGTGTACTCGAGGAGTGAGGCGGATCACGTCGACCATCTCCACATTATTTTGCAGACCTTGAAAGATCAGCATTTGTATGCTAAGTTTTTTAGGTGCGGGTTCTAGTTGAAAGTTATTACTTTTTTGGGTCATATCATTTCTAGAGAAGGGATTATAGTGGATCTGAAGAAAGATACAGTAGTTAAGAAGTGGCCTAGGCCTATGACTCTAATAAATATTCGGAGTTTCTTGGTCTTAGTTGGTTACTATACGAGATTTGTAGAGAGTTTCTCAACTATAGATGCCCTGCTGACTAAGTTGACCCAGAAGAAGGTGAAGTTTTTATGGTCGGATGCTTGTGAGGGTAGTTTTGAAAAGCTAAAAGATAGGTTGACTTTATCTTCAGTTTTGACCCTGACCAAGGGTAATGAAGGATTCATGGTTTATTACGATGCATCCCGTGTGGGGCTTGGTTGTGTGTTGATGTAACATGGTAAGTGGTGGTTTATGTTTCTAAGCAGTTGAAAGTTCATAAGAGGAATTATCTGACTCGTGACTTGGAGTTGTTGGCTGTGGTGTTTGCATTAAAGATCTGGCGGCGTTATTTGTATGGAGTTTATGTTTTCATTTATTCTGATCACAAGAGCCTGTAGTACGTATTCACTCAAAAATAGTAAATCTCAGGCAGGTGGCTTGAGCTACCCAAGGACTGTGATAGTATGGTTGTTGATGCTCTTAGCAGGTTATCCATGAGTCTAGCTCATGTGGATGAGGATAAGTGGGAATTGGTGAACGATATTCACCATTTGGCTAACCATGGAGTTCGTCTCATGGACTCTGAGAATGGGGGCATCTTTGTGCAAAAGGTGGCACAGTTCTCTCTTAATACTGAAATAAAGAAGAAATAGGTATTGGATTCTATCTTAATAAAGATTAAGGGAGATGTAGGACAACAAAAGGTTGTAGCTCTTAAGATTAGTGGCGATGGTATCTTGAGGTACCAAGGTAGATTATGTCTTCCCGATGGAGATGGGTTGCGACAGAAGATCTTGGCTGAGGCTCATGAATCGCGTTATGCCATTCTTCCTGGTTGGACAAAGATGTATCATGATCTTAAGGAGATTTATTAGTGGAACAATATGAAGTGAGTTGTGGCCAATTTTGTGGCTAAATGCATGGTGTGTTAACAAGTGAAGGTTGAGCACTTGCGGCCCAGAGAATTGTATCAAGAAATTGAGTTGACTTTGTAGAAGTGGGAAGTGATTAATATGGGTTTTGTTACCGGTCTTCCCTGATCTCGGAATCAATGTGATTCGATTTGGGTCATCATGGATAGGATGACTAAGTCTTCTCACTTCTTTCCAGTGAGAATAAAATTTTTTATAGAAGACTGTGTGAAGTTGTTCCTCCAAGAGATTGTGATGTTTTATGGGGTGCCTATTTCTAGCATGTCAAATTGTGGTACTGAGTTCACATCATAGTTTTCATATTCATTTCAAAGAGGTTTGGGAACTAAGGTGAGCCTTAGTACTATTTTCCATCTGCAATTGGATGGGCAAGCGGAAAGGACTATTCAGACACTAGAAGACATGCTTAGATCTTATGTGATTGACTATGGTGGTAGTTGGGTTGATCATTTGCCTCTTATAGAGTTTGCATATAATAATGTCTGCCATTCTAGTATTGGCATGGCTCCATTCGAGGCATTGTATGGTAGGAGGTGTAGGTCTCCCATTGGGTGGTTTGAAGTTAGTAAGGCTGAGATGTTACCCGTATTTGGTTCACCAAGTGATGGAGAAGGTGAAGGTGATTCAGGATAGGCTTAAAGATTCTCTAAGTTGCCAAAAGTCCTACGCAAATATGAAGCTAAGGGAGTTGGATTTTAGTGTTGGTGATTGGGCGTTCTTAAAGGTATCCCTCATGAAGGGTGTGATGTGGTTTGGTAAGAAGGAAAAACTTAGCCCCCAAGATGTTGGTCTGTACTTGATGTTGAAGAGGGTTAGTAATATTACGTATGAATTGGAGTTGCTCTCTAGTTTGAGCTCTATTTATCCGGTGTTTCACGTTTTGATGTTGAGAAAGTGCATGGGTGATCTTTCGACGGTTGTTCCTGTGGAGGAGGTAGGTATTTTGTATTCCTTATCTTATGAGGAAGTCTCAGTAGAAATTTTAGAGCTCCAAGTTCGTCGGTTGCGGACGAAGGACGTAGCTTCGGTAAAGATTCTATGGAGGAGCCACAAGGTTGAAGAGGCTACTTGGGAAGATGAAGAGGACATGCAGTCCAAGTATCTATTCTTGTTTTCCGCTCAGGATAATCGTGCCTAAGGTATGTGTAAACCTTAACATCTTTATTTTCTAACTTTGTTAAAGAAAAGAGTTATTTTCTTAGTATCTTTGTTTTATGTCTTTTTTAAAGGTAAGAGTATAGGTATGTGGAGTCAATTTGTGCTAATAAATGTCTTGTTCCACTATTTGAGGACGAATGATCAAAGTAGGAGAGAATTGAAACACCCCAGATTTTTTACCCTTGTAAATTTCTTGGCCTTTGAGCTCACTGTCTTGGTGACGACTCGCCCAATGAGTTGTAGGGTGTCCTGACGAGTCATTAGGATGAATCGTAACCAAATAAGTAAGTTTATGGATAGATTCTACTCTGAGTACAAGTGGCTCTCTAAGATCCGTAAGGATGTGTTATGAGTCGTTAGGTGTAGTTGTAGGGTGTCTAGTGTAAGTCCCAAATTGGGTTCTGTGTTGACTACGACTGGCCCCTACGAGTCGTAGAGTCCCATTATGAGTGGTGCCATTGATTCATAAGGATAATAATGTAGGGTGCCTTGGTGGTACTGCCTTGGTTACGACTCGTGGTGACGAGTCGTAAGAAGTGGCTACGAGTCAAGGCTTGACTCGTAGTTAAAGGAGACCCCTTTTCAGATTTTAAGTTAAGGGAATTCTAGACATTTTCCCTCTTATCCAACTTTAAATCCACGTCTTATAACCCCTTTAGGGTATAATTATCCATCATAAACAAATCAAAGTAACTTCTCAACACTCTCAAATTCGTCAAGGTCTAGAACACTTAGGGTTTTCAAGAGGTTGATCAATTAGGAATTTCAAGGGTGATTTCTCTCTGTACATCTTACTATTAAAGTCTTGTAACTCTTCCCTCATTGTCAATTTGTTAAAAAACATATGTATTAAAGTGTTATTCACATGGAATTATTTTGGTTTTGAAAATAAGGGTTATGGGTTTTGAATGCTTATTGTTGAACAATGTTTTCCCATGGTTTAATTATGATTATTCATGATTTAAATATGGTTTTGAACTTTTGGGTGCATTGGTATGATGAATGAACTAGGGAATTGTGACTTTCCCAAACTTGTGTTTGAAGTGGTTATGACCCCACCCAATAGTGTGAAATTGGTTTTGAGTTATAAAGAAAGGTGGTAATTTGTAAAATGGAACTAGACTTGAACTGTTACATGATATAAAGAGGTATTTGAAACACAATGTTATAATTTAATGAATAAAGAGGTTTGGTGTTTCCCCTATTTTTTATTAATAAACAGAGAAAGTTGTTCTCCCCAAGTTAATGGAAATTATTTTGGCATGATGTTTTACCTGCAAGTATAGTTGGTATGACGATACAAACAATGTATGCCTTAATGTGAAATATGCTTCATGGGTGGGATTGTGTGATAAATGTTTTAATTAGGCCCTAATAAGGGTTGTTTAGCTGAGTCGTGAAAGTGGAGGTCCAGGTGACCGACACTGGAAACCAGGTTTGCTAATGCAGGGGTCAAAGTGACCAGGAAGGTTCGAGTCCCCCTTATTATTATTATTATTATTTCATGATTAGGGAGGTTCGAGTCCCCTATAAATCATTATATGATCGGGTACTTAAGTCACCTTAGTATATGTTGGGAGATTCGAGTCCCTGTGCATATATGTGAGATTATTCTCTGATTCGTACGGCTACGCGCACTGAGGCCCAGCCAGGGGGTGCGAGCTTGACCCATATATCCTTGGATACTATAATATGATAGTTGAGCTACACAATCCAGGATAAAGTTTTGAAAATGCATGTTAAGCCTTTTTCCCTATCCCGAAAAATGATATATATATATGTATATGCATCTGATTATGTGCATTGGTTTAATAATGTTAAACTATTGATTGTGTCATTATGTAATCCTTTTTCCCAAGTTACATGCTAGCGTTCACCCCGCTATCCATCTTCGAATGTTGGTCGAACTTCTACTCCTCCTGCTCAGTGATTAGGATTCGGGATCAGCTCGTGAGTTGACATTGAGGTGGTGAGCTTCCATACATCAGAAGTCCACATTTTGTGTTTTATTGCTCTTATGTCTTAGACTTATTTTTGGCTATTTTCAGGGGCATATCCCAATACTTTATTGATATTCAGTTATGGATCATTGTTTGGAAGTCTTAGTTTGGAATACTATGGTTATAGAATGGTGTCGGTGTCATGACCCGAGACTACCCCTAGTTGTAACACGGTGCTTGAAATCACAAGTGATCCAAAGCTAACCCATAAACTAACATACTGCTTGAGCAACTGATTTAAATTGTAAAAAAACTAAGTTTGTTAAGACAAAACATGATCATAAGGAAATCTGAATAAGTATAATACTAATAAAGTTTCCATCATGATAAAACTGAAGAAAGAAACTTGAATTAGATGTAATGACTCTGGCTGACTATCTATAAAGCCTCTACTATAATGACTATAGATAGTTGGGACATGCCTCCAACTACCCCAAATCAATCCATATGAATATTAAAAACATAGTACATGAAATACAACTGACTGGAGTCCTTGAACAAGAGAACTCATCACCTACTAGCAGGAAGCTGCAAACGGTATGATTATAATGTGTAGGCTATAAATGGTACCTACATTATAAAACAATGTAGCACATAGACGTATATGTGGATTAGTACTTTGAAATGTACTGAGTAAGTGGAGGTGAATGCAATAAGTAAAACTGATTATATGCATAATATTAAAAAAATGCATGCTAAGTGCAAGTAGACTCACCAAGAGACTAAAATAAACTGAAAGTTGAAGTATAATAAAACATGAGTAACAAAAATAATCTGATAAGCTGGTGAATCACTACACTTAGTTTCTTAAAATCTTTACTTTTGTAGAATAAGTAGAACTGAAGCTGGGAAGCGATAAAACATGAATACTATATGTAAATATCATGTAAAGCAAAACATCCAGTAAAACTGAACTGAGGATCATTGTAAGACCCCGTAAATTTTTAAGCTTAACTCAGTCCTTTAGGTTAGTTAAGGGGTCACAAACTTAGAAAATTCTAGCTAAGTTTCCAGACTTAGTTTATTGTAGCCTTTGAAAATTGGAGATCTCACTTCGCGACCTTAAAGTCCTTTAAAGGCCTATATTTTTTGTTAATTCATGATCAAGGAGGTCAATAGGTGTCCCCGGACAAGTTTTGATTTTTTTGAACCTCGTTTAGACCTTATTTTGAATCCCAAAATAGTAAGTCAACGCGATGTTGGCGCTTCGCGTTGCCAATTGTGTCGACAGATAAAATTAACCTCAGCTCAAGCCAAATTCTAGTGAACCGATGCGATATCAGCGTGTTGCATCGGTTATCGCGTTAGTACCCTCAACACGTCGTATCGGCTGTGGCATCGCTGGGCACATTTTTCTATCTTTTAAAACCGCGTCCTTAAGGGTAATTAGGTCTTTTCCCTCGACTTTCAGCCCTCATAACATGAAATTTAGACCTTTTTGGCTAATGATAGTCATTCTTTCACAATTGCTTTAGAACAAGACAACCCTAGGTGATTAATTTCAAATTAAGAACTCAAGATCTCTCCATTTACTCTCAAGAAATTTCCATCCAAGGTATGTTGAGGATTGTATTCCATCAATGTTAATGTTAATGTATGGTTTTCAAGTTGAAAACTTTATTGTATCCCATGATATTATGATAGCATAAATGTTGGAATTGAATTCGCTTATGTTGATCTCCTGAATTATGAACGAAATATGATAGTCAAGATGCTATACCATGTTGATAGTCATGATGCTATACCATGTTGTCCATGATCATGTACAAGATTATGCCCTCTAGGTGTTTGACAAATGCTTACACGAATGAATTGTGAAATTGTGACTCAATTATGATCTAAATGATGATCCCATGCTATATTCATGTATTTCGGTTGACTCCCATGCTAAGGCTATGCTTTGTAATTGATTGATGGAATGCCCATGAGATTTGATTTGTGAACTTAAGATATGTTAGAATGCATTCCTACTCATGTACAAGATTATGATTATCAAATGCATCATGAAATCCCTCAATAATTGTATTATGAATTGTTGATTATGGTCGTGTGTTCAAGAAGTGTCATGTCCTATTTATGTTTATGCTATCGAGTCCTGGGGGTATCTCATACCCAATAATTTAGCAGTGTGCCTAGAGCCAGTGTCAGTTTTCAAGATACTCTCAGTCAAGCCATTATTAGTACAATTCAGTCAGTAACATGACTCAGGAAAACTCAATAAATTCAGTATCAGTCTAGTATAGTCCAGTATACTCAGTTCAGTGTCTATTCAGTTGGGAGTAGGATTCAGTACTGAGTGAACCCAAGGATGGGAACTCACCTACTAGAAGTGGGTATGATTCTTAGAAGCAATCCTTGCATTCCAAAACTACGTAACCAGCATAGGTTGAGACATCAAACCTGCTAGATGAGGGTTGATAAGGGGGCTTAACATGTCAAATGAGGGTCCCACCGCTCTTGTTAGAGTACCTGATAGATGAGGGTTACTCAGAATTTGTCCTTACCAGTGGCGCGGTATTCACACCCTTCCAATTGGAGTTATAGATTGGACCCTAACTCAGCTACATTATTCTATTTGGGGCATATCAGTTAGATGACTACCTCCCACAGTCTCAGTCTCAGTCTTCAGTAAAAAACTCATCTAGTTCTACAGATTTTAAGACTATCAGATACTGTCACTCAACTCAGTACGGAACTCATCTAGTTTTCTCAGAATCAGGACTATCAGACATAGTCACTCAGTAATTAGTATATCAGTTATCAGTATATCAGTTATCAATAATCCATTTTATCAGTAAATCAGAATCCATAATCCATATGATTTCAGTTACAGTAATGTATTCATGCATGTATCCTTATAGAGTCATGTTTATGTTATTCAGTCAGTTATAGTTCATGCATATGAACCCTTGCATTCAGCCTTACCTCACTTTGCGTACCAGTACATTCGTGCGTACTAACACATACTTTTCTTTTACGCTATGGTGTTTTATACCATAGGTTCAGATGCTCAGTTCTCGATCATGCATAGACAGCTTCAGGTTCAGTCAGCAGCAGTACACTAGACGTGAATCCTTATCATTTGAGGATGTTTTATTATTTTATTATAAGGGATTCATCAGACCCCACACAGTTGAAGGATCTCCTAGATAAGGGATTCATTAGACCCAGTGTGTCCCCGTAGGGTTCACCTATTTTATTCGTGCGTAAAAAAATAGTTCTCTCAAAGTATGCATAGACTATCTTCATCTCAATAAAGTCATGGTTAAAATAGGTATCTACTTCCCAGAATCGATGACCTGTTTGACCAACTTCAGGGTGCCAGTTACTTCTCTAAGATAGACCTAGGATCAGGCTATCATCAGCTCAGGGTTAGAGAATGCGACATCCCGAAAACAACTTTTAGAACTCGATATGGTCATTTTGAATTCTTAGTCATGTCCTTTGGTCTTACCAATGCCCCAGCAGCCTTCATGGATTTGATGAACCATGTGTTTAAGCAGTACTTGGACATGTTCGCCATAGTCTTCATAGATGACATCCTTGTCTATTCCTGCAGTGAGCATGATCATGCAAACCATCTCAGAATAGTTTTGCAGACCCTCAGAAATCATTAGTTTTTCACCAAATTTAGTAGGTGAAAATTTTGGCTAAGGTCAGTATTATTCCTTGGTCATATAGTTTTCGGTGATGGCATTAGAGTTGATCCTCAAAAGACCAAAGTTGTGAGAAACTGGCCCAGATCCATTTCTCTGACTGATATCAGGAGTTTCTTGGGTTTGGCTGGCTATTACAGATGGTTTGTTGTGGGGTTTTCTTTTATTGCATCCCCTATATCCATATTTACTCAGAAGAAAGTCAAGTTTCAGTGGTCAGATTCATACGAGAAGAGTTTTTAGAAGTTGAAGACTCGACTTACCTCAGCCCCAGTTTTGACTCTTCCAAATGGTTCAGATGGTTTTGTCGTGTACTGTGATGCATCTAGAGTAGGTTTGGGTTGTTTTCTCATGCAACATGGTAAGGTCATAGCCTACACCTCCGGATATCTTAAACCCATTAAGAAGAACTATCCGACTCATGATATTGAGTTAGCAGTTGTAGTTTTTACCTTGAAGATTTGGAGGCATTACTTATAGAAGGTGCATGTGGATGTGTTCACAGATCACAAAATCCTTTGGTACTTATTCTCTCAGAAAGACTTAAACCTTCATCAAAGAAGGTGGTTAGAGCTCCTAAAAAATTATGACATGAGTGTTCTTTATCATCCGAGAAAGGCCAACATAGTGGTTGATGCTCTCAGTAGACTGTCTATGGGTAGTATTTCCCATGTTGAGGACAGTAAGAAGAAGTTTTCTCGGGAAGTTCATCAGATTGCCTGACTAGGTGTCCGCTTAGTCGATTTAATAAAAAGCAGTGTATGGGTTCAGAACAGTTTTGAATCATCTCTAGTTTTCGAGGTGAAGGAAAGTCAGGATAGAGATCCCAGTATAGTTAAGCTGAAAGAATCAGTCAAGGATTAGAAAGTAGAGATTTTCTCCCAAGGGGTATATGGTGTGTTGCGTTGTCAGGGTCGTTTATGTGTTCCATGTATAGATGAATTGAGGCAATGAATTCTTGTAGAAGCGCATGGTGCACGTTACTGTATTCATCCAGGGGCCACTAAGATGTACCCCGACTTGCGGGAGATCAATTGTTGGAGTGGGATGAAGAAAGACATTACAGAATTTGAAGCTAAGTTCTCAACTTGTTAGTAGGTTAAGATCGAGCATCAGAAACCTAGGGGTCCGTGCAGGAGTTCAGTATTCCTACTTAGAAATGGGAAGAAGTGAACATGGACTTCGTGATGGATTTGCCTCATACTCGTTATTAGCATGATTCAGTTTGGGTTGTTGTAGACAGAATGACCAAATCACCTCATTTTCTTCCAGTCCATACCTCTTATTCAGCCGAGGATTACGCCAAACTTTATATCAGAGAGTTGGTCAGATTGCACGGTGTTTCACTGTCCATCGTTTCAGATAGAGGTACCCAGTTTACCTCTCATATCTGGAAAGCATTCCAAAAGGGTCTTGGTACCCGAGTTTATCTCAGTACAACCTTTCATTCTCAGACAGATGGTCAAGAAGAAAGGACCATTCAGATCCTAAAAGATATTCTAAGTGCGTGTGCAATTAATTTCAAGGGTAGTTGGGATGACCACTTGCCTTTAATTACATTCGCACACAACAACAGCTATCATTCCAGTATTCAGATATCTCCATTCAAATCCCTCTATGGCAGGAGATGCAGATCTCTAATAGGGTGGTTCAAAGTTGGTGAGACTGTAGTAGTATGGCCTGACTTTGTTTTTGATACCTTACAAAAAGATCAATTGATCAGAGAAAGGCTCAAAACAACTCAGAGTCGACAGAAATCGTACGCAGACGTGCACAGGAAGGATCTCAAGTTCGAGATTGGTGACTATATGTACTTGAAAATTACTCCCATGAAGGGAGTAAAGAGGCTTGGCAAGAAGGGAAAGCTCAGTCCCCGTTATGTCGGTCCCTTCAAAATTCTCAGTCGTTTTGGCTGGATAGCTTATGAGCTCGAATTGCCTTCAGATCTAGCCTCAGTGCATCTAGTATTCCATGTCTCCTTGCTTAAAAAGTGCATAGGCGACCCAACAGTTGTAACCCCTATAGAGGGCCTAGATATTAAGAACAACCTCTCTTATAAAGAGATTTTAGTAGAAATCCTTGACTATCAGACTCGCAGATTGAGGAACAAAGAAGTCCCTCTAGTCAAAGTTCTTTGGCGGAATCAGTCCATTGAGGGAGCTACTTGGAAAGCAGAAGCGGACATGCGAACCAAGTATCCTCACCTCTTCTCCGCAAACTCAGGATCAGCCCAAGGTAATAGCTTTTCTTAAGCTTATTCAGTTTCATGTTCAGATTTCAGTTACAAACTTGACATCAGATACCATTGCATGTCTAGTCATATGTTCATGAGTCAGTTCAGTCATGTATCAAATATGCATGATCAGCTTATTAGTACTCCCAGTCATGCATTCATGCATCAACTCAGTCGTGTATTCATGTATTAGATATGCATGTTCAGTATGCAATTCAACATATCAGTAATATCAATCCTATAGTCATGTCCCAATGTTCATGATTCAGTAAGTGAATTCAGTCTACTAGTACTCTCAGTTCAGTCAGTCTTATTCGAGGATGAATGTACCTAAGGGGGAGATATTGTAAGACTCCGTAAAAAATTCTAGCTTAATTCAATCCTGTAGGCTTGTTAAGGGGTCTCAGATTTAGAAAATTCTAGCTAAGTTTCCATAGTTTATTTTAGCCTTCGAAAATTGGCAATATCATTTCGCGACCTTCAAGTTCTTTAAAGGCCTATATTTTTGTTAATTCATGATCAAGAAGGTCAATAGGTGTCCCCGGACAAGTTTTGATTTTTTGGACCTTGTTTAGACCTTGTTTGGAATCCCAAAATAGTAAGTCAACGCAATATTGGCGCGTCGCGTTGCCAATTGCGTCAAAGCCAAATTCTAGTGAACCGATGCGCTATCGGCGCGTTGCATTGGTTATCGCGTTGGTACCCTCAACGCATCGTATCGGCTGTAGCATCGCTGGGCACATTTTTCTGTCTTTTAAACCCGCTTCCTTAAGGGTAATTAGCTCATTTCCCCCCGACTTTCAGCCCTCATAACATGAAATTTAGCCCTTTTTTTGGCTAATGATAGTCATTCTTTCACAATTGCTCAAGAACAAGACAACCCTATGTGATTAATTTTAAATCAAGAACTCAAGATCTCTCCATTTACTCTCAAGAAATTTCCATCCACGGTATGTAAAGTGTTTATCCAAGGATCTCTTTCATCCTTGGAGCTCAAGAAACAAATTTTTAAATCATGAATTGTGATTCCTATATTGTGGATTGTATTCCATCCATGTTAATGTTAATGTATGGTTTCTAATTTGAAAACTTTATTGTATCCCATGATATTATGATAACATGAATGTTGGAATTAAATTCGCTTATGTTGATCTCTTGAATTATGAACGAAATATGATAGTCATGATTCTATACCATGTTGTCTATGCTCATGTACAAGATTATGCCCTCTAGGTGTTTGACAAAATGCTTAAATGAATGAATTATGCAATTGTGACTCAATTATGATCTAAATGATGATCCCATGTTATATTCATGTGTTTAGGTTGACTCTCATGCTAAGGCTATGTCTTGTAATTGATTGATAGAATGCTCATGAGATTTGATTTGTGAACTTATGATATGTTAGAATGCATTCCTACTCATGTACAAGATTATGATTATCAAATGCCTCATTAAATCCCTTAATGATTGTATTATGAATTGTTGATTATGGTCGTGTGTTCAAGAAGTGTCATGTCCTATTTATGTTCTTGCTATTGAGTGCTGGGGGTATTTCATACCCGACAATTTAGCAGTGTACTTAGAGCCAGTGTCAGTTTTCAAGATACTCTCAGTCAAGTCATGATTAGTAGAATTCAGTCAGTCACATGACTCAGCAAAACTCAGTAAATTCAGTATCAGTCCAGTACATTCCAGTATACTCAGTTCAGTGTCTATTCAGTTGGGATAGGATTCAGCACCGAGTGAACCCAAGGATGGAAACTCACCTTCTAGCAGTGGGTGTGATTCTTAGAAGCAATCCTTGTGTTCCAGAACTACAGAGCCAGCGTAGGTTGAGACATCAAACCTGCTAAATGGGGTTTAATGAGGTGGATTAACCTGTCAGATGAGGGTCCCACTGCTCTCGTTAGAGTATCTGATAGATGAGGGTCACTCAGAATTTGTCATTACCAGTGGCGCGATATTGACACCCTTCCAATTGGGGTTACATATTGGTTCCCAACTCAGCTACATTATTCTATTTGGGGCATGTCAGTTAGATGACTACCTCCCACAGTCTCAGTCTCAGTCTTCAGTAAAAAAACTCAGCTAGTTCTAAAAATTTTAGGACTATCAGATACAGTCACTCAGTTCAGTACGAAACTCAGCTAGTTCCATCAGAATCAGGACTGTCAGACACAGTCACTCAATAATTAGTATATCAGTTATCAGTAATCTATGTTGTCAGTAATCCATGTTATCAGTAACTCAGAATCCATAATCCATATGATTTCAGTGACAGTTATGTATTCACGCTTGTATCCCCATGGAGTCATGTTCATGTTATTCAGTCAGTTATAGTTCATGCATATGAACCCTTGCATTCAGCCTTATCTCACTTTGCGTACCAGTACATTCGCACGTACTGACGCATACTTTTTTTATGCTATGGTATTTTATACCATAGATTCGGACGCTCAGTTCCCGATCGTGCATAGATAGCTTCAGGTTCAGTCAGCAGTAGTAGACTAGACGTGAGTCCTTATCATTCGAGGATGTTCTATTATTTTATTATTTCAGTACGTAGTTATTTCAGCCGCCAGAGTTAGTTGGGGACATATCCCATCAACTCCTTATTCAAATAGTTTACAGGCTTTCAGACTAGATGTCCAGACTAGATATGCAGACTTCAGTATTTTCAGTATTTATGTTTAGTTTTGGTATTCTTATACCTTGTTCAGACATTATTCAGTTTTGAACCTTATGGCAGATTTCCACCAGATTTCCTCATTTATCTCAATTTTATTGTTATTACAGTATTACTATATACAGTGACCAGTCTTGGTTTAACTAGTGGTCCTTCAGTATCATTAGCATCGTGTAGCATCCGGGGTACCAGACTCGAGGCGTTACAATCATGTATGGATACTGAGCGTGAAAAATAAGAATATGTAAAACTGAGAATGCAAAACCAAGTATAGAATGTAGTGACATGATTTGAATAACGTGAAAAGTCTGTAAAACTGACTAAATAATTACTAAAATCTGATTACTTGATCAAGCAATCCTAAACTGAGATAAACTGAATACTGACTGAAATTGTGGGAGCTATCATGTAACCGACATAAATCATGTAAGCTATCATGGAGTCCAACGTTTAACCCACGTTGAGGAGGGTTGTTCTATTTTTGCCATCGGAGTAGAACCTGAACTGGAGTGATCACTAAACTGAGCCCATATTAGGCAAGGGGAAACACTCTCTGGCGAGGCCCCTAAATCTACGATGGCACATAGTTTCTGGGGAAGTAGGATGCACTGAACCCACACTTCCCACTCCCTAGAAACTACGTGCCAATACTACGTGCCACCATAGATTTAGGGGCCTCGCTAGAGAGTGTTTCCTATTGCCTAATATGGGCTCAGTTTAGTGATCACTCCAGTTAAGGTTCTACTCCGATGGCAAGGATAGAACAACCCTCCTCAATGTGGGTCAAACGTTGGACTCCATGATAGCTTACATGGTTTATGTCAGTTACATGGTAGCTCCCACAATTTCAGTCAGTATTCAGTTTATCTCAGTTTAGGTTTGCTTGACCAATTAATCAGATTTCAGTAATTATTTAGTCAGTTTTACTGACTTTTCATGTTATTCAAATCATGTTAGTACATTTTATGCTTGGTTTTGCATTCCCAGATTTACGTATCCATATTATTTTTTACGTGCTGTACCCATGCATAATTCTCTATTCAGTTTTATAGTCTATTCAGTTTTATATGAGATTTACATACAGTATTCATGTTTTACCATTTTCCAGCTTTAGTTCTACTTATTCTACAACAGTAAAGATTTAAGTAACTCAGTGTAGTAATTCACCAGCTTATCAGATTATGTTTGTTACTCAAGCTTTAAGATACTCCACCTTTCAGTTTATTTCAGTCTCTTGGTGAGTCTATTTGCACTTAGCATGCATGTTTAAGATTATGAATGTAATCGGTTTTACTTATTGCATTCATCCCAACTTACTCAGTACATTCCAAAGTATTGATTCACATATATGTCTATGGCTACATTGTCTCATAATGTAGGTGTGAGTTGTAGCCTACACATCAGAATCAGACAGTTGCAGCTTCTAGACGGCAGTTGATGAGTTCTCCTATTTTGGGGATTCCAGTCAGTTGTAGTTCATGTACTTTATTTTGATTATTTATATGTATTGATTAGTGTTAGTTGGAGGCATGTCCCAGCTATCTATAGTCAGTATTGTAGAGGCTTTATAGATGGCCAGTCAGAGTAATGAAATATGAATTTCAGTTCTCTCTTCAGTTTTATCATATTGTAAACTTTATAAATATTTTATTTATCCAGATTATGTCATGATTATGTTTTCGTACAATAAATTTAGCTATTTTATTTATTCTAAATCATTTGCTCAAGTATCATGCCAGTTCATGGGTTAGCTTAGGATCATTTGTGGTTCTAAGCATCATGTTACAACTAGAGGTAGTCTCGAGTCATGATAGATATATTTGATGACTTTTCACCAAACGCCCATTATTTTTCTTTAGCCATCATACTATCATCATGGTGTATTGAGATTCAAAATCAATAGCTTATCCATATAAAGACGTCTTAGGTTATAACTCGATAGGATTTGAACCCAACTTCTTATCATCATTGTGCATTGAAACTTTTAACCCAATGTATTACTCTCTTAATGAGATGAGAGTTAAATTCATCATCATATCTTTTAACAATATTGTTCTTTATAAGCAAATTTAAAGTATAAGTGGTTTCAAACGAATTATTTTTCCTTAAATTCAGTAATAATTATATCATTAGTAGGAAAAGACAAATAACATAAGGAATTACTAACATTGAAATTACCTTTAGATTTATAATCTCACCTTATTTGACAGAGTCTCGTGCTGATAACGTGTTATGAAATATAAAGTAAGAAGAAGAATAATAGAGAGAAGAGAGAGTGATTATTATTTCTCTTGAGAGGTCTCTTGATGGAGTGAATTACAATGAAGAAAAATCTCTTTATTTATACGAAAAACTATCTTGGGTTTCTAAGGCCCCGTTTAGCCATGAATATCAAATTTTCTGGAGTTGGAGTTGGAGTTGTGTTTGATCATGAATATAAATTAAAGTTGTTTTTGAAATTTTGTGAGAGAAGTATGAGTGGAAAAAGTGAAAACAAGTAAAACTTGTTTTGTGAGAGAAGTAAAACTTGTTTTCACTTTTCCAAATATAATTCTGAAATTATATTTGAAATTCTCATGGTCAAACACATGTTGTTTTCACTTTTTTCACAAAAGTGAAATAATTTTTCGGAAAAAAGTAAAAACTTTTTATGGCCAAATGGCTACTAATGTTTCCTTAAATAGACATTCACCATATATGATAAAGTAGACATTCATTATACTCCCTCCGTTCTAAATTACCCGTTCCAAATTTTCTAATTTAATTTTTTATTTTACTTGTCTTTTTTTATTAATCAAGACAAGATAAATTTTTTTTCATTATACCCTTAGTAATTGATTACTCCTTGTTACTAAAATTGAATTATCAAATCTTGAAAAATGTTATATAGACTTAGGTAATTCTATAATCATAATTATCCATGCAAAAAATACTTTGGTATCAGTCATATAATAATTCCATCAATATTTGAGCTAACAATATGATACAATTAATAGAGACAAAATGGTAAAGTTATATTACCGGTCATTGTTTTTTTAATAGCCGTGTCATCTCAATTTAGGATGGGTAATTTGAGATGGAGTGAGTATATGATAATATATTTATAACAAATTTATATACTTCCTCCGTTTAAAAAAGAATGACCTACTTTTTTTTAGTCTGTTTAAAAAAAATGATCATATTTCCTTTTTAGCAACTTTTTAAGTTTAACTTTTCAAACGATAGATTTAAGACCACAAGATTGAAGAATATTTTGATACATTTGATATATCTTTAATTTAATACCATAAGATTTAAATTTTTTTTTTCTTCTTAAATTTTATGCCAAATTAAATTAGGTTATTCTTTTTTAAACGATGAAGTCTATGTAATATAGTGAACAAGTATTTATTTGAAAGAATAAAACATATTTGATTTTTATGGCGAGCATACAAAATAATCCAATCCAAACGTCATAAACACGATTTTGGTTCGAATTCATCCCTCTTTACTTGCAACTTCTCCTTTTACTTTTTTAGCCGTACAGGGGTTTTTGGTGCGTAATCGGGAAGTTGCATTTCTTTGTATGTAAGGTTGCAGAAAGGGGCAATTGAATTGAATTACTGTGAGTGGGTACTATGGTGAGATCATTTGAGAATGGGGTATCTGTTGCACCGTTCTTGTTGAAGTGTTATGAGATGGTGGAGGATGAGTCAACGGACGGATTGATTTCTTGGAATAAATCTGAGAACAGTTTCATCATATGGGATGTTCCTAAATTTTCATCTGAATTGCTTCCTAAATACTTCAAACATAGCAACTTCTCTAGCTTCATTCGTCAACTCAACATCTATGTATACTCTCTTTTTCCCCTTTTCAACTCTCTTCAATTTCTTTTCAAATGTCTTTTTCTTATCGCGTTTGTGTTTTTTGATGGTTCTGAGTTAGGTTAAGGATTTAGCCTATATTCCTTAATTAGGATGGAAAGAATACCGAAGCAAGAATCATGTATTTTGTGACAAGGATTGAGATAACAATCTTGATTGGATTATTACTTTTGTTTCCTTCTTTGGCGTGTTCTGTGCATTCAAATGTCTTTCTTTGTCACTTAAATCTGTTTTATCTCTTTTCGCTCTCTGTTTGTGTCTGGGCTGAAGTTTTTTTTTTTTTTTTTGGGAGGAGGAGGGGGATAGGTGGTTGGGGACTGAAGATTCTGGAATATATTACATATTGGCGGTCATTGCCATTTAATTAGCTCCAAAAAGATGGCATGATCTAACCATTCTTTTAGAAAGTTTGTTAAAGAGAACTATTTTCAGAATTGGGTAAATGTTTAAGTTGTAGATCCCATCAAAGAGGGGAAAGGTAGTAGATGTTTGTTAGTATGATGGGAATTTACTTCACTTTGTTGGTAAATCTCTACCTAACTATGGGAACTATTTGTCCCATTTCAAAGAAAAACCATGTTTATGTAGTTTTGAGGCGACTGAATTACAAATGGATTTACTAAATTATGTAAATGTAAATTCTCTCCATTACGTGTAAAACCTATAAATTACTGCAACCAATTGCTCCATGGTATGCAAATATTCTAAACATCCTTGATTCTTTCTTGGATGTACATTTTGGAGCAAAGTATCTGTTTTGCTTATCAAGCTACTTAGCTATACAAGTTTCTATTCTAATTTAAACCAAACAACCTGTGTATTGATTCTTTTCCTGGGCTGCACTTTTCAAGTATCTAAGAAGCACTGTGCTTAGTTCCTTTGGGGACATCCGATAAAATTGGATCAGCACTGCTATAAAAGCTCAAGAATATAATTTTTTTTCATGTGTATTGCATACTTTGTTTGCAATAGATAGGTCCTTCTTTGGCCTTGGCATAGTGGAAGATTGTATCAATCTGTTATTGATACATTGTTTGCACTCACTTTGAGCTTCATGTAGTCCTTTCTTTTGAGGATGTGGACTTCAGTTTTCATTGTTCAGAAAGATTTTCAGACTTGCTGATTATTGACTTCTCAAAAAGTATTCTGCTCCATAAGAAGTAGGACGCATGTAATGTAAAGGACACAATATTTTCTGGGGTTATCTGTATTCACTGGTGTTGGCTAGCCGATGTCTGATATATCGTACTTCCTCACAATGCATCTTTTTTTTTTTGGGGGACAATATAAAGATGGTAAAATGTTGAGTTTGAGCCAACTGAATGTTAGTTAGTCTGTTTGTGAATTCCTGGCCATTGTTTGTATATTAAAGTCTGCATACTGCAATTGGCAGTTTCTCAAGTCTGGCTCCCTCTCTTCTTTCATCAAATTATCATTGTTGTCTACCGGTTGAAATGGTTGCTATTTTCAGAAGTTTTGGTCTATGTGTCAAGTTTTGGTCTATGTGTCACTTGTGATATTCCAAATATGCGCAGAGGATTGTCATGTATATGTATAACTGTTCTTGTATGCTTTAATCATAGTCCATCTATGATTTATATTCATGATAACTCTTCTGATTTACAAATTCAGAGGTGGCTAGTTAATAATGTTATTCATGTTTGTTTATTGGTTTTTGTTGAAGTCTTATTTGATATTTCATTAATTGTTAAGATTTTCAACTATTCAGGGTTTCCACAAAACTGATACAGATAGATGGGAATTTTTGAATGATAGCTTTCTCAAAGGCCAAAAGCATTTTCTAAAGAATATTGTTAGAAGGAAACAGTCCAGTGTAGTCCAAAAGAAACCATCCCAGCCGGAGGAGACCAAGTCTTGTACATCTGAAGAAACTAAGAGTCTTAAACTATGGAAAGTAGTTGAGAATCTCAAGGTTGATAAAAATGTGCTCAAGCAGGAGTTAGTCAAGCTCAGGGAACACCAGCAGAATTCAGAGAGTAAGTTGATACTTCTACGAGAACAATTAAAAGTTATGGAGAAAAATCAGCAACAGATGCTTTCCTTCATTGTTATGGCCATGCAATGCCCAAGTTTTTTTGTACAGTTCTTCCAGCCCAAGGAAAACAATTTGCGTATGACTGAAAATGGCAATAATATACTGAGTGAAGTTGAAGATGATTGCGAAGATTTTCCATCTGATCGAGCGATTGTGAGGTATCATCCTCCCACTCATGGCGAAGCTGCAGCTGCAGAGCCCCCCCTTTGTGCTGAACCTGAATCTGCGTTGGATACTCAGAAACCGATGGAGCTCGATCTTTCGTCCGATGAAATTAAAGATCTGTTTTCCAAAATAGATTTATTCTCAGGATTAATGGATGAAAAGCTGCTTTCTTTTGAAAATAGTGTCCCTCTTACTTTGCCATATCTTCCTGATGATGATGACATGTTGGAACAGCTGCTTTTGTCCAGTACAATAACTGAGAATAAAGAAGATGAAGTGAAAGACAGTAAAGCTCATTCCCATGCTGGCATGGAGGCTGACTTGTCATTCCAGCCGATAGAGTCTGGAACTTTTATAGGTTCAGAGGAGCCATTTCTCAGTCTCGAAGATACAAAGATGGAAATGGCTGTGCTGGAAACTCAGTCAGAAAACGTAAGTAATATGGATAAACTAACTGAAAACATGGGGCATACTAAATTCTGAAGGAGCCCATGCTGATGCGAATTGAGAAGATCTATTGTTGAGTTCCTTGTTTTACATCTGCCATCCTCTTTGGTCACTTAATTTTTTTATGGACCTATCCTTTCCTTCTCTTCCTTTGAAATCACGAATATTGTAACTCGGTATATATATGCATAGGTGAAACAGTAAACGACTGCTAAAAGCTTAATTGAGTCTTTCACCTTTTTCCTGGGGTCGATCTATGTTTCTTCCAATACAAATTGTAACTCGGTATATATATGCATAGGTGAAACAGTAAACGACTGCTAAAAGCTTAATTGAGTCTTTCACCTTTCTCCTGGGGTCGATCTATGTTTCTTCCAATACAAATTGCAGCTAACTAGAGGTGCTGCTTACTCTTGCAGTAGTTATCTTTATTAAACACATGCCAGCTTCCTTTTTGAATCGAGGAGAATATTTCAAAAGATAGTTGCCCAACTAAATTATGGCAACACATTCTCCACAAAATTGTCGAGGTTGACTTACATCTAGCGATCAGAGTACTTCGAGATGAAAGAATCGAGTGTGATTAGTGAAGACATCTAGTGATTAATAGACTACTTTGAGATGAAGGAATCGAGTGATTACTGAAGACGTTATCCAGTGCTTTGATGTTACACTCTTGAGATATAAGCTTTTGCCTCAGCACTTGAAAGCATGATCCATGTATATGGGAGGTTGTTTAAGATCTTGTTACTCCAATCTGGAAGGTAGCAAAAGGTTTTGACGACTATTCCAAGAGTTGTGTAATAAAATTGATGGTGAAAATCACCCTCGAGAACAAGAAACTGTTGAAGGATATGGAAGAATGAAGTAACTAAGGTTACCGCTAACCAAGCAATAAATGGTGTGAATCCTTGCTAACACTCCCAATCAACACAAGATGTACTCCGTCCAGAGTTTTCAGTTCCGATCATATTCAAGCTCAAGGTGATCACAAACATCAACTAATCAGTTACTGTCATCCAAAATAAGAACCTCAAATTCGTTCCATTTTCTACTAGTAAATGTTGGGTTTTAGGTATTTTTTCCTCCCTATCCTGTGTGGATTGCCTCATAAATAAAATAAAAATCAATATGGATCAGCTCACTTTTGCCCATAAGTCCATTGCTATGGTGTATATATAAGACTTATCTAGGTCTTATTTTCCATACACACGAGAGAAATACAAATAGCAGCCGTTCTTGACATTGTGAGAGAGAATTCTGTGCTTTTCCACTACAAAAATTCTGCTCAAGCAGTCCACTTCAAACTGTATTTACCGTTTTGTTAGCCCTTGGATCGTGCTCAAATTTGAACTGAGGGTTCTCAACATCTAATTCTTGCATTTCAATGATGGAGATCTGATTTGGATCCTGTAGCTTTGGTTTTAGGGGCGTGAACAGTAGCTCATTTCGGAGTGAATTCTCTCCTTTTCTTCTTTAATTTTGGTGCAATCTTATTTTATTGCTGCTCCTAGTTTGACACTTGTTTTGTGACAAATTTCGGAAAAAACTATTTTAACTCGGTGATTAAGTGTAACTTTTAATCCCGTAGTTTTTTACTTTTTACGCTGAGTAGTGTATCACCACACCTTTCTTTCCCACTTCACTATATCATAATACGACCCACCCATGAGGTCAAGAACATTCCCCCAACTCCATACCATGTAAAACACTCCTTATTCATCCCAACCAATCAGAAAATTGAAATTCAGGATTTTCAATCACCATCCCTTGAGTTCTTACTATATATACATATAAAATACTCAGATGAACTAGTAGTTGAGGGGGAGGTGATGACTTACCTCATACAGCCAAATACTTACGTTTTCTTCACTCTAAACACCTGTAAAACACACATCAAAAGATAGAAGAAGAAGATCAAGTATTACGTGAAAAATTAGAGAAACTCAAGCTCAAAATATGCATAATCCTTACTTTGGGTGTTGAAGAGACTATCACCTTGTGATCTCTCAAAGGGTTGTAGATGAAGAGACAAGTGAAACAGGTATTGGATAACTTTTGGATATATATAAACTTTCCACCGCTTTTAATTTACGGTGCATTTCACGGCCGTAACTCATTCATGATCATAGAATGGGCAATATATGCTATTCACGGTTGTAGAACTCATTGTAGGTGGAAGTCCTTAATCCAGAACCTCATCTTGAGATATCTAAGAACAGTCCAAATCCACAGTGGTAAATTTATAATTGATTGTATGTTTTATCATAGATGAGTTTTCCCCAAATATTGCCCACTATTTAAAAGATGTGCTTTCATGTATGTTGAGATGTGTGGACTGTATGTTCATTTAACGATCGTAAACTACATTATATGGTCCAACGCTTAGCTTCAGAACTTAGCCTTGTACTCTTACTATATGTTTGACATACAAACTGTGTGAAGATCTCTATTTTGATGATAGATAAATCTAACCAAAGGGACCTGGTCCCCAATGTACTTTGTGGCCTGGAGCTTTAACGTTGACAAACTATCGAAGGGACTAGGTTCACTTCTTATCTTACCTTGCCAGTCAACTTTCCAGTTGTATCCTGTATTTGTACGCTGAAATTTGGTAGGCACGACAGCATAGTCGTTGTCGCCTTTTTACCTCGACCAATGAGAATGGTTTTAGGTTTTCATGTCTATTATATTATTAAAAAGAATGAAACACCTAGGTTAAGCTTTTCACACTCAAAAGATCTCTCCTTGTAAGTTTATATGCAACGCCTCATTAACAATAGGAACCTGCTCGACTGGAGTTGCTTTACTCTTAGTCTTTGTTGTATTTGAGTCTTTATAATTTGGTATTAAAGTGTAAACCTACTCTTTCTACTAAAGCTGTAGTAGGTTCATTTGTATTTTAATTTTCTCTTGTTGAGACGATGTTAGCTAAAGTTAGTTGACATTCCAAGACTAGAGTTAGCTAGTGCTTGATTCGGCTAGAGTTGGTCGTTTTAGTTTTTAGTAATAAAGTTATTGCTTTTGGGGTCTTATAATAGAGTTTTAAGATCTCTAAGGGTTAAGAGTTTAATCCTTGCAACTACCAAGTATGTATTGAATATTGCTTGAAGATAGTGAAGTAGTTGAGAAATCCTATAGGGTAGGTCTTGATTTTACTCCCTTGAGCAAGGAGGTTTCCCAATAACGTCTTGTGTTCTTACTCTTATGGACCTGTTTGTTCTTGATCAAATAATATTTTTTGTAAACGTATTTAAAGACCAGGTCCTCAATCTGGTGGGAAACACATAGGTCAACAATTGGTATTAGAGCGGGTGCTTTCTAAATGATGAACACCTAGGAAGGATCCTCTCAAATGGGTGCACCACCAAACCTAGATGAAGGACAATCCACTAAAATACCACCATAATTCAATAGACAATTTTATGGGTGGTGGAAGACTCACATGCACGACTTTATTATGGCTGAAGATAGTGAATTATGGGATATAATTTGTGATGATGGACCATATATTCCTATAAAGTCTATAAATGTTGGAGATGTCATCTCAATGGTTCCTATAACACAACAACAACAACAACATACCCAGTGTATTCCCATAAAGTGGGGTCTGAGGAGGGTAAAGTGTATGTAATTCATACCACTATCTCAAATGAAGAAGGTGATATAGAGAAAATCGAGACAAACTATAAATCCGAGAAGCTCCTTGTTTGTGGTATCATCTTGATGAATATAATAGGATTTCTGCCTGTGAATCTGCCAAAGAGATAAGGGACTTCTTATAAACGACTCGTGAAGGAACTAGCCAAGTGAAGGAATCAAAAGTTGGCATGCTAACCACTCAGTATGAAGCTTTCAACATGAAGGAAGGTGAATCAATTCAAGAGATACATACTAGGTTCACTTTTATTTCAAACGAGTTACACTGCCTTAGTGAAGTAATCAAGCCAAGCAAATAAATTTGGAAGATTCTCATAATCTTGCCTAAATCTTGGGAAAACAAGATTGAGGCCATTACTGAAGCTAGAGATCTCAAAAATCTTACCATGGATGAGCTAATTAGAAACTTGAAGACTCATGAGCTCAAGAAGCAACAGTAACAAGGAAGAAATGAGTCAAAAAAGGAGAAAAACTTAGCTTGAAGTCTAGAAAGGGCGAGTCAAGCAAAGAAGATAAGGATATAACCTACATACCATAAGGTTTCAGTAGATTGTGAGAAGAAATGACAGATTTTCTAGAAGAGGAAACACAAGCAAGTACCCTAGTGAAAATGACCTATGTCACAAATATGGCAAATCTGATCACTTTATCAAGGATTTACCACGTATAAAGTTGAGTATAAGGAGTATCTCAAGGCCAGCGGTGATAAATAAAAGAGAGAGGACCGGGTCCCTGAAAGATTTAACCAAAAGGATGCTATAAATCAAGTTGCCAAACAGCCGTTGGTAGCCTGGGGTAATTCCTGCAGTGAATTAAAAGCATCAGACAAGCCTGAGGACGTCTCAATGTTGGTGGACGATTAAGATCAAGTATTTGATCCTCTTTTTCATCTCATGTATCAATTTGATGACGAGAATGTCAACATTTCTGGACATTAAGAAAAACCTTAAGGATTACTCTCTTAAGGAATTTAAGTCTCTTGCAAATGTGTTAATAGATTATGTGTATGATTTTACCAGTGAAAAAAATTGTCCAAACAAAAATCTTATTGAATTTGAACCTGAAAAAATTGCTCTAACTTTGCATAATTATGAAATTCAAGAGAAATATCATTTAGTATCCTTTGAAAATGATGTCTTGGATAAGAAATTAAAAGATACAACTCAATCCTGTGAAAAAGGGAAAGGTGAAGGTAGTAGCATCCAATTTGAGATTGAAGAAAAACTAAACAAGTCTCAATTAGATCTTACTATCTCATTAGAGAGAAACTTAGAACTTAAAAGGGACCTGGTTCAGATAAAGGATAAACTTGAAAGATCTCCTAAGTGGACTACCTCTTCTTATGTTTTTGCCAATCTTACTAGTCAAAGTTCTACAACGAACTTGGTCTTGGTTATGGAAAAAAAAACCCCTTTCAATCCTCATTACAAGTATGTTTCAGTGGCTAACAACTTATTGTGCACTCACTATGGTAAAAATGGACATCTCAAAGTTTTTTTCCCAGCAAAAATTATTGTTGTTAAAAGACTTGATGAATATCCTAAGGCTGTAAGTCATAGTAGGGCACCTGGTCCCAACTTCAAAGGGACTAATCTACCCATGTGCACTAGAACGAGCCTTATTCTTCCTTTGTCTCCTTACTGGAACTCAAACTAAAATGGATTTTCCAAGCTAACAAATGATTATGTTTGCAGGAAAGAGCAAGAGGCAATAGTTACCACTGGTTTATGGATAGTGGTTGCTCTAAGCACATGACCGCAAGAACTGAAGATTTTCTCTCGCTCAAGGCCCATGAATGAAGAAGTGCCTCCTTTGTTGATGTAAAGAAAGGGTATATTCTCAGTATTGGAAAGATTGACAAGTATCTTAATCATGCAATTGAAGATGTACATTATGTTGATGGTCTCAAATAGAGCTTGCTCAGTTTCTCTCAAATCTATGACAGAGTAAATGGAGTCAAATTCATGTCGGATAAATGCACTGTTACGGGCCTAAAAAATGATGAAGTTATTCTTACAATAAAAAGGAGCAGGAACATGTATGTAGCTGATTTTGGATCCTTTTCTGCAAGTCATCTCACTTATCTCAGTTCTCAGAATGATGCTATAGAGTTGTGGCATAGAACGTTGCGATGTGTTAGTTCCCCTCTTCTTAAAAAATTGGTATCTAAGGACCTGATTCGTGGTTTCCAAAATTAAAGTTTGCTAAAATCAAAGTATGTGATGCATATACAAAAGGGAAGTAGACCAGGTCCTTCTTAAATCAAATGAAACAAGTAATCCCTTCAAGACCCTTGGATCTCCTCCACATGGATTTATGTGGACTAGTCAAGGTTGATGAGTACTCTAGATTAACCTGGACCATATTCTTAAGGTCCAAGGATGAAACATTTCCACTGTTTGTACCTTTGCCAAACAGATTCAAATAAAGAATGATGAAAAAATTATTAGGATCATGTCCGACCGTGGAGTTTGAAAATGCTAAGTTTGACAAATTCTGCAATGAACATGGTATTCATCACAACTTCTCCTCTTCAAGAATACCATAACAAAATTGTGTAGTTGAAAGAAAATCAAGACCTTCATTAACATTGCTGAGACTATGTTGATTGATACAGAAATTTTCATAAAATTTTGGGCTGAGCTTGCTAACACAACTTGTTACCTAATTAAAAGGTGTCTTATTGGTATCTCCTCTTCAAGAATACCATAACAAAATAGTGTAGTTGAAAGGAAAAACAGGACCTTCATTAACATTGCTAACACTATGTTGATTGATATATAAATTTTCACAAATTTTTGGGTTGATCCTGTTAACACATCTTGTTACGTAATTAAAAGGTGTCTTATTAGGTCCATACTTGAGAAGACTCCTTATGATCTGCTAAATAAAAAGAATCTCAAGTTCAGCTATCTGAGGGCTTTTGGATGCAAGTATTTTTTTAATTGTAATAGAAAGGATGATCTTGGAAAATTTGACCCAAAGAGTGATGAATTGATCTTCATAGGCTACTCCTCAAACAACAAAGCCTACAAAATTTTCAACGAAAGGACTCAGTGTATAGAGGAAAGTGTTCATGTGATCTTCAGTGAATTTGGAGAATCTAGTGAAGGAAGAGTACAAGATGATGTTGACTAAGAAGACCTTCTTTAGGATCAAGGGAACGCGGTGAGGAATGAATAAGTGTAAGATAATAAAGATAAAAATGCATATACTTAAAGACCTAGTACCCCTCCAACATCTATAACTGTTGCAAGAGCAAAATGTCATTTCAAGAGATCAAAGCCTACTCAAGGAGATATGTTTGAGGGACCCAGTACCAGTAAGCCTCAACCCTCTCAACAAAATTCAAAATGGAAGCATAATTCTTCTCATTCTTTGGATAACCTACTCACTCCCATGGATTCATATCACGGCCCAAAAACTAAGGTCATGATGGAACTTTTTGCGGCTAAGCCTTGACAAGTAAGATAATCACTCAAACTGATAAGAAATAAGAAAACAACGCCAACATCCCAAGGTAAAACTTCTAGAACAAAGACGAACCACAAATATACAATAATAGTGGAAATAGGCATAACAGTGATACCATACCATCCCAAAACCTGGTGTCACAGTGTAAGAACAATCTACATACAAATCAAAGTATAAAAATACAACTGATAATCCATAAAGTAACATAAGTCTGTCTCTGAATACAAAACAAAACATAAACTAGATAAGATAGGGTATGAAGTTGACTCTGAAAGCATAGAGAGACGACTACCTCAAATGTATTAAATCACAGCCTGAACTTAGTTGTCACGTGATGCACTCATAACTAGATCTATACTGAAAGGGCATAGTAGGGATGAGTGCGGTCTACTTGTACTCAGTAAGTATCATAGGCCTACTGAGAAAAGTAGAAAATAGGGTATATAAATACACACCATGGGCACGTCACCTGCAATTAGAAAATATCTCAAATGGTAGCCCACACGACATACACCAAGTACAAGTACAAAAAGAAGCACAAAAGACAGACATCAAATCAAGCATGGAAGTATAACATAGAAGGTGCATAATGAATGAAATGCAATAAAAACAATAATAATGATGATGATGTGATATGTCTGAGGTTGTATCAAAACCTCCGTATGCAACTACCGAGCACTACACTCGAGGTAGGACCCATGGGGGTTTGCAACCCATATAAAATCTCAATTACCAATCCAGTCCAATATATCCATATCTCCTCTTTAGCTTGTGAACTTTGGCAAAAGGTTTTGAAGGTGTCACATTTCTGTCAGAAAAACCAATATTTCCACAATGGTACCAATGTCATATGAATGCATGTATGGTATAAAGATGTAATGCTCACAACCAAACCAGAATGAGAATTTCCAATCCAATCAATATGCACATATATGAGCCAAAAAACCACTCAATAGGGCATTCATCCATAATCCAACATAAGCCATGTACCAATAGAGTGAAAAATGCAAGTAAGACATAATGGATACCATTTAAACTACAACTTAAGTATTTCTACCATGAAGAAACCATCAAATGTATATGCAAAGCCCATAATATCAGATAAAACCCCTACACAGGTCACACATATAGAAATTATTATTTCAATCCACTAATAACAACATATAAGCCCCTATACGGGCACACAACAGTATAAAAATATTTTCCATGAATCATTCCCATACCCATCACATGCTCTTATATAAGATATTAACTATCCAACCCAGAGTGAAGAAAGTTAAGCCATAACCTACCTCGAACGATGGAATTCCAATCTAAAAAGCCCTCAACATAGAGCCTCCCTTCTCGAACGGCCTTGGAACCAACTAAAACATACAAATATATAATCTACGCATTAAAAGGAAGCCAACAATACCCATATTACCTATTTTTGAGTCGAGGTCAAAACGGACCCCTAAAATTGATTTTAAAAAAAGAAGGGTAAAACTAAAATTTTAGTTCACAAATTCATTACCCATGATTAAAGAAAGTCATAGAAGAAGATCCAAGTGAAAACGGGTTAAAAACGAGGTTTAAATTTGAAGAAAATCATCTAAGGCCTTCCAGGCTAAAATTCCCGAATTTCACTTTTGAAATCATATTTTAACAAGATTTAGATGACAAGAATAGATGTAAAATAATTAAAATAGGGATTCAGAGCTTACCCAATCTTGAAATCGAAAGAAATCACCCAAAAACTCTAAAACCCGAAGCTTAAAGTCTCAAAAATGGTGGAGAATTAAGAAAAATGAGTTTATATACTATACCAGTGCTGACTGCTAAAGAGATCAAATGACTACTTTAGTGATCACTGCTAAAGCGGTCAAGTAACGCTTTAGCGGTACCCGCGTGTATGCTAGTCCACTAAATCAGATCAGCTAAAGCGCCCTTTCACAGCTGGGGTTCCGGTTGCCAAAGTAGCCAAAATGGCACGCTTTAGCATCCACCACTAAAGCGGCAAAAATGGATCTCTTTTGCATGTACCACAGTGGCTAAAATGTCGCTTTAACAGCTGCACAACTAGACTTGGAAAATTTCCAAGTCTCCGCAGACCCCTTGAGTTTCATTCGGAGTCTCGAGAACAAAAATAAACTATGCCACCTTATCAAATTCGACGCTCTGGGCTCAATGATGACATTAGACTTTTAATAAGATGTTGTTTTCACAGAATTAACCCCCAAGCCCCAATTTTACAATCTTTCGAACCAAGGGTAAAAATGAGATACACAAGACATAAAATCACACTAACCATGCTACCAATAAAAAATCGACATATTATCTACTGGCGGAGTTTACTTTTCTATCTGATTCATAGAACAATAAAATTTCACTAAAACAACTATAAAGCCTTTTTAACGTTGAAAAATTACAAACTCACACCAATCACATCGAAATATACTAGAAACCATGCCTATCATCCCCATGCACTTGAAACATCACGTAGAAACCACAAGGAGAGGTAAAATGGTCAAATCATATAAAAATAAATAATTCTAAAAAATTAAGTCATTACATCATTCACTACTAAGAATCTAGTTCATCCTCAAACTATAGGTAAGAGAAATACCGTAATCAGTGAAAAGCTGGGGATAACTACCACACATATCGAACTCGACCTCCCAAGTAGCCTTATATACAGGTCAATGTCTTCACTAGACCTTAATCACCAAAATATGTCTAGAAAACAACCGTCTAACATCCCTGGCTAGGATGGCAACGAGCTTCTCAACAAAGGACAACCCTGGATCCCAACGAATGACATGAGACCTAAACTCGCCCTAAACATAAAATTTGAAATCTAAATAGTCTAGTCTCAGTGCATTACAAAATAGTCTTCAAATTATATTATAAGCATTATCACAATAGTCAGATATCATTCATTGAACTTAGAATAGTCTAGTATCTCAGTGTCTTTCAATTGGGAGTAGGATTTAGCACCAAACGACTGTAGGGATGGAAACTTCACCTTCAAATAGGCAGACTATCTCGTAGGGGTCACCCGTCAGTTCAGGCTTGACACCCTTAATCCTTTGGACATTATATCAGTTTAGTGGATCCACACAACTATTATTAGTACCTGTGGCACGGTATTAACACCATTCTAACTAGGGTTACAGGTTAGACCTCGATTAGCTCAAATTGGGGAATGTCAGTTAGATGATACCTCCCACAGTCTTAGATATAGTCTCAGTTACAGTCCCAACTCAGTTATTCAGTCTTAGTGTTATTTGACCAAAACATACAGATTTCAGTTAGCTCAGTTTATCAGTTTACAAATTTTACTCAGTTCATGTTATATACTTGGTCTTGCATCCACAGTATTTACAGATGTTCCTGCATTTTTAGTATCTACAGATTCCATGCACTTTATTCAGTACTCTGTGCTTTACATATATGTCCAGTTAATTATTATCATTCCTATTCATAAAACCATACATATCAGCCTACCTCATTTAGCATACCAATTTTTTCAAAGTACTGATCGCATACCTTTTCTTTTGCGCTATTATGTCTCATATCATAGATGCTGACATTCAATTCCCGAATCATACCTAGATTGTCTGATTATCAGCAGTACAGTAGCAGTAGTTAGTCCTCATCATCCGAGGGAAGATTATATTACTTCATTTCTTTATCTCAATAGTTAGTAGAGTTAGTTGGGGCTTATCCCATCAACTCATAGTGTCTAGTTTAGAGGCTTTTCAGACACTACAGTTAGCTATTCAGGCTATTCAAATTTTAGTATTTTTATAAGATTCATAATTTAATAGTTATTTCATTATTAAAACCTTATGGAATTTCAGTTTTTCTTCCGCATTTATGATTATATTATTCAGTGCTCAGAGCAGGTACCAGCTCATAGGTTAGTTTATGGTCTCTTGGGATCGTAAGCACCGTGTAATGACTAGGGTGTAGTCTCAGGTCATTACAAACTTGGTATCAGAGCCTAAGGTTTTAAAGTGTCATAGAAAGTCTGAAAGCCGCGTCGAGTAGAGTCTTGTACATGTGTGTGTAGTGTGCCACACTTATGGATGAGAGACTACAAGGCGTTTAGGAAATTTTTTCCCTTCTTTTAAGTATTCATGTCGTGCGATTGAGCATGAGCTCTAGTTAAACTCTTAGTCTAATCTATTTCTTTCTTCCATTTACAGAACATGTCTCCCAAGAAGAACGGAAGAAGAACAGGAACTCAGCCAGCCCCTCAGCCTGTCTAGGCAGATCCTCTGGATGATCATGTCTCTCATGCAGAATTTAGGGCTACATTCACTACTCTGGCAAACTACGTAGTAGCACAGAATGAATGGACATCCGCTATTCCGGCCAACCCAGTGGTCAATACTACTACAACTAGAATTTGGGATTTCACCTGGATGAATCCTTCTTCTTTCACAGGATGCAAGTCTGAAGAGGATCTATAGGAATTCTTAGATATGGTTCATATGGTCACAGATGCTATAGGGGTGACGTCTAGTAAAGTATCAAGTTGGCTGCATATCAATTACTGGATGTATCCTATACTTGGTTTAAGTAGTGAAAAGTTGATAGAGGTGTTGAAGGGCTTATAGAGTGGGAAGACTTTGCCACGGCTTTCTTGGATACATTCTTTCCATTAGAGTTGAGGGAGGCCAAAGTGTTAGAATTTATTAATTTGAGACAAGACAACATGAGTGTGAGGGAGTATTCTCTTAAGTTCACTCAGTTAGCTAGATATGCTCCTCATGTGGTAGCTGACTGTAGGTCCAAGATGAGTAAGTTTGTGTCTGGCGTGTCTGATAGTGTGGTCAAGGAGTGTAGGACGACAATGTAAATTAGTGAGATGGATTTGTCTAGGTTGATGGTCCATGCTCAACAGATAGAAGAGAAAAATATTAAGGAGAGGGAGAGAGAAAACAAGAGAGCTAGGATGGATAGTTTTAATTTAAATCAACCAAAGTCAGAAGGTAGAAACCTTCCTCAGTTTTATCAGAGGTCATCAGCCCCAGTACCTTCTTCATCCAGTACCTCAGTACCCAAATTTAGAAATGATAATAGGGATAGGGCACCAGGCTCTAAGTCCCAGGTTAGTGTTAGCAATGCTCGTACCAATCCTTTATGTCAGAAGTACGACAGACACCATTAGGGTGAGTGTAGAACGGGTAGTGTTGTGTGCTTCGGGTGTGGCAAGCCAGGCCATCGGATTCGGAAGTGTCGGGTAGTTTCTCAGAAAGGTAGAGATGTACACTAACAGGGCCAGTCCCATCAGTCGTCAGTTCCATTCATTCGCCCAACTCAGCAGGGTACCACTTCCAGTGCTACCAGTGGTCAGCATCCGAACAGGTTATATGCTCTTCAGTCCCGCCAAGATCAAAGAAATTCTCCTGATGTAGTTACTAGTGCGTTGCAGGTCTTTCACTTATATGTTTATGCTTTACTAGACCCTAGAGCTTCTCTTTCTTTTGTAACTCCATATATAGCCATTAATTTTGGAGTCAGTCTTGAAAATCTAGCAGAGCCCTTTTCAGTGTCTACCCATTAGGCATTTCCATTATAGTCAGATAGGTATATAGGAACTGTTCGATCACAATATCTCAAAAAGTTACCTCAGTTGATCTCGTGGAGTTAGAGATGGCGGATTTTGACATCATTCTCAACATGGATTGGATCCACTCATGCTATGCCTTAAATGATTGTAGAAATAGAATAGTTCATTTTTAGTTCCTAAGTGAACCAGTCTTTGAATAGAGGGGTAGTACTACTGCTCTTAGGGGTTAGTTGATTTCATACCTTAGAGCCATAAAGATAATATCCAAGGGGTGTGTCTAACATCTTTTACGAGTTAAGGACTCTAACTTAGAAACTCCAAATCTTGAGTCAGTTCCAATAGTAAATAAATTCTCAGATATATTTCCTGAAGATTTTCCCGGAGTTCCCCCCAAAAGGGAAATCGACTTCAGAATAGACCTTCTCCTAGATACTCAACTTATATATATTTTTCCATACAGAATGGATACAGCTGAAATCAAAGAACTGAGAGAACAGTTGAAGGATCTCATAGATAAGTGATTAATTAGACCCTGCATCTCCTCATGGGGTGTACCTATTCTATTCGTTAATAAGAAAAAGGGTTCTCTCAAAATGTGCATAGACTACCGTCAGTTGAACAAGGTTATAGTCAAGAATAAATATCCACTTCCTAGAATCGATGATTTGTTTGACCAACTTTAGGATGTCAGTCACTTTTCCAAGATAGACCTCAGATCAGACTATCATCAGCTTAGAGTCAGAGAATGTGATATTTTGAAAATAGCTTTCCAAACTTGGTTGGTCACTTTGAATTTCTAGTCATGTCCTTTGGTCTTACAAATGCCCCAGCAGCCTTCATGGACTTGATGAACCGAGTGTTCAAGTAGTACTTGAACATGTTCATCATAGTATTCATTGATGACATTCTTGTTTACTTCCGTAGTGAAAACGATCATGCAGTCCATCTCAAAATAGTGTTGCAAACTCTTAGAGCCCATCAGTTGTTCGCTAAATTCAGTAAATGTGAATTTTGGCTAAGATTAGTAATTTTCCTTGGCCATATTATTTTTGGTGATGGGATTAGAGTTGATCCTCAAAAGACCAAAGCAGTGAAAAACTGGCCTAGACCCTTCTATCCATCAGATATCAGGAGTTTCTTAGGTTTAACTAGCTATTATTATCGATTTGTTGAAGGGTTTTCTTCTATTGTATCCCCCATGTCCAGATTGACTCAGAAGAAAGTTAAGTTTTAGTGGTCAGATTCATGCGAGAAGAGTTCATATGGTTTTGTGGTGTACTGTGATGCATCCAAAGTAGGTTTAGGTTGTGTCCTTATGGAGAGAGGTAAGGTCATAGCCTATACCTCCTGACGGCTTAAGCCTTATGAGAATAATTATCTGACTCATGAACTTGATCAAGCAATGGTAGTATTTACGTTAAAGATTTGGAGGCATTACTTGTATGGGGTGCATGTATATATGTTCATAGATCACAAAAGCCTTTAGTATGTGTTCTCTCAGAAAAAATTGAATTTGCGTCAGAGAAGATGGTTAGAGTTTTTAAAGGATTATGATATGAGTGTTCTGTATCATCCGAATAAGGAAAATGTAGTGGCTGATGCTATCAGTAGAATGTCTATAGGTAATGTAGCTCATGTTAAGGATGGTAAGAAGAAGTTATCTTAGGAAGTCCATCAGCTTTCCCGACTAGGTGTCCGTTTACTTGATTCAACATAAGGTAGTGTATGGGTGCAGAGTAGTTCAGAGTCACCTCTAGTTTCTGAGGTAAAGGAAAAGTAGGCTCGAGATCCCAGTCTAGTTAATTTGAAAGAATCAGTCAGAGATAAAAAAGTAGAGATTTTCTCCCAAGGAAGAGATGGTGTTTGGTGTTTTCAAGGTAGATTGTGTGTGCTTGGTGTAGATGAGTTAAGGAAACAAATTCTTATAGAAGTGCATAGTGCGCGTTACTCTATTCATCCAGGGGCCACTAAGATATACCGCGATTTATGGGTGATCTATTGGTGGAGTTGGATAAGAGAGATATTGCAGAGTTTATAACTAAGTGCTCTACATGACAGTAAGTTAAGATTGAGCACCAGAAGCCTAGTGGGTCCATGATAGAGTTAAGTATTTCTATGTGGAAATAGGAGAAAGTGAACATGGACTTTGTGATAGGTTTTCCTCATACCCGTCATCAACATGACTCTATTTGGGTTATCGTAGATAGAATGACCAAATCAGCATATTTATTGTAAGTCCATACCTCTTACTCAGTCGAGGACAATGCTAATCTCTATCTGAGAGAGTTGGTTTGGTTGCACGGTGTTTCCTTATCGATCATCTCAGATAGAGGTACTCAATTTACCTCTCACTTTAGGAAAGAATTCCAAAAGCATCTTGGTACCCAAGTCCACCTCAGTACAACCTTCCACCCTCAGAAAGATGGTCAAGAAGAATAGACTATTCAGACTCTTGAGGATATGCTAAGAGCATGCGTTGTTGATTTCAAGGGTAGTTGGGATGACCATTTGCCTTTGATTGAATTTGCATACAATAACAACTATCATTCCAGTATCCGTATGGCTCCATTTGAGGCTCTCTATGGTAGGAGATATAGATCACTAATTGGTTTGTTTGAAGTAGGTAAGGCCACAGTAGTAGGGCCTGACTTGGTGTTTGATGCAATAGAGAAGATTCAGTTGATCAGAGAAAGGCTTAGGGATGCCCAGAGTAGACAGAAATCATATGCAGATGTGAGGAGAAAGGATCTCCAGTTTGAGGTCGCTAATCTTGTGTTCTTGAAAATCTCTCCCATGAAGGGGGTGAGGAGATTAGTAAGAAAGGGAAACTCAGTCCCCGATATGTTGGTCCCTTCAGAATCCTCATTTGTTTCGAAAAGGTAGCTTACGAGCTAGAGTTTCCTTCAGGTTTAGCCTCGGTACACACTGTGTTCCATGTCTAATTGTTGACAAAGTGTATTGGTGATCTAGTTGTAGTTTTTCCATTAGAAAGTATAGATATTCAGAACAGTCTTTCCTTTGAGGAAGTTCCAGTCGAAATTCTTGATCATCAAGTTCGTAGACTAAGGAACAAAGAAGTTCCACTAGTCAAAGTTCTTTGGCGAAATCTGTTCGTTGAGGGAGACACTTGGGAAGCATAAGTATATATGTGGACCAATTACCCTCATCTCTTCTCCGTGAATCCAAATTCAGTATAAGGTACAAAATCTTCTTAAGATTTTTTCTCTATCATGCTTAGTTTCATTTGTACATCATGTTCATGTAAGTCGTGCATTAATGAATTAGTTCATTCATGCATTCCATGCATCAGACATGCATATTCAGTGTGTAAGCTCAGTCCATCAGTTCCCTTAGCTTAACCAGTTTCATTCGGGGAAGAATGATCCTTAAGGGGAGATATTGTAACACCCCATATTTCCCTAGCATAACTAAGTCCCAATACATGAGTATTCATATATGAAATTTTTGAAACAATCATTACTTTTTAGTTTAGAGCCTGCCATTGCATAGGAAATTCAATTAGCTTTCCAAAGATATAAAATTTGCCCAAATCCGATAACCGGGTAAGAAGTTATGGCGATTTTAAGTTTCAGTCACAAAACCCTATCATTTTAACCTTTAGCGCATCGCGGATCAAGACAATCTCCCATTTGGAAAAATCTAGTGAGGGCCTGTGATCCTAGCGCATCGTGCCATAGTTTCAGTGTTTAGTTTCAGTAATCAACATTCAGTCCCAGAATCAAATACTTCAGCACCAGTCTAAACGTCAGTTATCAGAAATTCAGTCCTGTTTTAGGATAGCTTGACAATGTTATAATTATCGATTACTCCGTCAATAGTACCTCAATACCTCAATTTAAAGAATGTTCCTAATCACATTAGACGCTTATCCTAGCATTCTTGAGGTAATATAGTTTTCATAAATCCATACCCAGATACCTCATATTACTCAGTCAGTCCTTATCTCCTATGCATAATGCTCTGCAGTTGCAGTCCAGTTATTGAAGACTAAGTATAGTTTTGTCCTATAGACTCAGTATTCAGCTATTAGTCCTTCAATTAATT
The DNA here is from genome assembly GCA_030864215.1 of Capsicum pubescens. Classification (NCBI taxonomy): domain Eukaryota; kingdom Viridiplantae; phylum Streptophyta; class Magnoliopsida; order Solanales; family Solanaceae; genus Capsicum; species Capsicum pubescens. The sequence goes on from CM061546.1 coordinate 187,995,282, forward strand.
GGATAAGTCAGTATGGTTATGCATTGGTGCTCAGCACCCACGTGAATCTTTTCAGTAGTCTTAGTTGCAGTGCAAGAGGCTTAGTGATTTCATCTTAAATAGTGTTAGTAGGCCTCAACTTATCTTACCAAATCTCAATCAAGTTATGATCTTCTTACTAAGCTTTCTTATATAGACAAATTTGTATAGTTTGGTTTCCATATCCCCAGCTATGTGCTCTAGCCAAAATCTTATGAAAAGATGTAATCATTCTAAGATGAACCAATCAGATAGGTGCAAGCTTAACTCAGTTCATGTATCATGCCTCAGTCTTAGATATCAGATAATTAGTTATGACAAAGTTCCTAGGTGCCTTGTGCATCACCTCAATTTTCCTCAGTAGCTCAGCCAAGACAGTATCCCTAGAGGGATCTAGTGTCCTAAGGGGGAGATATGCTATGCTCCCCCGAACCTTTATAACATAAGCATCCCATTCTGTTCTCATGAAATGAATCCATTTTGAAGAAGGGTATACTCATAATTTGACCCTCAAGTTCGAATCTCAGTCATAAGACATGTATTTAAGGGCTCGGATCAGTTCACGAAATTCTGTTTATATACCATATTTCAGCCTCAGTCATGTTCTCAGGTCCCCGTTTATGCATACTTCTAGCATAATCATGGGGTCATCAGTTCCTTTTAGTAGCATAAAAGTTTTCTTAAACTTACTCAGTTCCATGTTTAAAATACCATTACAAATTTGGTATTCAGTTCATGCTCAGATCCCCATTACAAACTTGGTACTAAGTACTCTTGCATATCCAGTCATGCATTCATATATCCGTTCAGTTATGTAATCATGCATCAAATATGCCTTCTCACTGCGTGAAATTTAGTTTATCAGAACATTCATTCATGTATTCATAAGTCAGTTATCCATGCATCAGATATGCATGAATTCAGCTTATCAGTCATGCATCAGACATGCATGTTCAGTATGTTATATTCAGCTCTTTAGTCATTTCAGTCATGAGATCATGTTTCAGTTATTCATGTTTAGTATGTATATAAGTTCATATTCTCCCCTCTCACTCAGTCTCATTCAAGGACGAATGTTCTCAAGGGGGAGGTATTATAATACCCATACTTTTTTCTAGCTTGAAATGTTTCCTCAAGAATGTTAGAAGGTAGATTTTAAATTTTTTTTCATATGAAAAATTCCGTAAGATTTCCATCGATACCAAATTCGCCCAAATCTGACACCCGGGCGAAGAGTTAGACCTTTTTAGTGAAATAGTGTATCACTTGAGCCATCAGCGCATCGTAGAGCCAGCTTAAATGGCAATTGTCAATTTCCAGTGTTGCTTCGCGATAGTGGCGCATCGCGCCAAACTTCCAGGGCTTAAACAAGGTGGCAACGTAATAGCTCCGCATCACGCCACCATGCAGATTCCCAATTGTCCAGTTCCAGTGACTTGGCGTGATAGTGGTGTATCGCGCCAAGGATGAAAATAGAAAATTTTTCACAAGAATTAAAATACGTGTCCTAGGGTTAAAAGTGTCAATTTTCCTACCCTATATAAGCTAAAAAACACGGATTTTATCCTCCATTACAACAAAATATACTCTATTCTCTCAAAATTCTCTCAAGAACACATTAGGGTTTTTCATAGAAGATTCAAGTTTAAGAATTTCCTCCGTCAATCTTTGTGTATTTACAAACCAAGGTATGCATAGTGTTTATTCATGGACTCCTTTCGTCCATGAAGCCCAAGAATCTCTTTTCTAAGTTTAAGTTTATGAATTTCTTTATGAATTTCATGTTGGGTTTGTTTTGTTTATGTTGAGAATGATCAATTTAATTGAAATCAATGTTGGGTGATCAATTTTATGTGGAATTGATTTGTATAGATGTATATTCATGTGAACCTATGAATAAATCCTAGATGATGAAATTAGAGATGAATCATGATGATTAATTATTGTATAATGTTGTCTACATATGCTATATCTACCATATGTTTGATTAAATGCCTAGATGAAGGAACAATGCCCAACTAGTATGATATCATGAAATCCCCAATCATTTACAAGTTTATGCATATCACATGTTTGACAAAATGCTTCAATATATGAATTATGAATTGTGTTGTTGGTCATGTGTTCAAGTAAGTCATGCTATGCCAGTTTCTTTCCATTAAGTCTTGGGGGTACTTGTACCCGATAATTTAGTTGTGTGCCTAGAGCCATGCCATGTTTTCATGATACTCTCGGTCAATCCGTGATCCATAGAACTCAGTCAGTCATGTGACTCAGGAAAACCCAAAAATCTCAGTAATCTCAGTAGATCAGTAATATCAGTGATCTTAGTACTCAGTAATCTTAGTAACCTTAGTATTCCCAGTCAATCTCAGTAACTTCAGTATTCTCAGTCAGTCCTCAGAACTCAGTACATTCCGTCAGTCAACGAAACTCAATTAATTCAGTTTAGCTTCGCTAAACAACAACACTAGGATCAGTTCAGTTCAGCTAATCAGTTTAGTTCAGTTAATCAGTTTAGCTCAATTAATTAGTTCAGTGTATTTCAGATAGGAGTAGGATTCAGCACCGAGCGAGCCTAGGGATGGGGACTCACCCTCTAGATAATACTGAGATCCCTAGAAGCAATCCTTAAATTCCAGAACTACGTAGCTAGCGTAGGTATGAGATGTAACCCGTTAGATTGGACTGGCATACTCAGGGGTCACCTCTTAGCATATTTAAATGTATAGGACTGATCCCAGGGGTCACCCGCTAGATTAGGACTGACTCCATTACAATTGTCTTTATAGTGGCGCGGTACTGACACCCTTCCAGATGGGGTTACAGGTTAGACCCCAGTTATCTTAGTATGGGGCATGTCGGTTAGATGAATACATCCCACTGTTTCAGTTACAGAATCAGGACTGTCAGATACAGTCAATTTAGCTCAGTGGTATAGACTTATGACTGTCAGAAATAGTCACTCCTTATCATTATAAATAGACTTTGGGATCACCCATTAGATAGGACTGATCTCAACTATGGTCAATCAGTAATGGTATCATCAGATTTAGAGATCACCCACCAGATAGGACTGATCTCAGGTTCAGTTACTTAAATACAGTATAGAACTTAGCTAGTTCCATCAGGTTTAGGACTGTCAGATAGAGTCACTTATGTTATCAGTTATATCAATTATCAGAACTCATATTATTAGTATTCTGCTTCAGGACTGTCAGATAGAGTCAACCAGACCAGCTCTTCATAATCAGAACTGTCAGACACATTTATCCATGTATCAGTAACATAGTATCAGTCCCTCAGTATTCAGTAATACAGTAACAGTTTCTCACTCATCAATGACTCAGATGTCAATGTTAGTAGATTCAGAAGTCAAAACTCAGTATTCAGTCCTCTCATGATCTCAGTTACAGTTATGTATGCATGCATGTATTCTAACGTTCATGTTAGTCAATCAGTTATATTGTTCATGCATATGAACCTATTGCATTCGTTCTACCTCACTTGCATACTAGTACATTCAAAGTACTGACGCATTTGCGCTATGGTATCTTATACCATAGGTTTAGAAGCTCGAGCTCCAGAGAACCAGTAGCATCCCAGTTCAGTGATCAAAGTCAGCAGTAAGCCTCATCCTCCGAGGACATGATGATCACATTACTATTTTAGTTTTCAGTTTATTTCAGTAGTTAGAGGTAGTTGGGGACATGTCCCATCAACTTCTTATTCAGACAGTTTAGAGGCTTTCAGACTATAGTATGTTCAGACAATTATCTCAGTTATTTTGGTATTGTTATATCATATTTTTTAGTTATGTACTAGTATTGAACGTTATAACCTTTCAGTTCATATTTTCATATTTACGATATTATTACTATTATTTAGTTCTCAATTTATAGATATCAGTCATGGGTTTGATTGTGTCCCTTTGAGGTCATGGGTACCGTGTAACATTTCGGGTACCAGATTCGGGGCGTCACATTACTCTATCAATTAGATAACTTCTTTGAATGCTCACTTTTCTATTCGTTCCCTGCAACTTCTAAATTTCTAGCCCCGTCTCTCAAATAGTCTCTAAATTAACAAAATTAAATGTCCTTGTGATACTCTTCTCATAAATTTCCTAGTCATACCTTGGAATCTTCCAAAGAATCTATTCCATCCTTAGTTGCCTCTAATCTTTAAAATCTCTTCACAAATGTCCAACTAACTCCCTTCTCATTACCAACAAATGTTGTTCCCTTCTCATCTTTTCCATTCTTAGTTGCTTCTGTCTTTGACTTTGACTTAGTCATTCCTAGTTCTAGAATGATAACAATGCTTCAACCTCGTCTTAAAGAGACAACGAAGGAGATTCAACCACTTAATATGGGGGAACCTGATCCCAAGAATGATTTGTCAGAGACTTAATTGGTTGATGAATAAATGTTCAATGGTGGTTTTCCTAAAAAAAATTATGATGTCAAATATTCATTCTGCAAGTGAAGAGTTGGGTGGTAGATTTTGACTAAAATGGTCGATGAGGTATTATTTCTCTTAAGATTGGTTTTCCATCACTCTTTCCTCATCCTTAATAGGATAATACTCTAGGATCACTAGTTACCAGACGCTAAGTGGAAGAATATACAAAAGGATGATGAAAAGAAGAATGGCAATATAGTTCCTTCTTATTAGATTATCACTAAGCGCAGAATCACAGAAACACCTATGAATTCAAATAAGAAAGACAAAGTTCATAGAACTAGAGGAAATTCTTAATACCTCATGGATGCTGCATTCCAAAAAAATAAGTTAAACACAAGAAAAAAGAACATTGAGAAAAAATAGGCTAGAAGCTAAAATACCATCTGAAGTTGTGGTCAATATGGATGAATTAGTCCCCGAGTCAGAAGTGGATGATGACGTGGATCGTGGTGTGTCTTACCACTGCACCAAAGTTTTTTTTAGTAATGCAAAAACTATTAAAGTTTTTAAGAAAAAAGAATTCCTGATTAAGAAAAATAGTCCTAATGTTGGAGGCAATCAAAAGAGAGTAGAAGAGCATGAAGTGGATGGACTAGGTCCTGTTAAGAAACCTACTAAATACTACAAAGTCTCTGTATTGAATAAGAGGTGACCTGGTCCCGGCGCAAAAATCGCTAATCCCAAAAAAGATATTTAGGATATTTCTGGGCTCTTAGGGATAGTGGTCCTGGTCGAAATACTGAACTTTCAAAAATGGAGTCTCTTGTTTGACTTCCTTCTCCAACTTTATATGAGAAATAAGTCTGATTATTTTATCATGAGATAATATTTTCTGAGGATGCCTTGTACTTAACCACTCAAATACATAGTATTAACATTGCTATGGATAAAAGAATTATAGAGGAGATTCTTGGGGTACCTACTGAAGGGATTAGGTCCCTGGAAGATGAGTCGGTGTTTAAGAAATTTCTCAAGAACATTGAAATATTGGATGATTTAAATATTACAATGTGTACAAAAACTTCCTTAAAGGATAATTACAGCTGTTGTTTGAATTTTTGAACAAAGTTTTTTTTCCTCGCATTAAAAAGAGATCTTTAAGACATGACATATGACAAAGTACTAGGTAACCTCAATACATATGAATAAGATTATACAACAGGCAGCAAAAAGAGGAAAAGAAGAAACCAGTAGCGTACAATGCTACACCAACTGAAGAAGAGGACATTTTTGAAGATGCCAAAAGAGAAGGAATGGCCCTCATTAATCGTAGAGTAAGGCAGATCATGAGACAGAGACAACAAAGATCCCAAGGAGCAAAAAATAATGACTCTACTAGAAACGGTGATTGTTGTTATCATTAATGAAGGCCTGGTCACTTCAAACAAAACTATACAAAATTAAGAAGAAGAACATCCAGGAAGAAACAAAATCTTAGAGCCTGGAGTGATGAAGATGAAATTGAAGAAGAAATAGATACGACCAATATGTGCTTCATGGCAACACGTGAATCTAGAGAGGTAAGAATACATAATTATCATAATTGTAATATTCTTGAATATAATTTAGATATTATAACTAACAAGCTTCAAAAAGCCACAGATAAATATAGCAAACTCGCTCAAGAGAAGAAAAATTATGAATCTCGATTTAAACAAAAACTCAAAGAGGAACAACGAAGTTATCAAATTGAAATTGTAGCTCGTAAAATTGAAATTGACTTGCTTCATGAAGAGCTTGATGATAAAAATAAAATTACATTATTAAGAAATGACCAAGTTACAGTTTCGTGAGATTGAAATCTTTTAAAAATAATTCAAGTTCCTCATCAAAATTATTTAAATCAGACAAGACCACTTTCTCCTCTCGAGGACCTGTCCATTTTATCAGTGAAAAGAGAGGACACAAATCCTACAGCTACAGGAATAAGCCTAATGGAATCCCAAAGGAAGCACATCTAACCATCAAGAACCCAAGACCACTTGGGCACCTAAACAAAATTAATTTTCTTATTTTGCAGGAACAGTTATTCAAGAGCTATAAGAAAGGAATATGGGTTATTGATAGAAGATGTTCATGGCATATGAAAGAAAAGAAAGTGAAATTTTCTTCCTTAAATAATGTAGATAGAGAATAGGTCAGATTCGGTGACAACGCTAGAGGCTACGTCATCGGTGTCGGCTCAGTAAAGCTCAACTCCTCATGTGAGTTTACTAAAGTGTATTTCGTAGACGACCTCAAAAAAAACTTGCTCTGTATCAGTCAGCTGTGTGACGTCAAATTTAGAGTCTCTTTTAAAGCTGAAAGGTTCTCCATCAAACATGACAAAAGATATCTCTCTCTCATCGGTGAATGCATTGATAATATTTATGTCTTAAATAGTCCTGACTTTCCTACCTTAACCTACATCACTATGAAAATAAATGATAATTGGTTGTGGAACAAAAATCTTTGGCATGCTAGTATGCATATAATTGAGATACTATCCAGACTGGAAATGGTGAAAGGTCTTCCAAAACTCAAGTTTGTAAATGATCACATTTATGACGCCTGTCAACTAGGTAAACAGACCCGAACATTATTCAAAGTAAAAGATGTTGTATCTACTACCAAGCCCCTTCAAACAATCCACATGGATCTGTTTGGCCCTACCAAGAACGGAAGTATTGGTGGAAAAAGATATGTTCTTGCCATTGTTGAAGATTATTCCTATTTTACTTGGGTAATGTTTTTTGCTCATAAATATAAGGCTTTCACAAACTTTGAGATCTTTTGTAAAAAGGTGCAAAGAGAAGATGGACACCTCATTACTTATGTTCATAGCTATCACAAAGGAGAATTTGAAAACAAGGCATTTGAGGAGTACTGCGCCCAGAATGGGTACTCTCAGAACTTCTCATCACCTCGATCTCCTCAGCAAAATGGTGTATTGGAGCAAAAAATCACTCTCACCAGGGAACTTCCAGGACCATGTTGTTAGAATATAACCTCCAAGATCATTTTTGGGTGTAAGAAATAAGCATAACATGTCACCTCATCAACAGATACCTGATCAGACCTATTCTCAAAAAGACGCCTTATAAACTCTGGAGGGGAAAGAAGCCTAACATCATCTTCTTCTATCCTTTTGGATACAAATGCTTTATCCACAACAATGGTAAGAATAACTTGGGAAAATTTGATCTACGAAGTGATGAAGGTATTTTTCTTAGGTATTCACCCACTAGTTGTGCTTACAGAGCTTACATTAAAAGAACTTTATGTGTTGAAGAATCTATGCATATTGTAGTTGATGAATCTAATCACCCCCTATGAGTTTAAGCAATGATGAAGAACAGGTGAGTGGCCTATAATTTGGAGAAAATGCTAGCCCAACCACTGAGCCATTACAAGACAAGTTAACTATACCCCCTCCGGAGTCGACTTCCACAACAAAAATAGTGAAAAAAAGTGTTCTAAGAGAATGGAAACACGATTCTAGATATCCAAATAAATTCACCATCGGAAATCCAGATGATAGGGTGCAACCAAGAGCATTATTGAGAAAACAACCTTCAGTTGCCCTTGTATCTCAAATTGAACCAAAGTAGACTAATGAGGCCCTCAAAGATGAAGCATAGGTTAAAGTTATGCAGGAAGAATTGGACCAGTTCGAAAGAAACCAAGTTTGGACTTTGGTTGAAAGACCCAAGAACTGCTCAATAATTGGAACTAGATGGGTCTACAGAAACAAATTGAATAAAGAAGGTAAGGTTATTAGAAATAAAGCCAGACTTGTAGCTCAAGGCTATTCCCAATAGGAAGAGGAATAAATGGATCACTACCGTATTTGACCACCAGTCGACTAGATATCATGTTCAGTGTGTATAAATGTGCTAGATTCTAGTCGACTCCTAAAGAGTCTTATCTGGCTGCCATCAAAAGAATAATCTGATACCTAATTAAAACTCATGACATTATACTATGGTACCCTTTCTATTCCCGTTTTGATTTAATTGGCTATTCAGATGCTAAATTTGCAGGTGATAGAAAAATCACTAGTCGAATGTGTTAAATTTTTGGTGATGCCCTAATTTCATGGAACAAAAAGAAGCAAACTTCAGTTGCCCTTTCAACAAATGAATCCTAATACATAGCCATTGGAAGTTCTGGTACTCAAATTTTATGTATTATGCATCAACTAGTTGATTTTAATTTGTCTTTTGAATCTATTCCCATAATGTGTGATAACACCAGTGTTATTAGTTTATCTAAATATACTGTCCATCATTCTAGGGATAAACACATTAATATTAAGAATAATTTTATTCGAGATCATGTAGAAAATGGTGATTTTTTGTTAACATTTGTTGACTCCAAAAATCAACTAGCAGATATTTTTACAAAACCCTTATTGGAAGAAAGATTTTGTTACCTTAGAAAAAGACTTGGTATTCTTAGTATCAATGGAGTATGAGTGTTATTTTTAGACAAATTTTGTTTCAACTTTCTCGTTAGTTTTTAACCAAAAAATAATTTTCAAAAACATTTATTTTTGGTACAAATCCGTCGGATATTCTCTATCCCTCGTCCTTTTCTTTCAAATAATCATGTTTCCACACCACCCTTTTCACTTCCATCATCATTACCTGGATTTCCAACTTCTCACTTCCCAACACTCCTCTGCCCTTTTATCTCTTCACTCACTCCAAGTCTACTGTACCCCTTCTTTCAACTCCATCCCTTTATCTTCTTTCTCAACTCTTTTATACCTTTCCATTTCCATTCTCTTCCACCATGACTAAAAATTGATCCATGTATAATCTCACCAAAAATTCTCAAAACCAAAGTTCAATAACTTCGACCCCATCCTTCTCTCTGAATCCTCAAATGAAGCCTTTTCCAATTCACTCCAGTTAATTGTGTCCAAAAAATGAACCGCTCCAAGCCTTAATTCCTCCTCTAATAAATGAAGTTCCTCTCATCTGGATTCTCTCTCTCCAGAGGACATTCTCAAGTTCTAGAATTGCACTCATAAAGAAAAGTTTCTTACCTTTAGAAATCACTCTATTGTATCTGGTCATGTCATCAATCTCTCTCACCTAAAGGAATCCCACTAAAATATCAACCATTTTGTCAAAGCCCAGGACTTGTCGATGATGTTTCGCTTATGCGGTTTGGAGGTATTTGAAAATCCTATCCACATGTTCTATTCCAACCTTTTCCTATCCCCAGATAGTGGCGAATTGGAAATCTTGGTCTTAGAAACCCATATTATTTTTAATGACTTTTGGTTTAAGAAAATGTTTAATACCAAGTTCATAGGCATTGTTCCATTTATGAATGGCACATGGCCAAAAAATTTTGAAGTATGTTTTGACGAAGCGAAGAATGTTGTCTTAAAACCTGACTCAAATGGTTCCTCTTTTAGCCCTCTGTCCCTCAGCTTCAAAAATAGAATTTTGGCCTATATCAATACAACCACTTTGATTCCTCGAAAGGGATCTCTCAGTTGACATGCATAGATGTGTTTGTTCTCTACTGCATAATTAAGAAGTACAAAATTAATTAGAGCACCTAGATTCATGAATACATGATAGAAAGTTCCGCCGATTCTTATGCCTCAGCCAACTTTCCCTATGGATTGCTCATTACTCGAATTTACCTTCACTATGGAATTGATCTCTCATCCTATGCAGTGGTAGAAGTCTCTACCACTTATGAATCAAAGATATTTGCTAGAATGGGCTATGTTCTTATTGGAAATCAATGGTGCAGAAAAGATTCTGCTAAAAGTCATCCCGACACACCCAAGGTAAGTAAGTATATGACTAACCCCATGTTCTGTGCAGCTAAGGAGATTGAAGAACTCAAAGATAGGATCATCACTATCGTGGAAGGTATAGCCAATATCCAAGAGTCGAAAGGCAAGCTAATATAGCTGGCCAAGGAGACCAGTACCGACATAGGTAAAGTACGACTCTCCCTCGAGGGTTTCAAATAGGAAAGAGTCAAATTGTTTAACAGAATATTCTCACAGGTTGAATCCATCAAATTTGAGACTTTCTCCTCCTCTAATGAGCTTGTAATCTTTGTCTAAAACTCATATTCCAACTTCACCTAGAGTGTTGAGAAATCCTATAACCACTTTTTCTCTAGCATGCACAACACTCTCACCTATTTCCTATCTAAACGATGAACTCTTATCTCACATACAAAAGGGAGTCTGTCCCTTCTCATACTCTAGGATGTATAAAAACATTTTACACTCCTTTTTTGATATTTTTGCTAACCTTAATTATAATTTTTCATTTCCTACATTCTCTGCTCTATTTTGTATTTGCTCTGTGTGTTTTGGTCTTTTGGATTATGTCAAAAGAGAGAGAATATGATCACATCAGTCAACAAGATAGGGGAAGCTAGTCGACTACCACAAAAAGAAAGTAAACTATTACAACCAAGGTAGGAAGATAGGGGGAGCCAGCTGGCTTCCTTAATATGGAAGTTAACTGATGGTTAATGTTTTTCATTATCAAAAAGAGTGAGATTATTAGCCTCCTAATATTATGTGTTATGTTTTAATAATGACAAACTAATGAATGAAAATATGTAGGATAGTTAAGGGTCTCCACTGATGGACATAAGACAAGGAAATCTGTTGAAGATTGAAAAGATCTTTGAGGAATCAATTAGAAGATTCAAAAAAGAAAGCAAGAAAAAAAGAAGCAATCAAATCACCAATTTCCCAGATTTATGGCAAATGAATCAAAGTCATAAAGAAAGACAGTTACATCAAGATCGAAGTAGCATTCATTGACTTCCAGATTTATGGTAGATAGATCAACAAGATTATTACAAAGGAAAAAAGATCGCATCCTCTAAATGGACATATCAGCTATGGACTTGTATGATTGTGGAGGACACACCACATATGGACATATTTGATATGGATATACTCTACAGTGGAATCCCTCAATCAAGGAATCACCCTCAAATTGTTATTTGAGAAGAAATCTCTTGGGTTTTCTTATGAAAAGTAGTAGCTGAAGACTATAAAAGAAGAAGACTAAATATAGACAAAGGTTATGCAGCTTCAATAAAAATCTTGAAGTGTCTCAATCTTAGTCTCACAAAGCTTTGTAACTCTTAGTTTACAGTTGTTGCATAAAGAGTAGGATCGAGTCAACTTTTTAACACAAACGGAAGCTGTGTCACAAGATCTGAAGAACAAAATAAGTCTTTGGAACTTGTTTCCCATCATTGTACCCAAGCCTGATATTGAATGATCTAAGAAAACATTGAAACCCAAGGGTTCTGGAAGTAGGCACCATATTGGTGTTTCAAACCAGGATAAATCTCTATGTATTTACTTTAAATTTGATTATTTACTTGCTTGATTATTTCAAACCTAATCGATTGTGTGAAATGTACTGATCTTTAGGAGAGTCAAATGTGAGGAGCCAATAGTCGACTCACAGAAAATTTTCAATTCACCCCCTCTTGAATTTCACTATGTTGCCTTTCCTGAATATGTGTTCCACCTTTTCCCCTGGTATGTCCAAAAACTCTTTAATCTTCATAAGTTTCATTATTATATCACAAAGAACCTCCTACATACCATCCAAAATCTTCTTCAAGACTAGTGAGTTAGTCTTTAAAATCAGAGGAACATTATGATTGTTCAAATAAAACTCTAGACCCAATCCCAATGCTTTGGATTCCTCTATAAGACTAGGGCCATCCTCAAGACTTCTAGACACTGTAAAGACAAAATTCCCTTTCCAATCGCTAATGCAGAATGCACCAAAACTGTCCCCTGTTATACCTTTAGTGGAGCAATCAGAGTTGGACTTGTAAACCCCCATTTTAGGCCTCATCTATCTCACTATCTTATAATCTATTCTAGGAACATATGTTCAAAGAAATGAACTATTACGGACCAAATGGATGGAATATACAACATCCAAGGATATTTCACTTTTGAAAACATGAAGATATTAGAATTCACCTCAAGTTTCATTCTCTAGTAACATTGATTCCCTCCATGAAGACAGATATTCCTAGATTTCCAGATATACGAAAGTAGAAAAACATGCATAGCTTGATTTATTGTCTTTAGTTTTGTAGAACATTCAACATTCCACCAACTATAAATTGAATATTTCAACTATAGCAAAAGACCTCTTACCCCTGCAATGCCATCAAAAGTTGCCAAAATCTTGCAGCCTTGGGATATTTGAAGAATAAATGTTCCTATATTTCTAGAACCTCATCATCACAACAAAAAAAAATCAATTCCTCATCACTACCCATTCTCCTAGTAACCTTTCCAATTGGAAGTCATTTTTTACAAAATCTCCAGAACAAGAAATTGGTCTTGAAAGACACACCTCTAATCCAAATTTTCTTTTATTCTTTCTTTGAATCACCTCTTTGTCTAATTAAATCCTAAGCACTAATCATAGTGAATTTACCAGAGATAGTTTTTATCCACCAAGCACAATCCCAATTATTTGAATCCTCCATATTAATTTCATTTACAACATGCTTACAAATCTCTTTAGGAAATAATTGATACATCAGATCCTTATTACATGCTCCTCTAAGTCTCAAATATTTTACCTAATCCATCTCAAAATTTATATTATGAGACATTGGTAACAAATAATTAAAGGCACAAGCTTGGTCCAATTGTCAAACCATATATTAGATTGCCTACATCTAGGCTCCCACCAGATTTCTTAATCAATGCTATCTCCTTCTTCTAACATGTATTTACAAGTCTGAGAACCTTCTCTCCATTCTACCACCTGAGGTATTTGCTTTTTACAATATTTGTTACACAGGAAATCAGTCCACATAGATTTTTTTGTTCTATAAATCCACCATAACTTGACAAATAGTGCCTTGGAAATATCAAATAAGGATCTAAACCCTAAACCGCGCTTCTCTATGGGTAGGCACATGTCATTCCAAGCCACCCAATGCCTATTTCTACCAACTTCCTAGAAATTCCATAAGAATCTAGCAAAAATTCCGCATAGATCATGAATGACATATTTTGGAGGGCATATGAAAGAGAGTAAGTAAATAGGGATGCTCTGTAACACACTTCTTATTAGAACATACTTACCTCTAAATGATAAAATCTTTCCTTTCTATGCTTGCAAGTTATTGTGAATTTTCTTTATCAACTCTGAGAAATGATTCTTTGTCTTCCTAGAATGACTAATTACACATCCTAGATAGATGATTGGGAATTTTCCTCTTGTAAATCTAGTAGTGTCATCAATCTCTTGGAAAATGGCTCCAGCTGTATTGGGAATACACATAAAAGAAACTTTTCTCTTTGTTGATTTTCTACCGTGACTGCACTTCATATTCTCCAAGAGTTTGCATAATCAATTGAAAACCCCTCTTATTAGAAGAGGTGAATATGATAGTATCATCTTTGTATGCCAGATTATTTATTTGTTCACTCCATTTAGGCATACCAAATCCCTTAAATTCTTGTTTGCAAATAATTCATTTAGGGATTTTGAGAGTACCTCCGCAATAAGAATAAATAGGGTAGGTGAGAGGGTCACCCTATTTCATATCTCAAGTAGAGTGAAAAAATCAATGAGCTTGCCCATTAATTAGTAAAGAGTAATAATTATTAGAAATCAACCTCCATATTTTACTAACCACTCTTCCATCAAAACATATTTTCTCCAAAACTTTTATTAGAAAGCTCTACTCAACCCTATCATATGCCTTAGACATATCAAGTTTGATGGCCATATTAGTTGGTTTGCCCCTCTTACTAATGTCTGTGATGATTTCTTAAGACAACTACACATTTTTAGATATATTCCTTACTTTAACAAAACCAGATTGGTTTTGAGATATTAGTCTTGGTAATAATCCCTCCAACCCATCCTGAAAAAATCTAAAAATAACTTTATTGAGGAAATTACTATGACTTATAAGTCTCATATCTTAAAAGGACTGCACCACTTTTTTTAGGGGATTAAGACAAAGTTCTTGTGAGAAACTGACTAGGGAAGGGTTTATCCTTCAAAGAAAACATTTACCATTGCACAAACATCTTTCCCCATAATTTCCCAACAACTTTAAAAGAACCGTCTAGTAAACCCATCAAGCCCACTAGCACTATCACCATTAAGTTCAAAAGCCGCATCTTTTACCTCATCAACAGTACAAAAAGCATTCAATTTACTATTTTCTTCTTCAATAATTTTTTTTGAATATATTCCATTAAGGAACATTCTCTTTTATCCATGCTGCTTGTGAATTGATTCTGGAAAAAATCAATTGCTTCAATCAAAAGTTGTTCACTCCCTTCATCTCACTCTCCATTGCAATTCTTCATTTTTGGATTGCCAATCTCTTTCTTCTCCCTCTTACCAAGCTATGAAAGAACTTTGTGTTACTATCACCTTCAGAAAACAACTAGTAACAAGATTTTTGCCTCAAGTATTCCTCCTTAATTTTCAAATAATGAATCAACTCAACCTTTGCTTGCTTTATAACTACCCGATTTAAACTAGTGGGGAATTCTTCAAATATTCTTCTTGTATTCTAACAATATCCTTCCTAATACCAATTATTGTAAACTATCACCAACTTTTCTTTGCTATAAGTAGATAAAGTAATTTTAGTCATCTTTATTCTCAATTTAAAGTTTATAAACACATCCTTATGATAAATAGAAGTCCAGGCATTTTTGACCTATTTGAACCCTGTTGTGTTAACCCAGAACTTTAAAAACTAGAAGGCCTCCTTACATACTTTCCTGATTACCTCAATTTATCAGTAGCTATGAATGATATGATCCATTTCTTGCAAGATGTTCAAGGTCACTTCTACCAAACATGCCATAGAAAGCTTGATTAATTAACAATCTATGAAACCTTTTAAAATCATAATCTTCATCTGCTCTTCCATTCTACCAGGTAAATAGACTACCTTTAAAGTTATATCTAATGAATCACAAGAGTTAACACAGAAAACAAAATCATCATACTCTTGCGGATAAACTAGAAGTCCACCAATTTTCTCTTCAGCATCAAGTATAACATTAAAGTCTCCACCAACTAACCAAGGTAATCTCATATTATGACTCAAAGCATAAATATCTCCCCATAACTCCAATCTTTGAGTAGCATCACATTTTGCATATACAATTGTGGTTGCTAATGATTGACCAGTGTCTAGAAACTTTAGCTGTACAGTAATTTATTGCTCTGCATCAGCTAAGACATCAACTTGAATATTATCCTATACAAAAATCCATATCTTGCCATTCATGTAGTAGTTAGCATATTCCATTCCCAACCTTCTTTTGTAATTCTATGTCACGACTCAAACCAAGGCCTGGCCATGATGGGTATCTCAAGCCCTCTATGGACTGGATACCTCCCCCTTAGCCTAACCTCAAGATCAAAATAATAACAATAAATCAGAAGTAAATCAAGATAGTAATAAAAGATCAATAAATAACTCAAATGAAAACTAAGAGTCAAAACAACAACCAACCCACACTTTTCAATGAAGCCTTTAAAAACCAGAATAACATCTAAGTCAGGACATGCCCCCGAGTAAGACCAAAAGAAATCCAAAAGTACTAAGTCAATAAATAAAAAATAATGAAATGATAAGGCCTTCCAAAGGATGGAGGCTCACCACTTCACAACAACTCAATAGACGTGCTCAACCTTCTAACGTTGCACAAGAGAAACAGAAAAGTCTTCGAACCCTAAATCATGTAATGATGTAGCATCCTAGGATGGTTAGTGGGATAAGCATTAGCACGTAACTAAGTCAAAACCATATGCACATATTCGTAGATACATATATAAGATGCCGAGATATAGTAAAAGTCATGAACATGAAAGTTTAAAGATTTAACCTGAATTGTGTAGCTCGATCCATCCTAAAGGCACCAATGGGCTATATGGGTTCAGCTACCCCTGCTGAAAGGGACCCAGTACATGTTAGCCGCATGAACCGAGGAAAACCCGAGGGAAAACTAAAGCCACACGACAATATCCATCCTAATATATATATATATATCAAGTATATATCAAGAATATGGTTATATATACCCCAACGCCGGTAAATGTAGTTTCTAGTGTTCGTCCCCCTGGGACTTATACCTTCACGATAAGCTACACAATTCCCTTTAAGCCCAAATTAAAAAAACTTGCACATAAGCCAATCCATTAACCTTGGAGTCATTTTTTAAGGCATTACCACTTGGTATTGTCACACTAATATGCTTGCAAGCTAAATTAAATATGCCTAATTAATCCACATAGCCACATTGACTCCCAAGTTCTAAACCAATCAACATTACTACATTGACTCCCAAGTTCCATTTAAAAATCCAAACCATGGGCACTAAGGCCATCCAAATCTATTTTTATGTCCATTTATCCATTAATGCAAAACATTGGGTTCAAAAATAAATTAACCATGTAATTATCCATAATTAAAATCAAATTTACAAAGTGGGTTGAGGTTAATACAATTCTAAGCCAAAATTCATCCAACTTGGGGAAACACATGCCCCCATTCCAATCACTTAAACCATGCACCAATTTAGTACCAAAAATTAATTCAAGGTATGAATAATCAATTTAGAACATGGGACAAGTAATTCAATCAGTAACAACCAAAACCCCTCAACCCAATATCAAAACGCATAATTTAAATCATATAAAAATCCATTCAATTAATGACACAATGTTAAATTTAAGTTTAGGTAAGAGAAACATGCCTGGAATACACAAGAAATTGAAGTCAATTCAAAGTTTGGAGCCCAGATGATTACTTCTGTGTGAAACCCTTGAATGTTCTTGGGTTTTGAGTTTTAGGAGAGAATGAATGATTTTGATCTTTTAACACTAAAGATAGAGGATTATTTTATGTTTAATGGTCATAGAAGGGGTAAAAATACCAAAATCCCCTCACCCAAAGTGAAAAATAAAATTGGACAAAACTAAAACAATGGCGTAGCATGCCAATATTGTGGAGGTTAGCCTCCGTGCCACGCCGATATCCCGGAGGTTAACCTCTGTGACACGTTTTTATCATGGGCCCTTACTACCTAGGGGTCCTAAAATGATCCAAACCCCTTTCGAAAACTTTGAAACTTTCCAGAAACACCCTTTTAATATTTATAAACATAATTCAAGTTAAAATTGACATTGCGCATATGGGAAGGTCAAAAAATAAAATGATCAAAATTTTAAGTGGTCTTACATTATCCCCCCTTAGGATCATTCATCCCCGAATGATGAGTTAGGACACTTTTACCATGAGAATAGTAAGAATACATCAGAATCAAATGAAAAACTCGAAAAGTGACATAGGAAAATGAAATTCTTACCTTGAGCATTTTCATCCAACACAGGGAACGAGAATGGATACTTGGCCTTCATATCTTCCCCCATTTCCCATGTAGTCTCTTCTAATTTTTAATTTCTCCAAAGAACCTTTATCAAGCTACATCTTTGGTCCTTAATCTATGAACTTGTCTATCTAATATCTCAATCTAGACTTTTTCATATGACAAGGAATTTATTATGCCAATATCCTCAACTGGCACTATCAAGGATCACCCACATACTTTTTCAACATGGACACATGAAAAAAAAGATGAATCGAAGCTAAACTTGCAGACAAATGTAACTCATAAGAAATATTCCTAATCCTCCTCAAAACCTGATATGGACCCACATAATGGGGACTAAGTTTCTCCTTCTTTCGAAAACTTATGACTTCTTTCACAGGAGATACCTTCTAGAATACCTAATGACTTACTTCAAACTCCAACTCTCTTTGCATCATATCTATATAAAACTTTTGGTGACTCTGAGAAGTCTTAAGCCTTTATCTAATCACCTTTACCTTCTCCATGGCTTGGTGAACAAAGTCATGACCATATAACTTAGTCTCACCAACCTCAAACCATCCAATAGGAGATCTACACCTCCTATGATAAATAGCCTCAGAAGAAGCCATGTGACTACTAGAATGGTAACTGTTGTTGTACGCAACTCAATAAGAGGTAAATGATCAACCCAGATACCCTTAAAAACAATCACACAGGCCCTTAGCATAACCTCCAAAGTCTAAATAGTACGTTTCGTTTGTTCATCCTTTTAAGGGTGGAAAATGGTGCTAAGGTTCACCTGTGTACCCAAACCTTTATGAAATGAATTCCAAAAGTGAGATAAAACTGCATAACTCAATCTGAAATAATGGACACTAGTGTACCATGCAACTTCACAATCTCTTAAATGAATAACTTAGCATAATCCTCTCTTACGTGTTAGTCCTCACAGGTAAGAAATAAGCAACTTAGTCTTCCTATTCATAATAACCCAAATAGAATCATACTGACTGAGAGAACATGGAAGACCCATAATGAAATCCATATTGATCATATCTCACTTCCATATGGTCAACTCTATCTCTTGAGACATGCAACCTAGCCTAAAATGCTTAACCTTAACTTGCTAACAATCCAAACACTTTGCAACAAAATTTGCCCCATCCCTCTTTATATTGTTCCACGAATATATTTCCTTCATGTCATGATACATCTTAGTTGAACACAAGTGAACTGTATTTCTGGACTCATGAGCCCTAGTCAAAATCCTTTCCCGTAGCCCATCAATATCAGGAATACATAACTACCTTGATACCTTAAGATGCCATAGTTCCCAATATCGAAAGTCATAACCTTTTCCTAACCCACACCATCTTTAATCTACATAAGTATGGGATCCAAAGCCTACTTCTCCTTTACCTCAGCACCAAGAGGTGATTTTACCACTTCTTGAACATTACCCTTCTATCCTCAGAGTCCAAAAGATGAACTTCCAAGTTAGCCATCCTATGAATATCTTTCACTAATCCTTTTTTCTCCTCATAAACATGAGATAAGTTCCCCATATAAAACTTGCTAAGTGCATCAACAACCATACTAGCTTTACCTAGATAGTAGTTAAAGCTCATGTCATAATCCTTAAGTAGATCAAGCCACTACCTCTGTGTGAGATTCAATTCTTTCTATGTAAACACATACTACAAGATCTTTGGTTTGAATAAATTTCCACATGCACCCCATATAGATAATGATACTAAATTTTCAAAGCAAAAACCACATCCGCCAACTTTAAGTTGTGAGTCAGATAATTTCTCTTATAAACCTTAAGCTGCCTAGAATCATAGGTTCTATAAATGAATACATTATAAAATCCATTAGAAGACTAAAGTAAAGAAAGAAAACCCCTATTTGAAGTGCTTTCCATACCCTCTCCAAGTTCCAAAGTCATCCAAGGTGTTTTGCAATGTGTTTAAGTGTCCTATTTATAGGAAGAGGATTTTGAGCATGTTGGGAACAAGGTGTATTCCAAAAGACTCAATACCTGGTAATAGGGTGTGCGCCATGAGAATCACTCCTTGGGAGTAGGGTGTTCACCATGGGGCTATTCCCATACCCTCACTGGAATTCCCTTTTGATATCTAAACTTGTCTTAAGCATTTGTCCTTCCATCCCAAGCCTTGTGGTGTTATTTCCACTTGATTTCTAGCTTTTTAATCATCTATATATCATCATAATAAACTAACCAAGAATCCTATAACATCAAAAAACACGTATTAGTGCTCAAAACAACACAACATCCAAGATGACCAACAAGAAACTTAAGCTATGAACTTGTTTTGCCCATTTTGATCTTTAACTTATTGTTTGACTCTTAGCGTGATTCAATTAAACTTTGAACACTATAAACAAGTTGTTACACATATAATTACACAATAATAACCTTAGGAACTAATTCTACACTTTAGAATCATCGATATCAACTAGTAAAACACCTAGCTCAAGCTAGTGACTCTAGTTTTCTCATTTGAACTCTAAGAGACCAAACTAAGTACAAACTTGTCTGAAATACTCCTTAAACATTGTAATCACGTACTTAAATAGTTATATGCTTAATTATATCATCATTAACACATTAAGCACATAATATGTCCTTAAAATAAGGCTAAATAAGCTCGGATAACAACACTGAGGTGCATAAATCAACTTTAAATCACCACCACATTCCTTTCACTTAAGAGTACTCTCTTCTTCCAAGAAGAGATTTCCATATTTAGGAGGAAATTATTACACCATAGTGGGTTTTATATAGGATATATCCCTCAAGATGAGCTACATCATCAATATTATCCACACCACTAGGTAATTCACTAGAAGTGATTTCATCATCTTCAAACAAGATATTATACTTAAAGAGAGTAGGATCAATCATTGATCAAGAATAAGAACATATAATTTCATACTCAAAAAGAAAACTATCAAGTTTCAAAGAATTTTCAAACACATAATCATCTTTATGAGAGAAACAAATAATAGGATCTTTATTAAGAGGCATGCTCAAAGGATAACTCTTATTTAATTGACCAACATTTTTAACATTATCACTCACTTGAGGCTCATTAATAACATAACAAACATCATCAAGTGATTGACTATTTTCATGCTCAAGTTGATCAAGATGATTTTTATAAGACAATGTATCATCACTCATCACATTGTCTTCAACACTAGGTGGACTCAAATTGATCTTACAAGAAGAGTCAATTAGGTCATCAATAGGATCAACTAGTGTATCCACACTATCAACATGTAAATCATCAACAAGAGGTAGGGAATCATGAGACTTACATGTAGGCAAGCTACCACTCACACTCAATTAGATACTAGCCATACAATCACAATTTAGATTTACCAAAGTGCAAGAGCTAGCTATGTTACCTTGAATTTCTTGAGAAGATTCTTCTTTTCCTTGGGGTGAAGGACCTTTACAAGATTTGGAAGCATCTACAATTTCCATCATCAAATCTTTAATGATAATCTCCTTTTTTGGTGCTTGTTCTCCCTCGCTTGCCATGATTGTACCTACACAAATGTTCTTACTAAAAAAAGGACAAACAAAGTTAGATTGGGTTGGTGGAAACCCCCTCACTTCACTACTCTCAACCTCTCTTGGATTTTCACCTTGTACTCCCTTAATTCTTTCAGTCTTTTATCTCTTATTTTTATAAGACTTAGAGTAAACAGTCATATTTTCTTGAGATTTGGGAAAGATAGGTGGAAAAGGATGATTCCCCCATTCGTCTATCACAATTTTGGGCCAATTTTGCTCATTTAGAACTTTATGTCATGCAAAATAATTGACACATAATTATAAGTTTCCAAATTCCAAGGGGAAGATGTCACACCAAACCTTCTCATAGTACCCATATTAGGTGAAAGAAACCTCGACTCTCTCAAAAACTCTATAGCCTTCTAAGAAGTATGGGAAGAACAAAAACTCTCAAGGTATCCTTAGATAGTCAACTATTAAAGGAGTGATGTAATTTAAATAATACCAATCATCAAGGATAAGAATGCAATTAGTAACCCCAAAAACATCCACCCTTCTTGCGCTTACTTGTCCTTTTGGATTAATGTTTTAAAGCTTCGTATACCCTTTTGGTACAAAGATTGACCTCATGAACTCTTTCAAGGCACTCTATATTTGATTGGGCTTTCTTGAAAGTTCCCACCATCTCGATGTCGCACCTTGAATGTATTTAAGGGCATGTGTAACTCTTTATTCTGTGTTGATATCATAATCCTTGAAGATCCTTTCACATTTCCATTCCTAATCAAATAAGCTTCGAGATCCCACTGTTCTTTGAAGTTAGGAAGGGTAGAAAGACCAGAACTTCAATTATACCTTCCATATCCACCTTGGTTCCTATTTTCATATTTTTGGCACTAGAACAAGAAGTATAAGATGTAGTATCCCTAGGATTTGAATACAAACATTCTTTTGTTCCCATGGGATGGCCTCTACTATAACTAGTATAATCGTTTACACCAATGTGACTTTGATAAGAAGTACCACATGATGAGGAGTATGAATCTTCACAATCTTCAAATATATTCTCACCATGATTCATATAAGATGTATAGGAGAAAGGGATATACCTTACATTATCTCTATGATCAGAGTGGGAAGTGTAATACTTCTCACATGCCTTTTTTTCCTCATAAGAACCATCACAAGGATCTTTATCATCTCCATATTCTCTATAAGAACTAGGGTCATCATTCATCTCGCATTCTCATTTAGAATAGTAGACCTCACTTTTACACAACTCTTGATCATGTCTATATTCATAGCTTTCATATTCTTCATCTTCATCATAGCCATAACTTTCTTCACCACAATCATAGTCTCCTATTTCATAGTCATAATTATCTGAGGCTACTGAGAACATACTTCCTTATAACTCCTTGTACCTACAAAATGAACAAACAAGATTAGTAGTGAAAGATCCTCATCAACACACATAAGAATCTCACCTTTATAGTCCCCACAATTGGAGTGGAGAATATTGAAAGTTGCTTATACTCCAGTGGTACATAAGGTATCAATCTCTATTTGTGGCCGGAGTGGATAATTGTTTGAACAAATTAAAGAAATAAAAACTACTTAAGGAATCGAATCAACAAGTTATGATTAAATAAAAACTATAAAATCTCAAAATAAATAGGACGATGAAAGAATTCGGACACAAGAACTAATCAACCAACTTAGTAGGTGAATTACTAGCTGTTGATAGTTTAAGAATCAAGGGATGAATTTAGGAATCAAGAGGTGAGGAATCAAACCTAAAAAAGTTGAAGTTTAGGAGTGTTAGAATGTGGTTGGAGCTTGAATTTGAGGTTGGGGAGGCTTGAGATGCATTGGATATGTGCTAAATACCTTGGGCTCACCTCAAAGGCATGTCCAATGCATGAGAGGGATGCCTTGACATGATGGAGCACCCTGGGCTCATGAACAACATATGTTGGGTGTAGGTGAGTAGCTTAGATACTGCCTTGACAAGCTGCAGAAGTTCAAGCATAGGTCCAAGGCAAGTTGGCCGCTCCTTGCTTGCTAAATGGCCAAAAATGCCCTTTTTGTGGTCCTCTTTGCACTTTCTCTTGTGATATCCTTAGAATCCTTTTGAGATGCTTTTGTACAAACAGTTTTCACTCTTTTTTCTCCCTTATTTTTGATCAAACACCCACTTTTGGATGATCTTTCAAGATGAAGATAACAATCTCTTCAAGAACACCAAGAACACCTACTTTTCCAACATTTTTTCCTTAGCTCGGAATGAGTTGAAATTTCGAACCTAGGCACTTTTCAACATTTTAAATTCATTCCAAGAATTATATTGCTCAAATTCTTTACCAATTTTTTGCATATTTTCAATCCACTTCAAACTTCTTCAATCCAAGCTTTCAACAAGGATAGAACACTCAAATAAGCTTCGATTTGACTCAAATTTGATATTTAGACTCTAATAGTGTTAGGGAACTCAAATCTAAAACTAGAAACACAATAAAACTCAAAAATCAAAAACTCAAAAGTGGTATAGGACCTAAAACGTGAATAGTAGCAATTTTTTGGGATTTTTTATTTTTCAAGACAACTAGACCTAAGATTGACTTTGTAGGAACGAAATCAAGCGTGACTCTGATACCAAATGATATCAATCAAACTACAGAAGCTAATAAATAAACACAAAAAATAAAGAAATGATGGACTTGAAACACAGAAATTAAAAGGATAAAAAGATAGATAGATAAACACAAAGAAGATAAGAAACTCTTAGGTTGACTGCAAGAGAATCAAAATGCCCTTACAACCACCATTTCTGAAAACAATTCAACAAAAGATTTTTCAAGCTCTCAACCACTCTCTCAAAATTTTTCATACATTTATCATAAAAAACAAAACTAAGAAAATAAGCTAGATCCAAAGTATTTATAGTTTAGGCTAATCATTACATATTTAGGGCCCAAAATTAATCCAATGGCAAGGAAAGGCCCACTAAGGAAAGTTTTGACACGCTCTTGAAATGTTAGATCAGATCAAAGGAGAATCCAAAGTACCTTGGGTGCATGTCCTTTCCAAGGGGCCTTTTAGCCCTGTCTTGTGCTCCTTCGACCTCTTAAAAGTCCTTCGACCCTCCATAATAATAATATTCATCCATGTGGCATATTTTAATTTCACTAAGGAGTCATCAAGCACCTCGATCATCATAAGTATCCCATCTAAAGGTCCAGAGGAAATTTGGATTGTAACATTAAGTTATTTAGATTAAGAATTACTGTTGTGATTTATTTTTCCTATTCTATAACTCTCTCATGATACTATATTTAATACAAGCAATTTCCTAACATTTACAACCATCAAGAAAGCAATCAAAATGAAAGAAATCCCAATACATGTAAGAACACCAATTTAGAGTGACTTCACACTAAGCTGCTTTATTAATCCATTAGGGTTCCCACAATAATAGCTATGGGCTTAGATTCTTATGATTGTAAGAACACACATAGATTTCATAGATGAAAGAATAAGAATGAAATTACGAAGAATAAGAATAAAAATCCAAAATCTAAAACTAATTTTAAACCCTAAAATCCAAGAAAAATAATTCCAAGATAAATAGGGTATCTCAAAACTCAAAAAATGTAAAAAGTGTATAAAGTGTGTATACTTATAGTAAACATCCAATGGGTATTTATAGATACATCAGAAAATCTATCCTAAATAGTGTAAGAAACTTCAGTCGGCACCAACCCATGAGGAAACCTATTGATCGTAGGTTGTACCTACGGGGGATAAGTAGGATGGTGGGAATTAGCGAGATGCTTAGACTACAAAACCCTACCTATTAGGCAACCTACGTACTGTAGGTTTTACCTATTCCTCGTAGGTAGGCTAGGGGGAATCAAATTAAGTCATCAACTTTTAGAACTTTAGATCATCACCCTACGGGACCGTAGGTAATACCTACGAGCCATAGATTAGCTCATACGTAGCCTTCTCAGCTACTTTTCTTCTTTTTTTCTCATTCTTATCTCTGAACTCTATTTTCCTACAAAACTAAGATAAAAGCATATTATATATAACAAGGATACCTAAGTACTTGCACAATTACTTGTTTTATGCATCAAAAGTTCCATGAAACCATGATACATCAGTAATGTCATAGCTATTTACTATGAGAAAAAGGGAATAAAAATATAGTGACAATCTTGGGTATCAGTCCATAACCAGTCTACCAAAAACTAACCATAATAGCCAATAATAAAGTAATCCGCTAGTCTAAATAAAAAATAACCTAACCTGGCCTCCATAAGCCCGAAAGGTACAAGTAATCACTCAGTAAACAACAACCATAACTTATAACTTACAATCCCCCATAAGGTCGATAGATATAAGCACCAAACTATTATACTAGTTATAGGAAATTCATATGAATGAATGACTGCACATAACCCAATATAACTAATATTCAATTCGAGTGTCAAATATACCAAGTGTATACACCTTTTTTAGATTAATAGCACGCAAAGGCAGGACCTATGGAAACCATCCTTCTCTGAAACTATGGTACACAGGTAAACGGTCCCATAGAAGACTTAGAATATCCATAAACACTACCTTGTCCCAAACCAGGCTTTCCAATAACCATCATAATCAATCAACTCCATCTTGTACCCAAGATATATATATATATATATATATATATATATATATATATGCATGTATAAGTATAATAGGTGCACAAACTCAAATCGTGACTTAAATTATGTAAATCTATAAATACATTACCTAAGATTAATGTCGGGACTAAATCTATAAAATAGCATAAAAAGATTCAAAATCTCTCTAGTCCTAAGTAAATAATAGTGGTAAAAGAGTGGTTTAATAATGGAGGAGAATCAACCTCAATCTAATTTCCAAAATAGCTCATTTAGAATTAAAAGCTCATAAATCATTAAATAAGGTGTTACGATTCATGTTGTAAAATGATCCATTTTAAATATGAAAAGTGGGAATAAATCCCTTTTTAGAAAATAGTAGTAAAGTAAAGAATTTAGTTGGAATCATACCACAAAGTGATCATGAATGCACCTAAAAGTATGTATGCCATTACTAGGGTAACTTCAGTAGGAACAGTAGAGGCTTACAGTTCAGAGGTAGAGGTTCTCAGAGTAGGTACCCACTACACCAATCGTATTAGAATCATGATCAGACTAGTATTCCCCTTTATGGTGCACTTCAGCTTATTATTGGGGGTTAGCCTAGTTGTAATACCCCATACTTTTTCCTAGCTTAAAATCATCTCAAGAATGTTAGAAACTTACTTTGAAAGATGAATCCACTTTTTTACAGGTGGTATTTTCAATATTTTTACTTTTTGTCATGTGGGAAATTCAATAAGCTTTCCATCAATATAAAATTTACCTAAATCCGATAACCAGGTAAGAAGTTATGACTATTTCAAGTTCCCATCGTAAAACTGCACCATATTGGTCAGTGACGCACTGTGCCACAAGCTAAAATGGCAATTGTCCTTTTCCAGTGTCTCAGCATGATTTCCTCCATGTTGTACCAAAGTTCTAGGTCGCAAAAGAAGGGGAAATGCGATGGCTTCCCATCACACCATCCCTCAATTTCCCAATTGTCAAAATCCAGTGACAAGGCACGATAGTGCCGCATCCCTCCAAGAGTCCAATTCGGGAAATTTCCACTGAAATTAAATGACACATCCAGTGTTAAAAGGGTCAACTTCCCATCCCTATTTAATCCCATTTACACGTGATTCAGCCACTTTTCACCCAAAATATACTAGTTTCTCTCAAGTTTCTCTCAAGAACAAGATAAGGTTTTCATAGAAGATTCAATTTTAAGAAAGTTTAACCGTCAATCTTTATGAAATCATGAACTAAGGTATGCGTTGTGTTTATTCATGTATTCCTTCCATCCATGAAGCTCAAGAACCTTTTTTTATCTATAAATCATGGTATTTGTGTTGTGAGTTATTTGTAATCATGTTGCTGATGTTGATTGATTTCAAAGTTGGAATCTTTGTGTGTTTATCATGATATTATGTTACCATGCAAGATAAAATCCCTAAATTTAGTTACTTATGATGTGTAATTTGATGAATTCACTTATGCCCTAAGTTGTGCATGCAAGGTGGTTGATAAAATGCTTGAAAAAGTAGAAATCATGCTTTATAGCTCAAGACATAAGCTAACTGTGATATGCTTGTCATCCTACTATGTTTAAATGGTTTCCATGCTATTATTGTGAAATGTGTATGTTGTTGGAATGTCCATGATATTAGAGTATGAGATTATAATATGATTATCAGCATTCTTGTCCATGTTAGATAGTAGGATAACCCTGTACTTCGTGAAATCCACAACTTATTAAATTATGTATTGTTGATATGGGTCTTGTACTTGATAAATTCAAGCTTTATCAGTTCCCTTCTATCGATTCCTGGGGGTACTTGTACTCGAAATATTAGCAGTATGCCTAGATCCATGTCATGTCTTCACGATACTCCCACTCAAGCAATAATCCTTAGACTTCAGACAGTCTTATGACTCAGGAAATCTCCATGATCTCATGAACTCAATCAGTTGTTAGATATCAGTAGTATTCCATCAGTCAACAGAATTCAGTAACTCAGTCCATGTTCAATTCAGTAAATTATGTTCAGTGTCTATTCAGATGGGAGTAGAAATTAGCATTGAGCGAACCCAAGGATAAGAACTCACGTGTTATATGAGGGTGTCATTCTTAGAAGAAATCCTTGCATTTAAGAGCTATGTAGCCAGCATAGTTTGATACATCATAGCCTACTATATGAGGGTAGATGAGATAGATTAGCCTGCTATATGAGTGTTCCCACCGTTCTCACTAGAGTTTTCTGTTATATTAGGGTCACTCACATATTATCCTTACCAGTGACGTGGTATTGACTTCCTTATAATCAGGGCATAGATTGGACCCCAATTCAATTATAATGCATCATTTGGGTCATGTCGGTTAGATGACTACCTCCCACAGTCTCAGTATCAGTCTCAGTAAAAAGACTCAAATAGTTCTTCAGAATTAAGGACTGTCAGATACAGTCAACTCAAATACAGTACGGGACTCAGCTAGTTCAATCAGATTCAGAATTATTATATACACCCACTCATGTTAGTAGTTATCAAAATTCAGTCATTAGTTATGTTAGTCATTAGCATACTTATGTTATCACTATTTTAGATATAGTTACTATGTATGCATGCATGTATTCTCACGTTCATATTAGTCAGTTATCCAGTATTGTTCATGCATATGAACCCCATGCATTCAGCCTACCTCACATACATACCAGTATATTTAAAATACTGACACATTTTTGCTATGGTGTCTTATACCATAGGTTCAGAGATATGAGCTCCAGAGCATCAGTAGATTCCAGATATTAGTAGTCAGAGTTAGAAGTGAGTCCTCATCCTTCAAGGACATGATTATTTCCCTATTATCTCATTAATTAGCTTATTGGTCGGAGTTAGTTAGGGATATGTCCCATCAACTCTTTTCTCAAATAGTTCAGTCAGTTAGAGGCTTTCCAGACTATTATGTTCAGACAATTATTTAAGTTGTTTTGGGTATTTCATATCCCGTTTAGATGTTATGTTTTACTTCTGTTATGTAAACCTTATGTCCTTTTAGTTCATGTTTCTGCATTATTTAGTATATTATACATTATACAGGTACAAATATCAGTCATGGGTTATCTTGTGGTCCTTCAGGGTCATGAGCACCATGTAGCATTCTAGGTAGCAAATTCGGGGCGTTAAACTAGTTATAGTAATCATCCTGGTTAGAGTAGTGGTCATCTTTTGAGAGATTCATATTTTGGGTTTTCTACTTGGGGTGGTTATTTTGGGTCAGTCGAATTTTCTAGATACAGTGCAGCTCCTGAGGCATGTTATTAGTGTGGGGAATTTAACCATTTTTCTAAAGAGTGTTCCAAGCATGGGGCAGTTGTTGCTATAGTGTAGCGTGTTTTTCCAATTAGGGTAGTATCGTACCCAGCTAGAGGTGGTATGCAGGGCCATTAGGATGATCCTTAGGATTCTTGTAGAGGTCCTCAAGTAGGTAGGAAACGTGATTAGTCAGGTGCCTATCTAGTTGGAGGGAAAGTTCATATAATGTTTTACTTAGTAGATCAGAGGCAAAGTCATCAAAAATTATTATTATAGGTACATTCTCGGTGTGACATCAAATGACTTTTGCTTTATTTTATTTGGGATTTACTTATTCTTATGTGTTTGATTATTATGCACTGTGGTTAGAGTAGTCTTGGGATTCTTTATCTCTGCCAGTATGCGTATGTACACCCATAGGTGATTCTTTAGTAATGGATCGGGTTTATAGATAATGTATTGCCATCGTTTGAGTGTTTGATACTTAGACTTACCTTATTATATTAGATATGATAGACTTTGATGTGATTCTAGGCCTGCATAAGTTATCCCCCCTATTATGTGGTCTTAGATTATATTTCCAAGGTTGTTACCTTAGCTATGCCCGACATACCCTCAATTGTATAGTAAGGATCTTTAGCCGCACATTGATAAGGATTATTTTTTATGTTCAGACTAGGAGGCTTATATTGAGTGGTTGAGAGTATTATCTTGCTTGTGTTTGTGATGTTAGTGTAGAGATCCCCTCGCTTGAATTTGTTCCTATGTTGGTGATTTCCTGATGTATCTCCTACCGGTCTTCCTGGACTTTCTCCGAGCATGATATTGAGTTTATTTTTTATCTTGAGTCGAGAACCTGACTTATTTCTGTGGCACTTTCTTGTATGGCTCCTGTAGAACTTAAAGAGCTAAATTCTCAGCTTTAAGATCTCATGGATAATGGTTTCATCAAATTGAGTGTGTCACCTTAGAGTGCTCCTGACTTGTCCTTGAATAAAAAGGATGATTCCTTACATATGTGTATTAATTATAGGAAACTTAATAAGGTGATAGTAAAGAGTAG
The DNA here is from genome assembly GCA_030864215.1 of Capsicum pubescens. Lineage (NCBI taxonomy): Eukaryota > Viridiplantae > Streptophyta > Magnoliopsida > Solanales > Solanaceae > Capsicum > Capsicum pubescens. The sequence continues at coordinate 188,025,725 of CM061546.1, forward strand.
ATATCCTATGCCTCACATTGCTAACTTATTTGTCCAACTTCAAGGAGAAATGATGTTCTCTAAGTTGACTTGAGGTCTGGTTACAATCAGTTGAGGATTCAAGTTAAGGACATATGAAACATGGACTTCAAGACTAACTATGGAAATTATGAGTTCTTAGTGATGTCTTTCGGGTTGACCAGTGCCCCAGCTGCTGTAAGACCCTGAGAAATTCTCTCATAGAATAAACCTTAGAGCGTGTCGAGTAAGGCGTGATTCCAGCCCTAAAAGATTGAAAAGTGACTTCCTAAGTGAGTATCGTGTTAACCATATAGAATTTCCCTAATTTTGACTTTTTATCACATGGGAAATTTGATAAGCTTTCTGTTGATATAAGATTTGCCCAAATCCAATACCCGGGTAAGAAGTTAAGGCTAATTTAAGTCCTAGTCATAAAACAACATCATTTTGGTTCTTGGCGCATTGTGGAGAGGGTCTATTTGACAATTGTCAATTTCCAGTGGAACTCCACAATAGTGGCGCGTCGCGGAGAACCCCAATTTCCTAATAGTTAATTTCCAGTGACCTGGCGTGATTGTGCGCATCGTGCTGAAGTTCCCGGTCTCAACTAGTGGGACAACGTGATGGCTCCGTGTCGCAGTGACTACCAATTTCCCATTTGTCAATTTCCAGTGAGCCACTGCGATAGTGGCGCATTGTGGTTGCCCATGAAATTGGGTTTCCAGTTTAATTTTCCCATCTTCGTACAAAAGTTAAAAAGGGCATTTTGGACTTTTTCCAAGCCTCTTAAACTGTGCAAACACCAAATCAAGGTCATTTACAAGCATTCTATGAAGTCTCTCTTAAGTTTTCTCTCAACAAAAACCCTAAGTATCCAAAACCTCTTCCAAGAATCTCAAGAATCCACCATAGATTCTCTAAATTGAGTCTAGATTCAAGGTTCCCAAGTCAAGGGCTTCAAGAACCCTCATTCAAGAGTACAAATAGAGTTCCAAAAGCGAGAGTTCAACCAAAGATTCTAATTCAAGGTATGTGGGGTTTTGAACAAGGGTAATCCTTTCACCCTTGTTCCCAAAGGCTTATTTAAACTATAATTCTCTGTAATTTATGAGATTATACATAAAATTGAATTGGGGGTTTTCACCCATTGTTATTGGTTGCAAGCTTTCGATGTTTTCCTTGAAGTGAGATTCTAATGGCATGATTTTTACATGTTTTCTTGAGAAATTGCAGCTGGGTCTATACCCCATGATTTTAATCCTTAAGAAGTTAATAGTTGAAATGCTTGAAACATTGAAGTATTTGAGTATGTTGAGATTTTGAGATAAATTGATGAAATTTCCAGATTTCTACATGAGTTATGAATCTATATGCTATCTATTATGCTTTTGATGAGTTTTAACTTGGGATTGAACTATGAGTTATTAATCCCTACTTAATACTTGAGATTTTATGAACTATTGTGCTATAAGCACCCATTATTTGAGTATTCTGAGATTATTGAGAAATGTTTTGACCTAATGGTCATTGAGTTTTAAAATCCACTATACTACATGAGATTATATATTTGATTATTGGGTTCTTATTGAACCATGAGATTATTCTAAAGTGGATTTTCATGAGATGAGCGAGATAAACTAAAGGGAGTAGTATTTATCACCGAGCGGGTAAGTACTTTGGTTTCTAACCCCAAAACTACGTGCCACCATATGTTAGGTCTGAGGCGGAGTTTATGATTATTATTGGGACTAAGGACGAGTTGATATTGGACCCGAGGCCGAGTTTGTTTAGTGATCACTGGATCTAGGTTGTACTCCCTAGCAAGAGTATGATGCCTCTCCCCAACATAAGGTCTCTTTCGTACGAGGAGAAAACGTTGTACTCCATGTAGCTCGCATGGTTTATGTCGGTTAAGAGAACCTCCCTTGAGATTTTAACTTTGAGATCAGTTACCTCCCTAAACTAAAGTATTTTCCATTGAGATAAGATATTTTCCTTTAAAACTAAAATACTTTCCCTTGATATGAGTATTTTACCCTAAAGCTTGAAATGAGATATTTTCCTAACGTGAATGAAATGTCTTCAAGTATGTTCCAAAGTTATATGATTTTGAATTCCAAGTATTTAAGTTCAAAAGAGTTATGAGTTCTTGAGCATTAAAGATGTTTTACTCTCCATGAAACATATGCATGAGTTGAAAGTATTGCTTAAAGTTTCCTTTAGCCTTGAGTAATGAGAATAAGAGAAGAGTACAAATTTCAAAGCTAAAAGTATAATGACTCACAAGATTGTGTTACATGTTCCATTTTACATGATTCATGAGCTATGCATTTTATACTTATTCAAGCCATGTGAGTCCTTACTTATTACATGTATGATTTGATTAAAGAGTATTGATGTTGTTTTATATAAATGCATGCACCCCCAAATACTCAGTACATTCCCAAGTGCTGATCCACATATACATCTATGTGCTACATTGTCTTATAATGTAGGTTCAGGTGCTCAGTCCCAGCCTCGTCAGTGTCTTTTTAGTACCTCTATCTATATTCCTACAGTGGTGAGTCCTCATGGTTCGAGGACCTATCTTCAGACATTTCTGCATTTGAGAGACTATATTTTTACTTTTAGTTCATTTTGAGTCAGTTGGGGACCTATCCCAATGGATCTCTAGTGCATGGATTAGTAGAGGCTTTGTCAGACTAGTTATCAGATTATGGTTGTGTTGAGGTTTTCGATATTGCTTGGTCATTTGGATCGAGCAATTTCTCCGTATTTCCTTTCATATGATATGACTATGCTAGTGTTTGAATTATTTCATCTTGAAATAAGTGTTATTAGTAGAAATAGGCTCAAAGGGTTAGCTTGGGGTTACTTGTAGCCTCAAGCACCATGTGACGCCTCGGGAGGCAATTTCAGGTCGTTACAAACTTGGTATCAAAGCCTAAGGTTTTAAAGGAGTCCTAGGGAGTCTGAAAAGCCGTGTTGAGTAGAGTCTTGATCATAAGTGTGTAGCATGCCACATCTATGAGCAAGAGGCTATAAGACATTTTTGGAAAAATTTCTTTCTTTCTTTGGAATTCTATCATGCCTACAGTTGTCCCTCTCATTTAATAATTCGTGCTCATCTATTTCAAAAAATGCTTCTTCGAAGAGCAAATGCCCACAAGAACGATGATGAGCAACCCCCACTTGTAGATCCTTTGAATGAGACTGTGTCTCATGCCGAGTTTCGGCTGTCCTTTCAGGTGTTAGCGTAAGCATTCACCACTAATGTTTGGGCCAATAACCAGGCCGCAGTTGCTAATCAGCAGGGAGGTGATGTAGCCACGGCTAGGATCCGTGATTTCATGTGGATGAATCCGCCAGAGTTTTTTGGGTCCAAGGCAGGTGAGGACCCACAATTGTACCTGGAGGAGGTGAGAAAGATCATACAGGTGATGCATGTTTCTGAGGAAGAAAGTGTTGAGTTGGCGTCTTACAGGTTGAAGGACATAGCATATGACTGGGTTGTATCATAGAGGAAGGGTAGAGGTGAGGATTCTACTCCTATGACTTAGCAGATGTTCCAAGATGCATTCTTGGACAAGTTCTTTCTGCTTGACATGAGGGAGGCAAAGATTAAAGAGTTTATGAACTTGAGTTAGGGCTCCATAACTGTTAAGGAGTACTACTTGAAGTTCAACCAGTTGGCAAAGTATGCTCCTGACTTGATTTCTGACACCCGGGATAGTATGAGCAAGTTCATGATCGGTGTTTTTGGGTTGGTACTAAAGGAGTGTAGGACTGTGATGTTGCATAGAGATATAGATCTGTCTAGGTTGATGACACATGCCCAACAGATAAAGGCGGATAAGATTAAGGAGAGAGATCGAATATGGGGTAACAAGAAGGCTAAATTTGAGCAGCATGAGTTTAGACAACCTAGGTTCCATAGAGCGAATTGCCCTCAGTTTCAGAGGCGTTTGTCTATGCCAGTGCCTTCATCATCTAGTGCTCCCGCGCCTAGAAGCAGGCAGGAGCAAGGGGGCCGATCTTTTATGTCTAGGTCGCAAAACAATGTTGGTAACAGGCCTTTCTATCCTTCCTATACTAAGTATGGTAGGAGTTATCTAGGGGAGTGTTTTGTAGATCTGAGGGTTTGTTTTAGTTGTTGTGGCAATCAGGGCCACAGACTTAGAGATTATCCTCATGCTAGACAGGGGAACAGAGATGCCCGATCTCAGGCAAAGGCTACTAGTTCACAAGCTTCTGTACCCCATCCTGCCCCTGCTCATGGCACTTTATCTAGCATTGCTGGCAGTCAGCACCAGAATAGATTCTATGCCTTACCATCCCGTCAGAAGCAGGAGGACTCTCCCGATGTTGTTATCGGTATGCTCTGAGTCTTTTGCTTTGATGTCTATGTGTTGTTGGACCACGGGTCAAGTTTCTCTTATGTGACCCCACTTGTAGCTATGAATTTCAAAAAGGGTCCCAAAAAAATTCCCAAGCCTTTCCTAGTTTCTACACCTGTCGGGGAATCAGTTGTTGCTAAACAAGAGTATAGACTGCTGCCATTTTTCATAGTGTCATACTTGCTGATTTGATAGAGTTAGACATGGTGGATTTTGACCTTAGTCTGGGTATGGATTGTCTTCATTCTTGTTATGCGTCTATAGACTGTCGTACCCATGTGGTCAAGTCTCATTTTCCTGATGAACCAACTTTTGAGTGGTCCGGGAGTTCGGTATCTCCCAAGAGTCATTTTATCTCCTATTTCAAAGCCAAAAAGCTAATATCCAAAGGTTGCATCTATCACTTAGTTAGAGTCAAATACACTAAGTATGAGGCTCCAACTATTCAGTCAATCAATATTGTTAATGAGTTTCCAGATGTTTTTTTGGAAGATCTCCCAGGGGTACCTCCCGATCGAGAGATAGAATTCGGGATTGAACTTCTTCCCGATACTCGTCCTATTTCTATTCCACGATACCGTATGGCACCTGCTGAGCTTAAGGAGTTGAAATAGCAACTCAAATATCTTTTAGACAAAGGTTTCATAAGGCCTAGTATTTCTCCTTAGGGCACATTTATCTTTTTCGTGCAAAAGAAAGATGGTTCTTTACGTATTGCATTGACTATCATTAGCTTAACAAGGTCACAGTCAAAAATAAGTATCCTCTTCTGAGAATTGATGACCTATTTGATCAGTTGCAAGGTGTAAGTTACTTCTCCAAGATAGACCTTAGATTTGGCTATCAACAACTTAAAGTGAGAGAATGTGATATTCCAAAGACAGCCTTTCGAACCCACTATGGTCACTTTGAGTTTATAGTCATGTCCTTTAGGCTAACCAATGCCCCATCTGCCTTCATGGACCTCATGAATCAAGTGTTCAAGACATATCTTGATATGTTTGTCATTGTCTTCATAGATGACATCCTTGTATACTCTCGTAATGAGAATGACCATGCAAATCACCTTAGAGTTGTTTTGCAAACTCCTAGAGATGAATCTTAGGTAGATAAGGTGGTTGGAGTTGTTAAAAGACTATGATATGAGTGTGTTGTAGCACCCAGGCAAGGCCAATGTAGTGGCAGATGCCCTTAGCAGATTGTCTATAGGTAGTGTTGCTCATGTAGAGGAAGGGAAGAAAGAGTTAGCTCGTGATGTGCATTGTATGGATAGATTGGGTATAAGTTTACTTGATTCATCCGAGGAGAGTATGTTGGTGCAAAGTAGTTTAAAATCCTCTTTACTTTCAGAAGTGAAGGAGAAGAAAGACAAGGATCCTAGTTTGTCGGACTGAAGGAGTCAGTTCAGGACCAAAAGCTAGAGGTTTTCTCCCAAGGGGAAGATGGCGTGTTGAGAGTGTAAGGTAGATTATGTGTTCCATGTGTTGATGATCTGAGGTAGAGGATTATGGATGAAGCGCATGTCACGCGGTATTCTATTCATCCTGACACCGCTAAGATATACCTCAACTTGTGGGAAATCTATTGGTGTAGTGGTATGAACAAGGACATAGCTGAGTTAATAGAAAAGTGTGCAATATGCCAACAGGTTAAGATAGAGAACCAAAGACCAGGTGGTGTAATGCAAGAGTTTGGTATACCCACTTGGAAGTGGGAGATGGTGAATATGGACTTCGTGATCGGGTTGCCTGTTTCGCGTCGTCATCATGATTTTATTTGGGTTAATGTGGATAGATTGACTAATTTTGTGCATTTCTTGCCCATGCTGGCATCTTATACAGCTAAGGATTACGCTAGATTGTATATCCGGGAGATTGTTAGGCTGCATGGAGTTCCCTCGTCCATTATTTTGGATAGGGTCACTCAAATTAATTCTCAATTTTGGAGGGCGTTTCAGCAGGGTCTTGGTACCCAAGTTCTTTTGAGTTTTGCTTTTCATCCACAGACAGATTGTCTGGTTGATAGGACCATTCAGACCCTGAAAGATATATTGAGGGCATGTACTCTTGATTTCAAAGGTAGATGGGATGAGCATTTTCCATTGATAGAGTTTGCCTATAACAATAGTTACCATGCTAGCACGGGATGTCACCATTTGAGGCCTTGTATGGTAGGAGATGTAGGTCACCTATAGGGTGGTTTGAAGTGGGTAAAGTTGCCGCAATTGGGCCTAATGCGGTATTCGAAGCTATGGAGAAAGTTAGGTTGATTAGAGAGAGGTTAAAGACTGCTCAAAGTCGCCAAAAGTCATATGTCGATGTAAGGAGAAGATATCTTGAGTTTAAGTTGGGTGATTTGTTGTACTTGAAGATTTCACCCATGAAAGTGGTAAAGTGGTTTGGTAAAAAGGGAAAGCTTAGTCCCCGTTATGTTGGCCCGTATAGAGTCTTGAGCCATGTTGGTAAGATGGCCTATGAGGTTGAGTTTCCTGCAGAGTTGTCAGCTGTTCATCCTGTTTTTCATGTCTCCATGCTTAAGAAGCATATTGGTGATTTTGTTATAGTGGATCCCTTAGAGAGTTCTGATATTTAGAACAGTCTTTCCTTCGATGAGATTCCTGTTAAGATCCTAGATTTTCAGATTCGTAGATTAAGGAACAATGAAGTTTCCTTGGTTAAAGTTTTATGGCGGAACCAGTCTGTTGAGGGTGCTACTTGGTAGGTAGAAGCAGACATGCGAGCCAAGTACCCGCAGATGTTTTTCATGAGTTCAGATCAAGCCAAAGGTATTATTCTTCCTTACCTTACCCCTTTGAATCTATAGTGCATCTATGTATCAATTCTTGCATGAGTTTTTGCGATTTCTGAGGTATTCAAGATTTAGAGAGATTCAGCTATGTGTACTCTATTTTCCTGTGTTGTTAGTCCAACCAGCGACATTTGAGGATGAATGTTTCCAAGGGGGAGATATTGTAAGACCTCGTGAAATTCTCTCATAGGATGAACCTTAGGGCGTGTCAAGTGAGGCGTGATTCTGGCCCTAAAAGATTGAGAAGTTCCTTCCTAAGTAAGTATCATGTTAACCATATAGAATTTCCCCAATTTCAACTTTTTATCACATGGGAAATTCGATAAGCTTTCCGTTGATATAAGATTTTCCCAAATCCGATACCCGGGTAAGAAATTATGGCTAATTTAAGTATTAGTCATAAAACACCATCATTTTGGTGCATGGCGCATCGCGGAGAGGGTATATTTGACAATTGTCAATTTCTAGTGGAACTCCGCGATAGTATCGAGTCGCGAAGGACCATAATTTACCAATAGTCAATTTCTAGTGGCCTGGCGCGATTGTGACGCGTCAAGCTGAAGTTCTAGGTCTCAACTAGTGGGACAACGCGATGGCTCTACATCGCAGTGACTACCAATTTCCCATTTGTCAATTTCCAGTGAGCCACCATGATAGTGGTGCGTCGCGGTAGGTAAATTTTTTCAACTTCGTACAAAAGTTAAAAGGGCATTTTGGACTTTTTCCAAGCCTCTTAAACCGTGCAAACACCAAATCAAGGTCATTTACAAGCATTCTATGAAGTCTCTCTCAAGTTTTCTCTCAACAAATATCCTAAGTATCCAAAACCTCTTCCACGAATCTCAAGAATCCACCATAGATTTTCTAAATTGAGTCAGGATTCAAGATTCCCAAGTCAAGGGCTTCAAGAACCCTCATTCAAGAGTATGAATAGAGTTCCAAAAGCGAGAGTTCATCCAAAGCTTCTAATACAAGGTATGTGGGGTTTTGAACAAGGTTAATCCTTTCACCCTTGTGCCCAAAGGCTTATTTAAACTACAATTCTCTGTAATTTATGAGCTTTTGATATTTCCCTTGAATTTAGAGTCTAATGGCATGATTTTAACATGTTTTCTTGAGAAATTATAACTGAATCTATACCCCATGATTTTAATCCATGAGAAGTTAATAGTTGAAATGTTTGAAACATTGAAGTATGTGAGTATGTTGAGATTTTGAGATAAATTGCTAAAATTTCCAGATTTCTACATGAGTTATGAATCTATATGCTATCTATTATGCTTTTGATGAGTTTTAACTTGGGTGAACTATGGATTATTAAGACCTACTTGAGACTTGAGATTTTATGAACTATTGTGCAATAAGCACCCGTGATTTGAGTATTCTGAGATTTTTGAGAAATGTTTTGACCTAATGGTCATTGAGTTTTGAAATCCACTATTCTACATGAGATTACAGATTTGATTATTGGGTTCTTATTGAACCATGAAATTATTCTAAAGTGGATTTTCATGAGATGAGTGAGATAATCTAAAGGGAGTAGTATTTAGCACCGAGCGGGTAAGTTACTACGGTTTCTTACCCCTAAACTACGTGCCACCGTAGGTTGGGCCTAAGGCCGAGTTTATAATTGTTATTAGGCCTAAGGCCCAGTTGATATTGGGGCCAAGGTCGAGTTTGTTTAGTGATCACTGGACCTAGGTTATACTCCTTGAAAAGAGTATGACGCCTCTCCCCAATGTGAGGTCTCTTCCTTAGGAGGACAGAACGTTGGACTCCATGTAGCTTGCATGGTTTATGTCGGTTAAGAGAACCTCCCTTGATATTTAAACTTCGAGATCAGTTACCTCCTTAAACTAAAGTACTTTCCATTGAGATAAGATCTTTTCCTTTAAAACTAAAATACTTTCCCTTGATATGAGTATTTTTCCCTAAAGCTTGAAATGAGATATTTTCCTAACTTGAATGAAATGCCTTCAAGTATGTTCCAAAGTTATATGATTTTGAATTCCAAGTATTTGAGTTCAAAAGAGTTATGACTTCTTGAGCATTGAAGAAGGTTTACTCTCTATGAGACATATGCATGATTTGAAAGTATTGCTTAAAGTTTCCTTTAACCTTAAGTAATGACAATAAGAGAAGAGTACAAATTTCAAAGCTGAAAGTATAATGACTCACAAGATTGTGTTACATGTTCCATTTTACATGATTCATGAGCTTCACATTTTATACTTATTCAAGCCATGTGAGTCATTACTTATTACATGCATGATTTTATTAAAGAGTATTGATGTTGTTTTATATAAATGCTTGCACCCCCAAATACTCAGTACATTCCCAAGTGCTGATCCACATATATGTCTATGTGCTACATTGTCTTATAATGTAGGTTCAGGTGCTCAGTCCTAGCCTTACCAGTGAATTTTGAGTACCTCTAGCTACATTCCTACAGTGGTGAGTTCTCATGGTTCGAGGACCTATCTTTAGACATTTCTGCATTTGAGAGACTATGTTTTTACTTTCAGTTCATTTCGAGTCAGTTGGGGACCTGTCCCAATGTCTCTCTAGTTCATGGATTAGTAGAGGCTTTGTCAGACTAGTTATCAGATTGTGGTTGTGTTGAGGTTTTCGATATTGCTTGGTCGTTTGGACCGAGCATTTTCTTCGTATTTCCATTCATATGATATGACTATGCTAGTGTTTGAATTATTTCATCTTGAAATGAGTGTTATTAGTAGAAATAGGCTCAAAGGGTTAGCTTAGGGCTACTTGTAGCCTCTAGCATCGTGTGACATATCGGGAGGCAATTTCGGATTGTTACAGCTGCATTTATGGATATAATGAACCATGTGTTCAAACCTTATTTGTAATCCTTCTTGATTATGTTTATCTATGATATTCTTGTGTATTTGAGGAGTAGGGAGGAGAATATGTAGCATTTGAGGATTAAGTTCTAGGCTTGGAGAGATCACAGTCTTTTTGCCAAATTCTCAATATGTGAGTTCTGGCTCAAGTCAATTACATTCTTAGGACATGTGATGTCTAAGTATAGGATTATGGTAGACCAAAAAAGATTGAGGCTATTTATGATTGGACTAGGCCTAATGTCCATCGGAAGGTCTCAACTTTTTTGGTTTAGCTGGTTACTATAGGTGGTTTGTTGAGGATTTTGATACTATTGTAGTGTCAATGACCTCATTGACCCAAAAAAGGTTCCTTTCCAGTGGATTGAGGAGCGTGAGTTGAGATTTAGGAAGCTCAATGATTTCCTCACATTAGATCCTAATAGTCTCTTCCAATTGAAGGTGATGTTTTTACTGTATATTATGATTCTTTTAGTGTCAGTCTGGGTTATGTTTTAAGGTAGTGGGGCTGAGTTATTTATTATGCATAGAGACAGCTAAAGGTGCATGAGTGCAACTACCTCACTCATTATTTAGAGTTGGAAACGATAGTTTTTTCTCTTAAGATTTGGAGAATTACTTATATAGCATCCATTGTGAGATATATACTGACTATCATTGTCTTCAACATCTTATAATCAAAGAGATCTTAATTCTAGGCAAAACATATGGATGGAGTTGTTGAAGGATTATGACATGTTTATTCTATACCATCCAAGCTAGACAAATATGGTAGCGAATGCTTTGAGCTGGAAGGCAGTCGGTATGGGTAGCTTGGCTTCTATTTTAGTTTTGGGAGGCCGTTGCATGGGACATCCAGTCCTTAGCCAACTTGATGGTGTGACTTTATATTTTAGACTCTAGAAGGATCCTTTCTAGTATTGAGGTTAGGTTTAACTTATTTGAGTAGATTCATGGTCATCAATTTAAGGATAGAGGACTTTGTGTCATTGTGATCAGGTGTTGTGTGGTGAGTCCAGGAGGCTACCATAGATTCTGAGGGTGTTTTGAGATATGATGGTTGCATTTATGTTTTAAGTTTCAAATACTTGATTCAACTGATATTACGTAAGGCTCACAGCTCCAAATACTCCATCATTGTCACTACCCAAAAACCAAGGGTCATGATGGCACTTGTCACGGTAAGCCTTGACAAGTGAGCCTTTCACCCCAACTGATAGAAAATGAAAGAAAATACCAAAACTTAAGGCAAGACTCTTGGAACAAAGTTGAACCACAAAAATGTAACAAAAGTTGATATATATAACCAAGGATACTGCACCAAAATCCCAAAACTCGGTGTCACCATGCAAGAACTACTAAATACATCTTAAATGTCAAAGCTACAACAATATTCCAAAAAAGTTCAAAATCTATCTCAAAATACTAAATAAGATATCAAATAGACTGGAAAAGGTAGTAGGCTAACTCATGAAACATGGGATGACCACTACCTCAGATATACTCCAAATGCTGCCTGAGTCAGCTCTTCTTGCGGATCACTTGTACCTGAATCTATACCAAAAGGGCACAATAGGGATGGGTATGGTCCATTTTTACTCAGTAGGTATCATTGGACGATTGAGTTAGGCAGAAAATAAAGCATATAAACACAAACTATGGGCACATCACCTGAAATAAGAAAATATCCCAAACGGTAGCCCACACCGTCTCCCCTAATAGTCCTAATATACACACATATAAAAAATATAATTAGAGAAAAAAATAACAAATATACATTTATATCAAATACAAGTATACGGAGATAGAACAAATGGACAAATATCAAGTCAAATACATAAATACAATCACAATATCAGCACAATATACCAAGTGCAATAAGGATGCTGGTGATGATGATAATGTGATGCACGAGGTCCTTACACAACCTCTATATCTACCTACCAAGATAAATCTTCCCGAGGTAGGACCCATAGGGGGTTCGTCAACTCGTATAAAACAATATCCAATACCAATATCCATATCTCCTCTTCTGCATATACATTGGTAGAGTGGTTTTAAAGATGTCACATTCTCAGTAAAAAAAACCACTATTTATAGTATTTCTATGATGGTAGCAATGTTTGTTGAATGAATATGATAAAAGAATGTAATGCTTATAATCAACCAAAATAAGAATATCCAAAATCCAACCAATATACCAACCACGTGAGTTAAAACTCCACTCAAATCAACCATCCATCCATGATCATATATAATTAAGAAACCATCAAGCAAAACATACAAGGAAATATAATATCCCAGGTTTTGGACTCTAAAATTTATGAAGTGAAATTAACACTGCCCAAGTAACGACTCAGGTGATGAGATGTTACAACTCGTCACGATTTGTATTGTGCCATTCATTGCCTAACTAATAAGGTTGTCTTAGGTCACTGTCACGATCATGACTAGACCCCACAATTCATAAGGTAAGGTCAGGAGTCATGGAGAGAGACTTGTGACCATGATTCCATGCAACGACTCATGACCAATCACCACGAGTCGTTACCTAGACCATAACAACTGGGAGACATTTTCCTACATATTTTTCTTTAAGGGAATTTTGGTCTTTTTCCTTCCTTTACACTTTACCCACTACCTTAAAACATCTATGGGACCCTATTAACATCAATTAATCGAATCAAAACTACTCTCATCATCTTAAACTCCCCAAATCAAGAGAAAACTAGGATTTCAATATTAAGGCTCTCAATTTTTGATTTTCTTCCTATTTTTGTGTGTTTCAGGCATCTCTCTCCTCCCTAAATTCATTTTTACATAAAGGCATATGGTTAATCATTGTTCATGTAAATTTAATTGTGGGTTTGTAATTGGATTGAAAATTTTTGATTATTTACTATTGGAATTGCTTTTCTCATGTTTTGAATATAATATTCATACTTTAAATTATAGTTTTTGAATTAAATGGGTGCCTGGTTATGCGAATTTGAAATAGGGTACATGGGTTTCCCCAAATTGTAGGATTTTGGGCTTGATAATGGTAATATCCTTAACCCATATTTATAAACTTTGGTTTTAAATGTGGAATTTGCAATGATTAACCCACTTTTGAAACTATGGCATTATATTAGTGGAAAAATAGGTTAAAATTGATTTGAAAGGACTTAGTGGCCATGTGTTGGTTTTAAAATTGAACTTGGGAGTCAATTGGTTTAATTGGATTGGAATGGCATAATTGGACTTAACTTGCAAGCATAATTGGTATGGTGATACCAATGGTGAATTCCTTAATAAATGATTCTTGAGTTAATTGATGGGATTACGTGTAGATGTTTTAATTTAGGCTTAAAGGAGGTTGTGTAGATCGCCGTGAAGGTGGAGGCCCCTGGGGGGGACCAATTCTAGAAACCATGTCTTCTAGTGTGGGCCCTTTATGAATATGTGCATAGTTCACACATTATATATATTTTTGGATGGTTGGAGGCTTGTTGTCCTGTCCCTTCCTCGAATTTCCATAATTCGTGCGGCTAACACACTCTGGGCCCTTTAGGTAGAGGGAGCTGAACTTATATAGCCTGTGGGTGCCTTAAGATGGATAGAGAAACACAATCCAAGATGATGGATTTAGAAATATCATGTGCATGACCATTTAACCTCTCTCGATATCTTATATATGTGTGTGTGTGTATGAATGTGTGAATATTGTTTTGACTTAATTTGAACATCGTATTATTTTATCCCTTTACCTGAGTTATATTCTAGGGCTTATCCCGCTAACCGTCCCTGGAAGCTACACCGATTTATGAAGTAGGGTCCTAGGGTTCTTTTTTTACTCTTGTGCAATCTTAGTTGGAGCAGATAGATATCAGTTGAGCTATTGTAAAGTGGTTATCCTACATCACCCAAAAAGCTTTACAATTTCATTAGGTCTCTTTTCATATTTTGGGAATTGAAGAGTTTATTATCACGATCAGAGGCATGTCCCAACCTAGTTTGGCATTCTGGTTTAATGGTTTTTGTGGAAAAAGTGTCGGTTGGTTATTTGTTTTGGATCCTTAGCAAATTTCTATTAGTTTATCTATCATTCTTATAGTTTGATTTTTCTTTCTCTATTATTTTATTGTGCTCAGGTGGTTGGGATAGAGGGTGGTCTCTGGCCCACGGTGGGCTTGAGATACCTATTATGGCCAGGCCCTGGTTTGGGTCATGACAATCTTGGTATCAGAGCATAGATCAGGTTCTTTGGATATCTACAAAGCCATGTCAAGTAGAGTCCCTTTTATGGGTGTATAGCATGCCACACTTATAAGGGGGATGCTACAAGGTGTTTAGGATCATTTTCCTTTCTTGTGTTCTATTTTGGGCTATAGAGTCTAGTGTCTTGAAAAATCTCTAACTCCCAATTTACTCATGTTTTAGATCATGTCTCCCAAAATATCTAATGTTCGTATAAACTATGTTGGACCCTCTATCCTATCTAAGGATATTACAGAGGGAACTCACCTTGCTTATGGAGTGCAAACCCAGTCTAGGGTCACTTCTCCCTATTTTACTACTCCACGTAGAGTTCCACTAGTCCCTACTAGTCCTCCTCGAGGTTTCTAGGATGATGGTACTTATACCTAGAGGCTACACAGAGACATCTCTAATGTGGAGTTCTTCAAGTATCTTTACCTGCTTACTCAATTGGTGGCATCTCAGTCTCGTCAGCCTAATTGTGTTGGTTTTATTGCTTCCTCTTCTGAGTTCAATCAGTTTGGTTGGTTCACAAGGTTGAATCTCCCAACCTTTACAGGGTATAATATTTAGGAGGATCCTTAGGGGTTTGTTGATGAGGTGGACAATATTTTTAGAGTGATGCATGATACTGATTCGGAGGGCATAAAGTTTGTGGCATATCAGTTGAAAGATGTAGCTTACCAGTGGTATAAAGAGTAGGAACAACTGAGAGGTGATAATGATGAGCCGACTATATGGTATGAGTTTTTAGGTGCCTTCTTGGATTATTTCTTTCCTCAGGAGTTGAGGGAAGCCAAGGTGAAGAAATTTGTGAATCTGAAGTAAGGCAAGATAAGTGTGAAAGAGTATGCATTGAAATTTTACTAGTTGTCTCGTTATACACTTGAGTTGGTGTCTACTATTAAATCCAAGATGAGGTAATTTACTTTAGGGTTGTCTCGTGACTTTGTATTTGAATGTAAGGCTACAATGTTGAACAATGACATGGACATCTCCAGGCCTGTAGTTTATATATAGCAGGTAGAGGATGAAAAGAAGAGTCAGGCAGAGATAGGAGAGATTCAAAGTAAGAATTTCAAATATTTAGAGCAGGGTGCAAGCCAGTAGAATATTGGGAGAGATAGAAGGCAATAGACCAAGAAAAAGACTTGGGGAAATGTAACGCCCCGAGTCTGTCCCTGGATGCTACACGGTGCTCGTAATCCCAAAGGACCAAAATCTAACCCATGACAGGTACCTACTACAGTAACTAAATAGTAATACTATAAATATGTGAAAATTAGGTGAAAACTTTCTGTAAGGTTCAGTACTGAAATAAAATTGAATACAGTATAGTAATACCAAAACTGAAATATCTATCTGAAAATACTGTAGTCTGAAAAGCCTATAAAATGTCTGAAATGTGGAGTTGATGGGACAAGCCCCCAAGTAACTCCGGCTATTGAAACAAAACTAAAATACTGAAAAAATAATCATGTCCTCAAACTATGAGGACTCACCATTAACTCTGGCTGCTAAAAATATGTAACTGCTAGGGATGATCGAGAGCCTGTGCATCTGAACCTATGATTTAAGACATAATAGTGCAAGAGAATTGTATGTGTCAGTACTTTGAATATACTGGTATGCTAATTGAGGTAGGCTGAAATGCATGGGTTCATATGCATGAACAATACTAACTGAATGACATGAATATAACTGGATATGACTACATGTGTGAATACGTAAACTGTAACTGAGATCGTGATAACACTAGATACTGAGTTCTGAATTACTGATTTACTGATAAACTGAGTTTACTAATATTGTGTAGCTAATAACTGAGTGATTGTACCTGACATTCCTGATGCTGTAGAACCATACTGAGTTTCGTACTAAATTGAGTGACTGTATTTGATAGTCCTGAATCTGTAGAACTGACCTAAGTTCTATTTTGAGACTGGAATTGAAACTGAGACTATGGGAGGTAATCATCTAACCGACATGCCCTCTTCTAAATAGATTGGGGTCCGACCTGTTACCCCAATTAGAAGGGTTCCAATACCATTCCAGGGGAAAAGACAAGCTGTGAGTTAACCCTCTCTAACAGGAAGCTCTTTCGTTAGCCCTTGCTGGTAGAAAAACTCAAATAAGATGTATCAACCCTCATAATATCTGGAAGGAAAATATCCCAACCTATGATGGCTATGTAGTTCTGTAACATAAATATTGCTACTAAGGGCCAAACCCTCTACTGGAAGGAATACCCCCATCCCTGAGTTAACTCAGTGTTGAATCCTACTCCCAGCTGAATAGACACTAAACTAATTTCTAGTTCATATTAGGCTTGACTGAACTGTTACTAATTATATTGTCTAACTGATCTGGACTAAGTTCACTGAGTTTCATTGACTGAAGGAATACTACTGAATTCTATTAACTGGCTGAATTTACTAAGGCCTGAACTTAATATAGAACTGGACTGGACTGATATAGAGTCTTCTGAGTTTTTCCTAAGTTTTGTAACTGACAGAGAGTACTACTGATCATGACATGCCTGATACTATCCTTGGACTGACCATGACTTTAGGTAATCAGCTAAAATGTAGGGTATTAAATATCCCCAAGACTCTATAGCATAAATTATAAGACATGGCACAATCATGAATCATGATAAATAACTACTTGATCATCATTCATACATTGGGACCTTTTAGCAAACACTTGCATGACATGAACTTGAATACATGCTATCATGATATAATTTAATTATTTAATTCTCATGAACAACTCATCAAACACTTGGAAGGCGTTGTATATGCACATAATACTAATCAACACATGAGCATCATAATTGCAAGGCTTTAACATGAATTCACATGATACTACATACAGGATAGTTGTTTTTACATAAATCTTGCACTTAATCATGGAATAGAAATCCAATCAACATTATAATCATGAATACACTTGAATCCAAATCATGAAAAGTATGAAATCAAGATACTTGAAGTTTAAAAGAGTTTCTTAGACTCCAAGGGTGGAAGGAACCCTTGGATGAACACTTGACATACCTTGGTTGCTAAATTCTTGATGAAAAATGGTGAAACCTTGAGCCTTGGCTTTTGAAATTAAATCACCTAAGGTTCTTGTTCTTGAGCAATTTGAGAGAAAGTAAGTATATTTTTCTCAATGAGGGTTGAATCTCATTTTTAGGGTTGAATAGGGCTGGGAAAAAGACCCTAATACCTCTGAGGATGCGACATTTTAATGACTGAAAATCAAACTATCGACGTGCAGGGCGATACGCCGTGCCATTAGCATCGACACGATAGCCAAGGCGCCACGTCGAGTCCACATTAGTTTACTAGAAATTGCTACTGGGAGCCAAGGAAAATATTGATCGATGTGATGGCCGTCGCGCCAAGTCAAAATTGCGTTGATGCACTATTTTGGATTCCCAAACATGGTTCTAATGAGGTCTAAAAAATACGAAACTCATCCGAAAATACCTACTGACATTTATGATCATGAATTAACCTAAAAATTGACATTTTAAAGTCATAAGAGTCGTGAAATTGAGTTGCCAACCTATGAAGGCCAAAATAATACTAAGCCTGAATACTTGGCTTGAATTTTCTAAGTCTGTGACCCCTTAGCAAGCTTAAAAGACCGAGTTGAGCTTAGGATTTTCCAAGGTCTTACAATATATTCCCCATGGGAACATTCGGCCTCTAATGAGACTGATTAAACTGAAAATACTGATAGACTGGACTTAGACACTGAACATGCACAACTGAAGCATAATTTCATGACTGAAATTATTGATATACTGAATTATCATTCTGAACATGCATATCTGATACATGAGTACATAGATAAACATGATTCATGAATACATGACTAGGATTACTAATAAGCTGGGCTTATTTACTAGACATGTTTGTTTGATGCATGAGTATATGACTGAACTGATTCGTGAATGCATGACTGAGTATTCAATGTTAATTGATACCAAGTTGGTAGTTATATCCAAACATGAGGCTGAGTAAATTCAAAAAAAAACTGTTACCTTGGGCTGAGTCTGAGCTTGCGGAGAAGAGGTAAGGATACTTGGTCTGTATGTCTGCTTCTACTTCCCAAGTATCTCCCTCCACGAACTAATTCTGCCAAAGTACTTTGACTAGAGAGACTTTTTTGTTCCTCAGTCTGTGAACCTGATAATTAAGGATTTCAATGGGAGTCTCTTCATAAAAGAGGCTGTTCTGAATACCTATGCCCTCTATAGGTACTACGAATGCTGGGTCACCTATGCATTTATTAAGCAAGGAGACATGGAACACTAGTGCACTGAAGCCAAGTCTGAAGGCAACTCAAGCTCACAATCTACCTTTCCAAAATGGCTGAGAATTTAGTAAGGACTGACATATCGGGGACTGAGTTTCCCCTTCTTGCCAAACCTCTTCACTCTTTTCATAGGAGATATTTTCAAGAATACAAAATCATCGATCTCCAACTCGAGATCATTTTTTAAATATGCATGAATGGGAACATGAGAACATAACTGAGCCTGAAACATGATACGGGAACTGAATATCATAAACGGAACTAAGCCCCTGAATACATAGCTTACGACTGACATTGGAACTTGAGGGTCCACCTATGAGTACCCACCACTCCAAACTAGATTCGTTACGTGAAGAGAGGATGGAAGGTTTAGGTCATAAAAGCTCAGGGATTATAGTGCATCTCCCCTTTGGGACATTTTGTCCCATGAAGAATGCTGACTTGGTTGAGATATTGAGGAAAAATTGAGATAATGCACAGGGCACCTACGAATTGAATCGTGACTGCATATCGGGGATCTGAAACTGAAACATGGCACCTGAACTGTGCTGAAATTACAACCACATGGTTGCTCGATCTTGTAATAGTTATATTCATGAGACTTCAGATAGTGCGACTAGATGGAAAGATAGGAAACCCAACTATACAAACATTATCCACCTAACTGCTAAATTAAATTACTGGTTTTGCGGACTAACTCATGCTGAAAACTTATACTCGACTGGAGCCTTTCTTTGACACTCTTTCTAGAGAGTTCTAGTGGCTTTAGGGAGAAAAGAGTCTTTGCATGGTTGAATAAAATAGCTAAATAAGAAAATCACATCCTGACTAAAATTTTGTAATATGAGTCAAGGCCTACGAAACATCATCTAAGATGAAGTAACTAAGACTTGTGAATTGCAACTACAAATTTTCAAGCTTAGACATATCCCTTGAATACTCTCTCAACTGTATTCTCTACCTTAGTACAACACATCACCTGAGACTACTGACAATATTCATATGAGTGCTGAGCACGAGTGCATAAACATACTAACTTATCTGATTATCTGAATGGATGCTAACTTAATACTTGGTCTTGTAATATTTAACTGCACTTAGTCTGAACAGTTGGACTGGAACTACAGAGTATTATACATATGAGGTAAGGACTGAAAGTGTAATAGGAGATCACTAAGCTTGAATTCATGAAAATCGTGTTATTTGAGAATGCAAGACTAAGTGTATACCATGATTCTGAAATATTTTGTAAGCTAAGGTATTGAAATATTGATAACTGAATAACTGATAACTATACGCTATGGTCAAGAAAACCTAAAATTGAACGGAGTTACTGATTTGATTACTGGACTAAGACTGTGACTGAGACTAACTAAGATGGTAACTGAAACTCATACTGGAACTGAATACTAATTTTTGATAACTAAGTAACTAATAGTCGCGATTACTGATAACTGAGTTACTGATAATTGGGTGACTGACATAAATTAAGGATCTGAATAGACACTTATACTCCGTATTTTCTCATTTTCTTCTCAGGAAAAATTCTGATTTTCCCTTCAGCAACTATATACAACTTCTTGCTATCCATTTACTAGCACACTAACCTGACATTCAAGCTTATTTTCATAGATACATCCTCGTGTAAGACAAGCATACAAAAATCTTTCCTTTAACATAAAACCTTTACTATCTCCCACCTAAGCAATCGCTCATCACTACATTATTTTGTAAGGAGAGACCACTGAAGGGTTAAAACATGAAGACCTGATGTATGCATAAATACTATACCAAACTCAACACTTTCTGAGGACTGAGGAATAGAATATCAACACCGTGGATTTATCAAAAGATCTAAACTGAGGATATGCATGTCAAATGGGTCATAGGAACTGAGCATAATGTACTGAATGACATGGGTACCTGAGTCATGAGCTGCATGACTTGAGATTGGAGTTTTTGTATTCATGGAACATGGTTCGTAACACGGAGTGAACTAAAATTCCTTATACTAGGAACTATAAGCATATATGATTTTTGCTAACGTTCTCGAATATGAGCCATGATCATAGAGAAAAAATATAAGACATGAATATATATCATGATAACTGATGGGTTTCGAGAGTTTGAAGTACGATTCGGAGATAATCTGTGTGATCATGCTCATTGCGGGAATAGACAAGAATTTCATTGATGAAGAATATAATAAACATGTCCAAGTACTTCTTTAACACATGAACCATTAGGCCCATGAAAGCTGGTAGGGCATTAGTAAGAGCAAATAACATGACTAGGAATTTTGAGTGACCATACCGAGTTTTGAAAGCTATTTTCAGAATGTCACATTCTCTGACCCTGAGCTGATAATAGTCTGACCTGTATTCTATCTTAGAAAAGTAACTGGAACCCTAAAGTTGGTCAAATAAGTCATCGATTCTAGGAAGTGGATACCTTTTCTTAATCGTGACTTTATTTAGTTGACGGTAGTCAATACACATTCTGAGAGAACCTTCTTTCTTACGCATGAATAAAACTGGTGCACCCCATGAGGACACACTGGGTCTGATGAATCCCTTATCTAGGAGATATTTTATTTGTTCTTTTAATTCTCTGAGTTTTGCAAGTGCCATTTTGTATGGAATAATAGATATGGACTGAGTATCTGGAAGAAGGTCTATTCTAAAGTCGATTTCCCTTTTGGAAAGAACTCCGGGAAGATCTTCTGGAAATACGTCTGGGAATTCACATGCTACTGACACTGATTCAAGACTAGGGATTTCTAAACTTAAGTCTTGGACTCGAATGAGATGGTAGACACATCCCTTAGATATCATTTTCCTTGCCCTAATGTAGGAAACAAACTGAACCCTAAGTGTTGAAGTACTACCCCTTCACTCAAGTATGGGTTTATTTGGAAACTAAAATTGGACAATTCTATTTTTGCAGTTGACTACGGCATAGCAGGAATAAAGACAACCCATGTCGAGAATGACATAAAAATAATTCATCTCTAACTCGACTAAGTTTGCTGAAGTGACTTTCTGAGATACCATAACCTGATAGTTCATGTATACCCATCAGGCTATGAAGATTTACCCACTGGGGTAGAGACTGAGAAAGGATCCGCTAATATTTCGAGACTGAATCCAAAGTCAACATCTATATAAGGAGTAACAAAGGACAAAAAATCTCCTGGTTCTACCAAAGCATAAATATGCAAATGATAAACTTGTAACGTACAAGTGACAACATCAGGTGAACATTACTGATCCTGTTGGGACTAAAGGGCATAGAGTCTATTTGGGCGTTGACCACTGGTGGCACTGGAAGTGGCACCCTGCTGATTTAGGCAATCAGACTTAGCTGGGGGTCGATTATACCGCCTCTAGGAACCTGACTGAGGACAATCTCTGACCCTGTGGCCTTGATTTCCATATTCAAAACATACATCACTACAAACTCTGCAGATACCTTATTGGTTTCTGTCATATTTCTAGAAAAAGGGATTTTTTCGAGCACTCTTTGGCCTTAATATTCTGGCCCTCTTATTATTTCTCACCCTTTTTTTATACCTCTCCTTCTTACTCTACGGAGCATGAGTTATAAGCCTAGATAGGATAATAGCCAACTAATTGTTCTGAGAAACTACTGAATAAGATAAGGCGGTGAAAGCAACCCTAAATTTAGCGTGAGAAACGTGCTCATTCAGGGGATCTGCCTAAACGGGCGGAGGGGCTGACTGGTGTTCCTTACTTTTTTCATTTACTTCTCATGAAAAAATGTTATGGAAGCATAAGGAAGATATGAATTAGATTAAGATTTTAACTTGAGCTTATGCTCACTTACACAACATGAATATTGAAAAAAAGGAAACTTTTTCTAAAACATCTAATAGCCTCCTGTCCATAAGTGTGGCGCGCTACACACCCATGCACAAGACTCTACTAGATGCGACTTTCAGACTTCCTAGGACTCTGTTGAACCTTAGACTCTGATACCAAGTTTGTAACGCCCCGATTATGTACCTCGGACACTACACGATGCTCGTAATCTCGAAGGACCACAAGCTAACCCATGACTAGTACCTTCTACAATAACTGAATAGTAATACTGTAAATATACAGAAATTAGGCAAAAATTTTCCTAAGGTTCAGTACTAAAATAAAACTAAATACGGTATAGAAATACAAAAACTAAAACATCTTTCTGAAAATACTCTAGTCTGAAAAAGCCTCTAAACTGTCTAAAATGTTGAGTTGATGGGACAAGCCCCCAACTAACTCTGCCTACTGAAATAAAACTGAAATACTAAAATAATAATTATGTCCTCGAACTATGAGGACTCACCACTAACTCTGACTGCTGAAAATCTGTAACTGCTAGGGATGGTCGGGAGTCCATGGATCTGAACCTATGATATAAAACATCATAGTGCAAGAGAAAAGTATGTGTCAGTACTTTGAATGTACTAGTATGTTAAGTGAGGTAGGTTGAAATGCATGGGTTCATATGCATGAACAATACTGACTGAATGACATGAATATAACTACATAAGAGTACATGTGTGAATATGTAAACTATAACTGAGATCATGATAACACTGGATACTGATTTCTGAATTACTGATTTACTGATAAACTAAGTTTACTGATACTGTGTAGATGATAAATGAGTGACTGTATCTGAAAGTCTTGATATTGTGGAACTATACTGAGTTCCATACTGAACTGAGTGATTTTATCTGACAGTCCTGAATCTGTAGAACTAAACTGAGTTCTATTCTGAGACTGGACCTGAAACATAGACTGTGGAGGGTAATCATCTAACCGACATTCCCCTTTCTAAATAGATTGGGGTCCAACCTGTAACCTAGTTAGAAGGGTGCCAATATCATACCAAAGGTAAAGACAAGATGTGATTTGTCCCTCTCTGATAGGAAGCTCTTTCATCAACCCTCGCTGGTAGGAAAACTTGAATGAGATGTATCAACCCTCATAATATCTGGCAGGAAGATATCCCAACCTATGCTGGCTACGTAGTTTTGTAAAGCAGGGATTTCTACTAAGGTTCAAACCCTATACTGGAAGGAATGCCCCCATCCCTGGGTTAACTCAGTGTTGAATCCTACTCCCAACTGAATAGACACTAAACTAATTTCTAGTTCAAACTAGGCTTTACTGAACTGTTACTGATTTTACTTTCTAACTGATCTGGACTAAGTTCACTGAGTTTTGTTGACTGATGGAATACTACTAAATTCTGTTAACTGGATGAATTTATTGAGGCCTGAACTAAATACTGAACTGGACTGAACTATTACCGAGTCTACTGAGTTTTTTATGAGTTTTATAACTGACTGAAAGTACTAATAATCGTGACATGACTGATACTATCCTGAGACTGACCATGGCTCTAGGTAATCAGCTAAATTATCCGGTATTCAATACCCCAAAGACTCGATAGCATAAATTATAAGACATGGCACAATCTTGAAACATGATAAATAACTAGTTGATCATCATTCATTCATTGGGAAATTCTAGCAAATACTTGCATGAATTGAACTTAAATACATGCTATTATGATATAATTTCATTATTTAATTCTCATAAACAACTCATCAAACACTTGGAAGGCGTTTTATATGCACATAATACTAATCTACACATGAGCATCACAATTTCAAGGCTTTAACATGAATTCAAATGATACTACATACATGATAGTTTTTTTTACATAAATCTTGCACTTAATCATGGAATAGAAATTCAATCAACATTGTAATCATGAATACACTTGAATCCAAATCATGGAAAGCATGAAATCAAGCTAATTGAAGTTTAAAAGAGTTTCTTGGACTCCAGGAATAGAAGGAATCCTTGGATGAACACTTGACATACCTTGGTTGCTAAATTCTTGATGAAAAATGGTGAAACCTTGATCCTTGACTTTGAAATTAAATCACCTAGGGTTTTTGTTCTTGAGCAATCTGAGATAAAGCAAGTATATTTTGCTCAATGAGGGATGAATCTTGTATTTTAGTGCTGAATAGGGATGGGAAAAAGACCCTAATACCCATGAGGATGTGGATTTTTAATGACTGAAAACTGAACAGTCGATGCATAGGACGACGCACTGCGTCATTGATATCGATGCAATAGCCAATGCACCACATCGAGTCTGCATTGGTTCACTGGAAATTGCCACTAAGAGATAAGGAAAATATTGATCGACACGATGGTCAATGCGCTGCGTTGAGATCGTGTTGATACACTATTTGGATTCCTAAACGTGGTTCAAACGAGGTCCAAAAAATACAAAACTCACTCGGAAACACCTACTGACATTCCTGATCATGAATTAACCTAAAGATTGATATTTTAAGGTCATAAGAGTCATAAAATAGAGTTTCCAACCTACGAAGACCAAAATAATACTAAGTCTGAATACTTAGCTAGAATTTTCTAAGTCTGGGACCCCTTAGCAAGCTTAAGAGACTAAGTTCATGTTAGTATTTTGTGGTGTCTTACAGGAAATCTAATTCATATACTTCGGCTAGAACTTCTTATCCAAATCCATCTAGTGATTATCATTTCTAGGCTAGTAGTGGTCCTAAGGCATAGGGTGCCAAGTCTCAGGATAGTGAAGCTAAGTCTGCCCCACCTTATCCTCCTTGTAGATTTTGTGCGCACCTTGACCGTGGTTATTATGATGACGAGAGGTACTTATGTTTCTATTGTGGTCATGTCATGACCTGAACGAGGGTCTATCCATGATGGACATCTCGAACCATGAAGGCCTGAAATGCCTTTCTCTATCTGGTAATCATGCACAACATTCATATAATAAAAGAAGATGCAGAAACATAATCTTCTACGGAAACATGGTCAATTCTGAATTCAACATAAGTATGGAAATTTGTAAATCAAATATATCTAAATAACAACTGACTCAGTCTATGAAATCTCAACTACATGAAAATCTGACAACTGTCTGAAACTGGGACAAGGCCCCCAGTAGACCAAAACTGAAAT
The DNA here is from genome assembly GCA_030864215.1 of Capsicum pubescens. Lineage (NCBI taxonomy): Eukaryota > Viridiplantae > Streptophyta > Magnoliopsida > Solanales > Solanaceae > Capsicum > Capsicum pubescens. Next base: position 188,051,396 of record CM061546.1, read on the forward strand.
AAGTGACATAATCTGAAAACACAGGCCTTCTGGAATAGAAAAGGCTCACCACTGCACAATCTGATCAGTTGTCTGAATTATCTACTGCTTATCTGGACCCCTAAATTGAGTCTCAGAACCTGAGAGGTAGGGGGAGGGGGGCCAATACAGATGTACTGGTACGCAAAGCATATCTAAAATAATCATTTATTATTCAAAATATATGAGATCATTTAAAATAGTTCATAAGTATATCATATAGTAAGAATTCACATGGGCATTTTAAAGACTCTGTAAAAATCATCTCAACTCTGAGAAATCTGTTTTACTTCTACGCTAGGTGGTATACCCTACAACTCTGAAAAATTCCTTGGGCTATATGGAAACTGCCATTACTCGGTAGTGAATCCCCCAACCCAAGTGTGCCGCAAGGGTCAGATTTTCTGAATCTATTACGCCACACGGCCGTTGCCAGTGTACAATAATAATCTACCCGTATCGGTAAATACGGTTTTAGGCTAAGAGTTACTTGAACTCGCGCCTTCTTTGTGTAATCACCTAACCCTCTTTAATCCCCTTTTTAAAACTCTATCAAAACATACAGTCTCTAAAAACATACTTTGAAAACATGCTCTGAAAACATAATCTGTTATGGCATAAATACATATGGTATCGTCATACCGTTGACTTGCAAGTCACATCGCTGAGCCATTATTAGTCTATCGTAAATCTCTGTTTTCAAAACACAAGTTTTGGGACCACCATTTCAATAAGTCAATTCAAAGAAACTCTTTCTCAAACCTCATGTAAACACATGAAAGAAACTCATCTTTGTCAAGCGTTTCAGTAGTATAGTACAAGGTGGTCATGTCAAAGTTCTCAATACACATGCAATTCTTTCTCTTAAACACAAGAACACATTTACAGTACAAGAAACACCCTCTCAAAAATTTCAAATCATTCTCAAATGCTATAATATTGCGAAAACATCTTTCAAATCACAAAACCATAATCTTTAATTCAATACACGAGAAGGAGTTCCTAATTTATGCTCTCAACGATCTTAAATCTCAAATTCCATACATATACATATACATGTAAATCAATTAGGGGATAGGACCACAAGATTAAAACAATAGTAACATTAAAACATTCGGAGTACGTAATTTAGATCATAGATTCCAAAACCCCTTTGAAATTCATGCATAAAAATCTTAAAATCAAGCTCTAATGGTTTTAAGCCCATGTAGTTTTTAGGATAAACCCCACGTACCTCTATTTAGAAATTTAAAGGATGCTTCTTGATGCCCACGGCTTGGGTATTCCAAATCTTCTATTTGTTTTTAAAACCCACGGTTGAATCTTGATTTATTTGGATTATCAATACAGAATCCTAGAGAATTTTCTTGAATATTTTTAGTGAATGTATGAGTAATATGCTCAATTGGGGTTGAAATCTCCTGTTTGGACTGATAAGGGTGTGGGAAAATACCCAATATCCCTTAATGAGACCGGTATTAAAATATAACTGGGAGCCTGATTTCATGGGCCACCGCAATACACCACTATCGCGGTGGCTCACTGGAAATTGATGAATGGGAATTTGTTCCACTCCGCGATGCGCCACCATTGCAGAGTCCCACTATAAATTGACCATCATCATTTACACCCTCTCTGCAATGCGCCAAGGATAGGAATGACGGTTTTTTACAATTAGGACTTAAATTAACCATAAATCCTTCACCGAGTATCCGTTTTGGATGCATCCTATGTCAACGGAAAACTTATTCAATTATCTATGAAATGAACAGTTGAAATCTAAGGGATTCCACTAGGAAAAATTATAAATCATTCTAGAAGCCAATGCTTGATATTTTAGGGACAAAATTTATCTATGAAAAAACTTTGGGGCGTTACAATATCCTCTCCTGGGAACATTCATCCCCGAATGTTGACGCGGGATATAGAAAAGTATAATTTCAAGCATACTAAGGCATAGAAAGAATAAGGCAAGGATTGTACCTTCCATTTCGTCATCCATTGGATAAAAAAGGTTTGGGTATCTAACTCTCATGTCAACTTCTGATTCCCAACTCTTTAACTAAGGCTATATCTTTGTTCCTCAATCTTCTAAATTGGTGATCCAAAATCTCTACAGGCTCTTATTCATATGATAAGGAGTCTTTCACTTTGATTTCTTCGGCTGACAATACTAAAGAATGGTCTCCAATACACTTCTTCAACATAGATATATGAAATACCTGATGAACCGAACCCAAACTAGCTGGCAATTCTAACTCATACGCAACTCCACCTATCCTTCTCACAATATGATATGGTCCTATATAGCGAGGACTCATCTTACATTTCTTCCCGAATCACATGACTCTCTTCATGGGAGAAACCTTGAGAAACACCCAATCTCCAACCTCAAACTCTAGATCTCTTCTCCTAACATCGGCGTAGGACTTTTGACGACTCTGAGCTATCTTAAGTCATTCTCTAATGACTTTCACATCCTCTATTACCTGATGAACAAGATCAGGACTAAATATTTGTGTCTCACCTACTTCATACCATCCTATCGGGAACCTATATCTTCTCCCATAGAATGCCTAAAATGGTGCCATCTTAATATTAGAATGGAAACTATTATTATATGAGAACTCTATTAATGGAAAGTGCTCTACCCAACTACCTTTAAAATCAATCAAACAGGCCCTCAACATATCCTCAAGGGTCTGGATGGTGTGCTCAACTTGCCCATCTATATGAGGGTGGAAAGTCGTGCTCAAACTCACTTGGGTACCTAAACCCTTTTGAAATGATCTCCAAAACTGTGAAGAAAATTATTTACCTCTATCAGATATGATGGACACAGGTGCCCCATGCCAACGAACTATTTCTGCAATGAACAGCTTGGCATAATCCTCTCCCGAATAATTTTTCCTGATAGGTAGAAAGTGAGCTAACTTGGTCAACCTATCTACAATCACCCAAATGGAATCATATTGGTTTCGGGACCTCGAATGTCCTGAAATAAAGTCCATATTAATCATCTCCTACTTCTACAAAGCCAAAGCTATCTCTTGAGAAGAACCACCTGGCCTCAAATGTTCCACTTTAACTTGTTGACAATTCAAACACTTGGAAACATAGTTAGCCACATCACACTTCATATTATTCCACTAATAAATGGTTTTCAAATCCTAATACATCTTAGTAGAGCCAGGGTAAACAACATACCTCGACGTGTGAGCTTCATCAAGGATTCTCTTCCTCAGACCATCTACATCTAGCACACACAATCTACCATGGTATCTCAAAATACCTTTTGTTGACCTACATCTTTCTTGATCTAGATCAAGATGAGATCTTCAACCTGCTTCTCTTGGACTTCTGCACAAAGGAAAGATTTAGTTATCTCATGAACAACCACTCCTCCATCCTCAGAATCCAAAATTCGTATTTGTAGATTTGTAAGTCGGTAAATATCCTTCACCATCTCCCTTTTTTCTTTCCCCACATGAGAAAGACAACCCATAAATAACCTGCTGAGGGTGTCGACTACCATATACGCCTTGCCTGAATGATAGTGCAGGCTCATGTCATAGTCTTTTAAAAGTTCCAAGCATCGCCTCTGCCTAAGATTCAATTCTTTCTATGAGAAAACATACTATAAACTCTTGTGGTCATTAAATATATCAACATGTACCCCATATAAATAGTGCCACCATATCTTAAGTGCAAAAACCACAGCCGCTTACTCCAAATCATGAGTAGGGTAGTTCTTCTCATGCACCTTCAACTGCCTGGATACATAAGCCACTACCTTACTGTGTTTCATAAGAACAAACCCAATGCCCACTCGGGACGCATCACAGTATACAACAAAACCTTTTGTACCCTCTGGAAGAGTCAAAATAGGAGCAGTAGTCAACTTGTCTTTCAACTTCTCAAAACTACTCTCACAAGAGTCAGACCACAAAAACATTACCTTTTACTGAGTCAACTTAGTAAATGGTGCAGCTATGGAAGAAAAACTCTCTACAAACCTTCTGTAATAACTCGCCAAACCCAAGAAGCTCCGAATGTCGGTTGGAGTCGTAGGTCTGGTCCATTTCCTCACTTCCTAAACCTTTAGGGGATCAACCTTAATCCCCTCACTAGACACAATATGCCCCAAGAAATCAATAGCATTAAACTAGAATTCACAGTTAGAGAACATTGCATACAACCTATGATCTTTGAGAGTCTGGAGGATAATTCAGAGGTGATTGGAATGTTCCTCCTCACTTTTGGAATAAATCAAGGTATCATCAATGAAAAATATGACAAACAAGTCTAGAAATTGTCGGAAGACCCTATTCATTAGGTCCATGAAGGCTGCAGGGGCGTTAGTCAACCCGAAGGACATGACTAGAAATTCATAATGACCATATGTGGTTCAGAAAGATGTCATGGGAATGTTTGATTCCCTAACTTTCAATTAATGATATCCTGAATGAAGGTCTCTTTTATAAAAACACTTAACACCCTGAAGTTGATAAAAAAAATCATCAATCCTAGGAAGGGGATATTTTTTTTTAATAGTGACATTATTCAACTGGAAGTAATCTATGCACATACGAAGGGAACCATCTTTTTTTTGCACGAAAAGTACAGGTGCACCCCAGGGAGACACACTGGGGAGGATAAAGTCTTTATCTAGAAGATCTACTAGCTGTTCTTTCAACTCTTTTAACTCTGCAAGAGCCATTCTAATGACGAAATAGAAATAGGATAGGTATCTGACAATAAATCAATACCAAAATCTATCTCCCTATCAGCTGGTATTCCTGGGAGATCAGCTGGAAAGACTTCCGGGAATTTATTCACTACGGGGACAGACTGAAAAGGAAGACTTTCGGCACTAGAATCTTTAACCCGGATAAGATGATACAAGAAACCTTTAGAAATAAGTTTACGGGCCCTGAGATAAGATATGAAGTTCCCTCTAGGTGATAGAGAATGTCCCTCCCATTCAATCACAGACTCATTCGAAAAAGAAAAGGTGACTCTTCAGGTCCTACAATTCAAAGTGGCAAAGAACGAATGGAGCTATTCCATCCCTAAGATGGCATCAAAATCAACCATATCAAGATCTATGAGATCTTCCACAGTATCCCGGCTAAGAATAGACATAACACAATTTTTATATATCCTCCTAACCACAACAGAATCACTTACCGGAGTGGAAACTGAAAAAAGTTCAGCAATCACATCAGGCTCAAACCCAAAACCAACAGCCACGTATGGGGTCACATAAGACAAGGTAGACTCAGGATCAAGTAATACATACACATCACGAGAAAAGATTTGCAATGTACCGGTGACTAAATTTGGTAAGGCCTCTACCTCCTGGCGGTTGGTCAAAACATACAATTGGTTCTGACCATTTTTGGTGGATGAAGTGGCACCTTTCTAAGGTGCTGGTGCAGATGAATTCTCCTGCGACTTAGATCCTCCAACATTACTCTTTGCTGCCGGATAGTCTCTCTGGATAAGGCCTGGTTGGCCGCATGAATAGCATACCAAAGTGCCAAATTGACATCTCCCTGGATGATTCCTCCCACATCTCCCACAACGCGGATAGGACCAAGAGGTCTGGGCTACACTTTCCTACGACTGCGTACCCTACATCTTCGGCCCCTGACTAGACTAAAAATTCTAGGTGCGCTACTCAGCTGTGGGTCTGGATACTAGAGCACTAGCTGTCGACTGTGCATTACCCTAATTCTTTTTATTTTGCCATTTACCACCCCAATTACTACTCTGCTGCTGACTATGACTCTGGTCTATCGCTCTAGCTCTCTTTTCCTGCCTGTCCTTTTCTTTTGATTCGGCTATCTTCTTTTTCTTATCCTCAACTTGCTACATGTAGACTGACAATCTAGCAAATTCCATATCCTTATTCAGCATAGCTCCTTGACACTCAAGCACCATATCATCTGAAAGACCAGAAGCAAACTTCCTCATTCGGGCACTCATACTACTCGTCATCTCAGGAGCATAAAGGGCCAGCTGGTTAAACTGTAAAGTATTCTCCTGAACACTCATCTTACCCTGCTTAAGGTTTATGAACTCTTCTTCTTTAGCTTCCCTTACTCCAGAGGAAAGAATCGGTCAAGAAATGTTTCCACGAACTCATCCCAAACTGTGGGCTCAGCATTATCACCCTTCACATCTTCCCACTCGTGGTACCATTGGTTTACTACATCCTTTAACTGGTATGCTTCTATATCAACACCCTCCAACTGATCAACATGCATTACTTTGAAAATATTTTCCATTTCATCTACGAACTCCTGTGGGTCCTCTTCTACCTTAGCTCCATAGAACTTGGGCGGGTTCATTCTCATGAACTGGCCCACTCTAGTAACTTCAGAAATAATAGACGTAGACCCAGTATCCCCTGAACTCTGAGTCTATACGACTACCAGCTATGCAAGCATGTGAATAGACTATCTAAATTCAGCATTAGAAACCTTTCCTTCATGAGGCTGAGTGTTATTGGCCCCTTTCCGGGGTGCTTTGGGAGGATTGGTTGGTACACGAGGTACTCTCAGAGTAGGAATATGTTCTAAGGTATGAGCTCTGTTGCGGGTCCACATCCCTTGGGTGGGACGGACTTCATCATCCTGAGTATTAACGTTGGTGCGACGGGGAGGCATCTCTGGTTTTCTGAAAATCAAGAGGTCATTGATTTGGGGACAAATTAGACTCTAAAGTACGAACTAAATCACAAAGAAGAAAAAAATTCTTAAATACCTAGTAGTCTCCTGCTTATAAGTGTGGCATGCTACATACCCATAAACAAGACTCTACCTGGCGCGATTTTGCAGACACCTTGGGACCATGAACCATGATCTGATACCAAGTTTGTCACAACACAACCGAGGGCCTGGCCATGACGGACATCCCGAACCATGAAGGCCCAAAATTCCCTTCTCTATCTGGTAATCATGCACAATATTCATATAATAAAATAAGATGCGAAAACATAATCTGCTACAAAAACATGGTCAATTCTGAATTCAACATAAGTATGGAAATTTGTAAATCAACTATATCTAAATAACATATGACTCAGTCTGCAAAATCTCTACTACATAAAAATCTGACAACTCTCTGAAACTGGGACAAGGCCCTCAGTAGACCAAAACTAAAATAAGTTACATAATCTGAAAAGACAGGCCTTCTGGAATAGAAAAGGCTCACCACTGCATAATCTGATCGGCTGTTTAAATTATCTACTACTTATCTAGACCCCTAGATTGAGTCTAAGAACTTGAGAGGTAGGGGGAGGGGGAGTCAATACAGATGTACTGGTACGCAGAGCATATCCAAAATAATCATTTATTATTCAAAATATATGATAGCATTTAAAATAGTTCATAAGTATATCATATAGTAAGAATTCACTTGAGCATTTTAAAGACTCTGTAAAAATCATCTCAACCCTGAAAAATCTTTGTTACTTCTGCGCTAGGTGGTATACCCTACAACTCTAAAAAATTCCATGGGCTATGTGGAAACTGCCATTAACTCGGTAGCGAATCCCCCAACCCAAGTGTGCGGCAAGGGTCAGATTTTTTGAATCTACTACGCCACACGGTCGTTGCCAGCATACAATAATAATCAACCCGTATCGGAAAATATGGTTTCAGGATAAGAGTTACTTGAACTTGTACCTTCTTCAAGTAACCACCTAACCCTCTTTAAGACCTTTTTAAATATTCTATCAAAACATACAGTCTCTAAAAACATACTCTGAAAATATGCTCTAGAAAAATAATCTGTTATGGCATAAATACATATGGTATCGTCATACCATTGACTTGCAAGTCACATCTCTCAGCCATTATTAGTGTATCATAAATCTCTATTTTCAAAACACAAGTTTTGGGACCACCATTTCAATAATTCAATTCAAAGAAACTCTTTCTCAAACCTTATGTAAACACATGAAAAAAACTCATCTTTGTCAAGCGTTTCAGTAGTACAGTACAAGGTGGTCATGTCAAAGTTCTCAATTTATATGCAATTCTTTCTCTTAAACATAAGAACATATTTACATCAAAAAACACCCTCTTAAAAATTTCAAATCATGCTCAAATGCTATAATATTGCGAAAACATCTTTCAAATCATAAAACCATAATCATTAATTCAATACATGAGAAGGAGTTCCTAATTTATGCTCTCAACGATCTTAAATCTCAAATTCCATACATATACGTATACATGTAAATTAATTTAGGGGATAGGACCACAAGGTCAAAACAATAGTAACATTAAAACATTTGGAGTACGTAATTTAGATCATAGATTCCAAAACCCCTTTGAAATTCATGCACAAAAATCTTAAAATCATGCTCTAATGGTTTTAAGCCCATTTAGTTTTTAGGATAAACCCCACGTACCTCTATCAAGAAATTTAATGGATGCTTCTTGATGCCCTCGGCTTGGGGATTCCAAATCTTCAATTTGTTTTGAAAACCCATGATTGAATCTTGATTTATTTGAATTCTCAATATGGAACCCTAGAGAGTGTTCTTGAATATTTTTAGTGAATGTATGAGTAATATTCTCAATTGGGGTTGAAATCTCGTGTTTGGACTGATAAGGGTATGGGAAAATACCCAATATACCTTTAATAAGACTGGTATTAAAATCTAATTGGGACCCCAATTTCATAGGCCACCGCGATGCGCCACTATTGCAGTGGATCACTGGAAATTGATGAATGGGAATTTGGCCCACTCCACGATGCGCCACCATCGCAGAGTCCCACTAAAAATTGACCATCATTATTTACACTCTCTCCGCATTGTGCCAAGGATAGGAATGATGCTGTTTTATGACTAGGACTTAAATTAACCATAACTCCTTCATCGAGTGTCTGTTTTGGATGCATCATATGTCGACGAAAAACTTATTCAATCATCTACGAAATAAAAAGTTGAAATCTGAGGGATTCCACTGGGAAAAAGTATAAATCATTCTAGAAGTCAATGCTTGATATTTTAGGGACAAAATTTAGCTAAGAAAAAACTTTGGGGCATTACAGGTCAGCCTGGACATATGTTGAGGAATTTACCTACAACAAAGGTATCCCTGAAGCTAATAAGGTTTTGGTCATCACCTTTTTGGCTCCTTCACCAAAGGGTGTCACTTTGGGTACTAGTACTAGCTGAAATTATCTCTATGCTCTTGCTACCCATCAGGAATTTGAAGCATCTCCTAATGTTGTTTGTTGTACATTATAGCTCTTCTCACATGATATTTACTATTTTCTTGATTCTAGTTCTACCCGATCATAGGTAAACCCTTATGTGGCTGCATATTTTGGTTTTGATCCTGAAAATATTTCCTACCCCTTCTCTATTTCTACTTCGATGGGTGATTCTATAGTTGTTAGAAAATTTATAGGGCTGGTGTAGCGTCCATATTTCATAGGTAGTCATTGGTGAATTGATAGAGTTTGATATCAGGGATTTCAATATTATCTTAGGGATGGATTAGATTCATTTGTGTTATGTGTCTTTGGATTGTAAGACCAAAAGGTTCAGTTTCCAATTCCCAAACAAACCAGTAATAAATGGGAGGGATGTTTCTTAGTTCCTAAAGGGAGGTTTATTTCCTATTTTAGATCTTAAAAGTTAATTTCCAAAGAGTGTCTGTATCATCTAATTTAGGTTAAGGGTTCTAACTCAGAGGTACCCTCCATATAATATATCCCCATGGTTAGCCATTTTCCTAAAGTATTTTTGGAGGATCTTCCAATAATTTCTCTTAATAGGGAAATAGATTTTAGGATTGATCTTTTACTGGATGCCTGTCATATTTTCATTCCTCCTTATAGAGTGGCTTCGATTGAATTGAAGGAGCTGAAGGAATAGTTAAAGGGTCTTCTTAAAAAGGGTTTCATTTGCCCTAGTAATTCCTCATAAGGTGCTCCTGTGCTTTTCATGCATAAGAAGGATGGGTAAGTTGGATGTGTATAGACTATCGATAGCTAAATAAAGTAACAGCAAAGAATACCTATCCCCTTTCTAGGATTGATGATCTTTTTGACCTACTTCATAGTGCTAGATACCTCTCTAAAATTGATCTTTGCTTGTGGTTTCATCAGTTAAAAACTAGGAAGAGTGATATTCTCAAAACTATTTTCTAAACCCGATATGGCCATTATGAGTTCCTGGTTATGTCATTTGGGTTGAGTAATTCTCTGGCTGTGTTCATGGATCTTATTAATTGGGTGTTCAAGCAGTTTTTGGAATTATTTGTGATAGTTTTCATTGATTATATCTTGGTGTACTCTAAGAATTAGGAGGTTCATGCTAATAACCTCTGAATTGTGTTGCAGACTCTTAAGGATCAGAGGTTGTAAGGTAAATTTTCTAAGTGTAAGTTTTGGCTAAGTGATGTGACTTTTCTTGGGCATGTTGTTTCTAGTGAGGGGATCAAGGTGGACCTACATAAGGTTGAGGAAGTTAAAAGGTAACCTAGACCTACAACTCCAACTGACTTTAGGAGATTTTTGGGCTTGGTCGGGGTATTATAGGAGGTTTGTGAAAAGTTTTTCTTCTATTGCTACTCTGTTAACAATGTTGACTCAGATGAAGGTCAAGTTCTTGTGGTCCGATACTTGTGAGGGTAGTTTGGAGTAGTTAAAGGATAAGTTTACTTCTATATCAGTTTTGACCCTGCTCGAGGGTACTAATGGTCTTGTTGTGTTTTGTCATACATTTGTGTGGGACTAGGTTGTGTTTTGATGCAGAATGGTAAGGTCGTAGCCTATGATTCTAAATAGTTTAAGATTCATCAGAGGAATTAGCCGACTCACGACTCAGAGTTAACAGTTATGGTTTTTGCTTTGAATATATGGTGTCATTATTTGTATGGGGTACATGTGGATGTCTATTCAAACCATACAAGTTTATAGTATGTGTTCACTCAGAAAGTGTTGAATCTTAGGAAAAGACGGTGGCTCAAATTACTTATCGATTACGATATTAGCCTTTACTACTATCCAGATAAAGCTAATGTTATTGCTGATGCTCTTAGAAGGTTGTCTATGGATAGCTTATCTCATATGGATAAGGAGAAGAGAGGATTGGTAAAGGACATTCACCGGTTAGCTAACTAGGGAGTTTGTCTCTTGGACTACGAAGATGGGGGAGTAATTGTACAAGAGGTGGTCAAATCATCTCTTGGTGCTGGGGTAAAGGAGAATTAGGCCTTGGATTCCATACTTATGCTTATTAGGGATGATGTGGGTCAGAAAAAGGTTATGGCTTTCAAGATTGAAGGAAATGACATCTTAAGGTATGTAGGTTGTGTGTTTCTGATGTTAATGGGCTGCAGAAAGAGATTTTTACTAAGGATCATTAGTCTAGGTTTATAGTTCATCTAAGATTAACTAAGATGTACCATGACTTGAAGGAAATCTATTGGTGGAACAACATGAAGAGTGATGTGGAAAATTTTGTTTCCAAGTGTATAGTTTGTCAGCAAGTTAAGGTAGAACACTTGAGGCCTGGTGGCATATCTCAAGAGATAGAGTTTCCCATGTGGAAGTAGGAGATGATCAATATGGATTTCATTATAGGTCTATGGCGGTCTCAAAACCAGTATGAATCAATTTGGGTCATTGTGGATAGAATGACTAAGTCTTCGAACTTTCTGCCTGTGAGGAATAACTACTCGGGAGAGGACTATGCTAAGTTGTTCATTCAGGAGAATGTAAAGTTTCATGGTGCATCAGTGTCTATTATTTTAGACTGAGGTACAAAGTTTACTTCTTACTTTTGGAATTTGTTTCAGTAAGGTTTGGGGACTAAGGTGAACCTTAGCACTGGTTTCTACCCTCAAATAGATGGACAAGCATGAAAAACTATTCAAACTTTGAAGGATAAGTTAAGGGATTGTGTGATTTATTTCAAGGAAATTTGGGTTGATCATTTGCCTCTCATTGAATTTTCATATAATAATAGTTATCATTCGAGTATTTAGATGGCTCCTTTCGAGGCTCTTAATGGTAGGAGGTGCAGGTCTCCTATTGGGTGGTTTAAGGTTGGTGAGGTTAGGTTTTTTGGTCCTGACGTGGTTTACCAGGCCATGGAGAAAGTGAAGGTGATTAGAGAAAGACTTAAGACCGCTCAAAGTCGCCAAAAGTCTTATGCGGATGTGAGGCAAAAGGAGCTGGAGTTTGAGGTTAAATATTGGGTGTTCTTGAAGGTCTCTCATATTAAGGGAGTGATAAGGTTTTGAAAAAAGGGAAAGATTTGTCCTTTTTATGTTGGTCCATATTATATTGTGAGAAGAGTTGGGAGTGTTTCTTATGAATTGGAGTTGCCCATGAATATGACTTTTATTCATTCTGCGTTCCATGTGTCGATGTTGGAGAAGTGTGTGGGTGAACCTTCTTTGATTGTTTGTGTGGAGGATGTTAGTATTTTGAATTCCTTATCTTATGAGGAATTACCCATAGAGATATTGGATTGGCATGTCCATTGATTGAGAACTAAGTATATCGCTTCGGTAAAGGTTCTTTGGAGGAACAAAAAGGTAGAAGAAGCTACATGGGAAGCTGAAGAAGATATTAAGGTCAAGTATCCGTTCTTGTTCTACGGGTGGGATGTTTGAGGTATGAGTTTCTTTCTTTATTTTTGCTTTTCAAATTTGTTCTTAGTTTCTGGTTGCATTCTCTATATTATCGTGCTAAAGGGTATCCTAATTTTCTTCAAGCTCTTAAATTTGGATTTTCTTCCTATTCTTGTGCATTTTAGGCATGTGTCTCCTCCCGTACTTGTTTTTTACATAAAGGCATATGATTAATCATTGTTCATGTGAATTTAATTATGGATTTTTAATTGGGCTGAGGATTTTGGATTTTTTACTATTGGAATTACTTTTCTTATGTTTTGAATATGATATTTATGCTTTAAATTGTATTTTTTGAATTAAATGGGTGCATAGTTATGGGAATTTGAAATGGGGAACATGGGTTTCCCCAAATTGTTGGATTTTGGGTTTGATAACGGTAATATCCTCAACCTACCTTTATAAACTTGGGTTTTAAATGTGGAATTTGCATGGATTAACCCACTTTTGGAACAATTGCATTATATTAATGGACTAATGGATTAAAATGGATTTGAAAGGCCTTGGTGGCCATGGTTTGGTTTTAAAATGGAACTTGGGAGTCAATTGGTTTAATTGGATTGGAATAGAATAATTGGACTTAGCATTCAAGCATAATTGGTATGGTAATACCAGTGGTAAATGCTTAATAAATGACTCTTGGGTTAATGGATGGGATTACAAACAAATATTTTAATTTGGGCTTAACAGGGGTTGTGTAGATCGCCGTGAAGGTAGAGGTCCTGGAGGGGACCGACATTGAAAACCACTTTTTCTGGCATGGGGATCTTTATGACCGTGTGCATAGTTCACACATTATATATATTTTGGGATGGTTGGAGCCTTGGTGTCTCTATCCCTCCCTTGGATTTCCTCAGTTCGTGTGGCTAACACCCGGTAGGGACCTTTCAACAGGGGTAGTTGAATACATATAGCCTTGGGTGACCTTAAGACGGATAGAATTACAACGTACAGGTTAATGGCTTTAAAAATCTAACCCTATCCCGATATCTAATATATATATATATATATATATATAAATTTGTGCATATGGTTTTGAATGACTTTGGATATGTCATTATTTTATCCCTTTCCCTAGTTACATGCTAGTGCTTATCCCACTGACCATCACTAGATGCTACATCGTGTCTTGATAGAGGGTCCTAGGGTTCTTTGTTTACTCGTGTGCAGTCATAGGTGGAACGGATATGGGTTGAGTTGTTTTGAAGTGGTGATCCTCCATCATTTAGAAAGCTTTACCATTTCATTAGGTTTCTTTTCATATTTTGGTAATTGAAGAGTTTCACTATCCCGGCCGAGGGCATGTCCCAATCTAATTTGGTATTCTGGTTTAGAAGCTTTTCTGGTCAAAGTGTGGGTTGGTTATTTGTTTTGGATTCTTAGCACCTTCCTATTGGTTTATATATCTTCTTATAGTTTGGTTTTGCTTCAGTTATTATTTTATTGTGCTCGGGTGGTTAGGCTAGGGGTTCTTCGGCCCACAGTGGGCTTGAGATACACGTCACGACCAGCCCCTGTTTCTATTCATGACAGAAAATGTCATTGATACCATATAATTCCCCAAATCTATGTTTTTCAAGCCCAAAAGAGTGTATCCAAACATACATATATCAATATTAGGCCAACAACATCATCAAGGCCCCACACGGTAACACATATCAAATAATATTTTAAAATCACCGAATATTATCCACATAAGCCCCATATGGGCAGATAAATCACCTAACACATTTTCTATGATACAACCCCATACCCATAGCCTATTTCTATATTATTATTAACTACCTAACCTAGTTAGAAAAAAGTTAAGCCAGAGCCTACCTCAAATGTTGAAAATCTGACTGAGCAACCTTCTACACGAAGCCTTTCCTTCACGAACAGACTCGAAATCTATTAAAACATACAAATATTGAATCTACCCATCAAAATAAAACCAACGATACCCATATTGCCTATTTTTAAGTCAGTGTCAAAAATGAGCCCCCGAAATAGGTTTTTAAAAAAGTAGGGTAAAGTTGGAATTTTAATCCAAAAATATATTTTCCAAGATTAAAGGAACTCATGGAAGACAACCCAAGTGAAAAACAGGTTGAAACTGGGGTTTAATCAAACAAATACTAGTTTTAGGCCTTCCAGGTAAAAATTTCCAAATTTCACCTTTAAATCCAAGTTTAAACAAGATTTTAAATCATGAAATTGATGAAAAGTAGTTGAAATAAGAGTTTTGGACTTACCCAAGCTTAGAAATGGAAAAAATGATGAAAAACTCAATTCTCAAGATCCAAGTCTAAATAATGGTGAAGAAAATTGAGAAAGGGATTATATATACCCAGTGCTAGGTGCCGTCAAGTGGTCATTTCAGAGGTCACCAAAAAAACGGTCAAGTACCGTTTTAGCGGTACCCACTTAGCATACTAGTTCGCTTTAGCGCCTCCGCTAAAGAGGACGAGGGTCGCTAAATTTCCCTTCCCCATCTTGTAGCCAATGTAACGCACTCCGCTAAAGTGGCCAAAGTGACCCACTCCGTTAAAGTTGCCAAAGTGGCTCTTTAGCGGCTGGACCAGCTGAGTTGTGCACCATCTATGGAGACTTGGAATTCCAAGTCTCCACGGACACCTTGGGATTCAACCGGTTTCCCCAGTACTCAAACAAACTATGATGCCCCACTAAATTCGATGCTCCAGACTCAATGGCGATATAAATTTTTTTAAAAGACATTGTTTTCACAAAATTGACACTGGAGACATATTTTCACACTTTTATCAAATGTAGGGTTGAAATGAGATAGAAAATCAATAAAGCCAAACCAACTACGTTACAAACCTAAAATCAATGTTATATATCAGCTGGTGCAGTCCATTTTTCCATTAGATGCACAAATCAATAAATGTTGACCGAAGTCAACTATAAGACTTTTCAAGCCACCAAAAACCACAAATCACATCTAAATGCATTGAGAATCATGCCAATCATCCCCACACCCCAAAAATACCACAATGCAACAAGGGAAAGGGTAAAATGGTCAAATCAAATGAAAAAAAATATTCCACACAAATCAATAAAAGTCAGGTCATTACATCATCCACCACTAAGTTTCTAGTTCGTCCTAGAACAAAGTGAAATAAAAATAGCTGAATCCACAAAAAGATGGGGATAACTACTACATATTAGACTCGACCTCCCAAGTAGCCTTATCTATAGGTAGATGACTCATCTAAACATTAACCACTGGAATATCTATAGAACTCAACCGTCTAACATCCCTGGCTAAAATGGAGATGGGCTCCTCAACAAAAAAAACCTCTCATCTAATTGAATGAAATCCCATCGAATGATATGAGACTCATCTGGAATGTAACATCGAAGCATAGAAACATGAAAAACTGATGAACAACTGATTAATCTGGGAGTAAGACCAACCTATAAGCCACATCGCTAATAGTTCAAAGAATCTAAAATGAGTCAATTTAACTAGGGCTAAGCTTGAACCTCTTTCCAAACCTCACCATGCCCTTAATAGGCGACAAATAAAGGAAAACTCGATCACCAACACTGAACCTCAAGGTACAAAGACTACTCCACATAGAACTTCTGCCTACTACGAGCCACTGAAAGTATATTGTGAATAATTCGCACTCTATCCAATGATTCACAAAGCAAGTCAGTACCTCGAGGTATAATCTCACAAACATCAGGCCAACTGACTATGGAGCGGCAACACCTACCATACAATGCCTCAAAAAAGGCCATATCAATACTGGAATGGTAGATATTATTATACAAAAACTCCGCCAAAGTTAAGTGTTTCTCCCACTGACCACCAAAGTCCATCACATAAGTGCGGAGCATATCCTCCAAAACCTAAATAGTCCGCTCCAAATAACCATTAGTCTTGTGGCGAAATATTGTACTAAGATCAATCGAGGTACCCAAATCCTCCTAAAAAGTCTTTGAAAAGTTTGTGAATACTGAACCTCGATCTGAGATGATAGAAACTGGCACACCATGAAGATGAACTATCTCCCGAATATAGATACGGGCCAACCTCTCAGCACTGAAAGAAATATGAACTAGAAAGAAATGAGCATATTTGGTCAACCTGTCCACGATGATCCAAACACTATCAGAACCATGAGTTGTATGAGTCAAGCCAACTATAAAGTCCATCGTGATCCATTCCCATTTCTACTCGAGAATGGGTAACCTCTAAATCAAACCACCAGGTCTCAAATGCTCAACTTTCACCTATAGGAAACATAGGCAACGAGCTACAAAATCCGCTATACCCTTCCTCATACCACCCTACGAGTAATGCTGCCTTAAATCATGGTACATCTTAGTAACTCCCAGATGGATGGAATACCTAGAACAATGGATCTTCTCCGAAATCAATCTAATCCAACCACCCACTCTCAGTACTCAAACTTGGCCTCAGATTCTCAAAACACAAGTTGAATCAAGTAAGGCTTCCTTAGACTCAGTACTCAACACCTTATCCCAAATCAATCTCAACTCAACGTCATCCAATTGATAAGACCTAATATTCTTCATAAAAAAATACCTAGCATCTACGAATGCCAACATACACATGGGTGTTGAAATATCAAGCATAATATTCTAGTTAGCCAAAGACCGAACCTGCAAGGACAAAGGTCTCTCCTAAGTCAAAACATGCACCAAGCTACCCATGCTAGTAGACTTTCAACTCAAAGCATTCATAATGACATTAGCCTTGCTCGGATGATAGAGAATAGTTAAGTTATAATCCATAAGCAACTCAAGCCATTGATGCTGCCTCATATTAAGGTAGAACCAGGAGAAGAAGTACTGAAGGCTATGATGATCCAAGAAAATATCATAATAGACTACATACAATTAGTGCCTTGACAACTTTAAGGAAAAAGCAACCATACGCAACTCCAAATCATGGGCAGGCTAATTTATCTCATGGGGCTTCAAGTGATGAGAAGTGTAAGAAATCACCCTTCCCTCCTGCATCGACACAACACCAAACCCAACACCAGAACCATCACAAAAAATAATAAAACCCTTGCCCCCTTGGGAAGTGTCAAGATAGGAGCTGAACTCGACAAATCCTTGAGCTTTTGAAAGATCTATTCACAAGCATCAAACCACTAAAAGAAAATTTTCTTTTGAGTCACCTTGGTCAATGAAGTTGCAATAGGTGAAAAGCCCTCAACAAAATATCGATAGTAACTTGCTAAATCAATAAAACTCCAAATCTCGATAGGAGAAGTGGGTCTAACCCAATCACAAAGCGCTATAATCTTGGACGGATCGACCATAATACCATTCTTGGTCATTATATGACCCAAGAAAAAGACAGACTCCAACTAAAACTCACACTTAGAGAATATAGCATACAACTTCTCACATCTCAATCTCTGAAGCATAATATGCAAATGCTCCTAATGGTCGGCCTCACTTTTGGGATAAACCTAGATATAATTTATAAATACAATGACAAAAGAGTCAAGATACAATTGAAATACCCAATTCATCAACTCCATGGATGTGGTTGGGGAATTGGTCAACCCAAAGGTCATGACCAATAACTCATAATGACCGTATCAAGTTTGAAAAGCTATCTTTAGGATATCCAAAGTTGTAATCCTCAACTAGTGATACCCAGACCTTAAATCAATCTTTGAAAACATTGAAGCACCTTGATGCTAGTAAAAAAATCATCAATATAAGAAAGAGGATACTTATTCTTAATTGTCACTTTGTTCAACTATCGATAATCAATACACATGCGTATCGACCCATCTTTTTTTGTCACAAACAAGAAAAGCTCACCCCAAGGTGATACACTAGGTCGAATAAATCCTTATCCAACAACTCCTACAATTGATCATTCAATTCCTTTAAATTTGGTGGGGCCATCCTATAAGGAAGAATAGAAATGGGCTTTGTATCCAACTTAACATCCATAGCAAAGTCAATATCACGATCCAGAGGCATACTAGGAAAATCTATGCAGAAATTATCCACGAACTCATAGACAACACGAATAGAATCCAAAGAAAGACGTGAAGCAACACTAGTATCACGAATATGATCCAAATACGATAAATATCCCTTCACAACTAAACAACAAGCCTGGAGGAAAGATATAATGCTCTAAGGACCCGAATGAAGCACACCCTTCTAAGTTATCCGCGGCACACCCTATGAAGCTGAGGTCATAATCTTAGTATAACAATTTAGGATAGGATAGTAAGAATCCAATGAATCCATACCCAAAATGACATCGAAGTCAACCAAAATAGGATAAGCAAATCTACCCAAGTCTCACGCCTAGCAAAAGTCAAAACATAAGATCGGTACACCTGATCCACCACTAAAGTGTCTTCTATAAGGGTAGATACACAAATAGGCACATCAAGAGGCTCACAGAAAGAATCAAAACCCAAAGAAAAATCTATAGACACATAGGAGAAAGTCAATCTCAGATCAAATAACCCAGATGTAAATCTGAAACAAATAGGGAAGATACTATGATGATGGCATCAAAAGCCTTTTCCTTCTGGCTAGCATGTATAGCATAGTATTGGCCACATCTTGCACCTTACTAGGTAGTTTCTCGACCACCACCATGGGTACCACTACCTCTGCCTCTCATACCTCTAGTAGAACCTCTACCTTTTATAGTCGATAAAGGAGTAGCTTTGAAGACACAATATGTCATGATCTAATTTATGAGTCATGATGGAACCAACCAAACCCTATAAGGAGGTAAGCCAAATTGTAGCCTAAATCTATTCACAATGGGCTAACCTAGTAGAAAATGCCCAAAAAGGGAAAAAATAGACAATTGCAACTTGTAAATAAGTAAATCAATAGAAATAGGCAAGAGGTAATCAACAATACAAATAACCATCCCACGACCTGATAGAGCTAGTACACGAGCTACTATAAATCTAACACAAGTTCTAAAATAGTCAATACAATCTGTCTCAAAGTGAAAGACTAGACATAAATAAGATATAAGAAATAGGTAACTTCAACTTTAAGAGCTCACCCTATCACCAAAATTTAACACAGTATAATCGATGAATCAACGACGACAACTACTACTCGTATCTACACCAAAAGGTATAAAAGTTTAGTATGATTACCAAAACTATGGGTATTCAGTAGGCATCATCGTCGGCTGGGCTAAATCATGATATAAATATGATAAAATGCTAGAGGCTAACCTGAATCAACTCAAACATTATTGTACATTAATAAGTAAATAACTAGAATAATAACATAACATAAAGGATCAAACATATATAATTATAACTAAAAAATTGCCCCCATAAGCCAATAAGTGTGGAAAAGTAAATAACCCAATGAAGGACCCCATTATCTTGGAGAATACAATCAAGTAAAACATAAACCAGACCACCGTTATTTACCAACTTCCATGATATAACTAGAATCCATTTATGTCATGTCATACTATAAACCATTTCCCATTTTTTGGACTTGAACTAATACCTGTATCTCAACATCACTCGCCATTCTCGGACTTAAACTGGTATCATATAATCAATTTCATAAGTAATAGTTGGACTCAAATTGGTAAATATCTTATCAATATCATAATCAGTATCCGGACTCGAATGAGTATATATATCATCAATATCATCATCATTATTAAGACTCAAACATGTATGTATCATCAATATCATAACCATTTGCCAGACTCTAACCAATAGATATATCATCAATATCATCATCATTATCCAGACTTAAACCAGTATATATCATCAATATCATAATCATTATCTAGACTCAAACCAATATATTTATCATCAATATCATAACCAATAACATAATTAATAACATAATCACTGGCATGATTAATAACATAATGACCAGCATAATCAATGACTTATTCACTAGCCACTAGCATAATCGATAAGCATTCACTCTCAATGCCAACCCATCATAACCATCAAATGCCAAAGTTTCTCAATATTATCTCAATAAGAATTTTTAAGGCATACAACTAGCGTATAAAAGGTTTTCAATAACTAACATAGATCTTGCCCTAAAGTTGGTCAAAAAGACCATTTCTAAATCCCCAAGAAATAATTTAGGGAAAATTCTATCTCAGACTAGGCTAATGTATCTAAATCCACTCTTAGATGTCAACTAAGCCATTATCAACCCTAAGATAGAGATTTTACCTAAAGCATGAGCAACTAAACTAATTACACCAATTTTTATGATTTTTTGAATAGCTTAAGCAGTCCAACTAACCCAAGCATTACAAATTTCATCACCAAAACCTAAAACCCATCCCAAATCTAACATGATATCATAAACATACAATGAAATAGCTCAATAGTAAGGAGGGAGAAGCGTAGCCTACCTGGTTACCGAAGAAAGCTCGAAGAATCTATTATATCACCAACTTTCCCATTTGAGAATCTCCTGCAAGATCCCATACTAATAAAATCACAATCTACTCATCAATATGAATAACGATACCCATATTTCACTATTGTTCTTTGGGTCTAAAATCACTATAAAATCCTATGTGGGTCCTATTTAGAAAAATTACATTTCTGAAGCCAACGTAATATTCCCTCATGCTTAAGGAGTAATTACCCTAAAAATGGATGAAATTCAGGCTACATTGGTTCTAAAATCAAGTAACCAAGTTTTAGGGATTTGAACAAGAAATGAGAAAATCCACCATGAATAAGAAGGAATCCTACCTAAAATTCGAAGAAACATAACAAAATAATTATTATACAAGCTTCTAAAAGCCCCCACAATATTATTCCTCAGTTATTCCACTCCTTAGCATTTAAGTCTCTTGATAATGTATAAAGAATGGGGAAAAATTGGCTAAAATGGGGGTATTTATACCCTTCGCAGGTGTTTAGGAGTTGCTGTCGCGACTAGATCCTCACGATTGCAATATCTGGTGGCTGCCATATGAGTCGCTATCGCAACATATGGTATTACAATTGCGACACTTGCTGGGTGGATATAAGACCATGAACGCAACCCATGGCTCGCGATTGCGGGTGCACCAGATAGTTGAGACTTGGAAAGTCTCCACCAACCCCTCGAGATTCATTCAGAATCCTGTATACACAAACAGACTATGCTACCCTATCAAATTTGACATTTCAGACTCAATGGGGCAGTAAAAATTTCAATTCGAGATTATTTTGATGAAATGTGGGTCCCACACCCAAAATCCATTTTCTTAACTTCCCAACCAATATGCCAAAATGAGTTCAGGTGCCTTGGGACTAAAACCAAGAGTCCACCTAGCCTTAAATTGATGTTCCAGAGATGTTGAAACAGTCAAAATTGGCATTTGAGGTTATTTCAGAAAATGTTTTGCTTGATGGCTATTTGAAATCAACAAAGACTTCAAAATAGGGAATTGGCTTAAAAAACCAAACCAACTACCCGATAAACAAACTGTTAGTCCCAGCAAGTCAAAAATGACTTAGGTAAGCTATATGAAATGTCTAATGGAAAAAATAAGTGGAAATATATAAAATGACCTGAAGGTTCATTATAATATCCACTACTAAAAGGATATTCATCCATAAAAGTCAAGGATTAGGATGTACGTAATGTCTCGAAGAGGTGAGGATACTGTGTTTGCATCTCAGTATCAATCTCTTAAGTAGCCTCCTCTACTGGATGGTTCCTCCATTGAACTTTAACTAAAGAAATCTCCCTAGTACACAACTGCCTAATATCACTAGCCAAGTCAGAGCCATTCTATAAAAAGGGATAGAGATTGGACGAGTGTCCAAAACAAGATAAATCCTAAAATCAATTTTTCTATCGGGAGGAACACCGGGAATATCATTGGAAAACACCTCGGGAAATTCATTAACCAAGAGGATGGATTTTAGGGAAAGCTCTTCCGAGTTAGAATCTTTAACTTAGACCACATGATACAAACACCCCTCTGCAATCAACTTTCGAGATTTAAGGTAAGAAATGAATCTTACCTTAGGAACTAGAGAACCACCTATCCATATAATGACCAGCTCATTATGGAATTTGAACAAGACCCTACGGGTCTGACAATCTATGGTAGCATAGAAAGAGTGCAACCAATCCATCCCTAAAATAACATCAAAGTCAACTATGTCTAACTCTATTAAGTCAACAAGATTATCCATTGTACTAACAAATACCACACACCCTCTATAGACCCAGTTAACAACAAGTGAGACTCCTACCAGGGTAGAAATAGGAAAAGGAACCGACGGACTCTCGGGACGACAATCAAGATACACAGTCATATACGGGGTCACATAGGAAAGAGTAGACCCTAGATCAAGCAAATAATACACATTACGGGAGAAAAGTCTCAACATACCCGTGACAATATTGAGAGTTGCCTCAGAATCCTGGTGAGTAGCAAGTGCATACAAGAGATTTCATCCAACATAAGTGCCAGAGATAGAAACAAAGACAGACATAGCACCCGATGGAGTGGGAGAAGATGGAGTAGAAACAAGGGCCCTATTGACCCAACAAGCTACTAAAAAAAGGGACTCACATTGTATGTGCTCAACCTGACCATAATGAAAACACCAGTTTCTCCCCTTCTCACACTAACCACAATGACTCTAACCACAAAATCTGCAAGGAGGGTGGGATAGATCTGACTAAGCACCACTAGTCCGGAATTAGGAACCCAGTTTAGGTAAGAAGAGTAAACACTAGACGAGGAAAATGAACCCGAACTCTCCCACTTCTTTTGTGGCCACTTGCCACCACTTTGTTCGGAAGGCCTAAATTTCCTTCCTTGCTTCTCACTAAGCTCTACTTACTTCTTTTTGTCATTCTCTACTTGTTGTATATGCATAATCAATCTAGAAATATCCATGTTCTTAATCAACAAGGCATCCTTGCTCTCAAGAACTAACTCACAGTACAATCCCAACATAAACTTACTCATTCTATCCCTCATGCTAGAAACCATCTCGGGAGCTTACCTTGACAATTGATGGAATTTCAAGGCACACTCTTGAATGGACATCCTCTCTTGATTTTAGTTCACAAACTCTTCTGCCTTTGTTTTCCTCAACTCTCGAGGAAAGAAACGATCTAAGAAAGGCTCAAAGAAATCCACCCATGAAGCTGGACTAGCATCAACACCTTAAGACACTCCCACGTTTTGTACCATTGGTACACTACATCTTTCAATTGGTAGGAAGCAATCTCAACACCCTGAATTTCCAAAGCATACATAATTTAGAAGATCTTCTATATTTCATCAATGAATCCTTGAGGATCTTTCTCAACTTTCACACTTATGAACATATGAGGGATTAACCTCATAAATTGGCCAATTATTGTGGCCTTATAAGAAATAATATCTGGAGCACCATGCTCTGATCGAGAGGCCATCAATTGAATCAAGAGGTTGATAGAGCAATGAAACTCTACATTAGAAGCACTCCCTTGAGGGGACTGAGGAGGAGAGTCACTCTCATAAGCAGGGTTGTTGGGTGGAACCCCACGAGGATGGCCAGATGTTGCAGCCTTATCCCAGGTCTAAACTCAAGAAGTTGGATGAGCTTCGTTCATAGGACCCTCAGTTAGGGTCGAAGTATTTTCCTGAGTCTTAAATCTCCTTGGAGGCATGATCTGAAAGGTAGAAAATAAAACTAGGGGAATTTAAGACCTTAGACATTATAGCTTGAGATTGAAACACAAGAAAGGGAAACATTCCTAAGATTCCTCATAGCCTCTCTTTTAAAAGTGTGGCACGTTTCACACCCATAAAAGGGACTCTACGTGACACGGCCTTAGGAATACCCAACTGACCATAAACCTAGGCTTTGATACCAACTTGACATGACCTAAAACCTGGGATATGACGTATGGGCACCCCAAGCTCACATGAACCGGAGGTTGCTTCAATAACCTAACAAAAACATCTCATCTTACCATAGGAGTAGAAGGGAATCCAACTCATAAGTTAAGATTTCCGGAAGTAATATCCTAAGTCAACATTATAATCATTATAACTAACTCTCATCCAAGTTCACAGTTGTTCACAATACGTATATACAAAACAAAGTCAATAAATATATATGTCGGGACAAGCCTCCAACGATAGACAAACCAAGTTTAAATGAGTCTAAGTCTAATCATAAGAGACCAAGAGATGAAGATCTTCCAGAGTAAGGAAACTCACCACTTCAAGTCAATGGACGAACCTCTTTGATCTACTAATCACTGTGCAGGAAGAGAAGAAGATGCTCCGGCCCCTTCCCTATGTCGCGTGGGTACATAACATTAGGAGACAGTGGTTGGAACACTAGAATGTAACTCAAGGATAAGTGATAAAATATCATCATCAATCAATATCAAATCAATTTATCATATTTCATCTCATTCATACACTAATCCATATATATATTTATATCATATGCTAATCAAGATATCAAGGCTCATCATCATTCTCAAGCATTCATTCATTAGACATGAAGTGGGGGACTCTGGCCTTCCACACTTATAGGTTCAACAATTCACATTATACATAGGACTTTAACCATATTCACATGCACATAGACAAGGGACTTCAACCATGCTTACTCATTCAATAGCCAAGGACTTTAATCGCATACGTAATGAGTCAAACAAGGGGCTCTAGCCATACATACATCCAATTGGACATAGGACTTCAACCACATGTACACACATTCAATTAGGCATGGGACTTTAACCTCATGATCAAA
This sequence comes from Capsicum pubescens, assembly GCA_030864215.1. Classification (NCBI taxonomy): domain Eukaryota; kingdom Viridiplantae; phylum Streptophyta; class Magnoliopsida; order Solanales; family Solanaceae; genus Capsicum; species Capsicum pubescens. The sequence goes on from CM061546.1 coordinate 188,076,837, forward strand.
CATTAGTTAAGGGATTTTAACCACAAGCCATTTCATTCGGTGAGGTTCTCTAACCTCAAGATATCTCTTTAAGAAAGGGATTTTAACCCCGAGCAATATCAATTGGCAAGGGACTTCAACATTAAGCCATTCATAAGGCAAGGGACTTCAACCTCAAGCCATCACATAAGGCAAGGTACTAGGACCTCAAGCCATCACAACTATCATTAGTTGGCATTTTGGAGTTTAACCATTTGCTCATGCATCAACATACATTCAATACAACATTTAAGGATTTTAACCACTTTAGCCAATTCAATAATAAAGATGACCATATGGTCCTTATGGGAGCCTTTATTGCTCAACCATCTCAATAGGCCAATGCCTTCACTTAATTCAACCGACAAAGAAAGTTATGGTTATCAAGACCATTACAACAATTCTATGCCACATTTTCACCACACTTGGGTTCAACCCATAATTTAAGTTCATCTTTATATCTAGGGACTTTACCCTTTCACTAGCCAACATCCAAGGTTATCAATTTCATCACACATGATTCATAGTTCCTTTAACACGCTATTTATCATTCATCCATGTTCATTTAGGACATTTCCCTAGTTCAATACATCAAAAACATATGACTAAACAACTCACTTAGACATTTTAACAAACACCTTAGGTGCATATCTTTAACAAGGCTATTTCCATGGTATATATTATCAAGATTAGGGTTACTCAAGACCCTCATGTTAATCCACATACAACAAGCACCCATACATGAAATTCATTATTAATATCACATATAAACATAAGTCTAAGCAAGATTCAACATCATACATCATTAGGCAACAAAACCTTTTTCATTTGATTTCAAAACCACCATGTACACTTACTAATCCAAGTGTGAAATACATGACTTTAGAGATATTTAAATAGGGGAAGAGATACATGTCTTAAACAAGATGACACACCAATAATATTGGCTCCTTCTTTCCACTAGATGAGCTCCTTCCAAACCCTAGCCTATAATCTTGCTTCAAGAAGATTTTTAGAGTGTTTGGAATGTTTGAGCCTTGAAAATGAAAACTTAGGAGGTTACAATACCTAATATAGTTAGACGGTTTAGGATTTTAGTAAAGTGAAATAACCAAAAGTTCCTTAGTTAAAAGTTGAGAATTGACTTCATACAGGGGTACGACCCCTCATACAGTTCCTTTAGTAATCTACCCTAGGGTACTAGTGGTATCCTAACTCATATCCTAGGCTTCTCCTAGGAAAACCATACTATAGTGGGTATGAGTGAGCTCCTTTGAGTCATAAATAAAGGGTACAACTTCCCTTAGTCATATACACAAATCTTATACAAAATAGTCTATTCCAAAATAAGACCTCACTTTATATTGTTGAGTTGCATACGACTAATATGAATTGGGTACAATAAAAGGAAGGTCATGTTGTATAGGAAATAATATGATACCCCCATGGACTGATCAAGGTACAAAAGGGGAAGGCAAAGTGGGTACGAGTCGTTACCAAGGGTATGACTCAAGTCTCTAGTCGTACCCAACTTAGAGACACAAAATGAAATTGTTTCTCAATATTTCAATTCTAGGCATTTCATCTTACCTTTTGATTCACATATTCCTTTTGGATGATTTTAGCCACTAGAAGTTTATCTTGGATACATTTTACCTTCTCGATTGATTCTCTCAAAAGATTAGTATCCTATGGTCTCACCTTAAATACATAAAAGTTACTAGTGGAAGATCTATGCCTCCTCCTAAACAAAGCCTCAAATTATGCCATATGAATTCTTGAATGGTAGTTGTTATTATATACAAACTATTCCAAAGGTAGATACAGGTCCTAATGACCTCAAAAATTCATTACACACACAACATGTCCCCCAACACTTGGATCATTTTCTTAGACTGCCATCAATCTGATGTTGAAAAGTTGTACTAAGGTCCAATCAAGTATCGAACTCCTCATGCAATTTCTCCTAAAAGTTTGAGGTAAATTGAGTACCCCTACCTGAGATAATATAAATTGGAACCCCATGCAACTGAATAACTTTTTAAGGTAAATCTTAACTAACCTCACTACATTTTAATTCACCTACACTAGAATGAAATATACAAACTTAGTCAGTGTATCCACAATAACTCATATAAAATTGTACCTCCCCTAATTAATGTCTTGGAAAGACCAATAATAAAGTCTATAGTTATAATCTCTCTTTTTGTTCTGAAATGGGCATCCTCTGAATATTACCACCAAGCTTTTGGTGTTCATATTTCACCTACTATTAATTCTAACACATAGCCATAAAACTAACTATTCGCACTTCATTTGACCCCACAAATAGTGATATATCAAATTACGGTCCATCTTGGTCATACCAAGATGTATAAAGTATTTTAAATTATGAGCCTTGTCTAGAGTAGTAGGGCTCAAATCATCAACATGAGCATGTAAACTCGTCCATTGATCCTCAAAACATCATTATCATAAAGAATGGTCTACTTGTCCTCACCTTGTAAATGTTATCATGAATCTTACTCAACTTTTCATCCTTAAATTACCTAACCTTAATTTAATTAAAAAATGTACACCTTACCTCTACACTAGCTAGAAATCTACCTCTCTCAGGCACCTCAAGTTGCATAAAGCTATAAGCTAGGGACTGAACCTCTCTAGAAAAAAAATTCCTAGAAACCTCTAAATAAGACAAGCTACCTATAATTTGATCTTCCTATAATGAGCATCGGCTACTACATCAACCTTACCTAGATGGTAGAGAATAATGACATTATAATCTTTGAGTGACCATTCACCTGAGCAATCTTAAATTCAAATCTCATTGAGTGAAGATATGTTGTAAGCTATGGTGGTTAGTGGACATTTCACATCAAACACCAAATAATTAATGTTTCCAAATTCTAAGTGCAAATACCTAAATGAGAATGTAAGGAATTATATATACAATAAAATCCTTACCCTCCATCATCAAAGTAAAAATAGTAGCGGTGATCAACAAGGGCTAGAGCTTTTGAAGCTCTCCTCATATTTATCATACCAAACAAATTGTACCTCTTTCTGTGTTAGACGGGTAAAATGAGAAGCAATATAGGTGAACCCTTACACAAACCTGCAGTAGCAACTAGCTAATACCATAAAATTATGAACCTCGATCATGGATATAGGCCTAACCTAATTTATTTCCACTTCAACCTTTTCTGGGTCTATTATAACCCCTTTTTTTGAAACTAAATGTCCCTAAAAGAACATCAAATATAACAAAAATTCACATGTAGAATATTTGGCATAAAGTTGTTTTTCTTTCAGCAAACCCAGCATAATATGGAAATAATTCTCATACTACTCCATACTCTTAAAGTATACTAGAATATCATCAATAAAGACAATCATAAAGGAATCCAAGTACGGCTTAAATACCTCATTCATTTAGACCATGAAAGTAGTCAGAGCTATAGTCAGCCTAAAGGACATCACTAAGAACTCATAGTGCCCATACCTTGTTCAGGATGTAGTCTTAGGAATGTCCCCATTCTAGATCTTTAATTAATAATACCCAGACATCAAATTAATATTGCAAAATAGTGAAGGACCCTGTAGAGAGTTAAACAAATCATCTATATGGGGTAAAGGGTATTTGTTATTAATCGTAACCTTATTCAACTATTTTTAGTCTATGCATATGCGTAAGCTACCATTATTTTCTTTAAAAACAAATAGAGCACCCCAGGGAGAGGCACTTGGATGAATAAATCCTTTATAAAGCAACTCTTTCAACATAACCTTTTACTCTCTTAACTAAATCGATGCCATCCTATAAGGGAGAATAGAGATGGAATATATATCTATCTTTAAGCCTATACATAAATCAATGTCACAATTCGGAGGCATGCCAGACAAATTAGTAGGAAATACATCTAGGAAATCACAAACTACAGGAACTGACATAATAGGTGGAACCTCTGTACTAGTATCTCAAAAATGGGCTAAGAGTGTGAAACACCCCTCCCAATTAACCTCTTAGCATGAATAAAAGAGACATATTTCATGGGAGCAGGATTATAGTCACCCTCTCACTCAAGCTTATCCATCCACAATATAGACACAGTGACTATTTTATCATAACAGTCTAAAATAACATGGTATGGAGATAACCAGTGCATTCCATGAATGATGTCAAAATCCACTATGTCCAATATCACCAGATCTACCTAAGTTTGATATCTTATAAACATAACTTAATAAGAGAAATATGCCCTATTAATAATAATAGAATCACCAACAGAGGTGGAATATGAACAAGATACTCAAGAAGATCATACATTATGTCCAACCCCAGAGCATAACCAACAGACACAATGATCATCTAGTAACATACAAGAATAACACCTGTGATAACTACATCTAATGCCTCATCCTCAGGGTTTCCTAGAAAAGTATAGAAATTGGCCCTATCACTAGTCTTAGTGCCTTCTCTACTAGACTTAGTACCATCTTAACCTATATTTCCATCACTTTGATTAGGCTGGTTACCACCCCTACCTTCTTGGTGACCACCAAACCCATTCTATGGATGGACCACTTTCTTTATCTGCTGGATTCAAATCTTAGGAAGCCTATTGTTGGCCCGACTAACCAAACTACCTAATATTAGGACAATACCTACAAATATTACCAACCCTACCTCACTCATAACATGTACGATCCAAGGTGCGTCACTGAGCTTATATAGATAAGTTAGATAACTACCAAAGTCTGAAGATGATTTTCTGGCCCCTGATGGGCCCCCAAAACATATCTGTATTGCTAATTGAATGGAAGGAAGGGTATCCTTTCAAACTTAGACCCTTAGAATAAGAACCACTGAAATTTCCCACTTTACCGGTATTCTGTCCTTACATTTTTGTATATATCTCTTGTTTCACACCCTGTACCTTTTTAAAATAATCAAACATCTCCTAGAAGGATTTATGAGAAAATGTCATCTAAAGCACTGAAATCTGGAGATTATGTCCAACCTTTTAAAAAATTGATGAATCTTTCCCTCCTCAGTATGTAGCAATCATGAAGAATATTTGAACAATCAATGAAATTTAGTCTCATAGGATACAACTAACACACTTGCCTACATAAGATTAGTAAACTCATTTTTTCCTACCCCTCAAGTTCCAATGCACATACTTTTATAAAATGGCTAAATAAAACTTAGTCTATATTAGTGGAGGCAAACTATCTTTCCTACACTCTACATAGGCCCTCCACTATATCTTGGTGTCTTTCTAAAGCTAAAAAGTGATAAAGTACACCCCATATCACTTAATTACTCATATCTTATGAAGCCTCTAGTGGAAATCGATTAGCAAATCCAAGGCATCTTCAAACTCAGTGCCACAAAAAATATGAGTCTTCATCTTTATAAACTTGTAAAATAGATCATTCTCATCTTCGGTCATCACCGGACCTACTATCTATCATTGGAAGACATATGTATTTAATGCCTCATCCATTCTAGGAGCCACTACTGCAACATGTTGCACTTTTCAATATTGAACTGTAGGAACTGCGAGGGTTGCCTTAGTTTCAACCAACCCACTGAAGAAGCTCAAAACCTATTGAATCATGTAAAAAGACATTTGAATCGGAGTTGCACCTCCTTGAATTGGGGTTGCTTCTTCCTGAATTGATACTGCCCCATCCACTACAAACTTAGGAATATCCTCAAGTAGTGAGAGAATTTAATCTCTCTCTAGTCCAAAAGGATTTTTCAACCAATAGTTTACCCAAATCCCCATAATTATATCCAATGGGAGTAATTCCATACTTGGAGTGATAATTGGAAATCAAGAATCATTCGTAGGTAATTTCATACATATCTATAGGTTATTATTATCAATTCATGAACTAGGGTCTAAACTTGAGAAATTCACCAAAAAAACCCCTTTCTATTAATTCTACAGTTCAAATAAATCAACATTGTTAGAAAGAATTGATGAACTTACCTTTATGAAGAAAATTGCCCTAGGTATGTGGAAAATATACTCTCTTAAATCTAAGCATAAACCTTGGAGTTTTAGGAAGTAAAACTCTAAAAATAAACTTGGATCATTAAAACTACTCAACAATTAGTAGGCACCTGGCTGCTACAGTGGTCCCACTATGGTGGCCTAATGGCTCACCATAATGGTATAATACCCTGTAATATCCTAGTTTAATTTAGCTCGTGATTGAATGTTAAAAGGGTTCAAGACTTTGAAATTTCACAAAGTGTTAGGACTTAGTCATTTCCAAGGCCCCTAATCTTTGATGATTTTATTTTTAACCTTTCCAACCTTAGAACATTGATTTTTAAGTTGATTCATCATCGGGGTTGTTCAAGGTGTGTCTTGGGTGAGTTTTGGAATTTTTAAACGAGCGTAGGGTCGTGTTTAAAGAATCAAAATAGTGAGGGCACCGAGATAAGCCCGTAGTGTAGGGATTAGCCTATCGCTCTAGAGCCCATGAAGCGGGGATTAGCCCACAGATCTAGAGCCTGCGGTGCCCCCTCCCTTTTTGTCCAGCTTTTGTTCCTCGTTATTTAAGGGCATTTGGGTTAATTCACCTCACCTAAAATCATCCATAACACGAAATTTATGTCCCTAAGGAGAATTATTATCCCCTTTATTCATAAAATCTCTCAAGAAAACTATCTTTTACCTGAAGAACGAACCCTAACCCATTCTCAATGAATCAAGGAATTCAAGCTTTAAACCTTAAGAAATTCCTAAGAATCTTCCCAAAATTATCTAGTAAGGTATGTGTGATGTTAATCCATGGGTTCCTTTCACTCATGGAGTCCAAGAATCCCTTTTTGATTTCAAATTATGAGTTTTTCATGTTTAAGTTGAAATATCTCCATGAGTCTCTTCTGAATTAAATTACAAGTTATGTTGATAAGTGTTTTTCAAGTGGGATGAGCCATTACAGGTTTTAAATGTTCTAATCTTTACGTTAAGTCCCTAAGTTATGATTTTAGTCTTGTAATCATGATATTCTCGCATGCTTTACCTATTCTCATGTTTAAGTTCATGACTCTCATATGTTTGATGAAATGCCTAAGTGTTGGGTTTTGAACAATGATCCCTTACTATGGTTTTAAATCTTTCATATGACATTATTGTTGATTCCATTAAGTGTTGGTGGGATATGAACACCTGATACCTATATGATTTATATGAATTTAGATTTATAAGTACTCAGACAGTTCATCCATTACTATTATCAATTTACTTACATGTTTATAATAATAATGAGAACTATAAGTTATGTAATAATATTCAATCTAGTTCAGTCTATTCCAGTATCAGTGCCAGTTTAGTTGGGAGTATGATTTAGCACTGAGCGAACTCAGGGATTAGGGCTCACGTAAAAGTAGAGGGTGTGACTGATAACGCTCAAACTACAGCTCTCGTAAGAGTGTAAGCGGTCGTTGTCAAATATATAACCCAACTGGGTTGGGTATCGATCCCACAGAGAATAGCCGGTCACTAAGTAAGCAAAGATTATTAGACTTTTGGTGCAAGTCTCGTAAAAGGGGGGATTTTGTAGCGTGCAATAATGTAACAAAATAGTAGAGTAAAAACGGAAAATAGCAAAGTAAAAAGGAAAGAATGTTCAGTAAGATGTTTAACCAATGAGAATTGAGAGTTTGGGTTATGTCCACCTTATGAGTTATACGTCTCTATTGGCTATGAGTTATGTGGAATTCATACATGCATGTGCTTATAGAGAATTGTATTCTATGGTAAATCCAGGCATCTTTCGACCATCAAGGATTATTTCACTTTAACTCTTTCGAGCTTAAAGCGTGTCTAATGGTACAAATTCTTCAAGAGGTTAATTCAGTTACGGCACTAACTTTTTAACAGGGGTTGGTGCCCTATTACCTTGACATTATCTCTTTTCCAGACATATAACTTTTCTTTTGAACAAGTTAATGCTATACTGGCGTATTCTATACGTTTGCAACCATAAGAATTTGCATTAAGATGAAGAGAATAATGATATAAGCAGCATACGTGTCACGAATTCACAAACTCGTAGCAATAGATAGTATCTCATAAGGCTTCCATAACCCAACCAGAGAAGTTTAGCTATTCATGAGTGCAACGGAAATCACAATAGACTTTATCATTATACCAAAATAAAGATCTCACGTGTAGTAGGGTTTGGTATGGAGTTAGGCGTGAATTCCCTTTTAGAATAGCGGTTCTCTTGTTGTGGAAATTAAGAATTGAATAGATGAAGAGAAAGTAATTAATTGAAAGAGAATTGTTTTCGGAACTCCAGAATTAATTGTATGAATGGAAAGAGATGATAATAAAAACTTCAGCAACATAGGGTATTTATAACACCCATATCCTATTCCTACTAGGATACTGCATTACTTATCCTAGTCCTACTAGGTTACTGCATCATTATCCTAATCCTACTAAGTTACTAATGATCCCCAAAGTCTTTAGAAATGTTGTTTTTGCCCGGGATAGATATTCCATGCGTCACTTTTGGTCCTTGGCGTCCAAGATTTCTCCTTCTTTCGTGAAGCTTCCTTGGGCGTCAAGTTATCCATAAAATTCTAAAATCTGCATCATTTATACCTGAAAGCTTTCTAATCACGTTTGTTAGCTCACTTACAGGAAAAAGGACTAAAAGTGCATGAATTATATATTTATTCCTCAAAACATAGCTAAAATATGGGTCAATTATAGTACTTTAGGCGTGTAAATACGCCTATCATCAACACCCCACACTTAAAGATTTGTTCGTCCTCGAACAAAATATCATGTCCATCTAAACATCTATTTAGGGTTTCACAGCAACAACACAAAATATTCGTCAAGACAGGCACGACAATCATTAACAAAGAGTAGTTTTCTAATCACTTCTAGAAATAATTCAGCCTCCAACATAGACTCGTGATGATGGTTAATTCGTATTCAAAAGTCAAGGCACAAAGAATCATACAAGACTACCCAAAACTCATCAACCATGTGTGTCTCACATAATATATTACCCATAATCACTAACAAATATTGTATTTTTCAGAACATGGGTATAATATTATCCTTTCTCTCACTCTCACAAAGAATTCATATGTTTGCAACTGATGACCATAGGCTTGCCCTTAATGTAATGCTCCACTAAATATCAGAATGCTAAGATTAGGATCAAATAGGTCTTTACAGGTTGTAATGTAGGCTAAGGGACGGGTAGGACTATTTTGGCCAGAAATAGTGACTATGTTCCTAAGCGCTTTAATACATCACATTATGCCATTTACACTTTCTTTCAAACAACCTTTCTACTTTATATTAATCTACCACCCCTTCTCACCTATTTTTCCATTCAAGCATAACTATCTTTTTATTTAATCATAAACACAATTTATCTTTTTGTTTTTCTATTTCTTTTTCTTTTCTTTTCTCTTTTTTTTTATAACACACCTCTATGATAGCCACTCTTTTTTTTTCATAACAAATTCAAGTACCAATTCACTTTAAGGCATCACTCTCACACAATTTCCTCTTATTTTGTCACATGACTTCACAACTTAAAGCACTTAGGAATTTGGATCAAATTATGGTCTTGAAAAAAAAATGGATTCGGCTTACATATGAGGCTGTCAAAGAAAATGGCTAAAGGCTCAAAGGGGGTTAACTCAGATAATGTCCATGGGTAGGTAAAAGGAAGGTAAACAAATACAGGTTGCCAAAGAAATGCCTAAATCATCTCCAAAACTGTCACTCTTTATTTTGCTTTACACACACACCAGGCAAGTTCTAGCATCAACCACAAACACAGAATATACTATCACCTCACATACACAAGGCACATGGTCGACTTTATTGGGAGCAGTACAGACTCTTGACCCAACAGATGAATGAATTAAACCACACACTTATCACATAATGAGTCACATTTAGAGCCTAAATGTCTCAATAGTAATGATTCTAGCACAAACTCTTATCATAACACCATGCCGCTTATCAGAACAATTTCATGCATCATAATCTATGACAAACAAAAAAATATGACCATAAATGTAGGCAAAGAAGTACAACATACGAATACCAGCACCCCACACTTAGACGGGACACACTGCCCTCAGTGGAAAATAAATACGGAAAACCTGATTAGTCGGACTCCTCTTCTATGTCTGGGGTCATTCCCCCTGCGTTGAAATCATCATCAGAGTCGTCATCCTCAGAGTTTCCTCAAATTGTACCCACTTGATCCAAAAGTGCATTGAGGTATTTGTAGTAAGGAGGATTCAGCTTGCTCTTTTCTTCCCCTTTTCTGGCCTTTCTATGAGGTGGTTGCTTTGTCTTTTCCTTGGCATGCTTTTGGTGCCATTGTACTTGAGACTAAAATGATAGTCATATTAGCTTCATCTCGGTAGATACAGTCGATAAACAAACAGTAGTGGCACCACCCCACACTTAATTTGTTGGCACAAACTAATTAAGTGAACATTGTCGATTACTCAGACTTCATCGATATACGTTTAGGCGTTATGTTCCAATAATATGTTCAGCACAGTCATACTTTTATGTCGTCTTAACTATCCTTTCCAACTCTATTTCATGTAATCTTGATCATACTTTCATGTTTGGATTAATGCACTTTTTGAACAAGACTACTTCATAGAGATCGTATGAAGTTATGGCATAGAAATAATCACAACATCTCATGCTTGTATTCAATCATGATCTTTATCTCGATGAATGAGTCATTCAAACATTCAAGCATTCAATTTTGAAGATTATGCAATTAACTTCACCATGTCGACTCTGCAAAAGTATGACAGTGTATAACAATCAAATACAAGTCGGAACAAAATCAAGAACACCCACACGTATTCTTTCACTCAACGAGATGTATCATAACAAATCAACCACATTAAAATCACCAATACTACTTCAAGATTTAACAATTCATTATAGGCGTAGTAGTGTAGTACTTACGGAATATAAAAGAAGAACAAAGAAGTACTTACTTGGTTGATGGCCTCGGAAGATGTTCTTGCAAAGTAAAAGAGCAAAAGGAAAATTTTTCAGAGATTTTGGAGAGGTAGGCTTCACCTAGGTTGAATTTGCAATGCATTTTTGTTCTAAGACTAAGGTTCTATTTATAGGACAAGCTTGGGTCGGGTTTTGACCTATTTGGAATCGGATTTGGAGACCAAAAGTGACCATAGGCGGCGCCTAATGCTTTGCTTATGATTGGCATAGGCGACGCCTATACTATGGCATTGTTGATCATAGGCGGCGCCTATGCTATGGCATTGTTAGGCATAGGCGGCGCCTATGCCATGGCATACTAGATTCAGAGACAGAATGCTTTTGCATAGGTGGTGCCTATGTTATGGCATTGTTGAGCATAGGCGGCGCCTATGCTACGGCACTCTAGAATCCGAGATCTTAGGCCATAGCATAGGCCATGCCTTGTTCGTGGCCTAGATTTACATAGGCCTTGCCTTGTTCTTTGCCTATATTTTCATAGGCAATGCCTAACCCATAGCCTTTTGCTTCTTCATTCCTAACTTACCACCTTCAACATGCAATACTTCCGAATCAAAATTTGAAACCAATCTCTTCCTTTATACCTCTTGCACCTACATTTACTCAAAAACAACAAAAACGATTAGAACGATGGGTTGCCTCCCATCAAGCGCCTTAGTTTTGGTCGTGGCTCGACAAAATCTTAAGAAAACAAAACAATTAAAAATGATGGGTTGCCTCCCACTAAGCGCTTGATTTATTATCGCGGCACGACATAGCTATCTCGATTACTTAGACTTCATCGAGATAGATGGGGCATCGTTTTCTGAATGGATTCAGACGACGTTGATGCTTACTTGTAGACATGAAATCTTCTTCGATATGACTCTTGTGCATACATATCCCAGGAGGGATACCAATTATATCATCAATAGTCCAACCCATAGCTCTCTTGTATCTCTTCAGAGCAGAGATGAGAGCCTCTACGTGCTGTTCACTTAAATCATCTGCCACACTCACCAGAAGTGTATTTCCACTTCCCAAGAACGCATACCTTAGATAATTGGGGAGCTCTTTCGATTCTAGCACTGGGGGTCTTCAATGGAAGTCTTCGCTGTTGGTGACGGTTGATTCTTAAGATCAAGATCCGGCTGCTTAGGAGTATGAGAATAGGACCCTATTTCTGTTAGAGCACACATAGTTTCTTTATAATCTTCATCGTCCTCATGCTCAACATTCAGCAGCGCAGCAGACAATGGCTCAACAGTAAGCTGTTTCTCTACAGATAATGCTTTCTTATCCTCATAATGAACATCAACTACGGAGAACACATTCATATCGCTGGGCTACTTTATTGCTTTGCATATATCAAAGTGGACCACTTCGTTATTCAACCGAAATAAAATCTCATTAGCTCTCATGTCAATAAGCACATTTCCTGTTGCAAGGAAAGGACGTCCCAAGATTATGGGAACTTCAGAATCCCCCTCGCAATCCAAAATCACAAAGTCTGTAGGAAAAATGAAGGTAGACACCTTCACCAACACATCATTCAAGATACCCACAGGTCATTTTACCGACCTATCTTCCATCATAAGCCGCATATTGGTTGGTGTAGGGTCGCCCAACCCCAGCTTTTTGTAGACGGATAGTGGCATCAAATTGATGCTAGCTCCCAAATCGCACAATGCCTTAGCAAAATTCATAGATCCAACCGTGCAAGGAATAGTAAAAGCACCAGGGTATGCCTTCTTCTGTACTAAGGGCCTTGTGGCAATTGCACTGCAATGATGAATATTATCTGCCGGCTCATAGCTTACCGCCCGTTTCTTTGTTAAAAGGTCCTTCATGAATTTAGCGTATCCGGGCATCTGCTCTAGCACTTCCACCAAAGGAACATTAATAGTCAGCTGCTTCAACATAGTCATGAATTTACTGAACCTAGTATCATCAGCTTTCTTCTTCAGTCTCTGTGGAAAAGGTGGTGGTGGAAGGGGAATTGTTTTCTCCACCACTTTCTTTTTACCTTGCTTCCAACTATCAATCTTTTCAGGCTGTAAACGTCTAGGGGTGACGTCATGAATACACTCTTCAGCTTCTTCGGCCTCTTCACATTCTGCATCAATAACATTATCCGCTATATCATCAACCACCTGCTTGTTCTTGGATGGATTTTGCAACACTTTACCACTCTGAGTAGTAATAGCCATGCATGATCCGTCGTTCCTTGGGTTTTGCACCGTATCGCTGGGTAGTGTTCTAGCCTTTCTTTGGTTGAATGTCACAGATAATTGACTCAATTGTTGCTCCAGCTGTTTTATTAAAGTGGAATGCGAGTCAACCAATTGCTTCATTGAGGACAGATCATTTATTACCTCAGTTACTCCTGTGCTGGTTGCCTCTACTCCTTTCATAAGCTTAGTCATCATATCTTCCATGGACATATTTCCAGATCCAGAAGCCACAGCCTCACGGTTTCCAGGAGGAACATACAAACCACTTCTATCAGTCTTATTCTTCCAACCACCTTGATCGCGGTCCTTGTATCTAGATTTATCATAATAGTTCCGACCTTGGTTTCCTTGGGCATTGCCTCAGAAACCCCTCTGATTATTCAAGTAGTTCGCTTCTTCCTCATAGTCGGATTCATCTCTTCCCTATGATACAACGGCCTTAACCTTTTCGGTCTTCCCTGATAATAGATGCTTTGTAAGAAGATCCATCTGTGTTTTCATGTGCGCCATATGTTGATCACGTTCTTCTTGTCTACGCCTCTACTCTGAAGTCATACCAACAGATACGGTAGAGCTTGCTACCTCAGAATCCCTGGTATGCCAAGCTCTACTCTGTTTTTTCATACGATCTAGAATATCACTTGCCTCGAGAAAAGTAAGGTCCATGAATGATCCTCCAGCCGCATTATCCACCATTGGCTTAGTCACTGAGTTCAAAGCCCTGTATAATATCTCCATCAAGTGGACATTAGTCATATGATGGTTTGGGCACCGCATAAGCTTCTTCTTGAATCTCTCCCATGTTTCGTGGAGAGCTTCAGTTGGAAGCTATCGGAAGTTGCTGATCTCATCTCTCAACTGTGCTCTCTTGGATGACGGAAAGAATCTTTCTAGGAAAGCGTCTTTCAATTGCCTCCAATTGGTGATAGAATCAGGAGTCAGCCCATTCAACCATAGAGTTGCCTCCCCAGATAGAGACAATGGAAATAAGCGCAGCCGAATTGCATTCTGTCCAACTCCTGGATTATCGAATGACTTGCATGTAGAGATGAAGTTGATCAGGTGCATATTTGGATCATCGCCTGCGAGTCCACCAAATAAACCTTTGAGCTGCAATAGCTGAATCATGGTGCTAGTGATATTGAACTTTGCTCCAGGTACCAAGGGCGGAGGAATAATAGCTCCTGTAGTACCAGCTCCATCCAAATCATCATCATCATCATCAAAAGGAGCCTGCACAGCTCGGCGGTTAGGTCTCATTCTAGCTTGACGATCTCTCCTATGCATAGGTGCCGCCACCTCATCAGTACGCCTAGGATTTAGTAGATCCTCATCACCCAGGTCCTCATCATCAGGATTTGTTGCCCGACTTGGGTTATTAATATTCTGTTGATGCACTTGAGCAGCTGCCAGTGCAGCTAGTCTAACCTGCTCCTGTTGAGCCTCCCTTCTGTCAATGCCACGTTGTGTATCCATCCTGCCAATAGAACCTGAATAGAACAAAAACAACAACTAAAAGTAAAATCTGAGAACTTTTGACCAAAGGGTCTAGTAACTATCACAAACTTAGTTGACAACTGTATTCCCCGGCAGCGGCGCCAATATTTGATAACGCTCAAACTACAGCTCTCATAAAAGTGTAAGCGGTCGTTGTCAAATATATAACCCAACTGGGTTGGGTATCGATCCCACAGAGAATAGCCGGTCACTAAGTAAGCAAAGATTATTAGACTTTTGGTGCAAGTCTCGTAAAAGGGGGGATTTTGTAGCGTGCAATAATGTAACAAAATAGTAGACTAAAAATGGAAAATAGCAAAGTAAAAAGGAAAGAATGTTCAGTAAGATGTTTAACCAATGAGAATTGAGAGTTGGGGTTATGTCCACCTTATGAGTTATACGTCTCTATTGGCTATGAGTTATGCAGAATTCAGACATGCATGTGCTTATAGAGAATTGTATTCTATGGTAAATCCAGGCGTCTTTCGACCATGAAGGATTATTTCACTTTAACTCTTTCGAGCTTAAAGCGTGTCTAACGGTACAAATTCTCCAAGAGGTTAATCCAGTTATGGGACTAACTTTTTAACAGGGGTTGGTGCCCTATTACCTTGACATTATCTCTTTTCCAGACATATAACCTTTTCTTTCGAACAAGTTAATGCTATACTGGCGTATTCTATGCGTTTGCATCCACAAGAATTTGCATTAAGATGAAGAGAATAATGATATAAGCAGCATACGTGTCACGAATTCGCAAACTCATAGCAATAGATAGTATCTCATAAGGCTTCCATAACCCCAACAGAGAAGTTTAGCTATTCATGAGTGCAACGGAAATCACAATAGACTTTATCATTATACCAAAATAAAGATCTCACGTGTAGTAGGGTTTGGTATGGCGTTAGGCGTGAATTCCCTTTTAGAATAACGGTTCTCTTGTTGTGGAAATTAAGAATTGAATAGATGAAGAGAGTAATTAATTGAAAGAGAATTGTTTTCGGAACTCCAGAATTAATTGTATGAATGGAGAGAGATGATAATAAAAACTTCAGCAACATAGGGTATTTATAACACTCATATCCTATTCCAACTAGGATACTGCATTACTTATCCTAGTCCTACTAGGTTACTGCATCATTATCCTAATCCTACTAAGTTACTGTTGATCCCCAAAGTCTTTGAAAATGTTGTTTTTGCCCGGGACAGATATTCCATGCGTCACTTTTGGTCCTTGGCGTCCAAGATTTCCCTTACTTCTTTCGTGAAGCTTCCTTGGGTGTCAAGTTATCCATAAAATGCTGAAATCTGCATCATTTATACCTGAAAGCTTTCTAATCACGTTTGTTAGCTCACTTACAGGAAAAAGGACTAAAAGTGCATGAATTATATATTTTGTCCTCAAAACTTAGCTAAAATATGGGTCAATTATAGTACTTTAGGCGTGTAAATACGCCTATCATCAGTGACCCTTAATAGAGATCCCCAAGTTCTAAAACTACATAGCCAGTGTAGGTTAGATATGTCTACCTATCATCTGAGGGTTGACAAAGTGTTTACTTGCTAGTTAAGGGTGACACATATCTTATTAGAGCACCTGCCAGTTGAGGGTGACTCATTAGTTTATCGAGACACTAGCTTAGTGAATCCACACAGCTAGTATTAATACCCATGGCACGGTACTGATACCTTCCAACTAAGGTTAAAGGTTGTACCCCAATTAGCTAATATTGGGGCATGCCGGTTAGTTGATAGCTCCTATGGTCTGATTATAGTATTCAGTATGGCTTCAGTTCAGGTTTGCCTGATCAAAGCATACAAATTCTCAGTTATTCAATTATCAGATTTTAGTCTTTCAGTTTATAAATTATTTCAGATATATGTTTATGGTGGTCTTGCATTCTCAGATGTTACAACTTTTATGCATTCATGTTTAATTATCTCATGCAATTCAATTGGACCTTATTTCATATGCACAGTACCCTATGGATATCAACCTAACTGCATCTCATATTTTAGTACATTCAAAGTACTGACCGGATACTCTTCTTTATGATGTGATGTCTTATATCATAGGTTCAGACGCACAGTTTACCGACCGTAGTTAGATAGGTCAGCATAATCTAGTAGCCATAGTGGTGAGTCTTCATTTATCGAGTACATGTTTTGTTTATTTAGTTATTTCCATATTTTATTTTATTCAGTTAGTCGGAGTTAGTTGGGGTCTTTCCCATCAACTCCACTGTCAGTTTAAAGTCTTTCAGACATTCAGACTGTCAGTAGATAGTCAGTCAGTTACTTTTAGTTTTATCGGATATTTCAGACTCATGATACATTTGGTTTTTTTAGTATTCAGATTTACATTTCCTTCTTAGTTTATCTTCCACACAGGTGTTATGTTCTTATTTATTCAACGCTCATAATAGGTACCAGCTCATGGGTTAGCTTGTGATTAGTTGTGATCGTAAGCACCATTGTCATTTCTAGGGGGTAGCCTTAGGTCATGACAAAACTTGGTATTAGAGTCTAAAGTTTTAATGTGTCTTAATTAGTCTGAAAGACATACTGAGTAAAGCCTTATACTTGGGTGTGAAGCGAGCCACACTTATGGACAAGAGGTTACAAGACATTTTTGGAAAAGTTTTCCTTCTTTCAGTATTCATGTCAAGAGAAGGAACATGATATCTACTTAAAATTCTCTTTATAACTTATCCTTCATTCCGTTTATAGATAGTGCCTCTAAAAAAACATAACGAAAGAAGGAACGAGAATCATCTCGCACCACTGCCTATTTAGTAAGATCCCTTAAATAAACATGTCTCTTATGCCGAGTTTAGAGCTATTTTTACAACCTTAGCTTATTTAGTATCTACTCAGAAGAATCAAGAAGCTGCTGCCCTAACCAATCTAAAGGTAAATACAACTACGGACAGGATTCAGGATTCACGTGGATGAATCCCCCTTTGTTTTTGGGATATAAGTCTTAAGAGGATCCACAGGAATTTCTTGATATGGTATAGCAAGTGACTAATATTATGGGTGTAACATTGAGTGAGAGTGAATATTTATCTACAAATCAGTTATAGGATATAGCTCACACCTAGTTTAAGTAGTGAAAGGAGGATAGGGGTACTGAGACAGGGCCTATAGAGTGGAAGGATATTGCCATGGATTTTCTAGATAGGTTTTTCCCATTAGAGTTGAGGGAATCTAAAGTGTAGGAGTTCATAAATTTGAAGCAAGGCAATATGAATATGAAGGAGTACTCGCTTAAGTTCACTTAGTTAGCGAGGTATACTCCTTCGATAGTGTTGATAATAGGTCTAGAATGACTAAGTTTGTATATGTGTATTTGATAGTGTGGTCAAGGAATGTAGGACTATAAAGTTGAATAAGGATATGAATTTATCTAGACTTATGGTTCATGCTCAGCAGATTGAGAAAGAGAAGCTTAAAGAGAAAGAAAGATAGAATAAGAGGGCCAGAATGGGTAGTTTTAACTTTTCTCAACCAAGGTTAGAGGTTGGTAACCAATCTTAGTTCCATCAAAAGTCTTCATCCCCAACCCCATCTTTATCTAGTGCACTAGTGCCTAAGTTCAGGCAAGATAGTTGGGATAGAGAGCCAAGATCCAAGTCTTAGAGTAGCGTGAATAGTGTTCATACTATTTCACTTTGTGGGAAGTGTGGCAAGTATCATCAAGGTGTATGTATAGAAAGCAATGATGTGTGTTTTGGATGTGGCAAGCCAGGCCATTGGGTCAGAGATTGCCCAAAGGCCGGCCAGCAGGGCCAGTATAATCGTCCTTCAATTCTAGTTGGTCGCCCGACTTAGCAGGGTGCCACTTTAGCGCAACTAATGGTCAGCGCCAGAACAGATTGTATTCACTCCAGTCTCAACAAGATCAGGAAAGTTCTACTTATGTGGTTATGAGTATGTTACAGGTCTTTCATCTTTATATTTATGCTTTATTAGACCCCGGAGCTTCATTTTCTTTTGTGACTCCTTATATGGTAGTTGATTTCAGTGTTAGTCCCAAATCTTTAGCAGAACCTTTCTTAGTGTCTACTGTTATAGGTAGCTCTATTGTAGCCAGACGGGTATATAAGAATTTCCCAATTACAGTGTCCTAGAGAGTTACCTCAGTGGATCTTGTGGTGTTAGAGATGACTGATTTTGAAATCATTCTCAGCATGGATTAGCTCCATTTATGTTATGCCTTAGTGTTGCACTAATAGGTTTATTTAGTTTTAGTTTTCTAATGAACCATTCATTGAATGAAGGGGTAGTACCTCTGTGTTTAGAGGTCAGATCATTTCCTATCTTAAAGCAAGAAAACTATTTTTTAAAGGTTGTGTTTATCATCTTGTTCAAGTCAAATACTCTAGTTCTAAGACTCTAAGTGTCGAGTCAGTTTTAGTAGTAAGAAAATTTCTAGATGTGTGACCTTCCCAGAGTTCCTCCTAAAAAAAATTAACTTTGGAATAGATTTCTTTCCAGATACCCAGCCTATCTCTATTCCACCTTATAGAATGGATCCAGCTAAGCTTAAGGAGTTAAAATAGCAACTGAAATATCTCTTAGATAAGGGATTCATTAAGACCATTATTTCCCCATCGGGCGTTCCAGTCCTGTACATGCATAAGAAAGATGGTTCTCTCAAAATGTGCATCGATTACTGTCAGTTGAACAAAGTCACAATCAAAAATAAGTATCCACTCCCCAATATTGATGACTTGTTTGACCAAATTCAATGTGCCAGTTATTCTCTAAGGTAGACCTCAGATCAGGCTATCATCAACTTAGAGTCAGAGAATATGACATTCCGAAGAGACCCTTCAGAACTCGGTATGGTCACTTTGAATTCTTAGTTATGTCCTTTAGACTAATGAATGTCCCTTCAACTTTAATTGAATTGATGAATGGAGTGTTCAAGAAGTACTTGGACATGTTCGTCATAGTCTTCATTAATGATATTCTTGTTTATTCCTGTACTGAGAATTGTGTTGCAGACCCTTAGAGCTCATCAGTTGTTCACCAAATTTAGTAAGTACAAATTTTGGCTAATATTAGTAGCTTTCCTTAGCCAAATTATTTATGGTGGTAGCATTAGAGTTGACTCTCAAAAGACTGAAGCAGTAAGAAAATGGCCCAGACCCATCTATCCACCAGATATCAGGAGTTTCTTAGGCTTGGCCGGCTATTACAGACGGTTTGCTGAGGGTTTTTCTTCTATTGCGTCCCCCATGACTAGATTGACTTAGAAAAAAGTCAAGTTTCAGTGGTCAAATTATTGTGAGAAGAGTTTTTAGGAGTTGAAGACTCGACTCACTTTTTCTTCAGTATTGACTTTGCCAGAAGGTTTAGATGGATTTGTGCTTTACTATGATGCTTTCAGAGTTGGTCTTAGTTATTGTTGATGCAGAGAGGTAAGGTTATAGCCTATGCCTCTAGACAACTTAAGCCTCATGAAAATAATTATCATACCCATGATCTTGAGTTGGCAGCTATTGTATTTGCTTTGAAGATATGGAGACATTACTTTTATTGGATTCATGTGGATGTGTTCACAGATCACAAAAGCTTGTATTAAGTGTTCTCATATAAAGATTTAAATCTTTGTTAGAGAGAATGGCTTGAGTTGTTAAAAGATTATGATATGAGTGAGTTGTATCATCCGGGTAAGGCTAATGTAATGGTAGATGCCCTTAGCAGGTTGTCTATGGGTAGTGTTACTCATGTTGAGGAGGATAAGAATGAGTTAGTTAATGAGATTCATCAGTTTGCTAGATTAGGTGTTTGGTTGGTTGATTCAGCAGAAGGTAGTGTATGGGTTCAGAATAGTTCGAAATCATCCTTGGTCAACGAAGTAAAAGAAATGCAAGATAGAGACCCTAATTTGGTTTAGTTAAAGGAGACAATTAGAGACCAAAAGCTGGAGGTTTTCTCCTAAGGGGGAGATGGTGTAATCCGTTGTCAGGATAGATTATGTATTTTGTGTGTTGATGACTTAAGATAGAAAATACTTTTAGAAGCTCATGGTGTGCGATAATCTATCCATCTAGGAGACACTAAGATGTACTGTGACTTGCAGTAAATCTATTGGTGGAGTGGTATGAAGAGGGATATTGCAGAGTTTGTAGCTAAGTGTTCTAATTGTCAGTAGGTTAATGTTGAACAGAAAAGTCCTAGTGTCACATTGCATGAATTCAGTATCCCCACTTAGAAGTAAGAGGTGGTGAACATGGATTTTGTTACAGAGTTGTCTCGCCCGTGTCATCAGCATGATTTGATATAGGTCACTATAGAAAAAATAACCAAATCAGCTCATTTCCTACCAGTTCATACTTCTTACTTAGCTGAGGATTATGCTAGGCTCTACCTTAGGGAGTTGGTTAGCTTGTATGGGATTATGTTGTCTATCATATCAGATAGAGGTACTCAGTTTACCTCTTACTTTTTGAAGGCTTTTCAGAAGGGTCTTGGTACCCAAGTTTATCTTAGTACAACTTTTCTTCATTAGATAGATGGTCAGGAATAAAGGACCATTCAGACCTTAAAGGACATGTTGAAAACATCTGTTATTGACTTTATAGGTAGTTGGGACGATCATGTACCTTTTATTAAGTTTTCCTATAACAACAGTTATCACTTCAGTATTCAGATGGCCTCATTTGAGGCTCTTTATAGAATAAGATATAGGTCTTCTATTGGTTAGTTTGAGGTAGGTGAAGCTACTTTGATAGGGCCAGATGCAGTGTTTAATGTGACAGAGAAAGTTCAGTTGATTCAGGAGAGGCTGAAGATAGCCCAAAGCCATCAGAAATCCTACGCAGATATGAGGAGAAAAGATCTTGAGTTTGAGGTTGGTGATTTTGTTTATCTAAAAATGTCTCCTATACAGGGAGTGAAGAGATTTGGAAAGAAGTGGAATCTCAGTCCTTATTATATTGGCCCATAAAAGATCTTGAATCATTTTGGGAAGCTAGCTTACGAGATAAAGTTGCCTGCATATTTGGCGTCAGTGCATCCAGTGTTCCATGTTTCCCTGTTAAAGAAGTGTATTAGTGATTCAATTGTTGTTGTCCCATTAGAAATCATGGATGTTCAGGATAACCTTTCTTACGAAGAAATCGCAGTTGATATCTTTGATCGTCAAATTCGTAGACTAAGGAACAAAGAAGTTCGCTTGGTCAAGGTTCTTTGGAGAAATTAGTCCGTTGATGGAGCCACTTGGGAAGCAGAAGAAGATATGCAAACCAAGTACCTTCGCCTTTTCTCTGCAAACTCAGATTCAGTTTAGGGTAACGATTTTTCTCAGATTGACTCTTTTTTGCTCTCAGTTTCAGCTATGTAATCCATCTCATGTTATTGCATACATTCAGTTCAGTTCATGTATCATGTTTTACACTCAGTTATTCAATCATGTTTTCAGTCATGCATGTTCAGTTTATGAACTCAGTTTCCCCAGTGTTCTCAGCTAACCAGCCTCATTTAAGGATGAATGTTCCTAAGGGGGAGATATTATAATACGCCGTAAGATCCTAGCTCAATTTAGCTCACTATTGTATGTTAAAGTGGTCCAAGACTTAGAAATTTCACTAAGTGTTGGGACTTAGTCATTTCCAAGGCCTATAAATTTTGATTGTTTTATTTTTGACCTTCCTGACCTCAAAATGTCGATTTTTAAGTTGATTTACAATTGGGGTTGTTCAAGGTATGTCTCGGGTGAATTTTGGAATTTTCATACGAGTGTAGGGGAATGTTTAGAGAATCAAAATAGTGAGGGTCCAGGGATAGGCCCGCGACACGGGGATTAGCCCACTGGACTATAGCCCGCAGCGCGTGGCTTAGCCCGCTGCTCTAGAGTCCGCGACGCCCCTCCCGTTTTTGTCCAACTTTTGTTCCTTATCATTTAAGGGCATTTGGTCAATTTCCCTCACCCAAACTCATCCATAATATGAAATTTAGGTCCCCAAGGATCATTATTTGCCCATTTATTCATAAAATCTCTCAAGAAGACCATCGTCAACCTCAAGAACAAACCCTAACCCATTCTCAATATATCATGGAATTCAAGCTTCAAACCTCAATAAATTCCCAAGAATCTTCACGAAATCATCTAGTGAGGTATGTGTGATATTCCTCCATGGGTTTATTTTACCCATGGAGTCGAAGAATCCATTTTTGGTTTTGAATTATGAGTTTTTAATGTTTAAGTTGAAATATCTCCATGATTCTGTTGTGAATTCAATTACAGGTTATGTTTATAAGTGTTTTTCAAGTGGGATGAGCCATTACATGTTTTAATAGTTGTAATCTTCACATTAAGTCCCTAAGTTATGATTTTAGACTTGTAATCATGATATTCTCGCATGCTTTACCCATTCTAATGCTTAAATTCATGACTCTCATGTGTTTGATGAAATGCCTAAGTCTTGGATTTTGAACAATGATCCCCTACTATGGTTATAAAGCTTTCATATGGCATTATTGTTGATTCCATTCAGATTTTGTGGGTTATAAACACCGGATAACTATGTGATTTAGATGAATTTAGCTTTTCAAGTACTCAAACGGTTAATCCATGACTCTTATCAGTAAACTTACATGTTTATAATCATGATGAGCACTATCAGTTATGTAATAATGTTCAATCTAGTTCAGTCTATTCCAGTATCAATGTCAGTTCAGTTGGAAGTAGGATTTAGCGCCGAATAACTTAGGGATGAGGGCTCACTTGACAGTAGAGGGTACAACCCTTAGTAGCAATCCCCGAGTTCCAGAACTACATAGCCAACATCGGTTAGAGATGTCTACCTGCCAGTTGAGGTTTGACAAAATATTTACTTGCCAGTTGAGGGTGACACATTTCTCATAAGAGCACCTGCCAGTTGAGGGAGACTCATTAGTCATTCGGGACACCAGTTTAGTGGATCCACACAGCCATTGTTAGTACCCATGGCACGGTACTGACACCCTTCCAGCTGGAGTTATAAGTTAGATCCCAATTAGCTTAGATTGGGTCATGTCGGTTAGATAATACCTCCCACAATCTCAGTAAAGTACTCAGTATAGTTTCAGTTCAGATTTTCCTGATCAAAGCATACAGATTCTCAGTTATTCAGCTATCGGATATCAATCTTTCAGTTTATAGATTATTTTTTATACATGTTTATCCTGGTCTTGTATTCTCAGATTTTATAGTTTTCATGCATTCATGTTCAGTTATCTCATGCTATTCAGTTGGTCCTTATTTCATAAACATAGTACCCTATATATATAAGCATAATAACATCTCATCTACCAGTACATTCAAAGTACTGACTGCATACTCTTCTTTGCACTATGATGTCATATATCATAGGTTCAGACGCACAGTTTCCCAACCGTAGTTAGACAGCTCAGCATAATCTAGCAGTCGTAGTGATGAGTCCTCATCCATCAAGGATATGTTATGTTTATTCAGTTATTTCCGTATTTTATTTTATTCAATCAGGCAGAGTTAGTTGGGGGTCTGTCCCATCAACTCCTTAGTAAGTTTAGAGGCTTTCAGACAATCAGACAGTCAGTTAGTTACTTTTAATTTTATCAGATATTTCAGACTTATGATTGATTTAGGTTTTTATCAGTATTTAGATTTACATTTCATTCTCAGTTTATCTTCCACACAGGTGTTATGTTCGTATTTATTCAATGCTCACAACAAGTACCAGCTCATGGGTTAGCTTGTGGTCACTTGTGACTGTCAGAACCATTGTCGCGACTAGGGGTTAGCCTCGGATTGTGGCAAATATTCTGCTCCTCCTTGTAGTGGCTGGTCAACTGCCACAACGACCTCGCCGTAACAGTGACCCTAAACAAAAACTCGAGGGAGCTTTAGCAGTTTCCCTATTTCGCAACACACACCAGAATTTTTAGCAACGCAAATATATTCTATCGCGACAACCTCTATAACTAGAGTTCTAGGAATCCATTTCTCATTCCAAAAGATTCTACAAAAACTATGTCCCTCAACTAACATATAGTAAGGTCAAAATCATCAACCTCTACACCACAAGTCATAAAGGACCTCTAAACCACACACCACTAGATTTTTGCCAGAAACAAACCTAGTCTGAGATGACATCAACTCTCACCTTATGGGAAATTCTACCCTGGGAGTTACACCTAACAAATGTTGTAACGAAGGGATGGGTTGTTACAATTTCTTACACTGAAAAAAGGAAATCTTTCTTACCAAAATAAAAGAAAATAATTTTCTTCTTTCATCTTCTGCGTATTTTTCTTCAAAAAAAATATTTTTATTCCTATTTTGCTGAAATAACATGTTTTTGATAAGGTTTGTATTAAGTGATGGGTTTTGAAAAGTTATGTAACAAGCGTCTGGTTGCGAATAACCTATTGAATATACAGGAATTGGCATATATATACCAACTTTAGATTGGCAATTTTTTAGCCAAATATTTATTTAGCAAACGAAAGCTTTAAAAAATTGGCATTTAATAGCCAAACGTATATTCTGAAACCTCTCTCCCCTAATATCATACCATTCATGCCAAAAATAGGAAGGTATTTTAAGTAGTATCTCTCTGTTCTACCTTCCAACTAAAAAATTTCATTAAAAAGAGCAAAAAATGTAGTTAGAACTATCTTTTTCTTTAAAATCAGTAAATGATATTTAACTATAACTAGACTTCTTCAAAAGGGTATTCATAAAATTCACCATCAACAAATTAAAATTTTCTCAGACCGTTCCCTACAGGCTGCAGTGAGAAATGCGATCCATATTCACTTAACATGTTTGTACACATCTATATAGACGAGAACTGACATCACTTGTCATAATAGCATACAATATAGTCATTAAACTGTCTTATTTATGGGAAGAACTTCTCTCTAACAATTTTATGTTTTGTTTTATATTAATTTTTAATATGTAAGTCAATTGATCAAATAATATATTTTTTTTTTACTTTTTTTTTAAATATCAGTTTTTCATATTCATCTAATAAATAAGTTATACATTTGTGTGCATTAATATACTTTTAATAAGTATATATATATATATATATATATATATATATATATATATATATATATTGTGATATATATATATATATTGTGATTTGTATTCATTAACAAATATACGTAACATATGTTTGACTCATTATCATATTCAATCAATGAACTACTGCATTTTAAGGCTGATAAGAGATGCAAATTTGAGATATCCTTGGCTAAATTGGTTATGCTACATGTGATAAAATTAAAATTTTCATTTTGAGAAGATCTTGCATGTGATACAATTAAATTTTTTGAAAAGATTATTTGAAATAGAAATCATTAAATTGATTTTCTATAAATGTATCAATGAAATTCATAATCCATAAATTTTTATGCAAAATCACAGTTAAAACAAAACCTTGCAG
Organism: Capsicum pubescens; assembly: GCA_030864215.1. Taxonomy (NCBI): domain Eukaryota; kingdom Viridiplantae; phylum Streptophyta; class Magnoliopsida; order Solanales; family Solanaceae; genus Capsicum; species Capsicum pubescens. The sequence continues at coordinate 188,103,057 of CM061546.1, forward strand.
AAATTGCATTAGTGAATTGGGTGAAAATCTTAAACATTGATTGATTTTTCTCTTTTAAAGTATATGACAACGAACAAGTAAATGATTTAGAAGATTTTATATGTTTGTGATGGATAGAATCATGGTATATTGAGAGTTTATGGGAAGAAAGATAGGAAGAGGATATGGAATAAAGAAAAAGGAAGAGTGCGGCAAAAAAAAGCTATTTGGAATACATTAAAAAATATTTTTAGGAGGAGAGAAATTTTTTGACCCACTGATATTTAGCCTTAAAGATTACTTATAATTATTTAATGTCAAATTTAAAATATTCGACTACACCTTGTCAATTTAAATACCGAGTGGTCACTGTTGTTTTGAGTACACAAAATCTATAATGTTAGTTCACTAAACTTCAACACAAGCTCAAAACTTTTCGAGAACACTTTTGAAGTTTTCCAACACCTTCAATACAAGATCAAAATGACCTTTCAAAGAAGTATGTTTGACAACGCACATGCAAGTGTACGTGGTCTTATCAAGTAGTAAAGTGGCTTCAAGAAAGCCCAAGAATGGATCTCTCAGGGACTTGCGTTCACCGCCTATCTAATTCTAGTCTAACAAATTGAGAAAAGTTAACAAATAGAGTTTTAGAAAACTAAAAAGAAACTAAACTAATGCAGAAAAATAATGACTTAGGATAATCAATGGATAGAAACCCAGGGTTAAGGCTTACGAACAATCATACTACGTTATTGAACTTCATTCTTTAAATTACTTATCGTGGTTGTTGATTCATAGGGTTAATTTCATGATCATGGTTTCCCAACCTCTAATTCTTTACCTAAGTTGAACCTTACAACTACATCATTGAGCGGGGATGTAATAGACAACTTAAGTTCTTTAAAGCTATCATCCTACGTGTGAATTAAGTAAGGAATCTAAGTACATCCCTGTCCTAGATACTAATTCAAATTCCTTATTTTATAAAGAAACAAGAACCATACTTTCCTTATTCCCATATTCTATCTCCCTATTCTCTCTCTCGAGATCACAAGATTGACAATTGATGTATTCTAAGGGTAGCTAATCCTTAAAATTGTTAAAACAAGAATAAACAAACAACCAATAATGATAATCAAATTAACAAACTTAATTCAAAATAAAAGTAATCATGATCGTGTCCTTAACCCCGGATAGGAGTTTTGGCCTTTAATGGAGATATTCATCATCCAATCCCTTGGATTGATGATACAAACCATGAAAGAAACTAAAATAAAAGAATGATAAAACCCTAAAAAGAAGTTATGTAGCCTCCAATATCTTCAAAGGATGTCCAAAAGTAAGTAAAAAAATGTGAATAATGTCCTATTTATAGTGGAAGAAATATCCCAAGCCTTGTTGAACAAGGAAATAGTTTGTGGTCGTCTGCGAACCCAGTGACGCGCCGCGTCGATTGTTGCGTTGAACACATCAACGAGATGCGTCGACTTTGCATTGTTTCACTATTTTGGGTTCCTTCTAAATCTATTGATGTGTATCACGTGCAAAGGATCCTTCTCACGTGCCCACACTCTCACAATACTTTTCAGGTATCCAAATTGGCGTCAAGCTGTGTTTTATGCTTCCGTGATCCATTCCAAGCCTTTTTGAGTTCTTTCCACTTGATTTAAAGCTTTTATATCCTTCATATATCATAATTATACATTCACCAATCATCCAATAACATTAAAAACAAAAATTTATATCTCAAAACAACACAACATCCTCAACGATGAACTAGAAATACGAGCTAAGCATAGGCTAAATTCTCATTGAGCTTTAACTTATTGTTTTGACTCTTTTCTCGATTCAATTGAACCTTGAACATTATAACTAAGTTTTTTCACATATAAATACATAATAAAAACCTTATTAACTCATTAAAATACATTAGAACCAGTAATACCCCTATTTTTCCTAGCTTGAAAATTATTCCCAAAAATGTTAGTAGCTTTCTTTGAAAGATGAATCCACTTTTGTACACGTGGTATTTTTAATATTTTCACTTTTTTCATTTCATAAATTCAATAATATTTCCATCAATACCAAATTCTCCCAAATCCGACACCCAGACGAAGAGTTAGAGCCTTTTTAGTTATACAGTGTATCACTCAAGCCTTCAGCGCGTCGCGGAGATAGCTCAAATAACAATTGTCAATTTCCAGTGTTTCTCCATGATAGTGGTGCATCATTCCAAACATCCTAGTTGTAGACAAGGTGGCAATGCGATAGCTCCGGGTCGCGTCACCATGCAATTTCTCATTTGTCACTTTCCAGTGGCTTGGCGTGATAGTGGCGCGTCGCAGCAAGGATGAAAATTAAAAAAATTTCTCAAAAATTAAATACGTGTCCTAAGATTAAAAGGGTCAATTTCCCACCCTATATAAGCCTTATAACACGAGATTTGTCCATAATTCAGCAACTTATAATCAATTACTCTCAAAAACTCTCAAGAACAAGCCCTAGGGTTTTCATAGAAGGTTCAATTCCAAGGGAATTCACCATCAAATTTCAAGAATCTCTCCGTCAATCTTCATAGAATGACAAGCTAAGGTATGCGTAGTGTTCATTCATTGACTCTTTTCGTCCATGAAGCCCAAGAATCTCTTTTCTAAGTTTAAGTCTATGGATTTCTTTATGAATTTCATGTTGGGTTTGTTTTGTTTATGTTGAGAATAATCAATTGAATTCAAATCCATGTTGGGTGATCAATTTTATATGGAATTGATTTGTATAGATGTATATTCATGTGAACCTATGAATAAACCCTAGGATAATGAAATTAGAGATGAATCATGATGATTAATTGTTGTATAATGTTGTGTACATGTGCTATGTGCCTACCATATGTTTGATTAAATGGATAGATGAAGGAACAATGACCAACTAGTATGATATCATGAAATCCCAATGTATGTACAAGCTTATGCATATCACATGTTTGGTGAAGTGCTTCAATATATGAATTATGAATTGTGTTGTTGGTCATGTGTTCAAGTAAGCCATGTTATGTCAGTTTCTTCTCATCGATTCCTGGGGGTAATTGTACACGAACATTTAGTTGTATGCCTAGAGCTATGTCATGATTTTACAATCTCCTCAGTCAAGCTATGATTGATAGAACACAGTCAGTCATGTGACTCAGGAAATCTCAGAAATCTCAGTAATCTCAGTAGTTTAGTAATCTCAGTGATCTCAGTACTCAGTAATCACAGTAAACTCAGTATTCTCGGTCAATCTCAGTAACTTTAGTATTCTCCGTCAGTCCTCAGAACTCAATACATTTCGTCAGTCAACGAAATTCAATAAATTTAGTTTAGCTCCGCTAAACAATACCACTAGTAACAGTTCAGTTCAGTTACTCAGTTCAGCTTAATTAATCAGTTTAGTGTCTTTCATATGGGAGTAGGATTCAGCACCGAGTGAGCCTAGGGATGGGAACTCACCCACTAGATAGGACTGATATCCCTAGAAGCAATTCCTAAGTTCTAGAACTACATAGCTAGCGTAGGTACAAGATGTCACCCGTTAGATAGGACTGAAATACTCAGGGATCACCCGTTAGCACATTTAAATGTATTGGACTAATTCAAGGTATCACCCGCTAGATTACGACTGAATCCATAGTAGTTGTCTTTACTAGTGGCACGGTACTGACACCCTTCCAACTGGGGTTACAGTTTGGACCCCATTTATCTTAGTATGGGGCATGTCAGTTAGATGAATATATCCTATAGTTTCAGATACAGAATCAGGACAGACAGATACAGTCAATTCAGCTCAATAGTATAGATTTAGGACCGTCAGATACAATTAGTCCTTATCATTATAAATAGACTTCGAGATCACCCATTAGATAGGACTGATCTCAACTAAGGTCAATAAGTAACGGTATCATCAGATTTAGAGATCACTCACCAGATAGGACTAATCTCAGATTCAGTTACTCAGATACAGTACAAAACTCAGCTAGTTCTATCAGATTCATGACTGTCAAATACAGTCACTCATGTTATCAGTTATATAAATTATCAGAACTCATATTATCAGTATTCAGCTTCAGGACAGTTAGACACAGTCAACTAGACAAGTTCTTCATAATCAGAACTGTCAGAAATACTTATTCAAGTATCAGTAACATAGTATCAGTCCCTCAGATATCAGTAATTCCATGTTATTAGTAAACTCAGTAGTCAGAACTTATCCTTTAGTCGTATCACGATGTCAGTTACAATTACGTATGCATGTATGTATTCTTACATTCATGTTATTCAATTAGTTAGTATTGTTCATGCATATGAACCTATTGTATTAAAACTACCTCACTTGCATACCAGTATATTCAAAGTACTGACACATTTTCACTATGGTGTCTTATGCCATAGGTTTAGAGAACGATCTCCAGAGCATTAGTAACATCCCGGTTCAGCAGTCAGAGTTAGATGTGAGTCCTCATCCTTCGAGGACATAATAATTACATTAATATTTTAGTTTTTAGTTTATTTTAATAGATGGAGTTAGTTGGGTACATGTCCCATCAACTTCTTATTCAGTTCAGTTTAGAGGCTTTCAGTCTATAGCATGTCAGACAGTTGTTTCATATTTGCTTTGGTATTGTTATACCATTTTCAGACATTATTTTATCAGATGTTTATCTAGTTTGAACCTTATGGACTTTCAATACATGTTTCCACATTTATACAGTATATTATGAAGTGATTAAGTAGAGATATCAGTCATGGGTTAGATTGTGGTCCTTCAGAGTCATGGGCACCATGTGGCATTCTGGTACCAGATTTGGGGATTTACAAACTTGGTATCAGAGTCTAAGGTTCAACAGTGTCCTAGGAATTATGAAATTCGCATCTATTATAGTCTTGTACATGGATGTGTTGTGCACCACACTTATGTGCAGGAGGCTTTGAGGTGTTTTAGGAACAGTTTCCCTTCTTTCAGTATTCATGTCGTGGCAGTGAGCATAATCTCAAGTAAATATCTTAGTATAATCTATTTCTCTCTTTCTTTTACAGAACATGCCTCCTGAAAGAAGAAATGGAAATTAGTCAGCCCGAAGAACCTTTGGGCGATCATGTTTCTCATGTGGAGTTCAGAGATGCATTCACTATTATTGATCAGTCAGTTGCTACTCATAATGAACGACCATCTATCGTTCCATCCAACCCAGTGGCCAATTCAGCTACATCCAGGATTCGGTACTTCACTCGAATAAACCCTCCATCCTTTCTTGGGTCTAAGTCTGATGAGGACCCTCAGGAATTCCTAGATCAGATTCTAAAGGTGACTGACATCATGGGGATGACTACTGTTGAGAGTGTTGAGCTAGCTATATATCAGTTGCAGTATGTGGCTCATACTTGGTTCAAGAAGTAGAAGTCAGAAAGGGCAGATGATGCAGGACCTATAGAATGGGATGATTTTTTCACTGTATTCTTAGAGAGATTCTTTCCCCTAGAGCTGAGAGAAGATACGGTGTTAGAATTCATCAACCTCAGGTAGGTCACCATGATGGTGAAAGAGCACTCTCTTAAGTTTACTTAATTAGCTAGATATGTTCCTCATGTGGTTGCAGACAGTAAGGCCCAGATGAGTAAGTTTATGTCAGGGGTGAATGATAGCGTGGTTAATGAGTGTAAATCCGCTATGCTAAATAGTGATATTACTTTAGCTAGACTTATGACCCATGCTCAGTAGATATAGGAGCAAAAGATTAAGATGAAGAAAAAGTAGAATAAGAGGGCAAGTACAGGTAGTTTCAGCTTTGCTCAGCCTAAGTCAGGAGGTGGTAGCCGTACTCAGTATAGTCATAAGCTTTCAGTCCCATCTCCATCTTCAGCTAATGCACTAGTACTCAATTTTAGGAATGACAGTCGTGATGGGTCGCCAGGCTCCGAGGCCCAAGGTAGTGAGAACAGGAGTCTTACCTATCCGCTTTGCGAAGAGTGTGGTAAGAATCACCTAAGTGTATGTAGAGCAAGAAGTGAGGTATGTTATGGATGTGGTAAGCCAGGCCACAGGCTGTGGGAATGTAGAGTAAGGGCTCAGAAGGGAAAAGATTTGCGCCAGCAGGGCGTTACTTCTAATACCACTAGTGGTCAGTGTCATAATAGGTTTTACGCTCTTCAGACTCGCCCTGATAAAGTAAATTCCCTCGACACATATTTGGGTATGTTATAGGTCCTTCATACTCATGATATGAATTGTTAGACCTCTTTCTCTCATTTTAGCTTAAGATTTTCAGCATGAGTTATTCAGTCATGAATCAGTCCATGGATGCCCTGTGCATCACCCCAGTATCTTAGTAAGGTGAGCGTTCTTAGAGGAACATAGTGTCCCAAGGAGAAGATACCCCATTATTCCCCAATGCTCTTATGTCATAAATTAAGCTTCTCTTCGCATAAGAAATCCAGTTTAGAATAAAAGGTAATCATATGTTGACCCTTAAAGTCCCAACCTCATCTATGGGCCAAGTATTCAGAAGCTTAGTTCAGTTCACGAAATTCAGTTTATGTATCATATTTAAGCCTCAGTCATGTTCTCAGGTTCCAGTTTATGTATACTTCTAGAATAATCATGGGGTCATCGGTGTTTTTCAGTCACGTAATAGTTTTATTAAACTTACTCGGTTCCCTGTTTTAATTACCATTACAAACTTGGTATTCAGTTCATGCTCAGATCCCCATTACAAACTTGGTACTAAGTACCCTTGCATATTCAGTCATGCATTTATATATCAGTTCAGTCATGTAATTATACATCAGACATGCATTCTCACTGTGGGAAATTCAGTTCATCAGAATATTTAGTCATATATTCATGAGTGAATTATCATTCATGCACCAGGTATGCATGAATTCAGCTTATTACTCATGCATCAGATATGCATATTCAGTATGTTATATTCAGATCTTCAGTCATGTCAGTCATGAGATGATGTTTCAGTTATTCATGTTTAGTATCTCCATCATCTTATGTTCTTCCCCTCACTCTCAGTCTCATTCGATGACAAATGTTCTCAAGGGGGAGATATTGTAATACCCATACTTTTCCTAGCTTGAAATTTTTTCTCAAGAATGTTAGAAGCTTTCTTTGAAAGATGAATCCACTTTTTTAAACGTGGTATTTTTAATATTTTCACTTTATGTCATGTGGGAAATTCAATAAGATTTCCATCGATACCAAATTCTCCCAAATCCGACACCCTGGCGAAGAGTTAGAGCCTTTTTAGTGATATAGTGTATTACCTGAGACTTTAGCGCGTTGCAGAGATAACTCAAATGAAAATTGTCAATTTCTAGTGTTTCTCCGCGATAGTAGCGCATCGCACCAAACTTCCAGGTCGTAGACAATGTGGCAATGTGATAGATCCACATCGCATCACCGTGCAATTTCCCATTTGTCACTTTTCAATGACTTGGCGCGATAGTAGCGCGTCGGGCCAAGGATGAAAATCAGGAAATTTTCTCAAAAATTAAATACGTGTCCTATGATTTAAAATGTCAATTTACCACACTATATAAGCCTTATAACACGAGATTTGGCCATAATTCAGCAAGTTATACTCAATTACTCTTAAAAACTCTCAAGAACAAGCCTTAGGGTTTTCTAGAACGTTCAATTCCAAGGAATTCACCATCAAATTTCAAGAATCTCTCCGTCAATCTTCGTAGAATCACAAGATAAGGTATGCATAGTGTTCATTCATGGACTCCTTTTATCCATGAATACCAAGAATCTCTTTTCTAAGTTTAAGTCTATGGATTTCTTTATGAATTTCATGTTGGGTTTATTTTGTTTATGTTGAGAATCATCAATTGAATTCAAATCCAAGTTGGGTGATCAATTTTATGTGGAATTGATTTGTATAGATGTATATTCATGTGACCTATGAATAAACCCTAGGATGATGAAATTAGAGATAAATCATGATGATTAATTGTTGTATAATATTGTCTACATGTGTTATGCCTACCATGTGTTTGATTAAATGCCTAGATGAAGGAACAATGCCCAACTAGTATGATATCATGAAATCCCCATTTATGTACAAGCTTATGTATATCATATATTTGATAAAGTGCTTCAATATATGAATTATGAATTGTGTTGTTGGTCATGTGTTCAAGTAAGCCATGCTATGTCAGTTTCTTCTCATCGAGTCCTGGGGCTACTTGTACCCGAACATTTAGCTGTGTTCCTAGAGACATGTCATGTTTTCACGATCACCTCAGTCAAGCTATGATCCATAGAACTCAGTCATTCTTGTGACTCAAGAAATCTCAGAAATCTTAGTAATCTCAGTAGTTCAGTAATCTCAGTAGTTCAGTAATCTCAGTGATCTCAGTACTCAGTAATCTCAGTAACCTCAGTATTCCCAGTCAATCTCACTAACTTTAGTATTCTCAGTCAGTCCTCAGAACTCAGTAAATTCCATCAGTCAACGAAACTTAGTAAATTCAGTTTAGCTTCGCTAAACAATACCACTAGTATCAGTTCAGTTCAGTTAATCAGTTCAGCTCAATTAATCAGTTCAATGTCTTTCAGATGGGAGTAGGATTCAGCACCGAGCGAGCCTAGGGATGGGAACTCACCTACAAGCTAGGACTGAGATCCCTATAAGCAATCTCTATGTTCCAGAACTATGTAGCCAGCGTAGGTATGATATATCACCCATTAGATAGGACTGACATACTCCGGGATCACCCGTTAGCGCATTTAAATATATAGGACTGATCCCAGGGGTCACCCACAAAATTAGGACTGACTCTACAGTAGTTGTCTTTACCAGTGGCGTGTTACGGACACCCTTCCAGCTGGGGTTATAGGTTGGACCCCAATTAGCATAGTATGGGGCATGTCGGTTAGATGAATACATCCCACAGTTTTAGTTACAGAATCAGGATTGTTAGATATAGTAAATTCAGCTCAGTAGTATAGATTTAGGACTGTTAGATACAGTCAGTCCTTATCATTATAAAAAGACTCTGAGATCACCCTTTAGACAGGACTGATCTCAACTATGGTCAATCAGTAACGGTATCATCAGATTTAGAGATCACCCGCCAGATAGGATTGATCTCAGATTCAGTTACTCAGATACAATATTTAACTCAGCTAGTTCCATCAGATTTAGGACTCTCAGATACAGTCACTCATGTTATCAGTTATATCAGTTATCAGAACTTATGTTATCAGTATTCAGCTTCAGGACTATTAGACACAGTCAACCAGACCAGTTCTTCATAATCTGAATTGTCAAAAATAGTTATTTATGTATCAGTAACATAGTAAATTCCATGTTATTAGTAAACTCTGTAGTCAGAACTTAAAATTCAGTCATATCACGATGTCAGTTGTAGTTATGTATGAATGCATATATTCTCACGTTCATGTTAGTGAATCAGTTAGTATTGTTCATGCATTTGAACCTATTGCATTCAGCAGACCTCACTTGCATACCAGTATATTCAAAGTACTGATACATTTACGCTATGGTGTCTTATACCATAGGTTTAGAAGCATGATCTCCAGAGCATCAGTAACATCCTGGTTCAGCAGTCACAGTCAAATGTGAGTCCTCATCCTTCGAGGACATGATGATTACATTACTATTTCAGTTTTCAGTTTATTTCAGTAGATGGAGTTAGTTGGGGACATGTCCCATCAATTTTTTTTTAGTTCAGTTTAGAGGATTTCAGACTATAGCATGTCAAACAATTATTTCAGATTTGCTTTGGTATTGTTATACCATTTTCAGACATTGTTTTATAAGATGTTTATCTAGTTTGAACCTTATGGCCTTACAGTACATATTTCCATATTTATACAGTATATTATGCAGTGATTAGGTACAGATGTCAGCCATGGGTTATCTTGTGGTCCTTCGGAGTCATGGGCACCATCTGGAATTCCAAGTACCAGATTCAGGGCGTTACAGAACCCAACACAATAGACTAGAAAAACACCTAGCTCAAGCTAGTTATACTAGTTTTCTCGATTGAACTCTAAATGCTCAAATTGAATCAAAACTCATGTAAAACCACCATTAAATATTATAAACACATAGTTTGACAAATAAATGCTCATTTATATCATTCTCAACCCATTAACCACATGAATCATCCTCAAAACAAGTCTAAGTAGGCTAGAATAGTAGCGCTAGAATGAATAAATACACCCAACATCACCACCCCACACTTAAAGCCTTGTTCGTTCTCGAACAAATCTTAACTAAAAGCATCATAAGCTGTAAAGACTCCACACTTCTACAACATGTAATAAATTCAAGCTACCACTACAATGACTACATGGAATGCAAGTTTACAACACTAAGCATGTTATACACAATTGAAAGCTCACAAATCCTACTCCAAAACATCTTATCCTCAAGAATTTACTCAATACATAGAAAACTCATGCATATTGCTCAATCAAGAACATCATAAAAATCACCTACATTCATCAAACATGTGCCCTCACAACAAGAGTTACCCATAATCACTCATAATAATGCAATTTATGACGTAATGGGTACAAGAATCAAATTACGCTCACTCTCACAAAGAATTCACAAGTTACACACAATGAACCATAGACTTTCTCTTAGTGTAATGCTCCACTAATAGTCGAATGTAAAGCTTAGCATCAATTAGGACTTTTCCGTGTTGTAATATAGTCTAACGGAAGGGTAGGAACTATTTTGGCCAAGAATAGTGACTAACCTCTCTAAGCGCTTAAATACACTACATCATACATTTAAAATAAATCTCTAACAACCAAATCACACCATTTATGTCTACCATCTCTTTTATTTTTGCCTCATCTCTTTTAAGCATTTTCACAAACACTTGGTAGACACATAGTTTACTACCACAAGAATCATTTTTTCTCTTTTTTTTCACAATCATGGAAATATTTCTAGCATTAATTATATCACATCAATCCACCACACATCAAAGATAAACACCAATAACTATTACTTTGAGGCATCAATTTCACCTTTTTCTTCTTCAATTTCTCAAACTCCTTACTAAATTAATTTTTTATTAAAGCACTTAGAAGCTTTTTGGATCAAATTATGGTCTGTCAAAGAAGGGATAAGGCAACATATGAGGTTGGCAAATAAAAAGCTAAAGGATCAATGAGGGTTAACTAGGATAATGCACAAGGTTAGGTAAAAGAAGGGATAAAATAAGGCTATCAAAGAAACAAAATGCCTATATCATCTTCTAAACCCACATTCTTTATTTCACTTTACACACACACACGGGGCAAGTTCTAGACATCACATGAAACAAGGAATATACAAAAAAATCTCACACGTACATAGCACATGCTCAACTCAATAGGATCATCATAGACTCTTAACCAAACAATAGCCAGAATTCAAAATTAAGCCAGCAAAACTAGAGTCACAAACTTAAGCCTAAGAGTCTCAAAAATAGCAATTCACACAATTCAACATACTTTTACAAACAAACCCACTTGCACCATGCAATAAAAAATAGCACCAATCAAGAATATCTCACTTATTCCTATCCTAAAAAAATAAATTAAGCCAAAATTAAGAAATTTCCCCACCCCACACTTAAAAATCTACTTTGTCCCCAAAGTGAATTTAAAATTAAAAGATAGAAACACTTCCTCAGGCCTTTAGGCCTAGCTAGATGCATCTTCACATAAATGAGATCCATAGGACCCCACACTCATTCTTTGCCATGCTTCAAGCTCAAGTTTATGGTACTCAGACTTTTCATTAACCTTTGACTCAACAAAAAATAAAAACTACGTGAAATAAAAACTACGAAAAACTAAAAAGAAAACATACCTAACTAACTTGGGTTGCCTCCCAAGAAGCTCTTAATTTAGTGTCTCGGCATGACCCAACTCAACTCAACCATATTCCTTTACTTTTTTACTCCCTTTTGAGAGTTATTTTCATTTATTTCAACCTCTTTTACCTTTTAACATGTTGGGAATTGGTGGTTTCATCTTAGGCCACTCAATCAGATAGTCAGAAGAGGTCTTTAGTGGCTTAGGCACCCTACACTCATCCCTTTCCAATATATTGATCATGTATAAATCTTTATATAAGGGATTTTCAATGGGGGTCTTGTAAATATCAAATACCACCTCTTCATCATCTATCCCCATCTTGAGTGTGCCTTTTCTAACATCAATCAAAGTACCTCCGGTCGCTAAGAATGGACGCCCCAAAATAATTGGTAACTGTTCATCTGCCACAAAATTAAGAACAAGAAAATCAGCAGGAATAAAAAATTTACCAACCTTTATGAGGATATCCTCAATGATTCCATCCGGATATGCTGTAGATTCGTCTACTAGATGCATCACCACTCGTGTCGCTTTAGGCTCTCCCAAGCCCAATTTTTTAAATAATGACAGGGGCATTAAGTTTATGCTTGCCCCTAAGTCACTCAATGCATGGACTTCATTTTTCCCAATTTGTATGGGAATAGCAAACTTCCCCCTATCTTTTAATTTCTTGGGGATTTTCTGTGTCATCATAAAGCTACACTCTTCAGTGAGTATTAAGGCTTCCACATCTTGAAGTTTCACCCTCTTTGCCACCACATCCCTCAAGTACTTTGCATACTTTGGCATACTCTACAAAACATCTAGCAAAGGTAGATTAATATGCAACTCTTTGAATGTGTCAATGAACTTTTAAACAGTGCATCCTCCTTCACGTTTATGTACTTTTTGAGGGAAGGGCAATGGCAGCATTTTCTTCTTCTCTGGTTCAACAAATTTTTCATTTGCCTATTGGGTCAACACCTCAATATCTACCTCCTTTGTTGCCTTGGGAGGTTCTTCTAGAATCTCTTTACCACTCCCCAAGGTGATTTCCATGACTTACTTTTGATTTTGTATATCAGTGGGTAAATAACCTTATGATTTGGTATTTAACACTATTGTATCTGCCCAACCTGCAACTCTAAATTTCTCTAGGCCACTTTTTGATTCTGTAATTCCGCCCTTTGACTATTCAGATCCGTAATTAATTATGTTTGACCAACTATGAGTTGTTTTATCATCTCTTCCATGTTGCTTATTGACTGATTAATTGGGCCTATGGTTGTGGAGCATTCCATGACTGATTTAGTGGCTGAGTTTTCCACTTCATGTTTTAGGCATTACCATAATTCAGCCTTTGAGAATTACCTGCATACAACACAGATTCCGAATTTGAAGCACACATGGTAGCCGCATGACCACTATTTATGCATACCTCACACCAACTTGTAACTTTTTGGATGGCATTGATTGTGGCTGCAGGTTGTGCTTCTCCCAACTTTATGGTGTTGAATGTTTTGTTGATAAAAATTTGTAAGGTAGAAACCTATGCTGATAAGGATATGAATTGATCCACCTCCAACACACCCGCAATTCTTTTCGTGGCACTTCTATAATCTGAATGCCATTCTGGATTTCCTTGTACTATGCATTTCAGCAATGTGTACAACTCATCATAAGTTAGCTCCAACGCTTGACCACCTCTAACGCTTGACCACCTGCGGCTGAATCTAGCAAAATCTTCATATTGTGATCAAGAGCTTCTACAAAAATATGAGCAAGTACCTCATTCGACTGTTGGTGGTGTGGACAATTCTGAAGAAGAGCCTTGAAGCGTTATTAAGCGTGATAAAGGTTTTCATCAGGCTTCTATTTAAAGCTCACTATCTTACTGCAAAGTCTCGCAGTCTTGCCTGATGGAAAGAATCTGATGAGGAACTTTCTGGATAAATCATCCCATGTTGTGATTGAACTGGTAGGCTCCGCATTCAACCATCTTTTTGCTTCCCCCAATAGAGAATAGGGAAACAGTGTCAGCCTCACATAATCTATACTCACCCCAGTCGGAATGAATGTGTCAAAATGGTCAATGAAATTCTACAAGTGGACTTGTGGATCCTCATGTGAAAGCCCTACAAACTCTCCACTGCTGATAAGAAACTACACCATATTGTGTTTCAACTCAAAATTCCCCCCAACTGCCGGTCTTTGAATTAGGGAAGTCAAGTTCATTGGAAATGGGACAGCCATAGGAACAGTATGCTCTTGGTCTTCTTGAATTTATGAAATTCTTGGGAGAAGTATTGCTTCTCTCCTGCGTTGTTAGTAAAGCTGCTCGGGTTTCGAGTTTAGTTCAACCAACTCCTGATCCCTTGCCGGCTTATTATTCTTTTAATCTATTTCTTGAAAATCACAAAAATAAGACCAAGCGTAAAAACACCAAATAAATTAAAAAGTAAAACTAAAATAAACAATTGCTAAAATACAAGTCCCCGACAACGACGCCAAAATCTTAACAACGCACACGCAAGTGTACGTGGTCTTATCAAGTAGTAAAATGGCTTCAAGAAATCCCAAGTATCGATCTATCAGGGACTTGCGTTCGCCACCTATCTAATTCTAGTCTAACAAATTGAGAAAAGTTAACAAATAGAGTTTTAGAAAACTAAAAAGAAACTAAACTAATGCGGAAAAATAATGACTTAGGACAATCAATGGATAGAAACCCAGGGTTAAGGATTACGAACAATCATACTACGTTATTGAACTTTATTAATTAAATTACTTATCGTGGTTGTTGATTCATAGGGTTAATTGTATGATCATGGTTTTCCAACCTCTAACCCTTTGCCTAAGTTGAACTTACAACTACATCATTGAGTGGGGATGTAATAGTTCACTTAAGTTCTTTAAAGTTATCATCTTACATGTGAATCAAGTAAGGTATCTAAGTACATCCATGTCCTAGAAACTAATTCAAATTCCTTATTTTATAAAGAAACAAGAACCATACTTTGCTTATTCACATATTTTATCTCCCTATTGCCTCTCCCGAGAACACAAGATTGACAATTGATGTATTCTAAGGGTAGCTAATCCTTAAAATAGTTTTAAAAAAAAAAAAAAAAAACAACCAATAATGATAAGCAAATTAAAAAACTTAATTCAAAATGAAAGTAATTATGATTGTGGCCTTAACCCCGGATAGGAGTTTTAGCCTTTAATGAAGATATTCATCATCCAATTCCTTGGATTGATGATCAAACCATGAAAGAAACTACAATAAAAGAATGATAAAATCCTAAAAAGAAGTTGTGTAGCCTCCAAGATCTTCCATAGATGTCCAAACGTAAGTAAAAAAACGTGAATAATGTCCTATTTATAGTGGAAGAAATAGCCCACGCCTTGTTAAAAAAGGAAATAGTTTCTGGTCGTCTGCGAACCCAGTGACGTGCCGCATCGATTATAGCATTGAACACATCGATGTGACGTGTTCACTTCACATTGGTTCACTATTTTAGGTGCCTTCTGAATCCATTGATGTGTCGAACGTTCCAAGGATCCTTCTAACGTGCTCACACTATCCCAATACTTTTCAGGTATCCAAATTGGTGTCATGATGTGTTTTGTGCTTTCGTGATCCATTCCAAGCCTTTTTGAGTTGTTTCCACTTGATTTGAAGCTTTCATATCCTTCGTATATCATCATTATCCATTGAAAAATCGTACTATATAATTAAACACAACAATTTATAGCTCAAAAAAACACAACATCCTCAACGATGAACTAGAAACATTAGCTAAGCATAGGCTAAATTCACATTGAGCCTTAACTTATTGTTTTGGCTCTTTTCTCGATCCAATTGACCCTTGAACATTATAAATAAGTTTTTTCAAATATAAATACATAATAACAATCTTAGTAACTCATTAAAACATATTAGAACCCAACACAATAGACTAGAAAAAACCTAGCTCAAGCTAGTTACACTAGTTTTCTTGATTGAACTCTAAATGCTCAAATTGAATCAAAACTCAGGTGAAACCACCATTAAACATTGTAAACACATACTTGGACACATAAATTCTCATTTATAGAATTCTCACCCAATTAATCACATGAATCATCCTCAAAACAAGGCTAAATAGGATAGAATAGTAGCGCTAGAATGCATAAATACACCCAACATCAATGTTATTCTGTATTTTTAAAGAAAAATAGATGAATAAGAATAATACAAGTCCTTCGAATTCATGAAGTGTTCTTAAGAAAATAATTCCTCTCAAGTACCCAAGGTTGTGGAATTTTTCTTCCAGGATAAAATGGCTTCACAACCAGAATGTAGTGGTACCTCAAACTTTTTGGTTTTCATCGAACTCACTCAAAAGGAGATTATCACATGGAGATTTTAGAAGAAAGAGAAATGTTTTTTCTACTCTAAAATTTTCATCCTAAACCTGTGGAGAAATGTAGGTTTATATAGACATGAAGTGCCTCTTCGAAAAGAAGGAAATGGTTCATCAAAAAAGTATGTCATTTCAGAATAGTCATGTATGTCAATTCTGAAACAATATGTCTTTTCTGAACAGTCACAGCTGACTGAACAGTCACCCCTTTTCCAAAATAGTATATCTTTTCCTTAAAGGGTTGTCCCTTTATTTTTCAATCACCTACATGAATGGGAAATGGATATTATTTGTAAAATTTTATGGAAAAGTATGTGATCATCAAGAAAAGATTGATTACATCTGGATAAGTGGGTTTTTCTTTGAACTTTCCATAGTGAACATTCGTCAGATGCACTCGATCAATTGATAGATTTGATATCTTTGAACCATTGATCTTTAATGTACACCTATAAAATATATGTCATACAACCAGACTTTTACCATTTATGGTTCTCACGGTTTTGTTCATTTAATCCATGAACACATCCCGATTTCATGAGATCTTTCAGAATAGGCCTTTATTAACATTTTCCTTAAAGGAAATTCCACTCTTCCCTCACATAGGTAATTTTTAAATATTCAATCCTATATATTAAAATATTTTGTCAAATCTATCAAATTTAGATAATCACTAAAAGACTTCACACCATAAGACTTATCCTTGTTTACTAAACATTATCTACATCATGAGAATGGGTTGGGTATATTGACAATATTGAACCTGTCAGACACAACTTTGTTTGATCTCCTTGAACCTAGTTCTTAGGATCTCCAGTTTTCTAGGCAGAGTTACCACCATGCTGACTTGTCCTAGGCCATAAACCCATTCCCTTAGATGTTCTCTCAACTCCTTCTCTAGATAGGCCTTTTGTAAGTGGATCTGACACATTATCTTTTGACTTTCATAGTCAATAGTGATAATTTCACAAGAGAGAAGTTCTCAAATGGTATTATGTCTCTATATTATGTGATGAGATTTATCATTGTACATCATGCTCCCTGCCCTACCTATTGCCACTTGACTATCACATTATATACATACTGGTGCCAATGGTTTGGGCTAATAAAGAATATCTTCCAAGAACTTCTGGAGCTATTTTTCTTCTTCATCGGCTTTATCTAATGCGTTAAATTTTGATTCCATTATAGAGAAAGCAATACATGTCTATTTGGATGATTTTCAAAAGACTGCTCCTCCACCTATAGTAAATATGTATCCACTCGTGGATTTTACTTTATTTTATCAAGTTATCCAATTTGCATCACTATATTCTTCAAGTATCGCTAGATATTTACTATAATATAAAGCATAGTCTTTAGTGTATTTAAGATACCCTAAAACTATTTTCATTACCATCCAATGAGTTTTATTGGGATTACTCGTGTACCGACTCTACTTGCTAATAGAACATGTTATGTGTGGCCGTGTACAATTCATGATATGTATTAAACATCTCAACACTCTTGCGTATTCCAGCTGTGAGTCACTTTCACTTTCATTCTTTTGAAATGGGAAGCTCACGTCCAATGGAGTCTTGGCAATACCAAATTTCAAATACTTTAATTTGTCAAGTACCTTTTTGATGTAATGAGACTGTGACAATGCCAACCCTTGTGGATTTTTATGGATTTTTATTCCTAAGATCACATTCGTAACTCTAAGTTCTTTCATATCAAACTTGCTCTCAAACATTTATTTTGTAGCATTTATGTCAGAAATGTCTCTACTGATGATCAAGATTCATCTACGTACAAACAAGCAATGACCTGGTGATTTGGAGTGTTTTTAATGTAAACACATTTATCACATTTATTTATATTGAACTTGTTAGCCAATATGGTTTTGTCAAACTTTATAAGCCACTATTTAGGTTCTTTTTTAGTCCATACAGTGACTTAACAAGTTTACACACCTTATTTTCTTTTCCTAGAACCACAAAACTCTCAGACTGTTCTATGTAAATTTCTTTCTCCAATTCTCCATTTAGGAATGTTGTTTTCACATATATTTGATGGATTTCAAGACCATTTACCACCTTCAAAGTAATTAACATCCGAATTAATGTTATCCTCATTATCGGCGAGTATGTATCAAAGTAATCAAGGCCTTCTTTCTATTTGAAGCCTTTTACTATAAATCTTGCCTTGTATTTTTCAATAGTACAATCTGCTTTTATTTTCCTTTTTAAGATCCATTTAGAAACTAAAGGTTTATTCCTGGAGGAAGATCAATCAACTCCCACGTCTCACTATTGACTGTCTTTTTCTAAAAGGATGAGTCTGAAGATGATATTGCTTCTTTAAATATTTGAGGCTCATTTTCTAAGAGTAATGTTACAAAATTTAATTCAAATAAAGTTGAAGTTATTTGAAATGTACTACGTCTTGGATTCTCATCATTATGTACATCCTTACTTGGTTCATCTCGAGCTCATTTAGACCCCCCCACTAGACTGTTCATGTCTTTTTTTATACGGATAAATATGTTCAAAGAATTCAGCATTATCTGACTTGATTACCTTATTTTCATTGATATCTGTATCTTTGGATTTATGAACCAAAAACTGACATGCTTTACTACTTTTAGCATATCCTATGAACACGCAGTCCACTGTCTTAGGTCCTATTTTCACTCTTTTAGGCTTAGGAACTTGGACTTTTGCTAAACACCCCCACACTTTAAAATATTTCATGTTGGGTTTCCTTTCTTTCCATTTTTAATAAGGAAATAATAGTGTCTTACTGCGGGGCACCCTATTAAGTATTTGGTTAGCTATAAGGATAGCTTCCCCCACAAGTTTTTTGGTAAACCTAAACTTATTCGTAAGGCATTTATCATTTTCTTTAAGGTTCGGTTTTTTGTTTCTGTAATTACATTAGATTGAGGTGAATACGGGGCCATAATTAGATGGACAATTCCATTCTCTACATATATTTCTGCAAAGGGAGATTCATATTCTCTACCTCTATCACTTCTTATCATTTTGATTTTTTTCTCTAATTAATTTTCAACTTTTGTTTTATACTGTCTAAATGCCTCTATTTCTTTATCCTTACTGTTTAGCAAATAGACATAATAGTGCCTAGTGAAATCGTCAATAAAAGTTATAAAATACTTTTTCCCACCACGAGATGGAGTCGACTTCATATCACAAATGTCAGTATGAATTAAGTCTAAGGGATTGGAATTCCTTTCAATGGACTTATACGGATGCTTAGCATACTTTGATTCCATACATGTTTGACATTTTAATTTATTGCAATCAAAGTTTGAAAAAACTTCTAAGTTAATTAGCTTTCGCAAAGTTTTATAATTGACATGTCCTAATCGTTCATGCCACAAATCATTAGACTCAAGGAAGTAAGAAGAAACAAAACTTTTATTGATTTCAACACTAATTACATTCATCTTAAATAGGCCCTCAGTGAGGTAGCCTTTTTCGATGTACACTTCTCCTTTACTAAGTAAAATTATTTTGAAAACAAATACATATTTGAATCTGTTTTTATCAAGAAGTAATACGGAAATCAAGTTCTTTCTTAACTCCGGTACATACATGACATTGTTAAGAGTCAACACTTTGACTGAATTCATTTTCAAGCATGCTTTTTCTGTCCCTTCAACTTTTTCAGTTGTGGAGTTTGTCATGTAAATCTTCTCTTCGCCTTGTGTGGGGTCGAATGCAACAAACATCTCTTTATTTGAACAACATGGTGGGTGGCACTAGAATCCATCCACTATTCTCGAGGATTTCCCACCAAGTTACATTTTAAAAGCATGACACATATATCATCCATTTTGTTCTTGGATTCAACCATATTTGCTTGATCCTTCTTTTTGTATTTCTTTGGGGCACGACAACCTGTATACTTATGGCCAATCTTTCCATAATTAAAGCATTTCTCTTTTAATTTCTTCTTAGGCTGATTACTTTGTTGTCCTGCTTTCTTCCGCTTCTTTGAGTTGTTGGGGTCATCTTCTACAATATTAGCTCTATTTATTAAAGAATTTCCTTTAGACGTCCTCTCTGGGGATTTGTTGTCTTCTTTAATGCACAACCTCATAATAAGGTCTTCGACTGTCATCTTCTTTCATTAGTGTTTTAAGTAATTCTTGAAGTCCTTCCACAAAGGAGGAAACTTCTCTATTATCGCAGCTACTGGAAATGCCTAATTCACAACCAAACCTACAACAAAGTTTATGTGAACATTAAGAACATTTTTAACGTGTTCAAATAAGGTATTCATTAAATTTATACCTTCTGCAAGGATATCATGGATGATGATTTGTAACTCTGTACTTGAGAAACAACAGTCTTGTTGTTGATCATTTTGTACTCTAGGAATCGCGCAACATAGAACTTCTTGGTTCCCGCATCCTCAGTCTTGTATTTCTTTTCCAGCGCATTCCACAATTCTTTTGATGTCTTCATTACGCTGTAGACGTTGTACAAGTCATCTTGGAGGCCTCTTAGGATGTAATTCCTACATAGGAAATTAGAATATTTCCACGCCTCTGTTACAACGAATCGCTCTTGGTCCGAAGTTCCTTCGGCACTTCTGGAGCATCTTTTGAAACAAATCTTTGAAGACATAATATTGTTAAATAGAAGAACATCATTTGTTTCCACCTCTTAAAATCAACTCCAAATTTTTTTTTGGGATTTTCCGCTAGTTCCATAGCGGGTGCCTGTTTGTACGACTGGTTGTGGCAACACTTGTTGCTACCACACTTGTCACACCTTCAACATGACCGTCTGTAGTCATTTTTTTATCACAAAAAGATAGTCAACTTTAGTATAAAATTATACTTATTACATACAAGTTCGTAGCAATTTATAAATACAACTTATTTCTAGTTTAACAATGAAGTTTTTATGTCTTCCAATCATTAACCGAATGACCTTTAACTTGTGATGAAGATTTTATTTTTTCAAATAACTTGTTAAGTTCAAACGGAGTAGAAAACTTAAAGATTTAATCTCCAGAAACCAAACAATACAGATTATGAAAGAAAAAAAAAACTTTAGTGAAAAGAAAATTTCACCGAACAAGCAAAAAGAATTTATTTTTCCATTTATTTCCTGAAGATTGTTGTTTCGGGTACAAAAAATCTATAATGTTAGTTCACTAAACTTCAACACAAGTTCAAGACTTTTCAATAGCACTTTTGAAGTTTTCCAACACCTTCAACACAAGATCAAAATGACCTTTCAAAAAAGTGTAACATTTTGTATTTTTTAAGAAACATAGATGAAGCAGAATAAGCCAAGTCCTACGAATTCACGGAGTGTTCTAACGGAAATAATTCCCTTTAAGTACCCGAGGTTGCGGAATTTTCCTCCCAGAATAAAATGGCTTGACAACTAGAATGTAGTGGTACCTCAAACTTTCTGGTTTTCTTCAAACTCACTCAACGGGAGATGATCACACAAAGTTTTTAGAAGCAAGAGAAATATTTTTTCTATACAGAAATTTTCATCCTAAACCTGTGGAAAAATGCAGGTTTATATAGACATGAAGTACCTCTTCGGAAAGGAGGCAATGGTTCATCGGAAAGGTGTGTCATTTCGGAATAGTCATATATGTCCATTCCGAAACAACATGTCTTTTCTGAACAGTCATAACTAACCGAACAATCACCTCTTTTCCAAAAATAGTGTGTCTTTTCCTTGATGAGTTGTGTTTCTCCATTTTTCATTCACACCAACTGAACTCAACAGTCACACTATGCCAATTTTTCTTAGAGAAGGAATACAGTAAAGAAAAGAAGAAGCGAGAGTTCTCTCTAAAATTCCTTTGTCCATTTCTCTAGTTTACTTTTAGTTTTATTATTTTACAACGTAGTGTTCTTTTGTTAGTTCTGTTTTTTAGAATTTCAACTCATAGAGGAAGCCAAGCTTTGTTAAGGATGTGTAAAAAGTCTTATGACAGTCAACAAAAGAACAAAAAGAGGAAGTTAATCTATTCTAAAATATAGGAATGTGCACAATGCTTTTATTTTCAGATGTTCATTAGTTATTCCGCTATCTCAATTAGCCATATTTTTGGCTTCTGAAATTTGACTTTTTAAATTTTACAATACTCTTAGATATATAATTTTTTTTAGTTTTTCAAAATATAATATACATATTTAGAAACTACGTAAAAAGTACAATAAAATTATAATAATTAAAAGTTTAAATTATTTAAATATATATATAAAAAATAATTCATTTAACTTTCAAAATTTGAACACCATCTCATACATTGATATAGACTATAGAGGGAGTAATTAATTTGGTTTTAGCTTCTTTCTTTTTTCTTCTTGTTTTAGTTGTCTACTTTGAAGAGTGTCATGAACATTGTCACGATCATACGTATTAGCACTCCCAAATAGAGCTCGTAAAACATCACTTTAGGATGAAAATGTTATATTTATCTGTGGATCCGTTCATCAGAATTACTCCTTTTGTCTCATTTTAACTGTCAATTGAGTTATTTTAATATTTATTAAGAAAAATAATAAATATAATTTATTAAATTATTTATATTTTGGTGTTTTTGAGAATTGAACAATATTTAAATGTGTACATTTTATAGATGGTCATTATAAGTATTTTGACAAAAATCCCTTAACCATATTTTCTAATACAAAAATCACTTAACACACAAGTCAATATTGCATAAAATCCAACTCCGATAAATAATTCTCTTCTACAATTTTTTATTCTTTATATAATATAATAAAATTATCTAAACAAAATATCGACCCAATTCAAAACGCATATTCGATGGTTAATAATCGTTTACTCTTTTCATTCATTATTTTTAGTTGAATAAATACAAATAAAAATAAAAGTAAATTGAATCGATCAATCCTATTTCATCAAAATCATATCCAAAATTAAATTACTTTTATTCATTCTTAAAAGTTTGTTAGATAAGAAACACATATAATGTTTATACAAAAATGAAAAAAATAAAAATGAAAAGAAACATATCTTATGCTATATCAACGATATTTGTTAGTAAAATATAAAATTGTATTATCTCATATGAAAAGAATGAACATATTATTATTATTATTATTATTATTATTATTATTATTATTATTATTATTATTATTATTATTATTAATTAGAGACTTTATTCATAGTAAAAATACGAAAATGCAGTAATAATAAATTAATTGATTTAAAACAATATCGTTAAGTAATATTTTCTTGGAGGATAAACCGTCAATCAGATTTTAATTGGTAATTTCATAAATTAATATTTAATTTGAATAGTAAGAAAACAACAACATATTCGGTGTAGTCCTCTAACGTGGAATTTTGAAAGGATAGAGTGTACACAGTTGATACTTCTACCTAAGTGGTGACATTGAGTGGTTGTTTCTGATAGACTCCCGGCTCAAGACGAAAATAGTTATAATAGGAGAACATGAAATAATAGATAGTAAAAAAATACAATGGATAGAAATAGAATAAAATTACCTTGAAATAATACTGCAATCGAACTACACGAACAACAAACATCAATAAAACTCCATAAATAAGAAATTGCTAGTACAGACAACAAAACAAAGAACTCCTACTTACTAGAAAGGACACACTCATACCCCTTGACCTTCTATCTTAATCTGCATCCTCTGAACCTTTTCATCTAGGGTCATATCCTCGGTAATCTGCAGCCTCTCCATGTATAGTCTAATCACCTCTCCTCAATATTTTATCAATCTACCTCCATCTCTCCTAAAATCATCCATAGCCATCTCTCATATCTTTGTATTGGAACATCCGTGCATCTCCCCATCATAAGCCCAAACTATCTCAACCTCGTTTTCTACATCTTGTCTTCTACCGAAGTCACTCCCACCTTGTCTCAGATATATGCATTTTTATTCTTTTTTGTCCTAGTTAATCTACACATCGGTCATAGTATCCTCATCTTATCCACCTTCATCTTTTAGATGTGAGAGTTCTTGATTGGCTAATACTCCACCCTATATTGTCTAGTTGGTTTAACCACCACTTTGTAGAACTTACCTTTAAGTTTAGGAGGTAATATCTTATAGCATAAGACTATGGATGCAAGCATCCATTTCATCGACCCTGCACCAATACTATAAGTAACATCTTCATCAATCTCATCATTGTCTTAGCTAATCGATCCAAGATACTTGATCAACTACTTTATCCTTTTTCCTGCCTATGCTCTTCTAAAAGTCTACCAGAACTTGTCAAACCCAATCACTCTACCCATATGCATCCTGCGAGTAGAATCCTTGACCTCCTTAAAATTTATATGCCCATAATATCCATAATTGTGACGTCTCTCTCAGTGCTTTGAATACCCTAGCTCAATGCCTTAGTCCCCATCTTTGTTCAAGAGTTTATGGAAGTAAGATTGTCATCTCTTATTAATGAGTGCCTCCTTAACCAACACTTTGTCATTCTTATCATTGATACACTTCGCTTGGTCAAGATCCTGAGACTGATGTGCATGGTTTCATGGCACTTTCAATTCTCAAGACCTGTAAATGTGCAAGTACTTAGGTCTGTTTTGTTAGATATGATGTGTTTTTTGTGCTTATGTTCCAGGAAAATAAGTTTTAGAGTGCAAAAGAAGAAAAAAAGTTGAAGTTTACATAAGAACCTACTTACGGAACCACTTTTATAGCCACTGTAAGTGGCCTCATAGGTATCAGAAGAGGCATGTTCTGAAAAACTAAAAGTTGAAGTGTGTTCTGACACTAACAAAGGGGAACTTACGACCACCGTAAAATCCACTTACCACCACCGTAGGTGGCCACATAAATATTAGAGGATAAAGGTTCTAGGATTCTGAAAGTAAAGATTTTGGATGACAGTTACAAGGAGGTCGCCTACGGGGCGTAAGTACCTCTTACGCTACCGTAAGTTCCATCGTGAGCAGAATCCTAAAGCTCTGAAGATTTTTTGACATTTACGACCTACTGAAGGGTTCGTAAGTACCACTTACGGCCCGTAAGTCCGTAAGTAGTCACCGACCCAGTTTTTCTTATTTTTTTGTTAGGATTTTTAGGATTTTAGTGTATTGTATAAATACCCTTTAGATATTTTTGAATTAGTTTATGCACTTTGACTCACTCTTTATATTCACAAACCTATATTAATTCTAAGATTTTACTTTTGATCTTGAAATCTTTTTTTCTTGATTATTTGGTTGATTGTTAATTTGAGATTATAGGTTTTCTTCTTAAACTATTGTGAGATTAATCTTATACTTTCGTTTATGAAATACCTAGACTTTGAACCATTCAAACATTCCCTTATTTGGTGTCTCTGAGGTAGGTACGACTAGGGGTGTGAGTCGTACCCCTTGGATACGAGTCGTATCCTCCTCTCCCTCTCCTATCGTACCCTAGGAAGTTTAGTGAGGGTCACTCACTGACCTAGGTATGAGTGAGACTCCAACCAATCGTACCTTAAGATACGAGTTGTACCAAAACCAATCGTATAGAGTGAAGTCTTAGCTTAGAGTGGGATATTTTTGGTACGGTTGATGGATTGGGATTAGGGCATGAGTCGTATCCTTTGGATATGACTCATTGAGGGATATTCGCACCCTAACTAGTATGGATGGCCTAGGAGAAAACTATGGTGCCAGTTATAGTACCACTCGTACCCTAGGGTACGGTTCCTTAAGTAAGTCGTACCCAAGAAGGGTTCATTTTTCAGCTTTTAACTAAGGGCCTTGTGATCATTTCCTACACCCAAAATCCTAAATCTCCTCACTATATTAGTGTTTTTAGACTCTTAAAAATACATTTCTTAATACTTTCTCAAACTCATTTGTGAAGAATTAGAGTCTAGGATTTCAAGGGTGATCTTCTAGAAGCAAAGTGAAATCAAGATTCTTAGTGAACCAAGTTGTTTAAGGCATATATGTATCTCTCTTTTTAAATAACTCAAAAACCATGTATTTCATACTTGGATTAGTAAGGGTACAGGGTGCGTTTGAAATAAAATGAAAATGGTTTTCGTTGTCAAATGATGAATAATGTTTGCGCTAGCTTAGACTTGTGATTATATATGATATTGGTGGTGGTTTTCATATATGGGTATTTTTTATATGTGGTTTAATAAATAAGTCTTGATTAACCCTAATATTAATGAATTCTACCATAAACTTGTCCTTGATAAAGGTATGTACACAAGGTGTTTGAGAAAATGTCTAAATGAAATGTCTAGTCACATGTTAATTGTGTATTAAACTGTGGTATTGATCTAGTGAACATGAATGGGGTATGATATGATTATAATGAATGTGACTACTTGATAAGTTGTTGGTAAACGAATTGTTGGCCATGTATTGAGTCATAATGTATATGAATGATTGGTAAATGGTTAGTAAGAACCTTGTTAATCATGTAACGGATTAATTTATGACTTTAGATGGGGCGATGACCCAATAAGTATGAATGGTTGAGAAATTATATTGTAATGGTATTGTTATCTATGTAATTAGTTAAATTATGACCATGTTGGTTGATGGCTAAGAAAGGGTTTCATTTTCCTAAACATGAACTTGAATTGTGTGTGGAACTAAAGTGTGGTATAGAAAGTCTAATAAAGCTTGTACGGCTTGTAAAGGTCTTGATGATTATAATTTGAGTTGAATGATAGTTTGAATGAAGTCATTGGACTAATAAAGGGTTAATCGATGAATAATCCCTTGAAGACCTTATGGTTCCATATGGTGTTGATGTGGGTAAATGGTTCAATCCCTTAAATATGAAATAGATTAAATGAATGTTAATTCATGAAGTAAAAAGGGTTAAGAGTTAAAATGTCATCTAATAATGGAAATGAAATGCTTGTGGTTGGAGTCCCTCACCCAATAAAATGTCTTGTGGTTGGAGTCCCTCGCCTAATGAAGTGGCTTGGGTTAGAGTCCCTCACCCAATGAGATGGCTTGTGGTTGGAGTCCCTCGCCCAATGAAATGGATTGTGGTTGGAGTCTTTCATCTTAGTTGAATTGGTTGTTTTGGTTTGTGGTTCGAATCCCCTTGACTAATATTACAGAGAAGTTTACGGTTCTAAAATTGGTAAGGTGAAAGGTTGAAAGTTCTTCACTCCATTTCTCATGAATGAATGCTATAAGAATGATTTCTATGACCCTTTCTGTGACTTAGTATGCTATATATAAACATATGTATGTGTATCTTCATATATGCCTATGTTAATGTAAATGTAATTTTATATGACGGTTTAACTTGGATTGAACTAATGCTCTATTTTATCCTTATCCTCGAGATACATGTTGGTTCTCTAACTGCTAACCATCTAAGGACACTATGTCCCCGCGCGACATAGGTTCTGGAGCTTCTTCTTCTTTTTCTATGTAGTGACCAAGTGTTCGGGAAGATTGTATATTGACATTGAAGTGGTGAGCTTCCATTCGTCGGAAAGCATACATTTCATAGTCTTTTACTTAAAGTCATTGACTTGAATAGACTTGGTATTTGGCTATTGTAAGAGGCATCTCCCGACTATTATTGACATCGGTTTGTTAGAGACTTTGTGGATAACTGTGAACTTGGGTATATTGGCTAGATTGTTGCCATAATGAACTGTTAGATATTGTCTAAGTATTGACTATAAGCTTTATTTTCTACTACTTCGGTATTTGGTTGGAATTCATCCGACACTTATGAATTGAATAGATGGTTAGGTTGGGTTGATGGGGTGATCTCCGATCCAAGTTGGGCTTGAGATGCCCACATGACATGGCCCAATTTTAGGGCATGACAAGTTGGTATCAGAGCCTAGGTTCATGGTCAGTTGTTTGTCCACAAAGCCGTGTTAAGTAGAGTCTCTTTTATTGGTATGTAGAGCGCTACACTTATAAAAGAGGGGATATGAGACATTTAGGAATGTTTCCCTTTCTTGTGTGTCAATCTTAAGCTATATAGATTCTAAGGTCTTAGATTCGTCTGAATTTGCTTGCTCATGTATCCAAAAGGATCTGATGTTCCAGCAAGATCATCTATCTCGACTGAGGGAAATATGGACAAAGCCCGTCCAATTTTTGGGATTCATACCTGATCAAGGGTCGTGACATCTGACTGTCCTCGAGGGGCCCCACCTATTCCCACTAACCCTACTTTTAAGGGTGACACTTCTCCTCAATCACCTCAAAATACTGGGTTTCATCGCTATTTTATTTTGTTGGCTCTATTTGGTAGAAAGTATTTGTAACACCCTGGATGCCACACAGTGCTAGGAACCACAAGTGATCCCAAGTTAACCCATGAATTGGCATACTGTTAAGCAATTGAATTATAATACATTAAATAACAAGTTCTTCTATGTGGAAACATAATTATACTGGAAATCTGAAATAATATGTAACTGATAAGGTTTACAATCTTATAAATCTGAAGAAAGAAACTAAAATTACATGACAAACTCTGACTGCATCTATGAAGCCTCTACTATACTGACTATGGATAGCTGGGGCATGCCTCCAACTACCACTAATCAATACACATGGAAAATAAATAAACTATACATGGACTAAAACTGTCTGGAATTCCCGAAATAAGAGAACTCATCACCTGCTGGCTGGAAACTGTAATTGTATGATCATGATGTGCGGCTACAAATGGTACCTACATTATGTAACAATATATCCACACAGACGTATATGTGGATCAGTACTTCTGGAATGTACTGAGTATGTAGGGGTGAATGCAATAAGTAAAACTGATTTCATATGTAATCGTAAAACATGCACGCTAAGTGTAACTAGACTCACCAATGGACTAAAATAGACTGAAAGCTAAAATATCTTGAAACATGAATAACAAATATAATCTGATAAGCTGGTGAATCTCTACACTTAGTTTCTGTAAGACTTTACTTTTATGATATAATTAGAACTGAAGCTGGGATACGGTAAAACATAGATACTATATGAATATTGAGTCTAAAACTATGTGATGGTGGCTGACGTAACTCAAGAATCTAAATATAAAATCATACAGAGCACAAATGCATAAACGCACAAAACCAAACATAGCATGTGCCAAGCTTATCTGAGTAACTGAATAACTGATAACTGAATACTGGTCATGTAAGACTGGATTATACTTAGTCTAAATCCTACTCCCAACTAAACTAACTCGTATTACTGAACTGTTCTAAGTTTAACTGATTATGATAACTGACCAAACTGATAATGCTCATAAAATATCTGAAGCTATTTTAAAGATATTGAGGCTAAGTAAACAACTATGTTTTTGGGTATTCATAATCCCCAGGTCTCGATAGCAATAACAATAGGACATACTAAAGCTTCGGCATATAATAAGTAGTCAATATTCAAAACCCAATCATTAGGGCATTTCATCAAACACTCGGGAATCATGAACTTGAACATGGGAATATCTTAAACATGAACACTTAGCCTGATTACATGACTAAGATCATAAATTAGGGGAATTACATGAAATTCATTAGAAATAGGACATGAGGTTTCATCAAAACTTGTAAAGATCATATCTTGAATGTAAGAATGTCTTAAACATAAGGGAACAATAGAGTTACATGGAAAAATTCATAACTTGAGTATTCATCTTGAAATTGATTGAACATTATATGGGAATTTCATCAAATATGTGGAAGGCCTGAATTTAAAACATGGGAATATTGCTAAACATCATGAATTTAGGATCTATCATGGAATTTACTAGAATAAAGCATGGGAAACTCAAATTCATAGCATGAGGAATTCAAAATCTTGCATGAAATCATACATAGGCTGAATTGAATTAAAAACACCAAGAAAATATGAAATTCAATCTTTCTTGAACATACAAAATACCATAATAATGAAAAATTCATTCTTTAATTAAAAGAAAAGGATTTTTGAGCTCCATGGGTGAAAGAGGACCTATGAATGAACTTCCACACACCTTAAAATTTTAAATCTTGAAGAAGGAAGAAAATCTTAAAAGATTTCTTGAATTGGAAAACTTGATGCTTGATTGTTCTTGAAAAAGGAATGGTGAAATTTTGGATTTCTTGGAGTTAAGAAAAGTTGGAGTTTTAGGGTTTCTTGCAGAGGAATTTGGTGAATAACGAGTATATGTTGCTTAGAATGATGACTAATATGTTGTTTATATAACCTGGGTTGAGGGGCTAAAAGAACCAATTGCTCCTCACTCATTTAAACCAAAAATTCGTAACCTGGATCGCAATTTTGCACCTTACCGCGATGCGGTACCATCACAACAGCTTACTGCCTCACACAAAAAATGTTATAACTTTTTGCTCAGGTATCGGATTAAGGAAAAATTGGTATCATTTGAAAGATAATTGAATTATCTACAATTTGGTGGGTGTTAAGCTAAAAATTCTATGTCTATCAAAATTTATACGTGTTCAAAGTAGACCCTTGTAGAATCAAACCCCAAACTTTGGACGAATCTAAGGTTCTTAGCTCAACTGTGCTCTAGGGATTTCTAGGAACATTATTCACCTCATAAGCCCTTAAAACATTAGGATAAAGTTCTTTATACATGCATTTCAAATTATGGATCGAAATTATGGAAAATACACCTTTACTGCGATGCGGTGAAATCGGGTTGAGCTACTGGAATTTTCCATTCAAAGAACGAGTGCGATTTAGGGGATTGGAACGACATGAGATTATCACATTGTGTAACTGAAATGAACGAGTGCGATTTTACAATTTGGCATGACACGGCGCCATCGCGGTGCTTCACTGAAAAAGAAATGAGTGCAATTTTGCACTTCACTACGACGCGGTGCGATCGCAGTGAGCCACTAGAAATACAATCCAAACATGATTCAAAACTCGTCCAAAAACTCTGAAACTTTCCTGAGACATGTTCCTTCCACCCCTAAGAATGAATCAACTCAAAAACCATCATCTTAGAGCCCGAAAGGTCAAATTAAAAATCTGCAAAGTTAAGGAGTCAAATATATGACTAAGTCTTCATCACTTAGTAAAATTTTCAGGTTCTAAGCTTCTTATGTATGAACAAGGAGCTGAACTATACTAAGGATAATATGGGGTAGTACAGTTAGGAGGCTGACATTTCAAATTGGTAATGCTTATAGGGCACAAGGTGTCCAACATTAGGTCTGATGGGCCTAATCCTTTTTCACCTATCCTCCTTGTTGGTTTTACGGTTTATCATACCTTGTTTGTTGAAAGGAAGGAAAGAATCGATGTTTTAAATGTGGTTAATTAGGTCACATGCAACGAGAGTGTCCCATAAGGATTGTCGCTTGGGATAAAAGGGTGTCGGTTGCTACTTCTCTAGATTCTACACCTAGGGGTGCCACTTCTAGCTGCGATATTGGTCGGGACCATCTTAATTCTCTTAATATACCTCAAGATATCGAGGTACCTTCTGATGCTAATACGGGTATGTTGAAACTTTTCTCTCATGATGTGTATTGTTTTCTTAAACCAGGCTCTACTCTTTCTTATATGACCCCACATATGATGGTGCATCTTGATTTTTGGTCCTAGAAGTCTCTCAGTTTCCTTTTTTTATTTGTACCCTGGTAGGAGACTCTGTGGTTATTAAGATGGTCTATACGGGTTATGTGGTATCTGTTAGTGGTAGAAAAGCTCTTGTAGACTTGATAAAATTGGGCATGGTTAATTTTGATATTGTCCCAAGGATGGATTAGTTACATTCATGTTATGCTTCTTTAGATTGTCGAACCTATAGGGTCATGTTTATATTCCCTAATGAGTCGATCATTACTTGGGAAGGTGGTTCTTTGGTGCATAAGGGGAGATTCATTTCGTATCTTAGAGTCCATAACTTAATCACAAAAGGGCATTTTTATCATTTGGTCCAAGTTAAAGGTTCTAACTTAGAAGGTTCTTCCCTAAAGCCCATTCCCGTGGTTAATAAATTTCCCGATATTTTTCTTGGTTATCCTTTTGGTATTCCTCCCAATAGGGAAATCAATTTTGGGGTAGATTTTATTCTGGACACTCATCTTAGTGTGTCTCCTTGAAGTTCTCCCATGTTGTTCGTGCATAAGAAGGGTTTCTTCGTATGTGCACTGATCATTGTCCATTGGACAAAGAAACCATAATAAATAAATATCCTCTCCCTAGAATTGATGATTTATTTGATCAAATTCAAGGTGCAAAGTGTTCCTCCAAAATTGATCTTAGGTTGGGTTATCATCAACTTAAGGTTGGGGGAAGAAAATATCCCTAAAGACGCCTATAGAACTCGGTATAGTCACTATGAGTTCCTAGCCATGTCCTTTGAGTTGACCAATGCCCCTATGGAATTCTTTGATTTGATTAATAGGAAGGTTGAGTACGAGATTGGTCTTGTTTCAGATATTTTTCCAACTCTTATTCCTTCTTTGTAGAATGGTTTTGGGTATAGGATAACCAATTGTCCCTACTATACCTCCCCGGTGGTACCTATTAGAGTTGAGTGTTGTGCTTGTTAGCATAATAGGAGGAAGGTCGAAGGTTGATCTTAAATTTTCTTTTAGCGGTGGTCCCCAAGGGAAGGTTGATTGCATACTCTAGTGATTCTCTCCTATCTCGATTGAGAGGGTATTCTACTAGTGTTGAATGCATTCTATTAGCACTTACGCCTAAGGTTCATATCTTGCATGCATTTTGTTCCCCAAATATTAGTCTTAACCTTACATTACGTTACCAATGGTATATGCGGTGGTGTGTTATTTGGTATCCAGTCCTATGGATTCCTCCTTGGGTAGGTTGTGTCGGGATGGGTCTCATTAATGACCTAGGTGGTTTCTGTGACACCCATTTTGCTTAAGGTGTTGTGTCTCTTTTGGGAGTCTTTCCTTGAGTGGCATAAGTGGTTCATGTGCTTTAGTTCCTCTGTGACCCTTCTTGTATTGGGGTGATAGTGGCTCGGGGAACATGGTGATGTCTTAAAATGAGGAAATGTAGAAGTCCCTATGTGGGGGAAATTATAGGGTAACTTCTAGAAATAAGGTTTTGGAAAGAAGTGGATGGTGAAAAACTTTATGAAAATGATAGAGGGTGTTAGATCTTGGTAAGGATAGATTATACTGCGGGTATAAAAGAGGTAGGCTTGAGTGTTGCGGTTGGTAGATATACCAATAGTCCTGTTGGGTGCTTAAGAAGGTTGGGAAGGCATGCGTGTGAATTATTTTATGGCATAGTTGTGCTATAGTTTTGGATCTTCAATCCTATGTTAGTGATTTTGACTATAATTATAGGTTATAGTTTTCTTATGTCGTCTACTTGTGGTTTGCATATGATAATGGTAATGAAGCAGAGTAGTGTTTGGGATAGATGTAAGAAATATAGCTCGGTGGCTTAAGCTAACTCCTTCTAAGTCTTGGATAGGATTGAATATAAAAGTTTTATATGGCTTGACTTAGGTTCAAGTGTTATGTCTCCAAAAAGTTATAAGTTGAATCAGACTTGCTCTCTAGTATTGGCATGAACCCTTTTGAGGCATTGTATGTTAAGAGGTTTCCATCTCTTATTAGGTGTTACGAAGTTGGCGAGGGTAAGTCACTTGTCCCCGATCTAGTTCACCAAGCCTTAGATAAGGTAAAATTTATTTGTGAGAGTTGAAAACCACTCAAAGTTGCCAAAAGTCCTATGCGGATATGAGGCGAAGAGATTTAGGGTTTAGTGTTGGTGATGGGTATTCTTAAAGCTGTCTCCCATGAAGGGAGTGATACAATTCGGTAAAAAGGGAAAGCTTAGTCCCTGTTATGTTGTTCCTTATTTGATTTTGAAAAGGATTGGCAATGTTACGTATGAGTTGGAGTTACCTTTCATATTGAAATCTGTCTCCTCGATTTTCCATGTCTCTACATTGCAAAGAAGATTGGGTGACCCTTCCTTGGTTGTTCCCTTGGAGGAAGTTAGTATTTTTGACTCCCTGTCCTATGAAGAGGTTTCCGTGAGGATTTGGATTGGCAAGTTCGCCGATTGTGAACGAAAAAAGTGGCTTCGGTGAAGGTTCTATGGAGGAAGAAAAAGTCCAACGAAGCTACTTGGGAGGTGGAGGAGGACATGAAGTCCAAGTATCCATAGTCATCTCTCATTCCAGAAACTCGTGATCGAGATATGTGTTAATATTCATGATTTGATGTATGTCTTTGATAGACAATGGGTTCAAGTCCCAAAGCTTTAAATTGATTATGTTCTTTTGATAAATGATGGGTTTGAATCCCAAAGACAATGAAATGGATAATGGATTAATGATGATAGTGATAAATATTATATCCTTGTGGTATGCCTTGTTCTAACTAGTTTAAAAGGTTGGTTTGATGTGTGATAATAAGTTAACTTGTGTTTGTGATTGTCTTACCCATCATTCACAGATGAATAATCCAAGTGGTGGATAATTAAAACACCTAGACTTTGAACCATTGAAAAATCCCCTCATTTGGTGTCTCTGAGCTAGGTACGACTAAGGATATAAGTCATACCCCTTGGATACTAGTCGTATCCTCCTCTACCTCCTCTTTCATACTATAGGAACTGTGGTAAAGTTTACTCACTATCCTAGGTATTAGTGAGCCTCTAACCAATCATACCTTAAGGTACGAGTTGACCAAGACCAACTATATAGAGTGAAGTCTTATCTTGGAGTAGGCTGTATTTGGTATGGTTGATAGATACGGATTAGGGCATGCATCGTACCCTTTGGATTTGACTCATTAAGGGGTAGTTGTACCCTAACCAGTGTTGATGACCTAGGAAAAGCCTAGGGTGTGAGTTAGGGTACCACTCGTACCCTAGGGTGCGATTCCTTAAGTGAGTCGTACCCAAGGACGGGTTCATTTTCCATCTTTTAACTAAAGGACTTGTCATCATTTCCTACACCCAAAACCCGAAGTCCCTATACTATCTAAGTGTTTGTAGCCTCCTAAACATCCATTTTTGATGGATCAAACACCCTAAATACTTTCTCAAACTCATTTATGAAGAATTAGAGGCTAGGGTTTTAACGGTGATCTTCTATAGGAAAAGTGAAGGCAATATTCTTGGTGAATCAAGTTGTCTAAGTAATATATCTATCTCCCTTGTTAAATATCTCAACCATGTATTTAACACTTGGATTATTAATGGTACATGGTGATTTTGAAATCAAATGAAAAGGGTTTTTGTTGTCAAATGATGAATAATGTTTTATCTTACTTAGACTTGTGATTATATATGATATTGGTGGTGGTTTTCATATGTGGGTGTTTGTTGTATGTGGTTTATCAAATGGATCTTTATTAAGCTCACTTTTAAAGAGTTCTACCAAGAACTTGGCCTTGATAATGGTATGCACAGAAGGTGTTTGTGAAAATATCTAAATAAAATATCTAGTCACATATTAATGGTGTATTAAACTATGGTATTGGTCTAGTGAACATGAATGGGGGAAGATATTTTTATAATTAATGTGAATACTTGATACGTGGTTGTTAAAGGCTTTGATGGCCATGTATTGAGTCATAATAAATATTAATGCTTGGTAAGAACCTTGTCAGTTATGTAATGGATTAATTTATGACTTTAGATGGTGTGATGGACCAATGAGTATGAATGGTTGAGAAATGGTATTGTAATGATATTATTATCCATGTAATTAGTTAAATTATGACCATATTGGTTGATGGCTAAGAAAGGGGTTCATTTTCCTAAACATGAACTTGAATTGTGTGTGGAACTAAAATGTGGTATAGAAAGGCTAATGAAGCTTGTATGTCTTGTAAGGGTCTTGATGATAATAATTTGAAATAAATGATGATTTGAATGAAGGCATTGCCCTAATAAAGTGGTGAATTGGTGAATACTACCATGAATAACTTATGGTCCCATATGGTGTTGATGTGGGTAAATGGTTCCAACCCTTAAATGTGAAATAGAATGAATGTATGTTAATGCATGAACTAAAAGGGGTTAAGATTCAAATATCGTCTAATAATGGCAATGAAATGGCTTGTGGTTCGAGTCCCTCGCCCAATGAAATGGCTTGTGGTTAGAGTCCCTCGCCTAATGAAATGACTTATGGTTAGAGTCTCTCACCCATTGAAATGGCTTGTGGTTGGATTCCCTCAACCAATGAAATGGCTTGTGTTTAGAGTCCCTCGCCCAATGGAATGGTTTATGGTTGGAGTCCCTCGTCCAATAAAATGGCTTATGGTCGGAGTCCCTCTCCCAATGAAATGGTTTGTGGTTAGAGTCCCTTACCCAATGAAGTGGCTTGTGGTTGGAGACCCTCGCCCAATGAAATGACTTGTGGTTGGAGTCTCTCGCCGAATGAAATGGCTTGTGGTTTGAGCCCCTCGCCTATTGAAATGTCTTTTAGTTAGAGTCCCTCTCCTTGGTTGAATTAGTTGAGTTGGTTTGAGGTTCTAATCCCCTTAACTAATTTAATGGAGAAGTTTAAGGTTCTAAAATTTATAAGGTGAAAGGTTGAAAGTTCTTCACTCCATGTCTCATGAATATATGCTTTAAGAATGATTGCTATGACCTTTTCCATGACTTAGTATGCTATATATAAACATATGTATGTGTATCTTCATACATGCCTATGTTAATGTAAATGTGATTTCATATGACGATTTGACTTGGATTAAACTAAAACGCAATTTTATCCTTATCCTGGAGATACATGTTATCACTCCAACCGCTAACCATCTCCGAATGCTATGTCCCCATCAGACATAGGGTTTGAAGCTTCTTCTTGTTCTTCTACGCAGTGAGCAAGTGTTCAGTTGGATCGTGTGTTGACATTGAAGTGGTGAGCTTTCATTTTATGAAAGGTATACATTTCGTAGTCTTTTACTTTAAGTAATAGACTTGTATAGACTTGGTATTTGGCTATTGTCGAGGGCATGTTCCGACATATTGTTGACATTGGTTTGTTAGAGGCTTTGTGGATGACTTTGGACTTGGGTATATTCGATAGATTTTTATTATTAATGAAATGTTAGATATTGTCTAAGTATTGAGTATTATCTTTATTTTCTACTGCTTAGATATCTTGTCGGAGTTCATCCGACACTTATGAATTGAATAGATGGTTAGGTTTGGTTGAAGAGGCGATCTTTGGTCCAAGTTAGGGTTGAGATGCCCACACGACATGGCCCGGTTTTGGGGAGTGTCAGTTTATGAATTTTATGGATATTCTTGAAAACATGATAGGCTAAACCACCTAATTAGGGTTGTGGGAACCCTGGCAGAATAACAAAATATAGGAAGTGTGAGGTCCATTTAAATCATTTTTAAGCATGTATTAGATCTTCTTCGGTTTGTTTACTTTCTTAACTATTGCAATGGCTACAAACTTGCTTATATTGGAGATCATCTTCACAAGAGAGGTTGAGATTAGGAAAAGAAGATTGCAACAATAATTCAAGACTGCCAATC
Organism: Capsicum pubescens; assembly: GCA_030864215.1. Lineage (NCBI taxonomy): Eukaryota > Viridiplantae > Streptophyta > Magnoliopsida > Solanales > Solanaceae > Capsicum > Capsicum pubescens. Next base: position 188,140,784 of record CM061546.1, read on the forward strand.
CTCATCTAAGTAACTTGACACCTAAAAGGAGATAGTTAATTTGGGATAAAAGTCAAGGGTTAGTAAGGCATTCACCAATGAGATTTGAGACTCACAAGGTGAAGAGTGAAATTCACCAAAGGCGTTCACAAGACGATTGGTGTACATATCTGGTCAGATTCTGTATGTAGAGCATTTTGATAGTCGAATTGAGCACGATAATTCTACGAGTTAGGGAGCCTGGGGGAATACAGTCCTATTATTTATCTTAGATTGATTTCAACCGCAGTGAACAAGAATTGTTACTAATTAATATTGTTCTTACCAAATCTCCCCATTTACTTTTTTTGTACTGCTTTGGCTGCTTTATAAAATTTGTGAGAGATATTTAGCCTATTCCTTGTGTGTTTGACCCTAACCTCAGTTAGGTTACTATATTTGACAGTGACCATATTATGCATTCTTTAGAGGTATACTTGGGTGACGTAAAATTTTGACATCATTGATGGGGAATACAGTTATGGATAGATTGATTAAACTTGTTGACATTGTTGGGTTTTACTTTTCTATTTTTCTTGAGGTGTACGCTGATATATGTCCAGTACTTGGAATCAAGGAAATCCCTTAATCCCACTTGATCTAGAGCTTCAAAAACGCTATGACAGAATTGTAGGGTGTCGAAACACAGTCGTGAAGCTCATCATGAGCTGCCTCAAGATGATCTACTTGAGTTGAATCCTTCACTTCTACTTGGTTCTCAAGAGACAACTACGGTAACTACTATGTGGTTACTAGCTAAAGTAAATGTGAGAAGATATGTTATTGCCCGTGATGCACCTCAAGAGGAAAGACAAAAATAGGAAGCAAAGCATCAAGCAAAACTCTACAGAGGTAGAAGAGATAGATCTCAATTACTCCTAACTTCTTATGACTTGACCGCATATGATGATCTGTAGGAAGACTTTGGGTATGTTAAGCTATTGTGATAGGAGCCATCATTCCCTCTGAGTTACTCCAATGGGTGAATTTTGACATTACAAGTGTCATGATTCAGCTACTTAATTTGAAGTGTATGTTTGCTGGTTTGCCGACTGATGATGCCAACATACACATCATGAATTTTGTAGGGATCTGCACTTCATATAATTTACCTGGGGTGAGTCAAGAAGCTTTTATACTCAAGTTGTTCGTACTTTCTATGATAGGTGAAGCGATATTATGGCTAGGGTAACTACCTTATGGGTCCATCACTAATTAAATGACTTTTGAAAGCAGTTCTTGGACTGATTCCTTTCGCCTTTTAAAATGCTACAATTGAAGGACAAGATCTATAATTTCAAGCAATTGAATTCTGAACCACTATATGAGGCATGGTTGAGGTTCAAAAAAAAAATTGATGATAGTTCCCAATCACAGAATTTTGGGAAAATAAATTCTTGAGAAATTTTATCAAGCCCTAAATGCCAATACCAAAGATGTTGCAGATACTATCACTAATAGAGCTTTTATGAGCCTATGTTGGGAGTTAGCCTTGAAAATTTTAGACTATATCTCTCTGACCAATTGAGTGTGGCATACTCGGGAGGTTGAAAGATAAGCTAGTCCTTATACTATTGGTGCTTCTAGCGAGTAAAGGATTGTAGATGATATAGTGGCTTAAGAGATTGCCTATCTGAGGACAGAGATTGGATTGTTGACCAAGCAATTTGCAACATTGAGTTTAGAAAAGGTGAGTACAATGGTCTCACAAGGTAAATCTCCTAAGTTGTATGGTTAAGATATTGAGAAAGAGGAAATGTACCTAGATAGAGAGATAATGGGTTTCCAAACCAAGGTCCAAGCGTCTAATCAAGACACTTGGAACTCACGAAAAAGGGGATCAAGATTGGAAATATTATAGGGATAGTTACAGAGATTAGAGTAGAGAGAGATAATGATTGGAGATGGAAGGATGAATATTAGGAAATGAGTGGTGTGTGTGTGTTTTACCTGAGAATTGTGATTCTGATTCAAGGATGGAAGCATTTCTTGTGAAGCTGGTTAAGGGTTCAGAAAATCAAGAGAGTTACCTCAAGGAGATTAAGGAAGATATTTTAGGTCTGAGCAAGAAAATTGAATTGAATGCAACTGTGATTAAGCAGCTAGAGCATCAATTTGGTCAAATATCGGAAAAAGGCCAAACCAACCCATGAAAGTAAGAAATAAGGAAAGAACTAAATCCAATGCTATTGATTTACCGCGTAAGGATTTGCGCTCTCCAAGCAAGCATTAAGATCCTCTGTTCAATGGCATTAAGATCAAACATATAAGACGCACCAACCGATTTTAAAAGTCGACAAATTTTTCTCTTACTATAAATTTTATTGTTGCCGGTATTGACATGTAGAACGGGACTCTATCTTTATTCTCGTCCGATTAATCAGTTCTTCAAAACATCTATCAGACTATGGAGTGAATGATTTGATCAGGGATTCGGGTCGTCATTAATCATTTGATATAGTATTCAATACGTATGTATATACGTTTATCCTTCACTTTATTCTTTTTCTTTCTGAAGTTTCGATGTGTAAACAACTTTGAATCAGCATCAATCAGGTGCTTTTCCAAGCAACACTGTTCAAAATCCTAAGAGTGGTAGTAATTATCTATCCATCACTACTTGGCATGGTAAGACTGTCATTGATCCTCTTATGCCAGCAGTCGATAAGGTAAGGAATGATGTTGTTGATATTGATGATGCACCTGAAGCGAAATCTGAGAAGTTGGTGACTAGTGGTGAGTCATCATAAAAATTAATGGGTGTTAATAAACAAGTGGATAAGGATAATAGTGAGGGGAAGGAAGTCAATCCTGTAGTGAAGACCATTCCACGACCTCTCCCACCTTTTCCTCAAAAGGTTGAAATAGAAAAAGGAAGAATAAAAGTATAAGAAGTTTATTATTATGCTAAAGTATTTGAGTGTGAACATCCCTCTTATTGAAGATCTTAAGAAGATGCCTGGCTATACAAAATTTATGAAAGATTTGGTGACAAATAAGAGAACTATCAGTTATGAGGATATTAGTAGTTTACATCATTGTAGTGCGATTACATCACGATCACTTAGGAAAAAAGAGGTGACTTAGTGCCATCACAATTCCTTATATGATTAGGCCAGCTAGATTTGCTCGAGATTTGTGTGACTTGGGTGCATGCATTAACTTTATACCGCTGGCAGTGTTCAAAAATTTAGGCTTGAGACCTTCCAAACCAATGATGATGCATTATTGATGGAAGATCATACAATAAAAATATTTGTGGGCATATCATTTGATATTTTGGTAAGGTGGAAAACTTCATCTTTCTAGCCGACTTTGTTTTCTTGGATTGGGAAGCTGATTTTAAGATGCCCATAATTTTGGAGAGACCATTTTTTGCACAGGTAGATCATTGATGGATATAGAAAGAGGTGAGCTTAACTTTAGGATGAATGATGATGAAGTCACGTTTAATGTTCACAGAACCATGAAGCAGTCGACTGATATGAGGGTGGTTTTGATAATAAACTCTGTTGATGACCCTATAGGCTAACCAATTGGATACCTTGATGAATTTTGAGTTATTATGGTACCCACATCTTGCTACGATGTTAAATCAGGCGCTACTTTAGAGGCAACCTAAGGTATCTTGTTATTTTTGCATTTGTGATAATTCGTATTAGTCTTAGGTGCCATAGGTATGTTTCTAACTCTCTTGTTTTGTAGCTGCCCAATGCATTGGGGATAATGCATGTTTATTCGATGAGAGTAGGGCTACATGTGGGTTTAGATGTCCTTTTGGGGATTTTGTTGTCGTATCTCTTTTCTTCGAAGTCTGTTCTTAGTAGAGTTGGTGTGTTTAGGTCATTTTGTGTTTGTGTCGTATATGTGTTAGGTTTTATTTGTATTTAATTTAGAGAAAAATAAAGAACCTAAGTGCAGTTGACGTATTTTGTTTGTTTTTAAGTATTTTGAGAAAAAAATGATACCCCTCCAAAAGTTTTTTATGAACTGTGTGATGTGATTGTATGTGCGACTATTGTGAATGTTGTTATGGAATTAGGATTAGGGACAACAATCATTACGTAATATTTGACTGATCTGGATAGGTTGTAGTTGGTAATACAACCTTGTGTCATGTGTGTGTGATATACTTACCTATTTTTCTTTGTACATTTAATTCAGAACTTGCCTGGTTAGTCTTTCCTATATTGTAGGATAGTTTATTAGGACATGATCATAGGTTATTCTTGATTTAGTCTACTCTTAGCCTAAATAACCATCTAAATGTGAAAAAGTATCCCTTGATCCATGATTTCCGCCTACATAGACCTATCTTCTTGTTTTCACCTTCCTAGTTTACTTATAATGAATCTGTTTTGGCCATGGTTCCACTTTGGACATTGTACACCTCAACTCAAGCAAATAGTATAAGTTGAGGGTGGATATCATAGGGGTGCATAGTTAGAATTGGGTTTGAAGAAGAGTTTAAATAAGAAAAAAATGAGGTTGGGTGTGGTAAAAAGAAAAAAATGAAAAAGAAAAAAAAAATAAAGAAAAAGAATAAAAGAAATCACACCCAAGCTGAATAAACAATAAACGAGAAAAAAAATAAGGGAGAAACAAAAGAAAAAAATTATAGTTTAGAAGTTGATCCCAAAAGTAATTGTAGTGTCAAGGAGGGTTAGTCACTAATTTCCAAATGTACCATACCAGCCTCAAGCCTCCGTTACAAGCCAAAAAAGCCCTATAGTGATCCTAGTCTGACTGTCTGAAAAACTGAGGTAAAGAAAATAAGGGCAACCCTATGGTATTTTATGAACAATGATTGAAACTTATTTTGTGATTGTGAGTGTATCAATATCATCCTTATATTGACGTACATGATTATACTGAGAGAGTGGGACTTCTTTGTTATGAGGGTACATGGGTGGTGTTGCTAGCTGCGTATTTGTTGAGCCAGTATAACTTAAACATTTGCTTAGTTTTTTGTTGATAATATTATGTCATACCTTGATTCCTTTGTGTTGAATTGTTGTGCTACATAGATCCACGCAATAGTTTTGAAAAGTTAAAAATAAAAGGGGGTAATGTGTTTTGAGCTGAAATTGAGTTGACTTTCGTAGGTACCTTAGGTTTCTCTTAGTTAAGCATCGTCGTATTCTTTTTTTATGTATTTGTTGCTAGAGTACATGCAAATATTTTAAGATAAGGTTGTTGATGTTCCATGGGATCATGGGACTTTTGATGCTCAAAACGTGAAAATATACAAGTACTTAGGCCCTTTTTGTTAGATATGATATGTTTTTTATGTTTATGTTGAAGAAAATTAGGTTTTAGAGCTTAAAAAAGAAAAACATTTAAAGTTTACAGAAGTCCCTACTTATGGGACAACTTATGGGCCATAAGTGCCACTTATGACCACCATAAGTTGCCTCATAATTATCAGAAGAGGAATGTTCTGAGAACCTGAAAGCTAAAGCATGTTCTAACATTGATGAAGGGACACTTACGATTCGTAAGTGGCCACGTAAATATTAGAGGATAAAAGTTTTGATATTTTAAAAGGAAATATTTTGGTTGACAATTACAAGGAGGTCACTAATGGGGCGTAAGTACCACTTATGCTATCATTAGTACCATTATGGGTAGCATCTTGAAGCTCTGAAGATTTTCTGACACTTACAACCTACTGAGAGGTCCATAAGTACCACTTACGGCCCGTAAGTGGGTCCGTAAGTAGTCACCGACCCAATGTTTTTTATTTATTTTGGTTAGTATATTTACGATTTTGATGTATTCTGTAAATACTCTTTTGATGTTTGTATTAGATTATGCACTTTGACACAGTCTTTACATTCACAAACATATATTAATTCTAAAACTCAACTTTTGATCTTGGAATCCTTCGTTCTTGATTATTTAGTTGATTATTAATTTGAGATTCTAGGTTTTCTTCTTAAATTATTGTGAGATTAATCTTGTGCTTTGGTTTATGAATTCCATGGATATTCTTGCAAACATGATAGGCTAAACCACATAACTAGGGTTGTGGGAATCCTGATAGAATAATAAAGTATAGGAAGTGTGAGGTCCTTCTAAATTAGTGTTTATGCATGTATTGTGATCTTCTTTAGTTTGACTGCTTTCTTCTTTAGTTTGTCTGCTTTCTTAACTACTGTAGAGGTTAAGAACTTACCTATTTTTTAGATCATCTTCACAAGAGAGTTTGACATTAGGAAAAGAAGATTACAACAACAATTCGAGGATATTAACCCTCGTCTAATTAACTTGAAATCCAAAATGAGATAGTTACTTTGGGATCAAAGACAAGGGTTAGTGAGGCAACACCTGAGACTTACAAGGTGAAGATTGAAATTCACCAAAGGCATTTACAAAACCATTAGTGATGTATATCTTATCCGATTCTGCATGCAAAATATTGAGATAGTCGAATTGAGCACGATAAGTCTATGGAGTTACAGTTCAATGTGCCTTGTTCTATTTGGGTACGAGTGATGGGTACTGGTTGTACCCACTGGGTATGACTCATATACCTGAGTCATAACCTAGACAATGCATGATCATTATTTGTTGGCCAGCTTATGAATCCTCCGTACTAGTCGTATCAGCTGGTTATGACTCTTGACAAACATTCGTAAACTGGTTAGAAATTTTTGTTCAATTTATCTCATAAGGTTGAGTCGTATCGATTTCAAAACTTTGAATTTGTTAGATTTCCATATTTTCAGTGGGTATGAGTCTCATTGCAACATCCATAATGGTGGGTACGAATCGTATGGAGTCCCGTATCCATTGTAAAATAGAAGTCCAACTTTCAAAGTTTGACTCTGATGAAATTCCCAATCTACCCACTATGTTATTCATCTATATCCAGTATTTTCAACACATAAATACCCCAAAACCCATTTCTAAACCCTACTTCATCCATATTTTAAAGTTTCAACACAAATATCTAAAGTATACTATCAATTTACCAAATATATGCATAAATTGTACTTAACCCATGAATACCCATGTATATAATACTCAATTTACTTTGTAATGCCTAAAAAATAAGTTAGAAACTTACTTGGTCAGTGTAGAATGGAGGATTTCAACTTTAAATTATAGTGGCCTCAAATTCAAGTTAAAATTCACACCAAGTGACCAATTTGAAGTTGTTGGTACATAGATTTAGTTGAAAACAACTTGATTTTGCAGATTGAAGTTCAAAATTTTAGGTGGAAAATTTTTGGTATGAGTTAGGGTTTTCGGGTGGCCTATCAAGTCTAATTTCCCTTTTTAAATCATTGGTCTGGTCCGGGTCAAACCTGAGATATGACCTAGTAATCTAGGGTATGAGTGGTTTTTACAACTCCTACCCAGGCTTACGGGTCATTTCTTTGACTCGTATTGCCTGAAAGCTTGCCAAGGCTCAGAAATGGATATGACTCTAGGTCACGATCCGTAACCAGAGGATACAACTCATACCGAGATTCGTATGTATTCCAAAACATTATTTATGATTATGATTCATCTCCCAGGTCATTACAACTCCTACTCAAGAGTCGTACCATATAGATATGACTCGTAAAGAGTCCGTATGATACCCATTTATCTTCTCAGGATTTTAGTTGCATTCTTTTAGTCCTGCACATTGAACAAACACATTACCCTATAAATTAAATAAGTAAAAAATCATGGGTTGCCTCCCAAGTAGCGCTTGATTTAACATCGCAGCACAATGCAGTTACCTTGATTACTCAGACTTCATCAATGTCAATATCAGTTATCTCCTTCAATTCTTCCGTATTTCCCATATAGTTCTTTACTCTGTGTATGTTTACCTTGAATGAATTTGTTCCATCCTTCATTATTTCTAACGCATCATAGGGATACACTCTTTTCACAGTGAATGGATCATGCCACCTAGACTCTATCCTTCCAGGAAACAAATAAAGTCTAGAATTATACAGTAGCACTTGATCACCTTTTTCAAATATCCTTTTCTCCATATTCCGGTCATGATACAACTTTATCTTTTCCTTGTAAAGTGCTGAAATTTCGTATGCCCGGAGCCAGAATTCGTCCAACTCATTTATGCCATTCAACCTAGATTTGGCTGCATCTTTCCACTCTAAATTCAGCTTCTTCAACGTCCATAGTGCCTTAGGCTCAAGATCAATTGGTAAATTATAAGCTTTTCCATACAAAAGATGATAGGGGGAAGCACCTATGGGGGTTTTGTAAGTTGTACGACAAGACCATAATGCATCATATAACTTTCTTGCCCAATCAGTCCAATTGACATTCACAGTCATCGCTAATATTGACTTGATTTCTTTGTTGGATACTTTAACTTGTCTACTAGTCTGCGAATGATAAGGTGTTTACACATTATGATTCACTCTATATTTTTCAAGCAGACTCTTGAATAGATGATTAAAAAAAGGTGACCCTCCATTACTAATAATAGTACGTGGCATACCAAATCGAGAAATGATATTCTTTCTAAAAAATATTGTGACACTTCTTGCTTCATTATTAGATAGTGCAATTACTTCCACCCACTTTGACACATAGTCAATAACTACAAGTATGTACTTCATGCCACACAAACTCACAAAATTTCCCATGAAATCTATGCCCCATACATCAAACACTTTCAATTCTAATATAGGGGTCATAGGTAGTTTATGTCTTCTAGTAATAGTACATTGTCGTTGGCATTAATCACAAGCAACCACATAGTCATAAGCATCTTTGTATATGGTAGGCCAATAGTATCCGCATTGCAGGATTTTGTAAGCGGTGCTGGCCTCTCCATGATGATCCCCAACTGGTGATGAATGACACACCTCAAGTATGCTTATCATCTCCACCTCAGGTATACATCTGCGAATGATTCCATCTACAAAAATCATAAATAGATAAGGTTCATCCCAAAAAAAAAATGCTTACCTCATGCATGAACTTCTTTCTTTGGTGATATAAAAGATCTTCTAGGACTATATCACTTGCTAAGTAATTTACAAAGTTTACCAGCCATGGAATCAAATCTTGGGAAGCTTCCAATATCTGTTTGTCTATAAATCTGCCATCAATCTCTAAACCTTTAGCAATCTTCTGCATAGCTTCCTCATCTAACCTAGACAAATGATAAATAACTTGATTCTCTGTTCTTTTTCTGTCCTATACTTGGAAATCAAATTCTTGCAATAGCAACACCTACCGAATAAGCCTTGGCTTGTATCCTTTTATACATTAAGTACCTCAATGCTGCATGATCGGTGTGCAAAATTACCTTTGTCCCAGTCAAGTAAGATCTAAACTTTTCAAAAGCAAAAATACTACCAATAACTCTTGCTCCATCACGGTATTGTTCTTTTGAGCAGGGTTTAGTGCCTTACTATCATAGTAGATGAGATGAAGGATCTTTTCTTTTCTTTGGCCTAGTACAACACCTAAGGCCAATCCGCTGGCATCACATATAATTTCTAAAGGTAAAGACTAATTCGGAGACACAATGATTGGAGAAGATACCAACTTCTCTTTTAAGTTTTCAAAATCCTTCTTACATGCCTCATCAAAATCAAACTTTACTTCTTCCTCAAGAAGCTTGCAAAGTTGACTAGCAATATTTGAGAAATCCTTGATAAATTGTCTATAAAACCTGCATGTCCTAGAAAACTTTGAATTCCCTTTACAAAAATTTGATAAGGTAATCTTTCAATCACTTTCACTTTTGTGCAATCAACCTCTATGCCTCTCTTTGAAATCGTATGTCTAAGCACAATTTCTTTATTAACTATGAAATGGCACTTTTCCTAATTAAGTACCAAGTTGCATTCTTTACACCTCTGTAGAGATTTTTCCAAGTTCTTTAGACATTCATCAAAAGAGTCCCCCATAATTGAAATGTTATCCATAAAAATTTCAATGGTGTCTTCCACCATATAAAAAAAAATGGACATCATACATCTCTAAAATGTGGTTGGGGTGTTGCATAGACCAAATGACTTTTGTTTGAATACAAAGGTCCCATAATGACATGTAAAGGTGGTATTCTCTTGGTCTTCTGATGCAATAGTGATTTAATTGTAACCGGAGTACCTATCAAGAAAATAATACCATCATATCGGCCTACTAACCGATCCAGCATCTGATCCATGAACGACATCAAAAAGTAGTCCTTCTAAGTCCAAGCATTCAACTTTATATAATCAATGCATATTATCCATACAGTGACTGGCCTCAAAGGCACTATTTCATTCTTCTCATTAGGCACGAAAATTATTCTACGCTTCTTTAGAATGCATTGAACCGGGCTAACCCACTTGCTATGTGCAATGGGAAATACCATACCAGAAACTAACTACTTGATGATTTATTTCTTAACCACCTCCTACATAGGAGGATTAAGTCGATGCTGGTGTTCAATAGATGGAACACAATCCGGTTCAAGATGAATTTTGTGAGTGCACAAACCAGGTGGAATACCAATAATACCTGCAATGGACCATCCAATTGCCCTCTTGAAATTTTGTAATACTGACAATAATGATTCAACTTTTGCCTGACTTAGATCAGCTGCAATAATAACCAGTAAGGTGTTGTTGTCCCCCAAAAATGCATATTTTAAGTAAGATGGGAGGACTTTCAACTCTAACACTGGTGGTTCTTTAATAGATGGACAAGCTGGTAGAGTAGTTATATTTTTCAAATCTAAATCAAGATTCTTTGGTGTATAGTTATAACCACTCCCTTGAGTGCACCTACCAGCTCCTCATACTTCTCAATACCTTCAGAATAAAAATTTATGATCACAGTTGCAAGTGCCTCAACACCTAATCTTTCTTCAACAAGAATAATTGTATCAGAACCATTATCTCGTAAATTCACTGCATCAACATCATGGAATGAATCTGCCTCTACATTATTCATATCAATCAAAAACACCACTCTCAATTTTTCAGGCTGCTTCTTTGATTTGCATACATTGAATGTCACCTATTCGTCATTGAGTCTCAACATCAGATGCCCTTTCTCCAGATCAATCAACATCCTACCTATAGCCAAAAATGGTCGTCCAAAGATAATGGGGACTTAAAATTCCACCTAATAAACCAGTTTAACAAAATCAGCAGGAAATATAAAAGAATACACACTTTCAAAAACATCATAAAGGATACCAACAGGCTTCTTTATTGCTTTGTCAGCCATAACTAGTCTTATAGTGGTTGGTTCGGAAGCTTCCATCCCTAACTACTTGAATATGGGAAAGTAAATGATATTGATGCTAGTTCATTCTAGCCCCCAAATCACATAGTGCTCAAGTGAAATTGAAAGATCCTATTATACACGGTATTGTGAAAGGGCCAGGGTCCTCCTTCTTCTCTACTAGAGATCTAGTAACCACAATACTGCAATGATGAATATTATCTACTGGCTTATAGCTAACTTCCCTCTTCTTGGTGATCAAATCCTTCATGAATTTTTCATAACTTGGCATCTGCTCCAATGCCTTTACAAGCAATATGTTGATAGTTAATTCTTTTAGCATAGATAAAAATTTCTAATACTTACCTTTTTATTATTGTTTTTTTATTCTTTGTGGATAGGGAGGACATCGTCTTGGAATGGTCTTCCACATAAGTTCTAGAATATTTTCTTTTTCTTTATTTTGCTTGTTGTTGCTCGCTATATCAACCAACTCCTCCTCACTTTTCTGCTTATCAGCTGTGGGTACAGGTGGATCTATAGTAACCTTACCACTTTGAGTGGTAATGGAATGGCATTGACTATTATATTTGGGATTTACCACTGTATTCCTTAGAAGAGTGCCAGGCTATATTTTATTCACTGCAGCTGACATCTGACTAAATTGTTTCTCCAGCTGCTTGATTATTGTAACATACAACTCAACTTTCTGGTTCATTCCTGATTGATCGACTTTGATATCCTTTAAGTAGTTTTCATGACTTTTTTGACCTTTTACCAGATTTGTCAAGAGTGTCTCCATTCTGGACTCTGTATATCGACTTCCTGGTGGAATATACTTGTCACTCTTCTCCTTATAGTCATACTTATGTCACAAATCACCATCTCTATCTCTATATCTATCATTATAATAGTTCTGACCTTGATTTCCCTGCCCTTGAGATCGGAAATTTGCCAACCTACGATCAAGGAAATTTACCTCTTCTTCAGATTCAATTTCAAATAGTTTGGATGTTGTCCCCTGTGTAACAACTACTTTTACTTTCTTAACACTCATTAAAGAAAACTATTTTGTTAGCAACCTGATACCTATACGCAATTGTTCAACTTCCTGATCTATCATGTCATTTTCTGCTCCATACGTATTTGATACCCCAATAACATATGTACCACCACTATGTTTTGAATCTCGAGTATGCCATTCTCTATTGGTAACTACAATATCATCAAGTATTTCCCGTCCAGCTTCCCAACGATAACACATATGCTCCTTCTGAAATTGTATCTATCATAGCTCTTGAAATTTTATTCAATGATCTATAGAAGAACTCAGACAAGTGAGATCCTCTGATTCTATGATTTGGTACCATGCTCAACTTCTTCTTGAACCAAAACTATTTCTCATGCATGGACTCTATAGGTAGTTGTATGGAATTGTAAATTTTTTCCTTTAATTGTAACATCTGTGCATGAGGGAAAAATTTATTAAAAAATTGTGTCTTCAACTCATGCCAAGTGGTGATAGATCCTCTTGGAAGATCTCCTATACATAAAGATGCTTCTCCCATCAAATAAAATAGGAACAACGTCAATCTCAATGCCTCATGATTAACCCCTAGAATATTATAGTTTGTGCAGATCCCATCAAAATTTGTAAGATGCATGTTCTTGTCATCCTTAGCTGCACCAAAAAATACACCCTTTAGATTCAACAATTAGATCATAGCACTTGTTACATCAAACTTCACATTAGAGGCTAACGTCGGAGGAATAATGTCCCCTAATTCTGCAGGCTCAACATAACCAAGATCTTCATTATCTTTGTCCTTATATAGGTCTAAGTGCTGATATACCTGCAAAAATGGAGCTCTGCCTCTCTGAACTTGACGATCAATAATTTGTGTAGGCCTGACTAGCCCATGTTGCTGAGCTACCCCTGCCTTTGTAGTAACTCTCGCTTGTTCGACTTCTCTGCATTCTTGCTTCAACAGTTGTTGTGTCTGTAAGTCTGCAATATATTGTGGATCAATTGGAACATGCGGGAGTATCGCATTTGGATCCATAGGTGAGGGATATTGAACCCCATCATAAACATGTTCTACCATCCTTCTTGGTGTTTGAAGGATTCTCTCAGGTTTTGGATCAAAGGGAGTAAACAACTGCCTCTACTCCTAGTTCTTGGCATACACCGACGTATGCCCAAATAAAAACTGAATTTCTTTTTTAAAAAAAACCCTAACTTTCACCAATTCAATTAACTAATCAAACCATCCTCTCCGACAATGGCGACAAAATTTGATGTTGCCCAAAACTACTCCTCCACTAGAAGTATAATGCGGTTGATTGCAAATATAGTAACCCAAGAAGGTTGGGGTCAATCCCACAAGGAAGATATGAAAATTTTTTAGCCTTGATGTAATCCACAAGTAGTATAGGAAAGTAAGTGGAGTTTTTGTTATCAGTAGAAAATGGTAACCAACTCTTGAGTATTGTTTAGTTGAAATCAATATAAGATGAATGCTAGGAATATATTCCCCCTGGCTTATCAACTACATAAATTTCTTGTGTTCATCCTAGTTATTCTATTGCTCTACATGAAAAGCCTACAAGATATGTATTATCCAGAATATAAATTTCACCCATTGTCTTGGTTATCATCTCAGAGTGTCGCCTTGTTGTCCCTTGTTATGACCCCAGTCATACTTAGTTATCATACAACTATCTTAATCCTCGCTATCCAATTTCAGGATTCTTGGTTATCAAATGGATGTGAATACAGGCTATCTCAAGTGTTTGTAGCTAACTTAGGTGAATTAATACAAAGGATAATTAAGATACATGCAGAAACCCTAGAATAATTTAATCTCATACTTTATCTACGTAGGTAATCTTCCAGGGATCCCACAACCCTAGATGACAATATTAGCCTCTCATGTTTGTGCAAGAAATCATGATTATCAATAAAGAACACATAAAATCAATTGCACAAGAATAAGATGAATAAACTCTAAAGTCTTTGATTGAATAAAACCTTAAAATCTCAAGAAATAATGTAGTAGAGAGTAATTGCATGATAAATAATGTCATGACCTATAACCTAATAAAAGATAAACTCGAGGGTATTTATGGTATCTCAAAATAACATAAAAAAATGGGAAAGTTAATGTTAAGTCGGTAGTCAGTATGACTCGGTTGTCACTCGTATCCTCAGATTATGAGTCGTACCCTGCCTTGTCATAACCATTATAATATCTAATCTTCCCATGGATTCAATTCTCTATTCAGCTTATGACTTCGGCTTACAAGTCATAACTTTGTTTACAACTCGTGTCCTTGATCCGTATCCACCTGGGACTTCAGTATTTTTAGGTCTTGATCATTTTTTTGTATACGACTTCTCTATATGATTCATACTAAGACTTCCGACTCATATCCTTCTGATACTTCAACTACTGAATAGTGACTTAGATTTTGTTATGCTCACAGTTTTAGTATACAACCGTACCCTAGCTTACGACTGGGCTACTTGAGTTGTATCTTCTTTATACTTGGTTTCTTGATTTGACTTTTGGTTCTGTTCCTCATATGATCCAGCATACGAGTCGTAATGAATGGTTACAATTAAAGAGCAAGACTCGTATACTGATCAGAGTTGGTCTTTTTCAGGTCTTTTACTCCTCTTTTCGTTCAAATAATGTTATAAACATGTTTTACCTGCAATTCACGCAAAAGTGCATCATATCTAACAAAATACCCTAAGTTCACGCATAAATTCATGGTTTTAAGAACCGAAAGTGTCGTGTTTCCATGCCACATTAGTTACAACTATTTACATTTATATTTTGATAATTTTCTATTCCAGACGATGACAATGAAATTCAGATGCTTTGAAGCGTATATCTTCATTTAATGTGATTTGTATGAAGCCTTGTTTATATCTATTGTAACTTCATGGATAACTTTAATGGTTCTGTAAGTAGTCTGGGATAGTTAGTGTTCACTAGCATTGGTGATAGAAGAAGTTTATTAATTCTGTTGAATCTTGCTTTCTAGCATTCTAAAATGAACAAATCCTTTATACACCCTCATTTTCATTGGACTAATAGAAAAGACATCACTTATGGACAAATTTATAGCATATGTAAGAGAGGGCTATAGTTTCTTTCTAGTTGCTAGTACCTGACCCTAGGACAACTGGAAAGGCAAAATAATTTAATCAAAGTTGTTCCTTACTGTCCCACCTCTCTACAAGTTTCCCTATATTTTCATCATAATTTAATTTCACAAAATAAAGGGGAGGTTTGATCCACTTCATAGAATTTGAATTACAATGTTACTCAACTTTCTGTCAACTTTAGGGCTGATCTTGTCATATTTAGCCACACATCTGGGCATCTAGCTATGTAATTATTAACTGGAGTAGAGGGAAAACATCTTCACTAGTTTATCAATAGTTGTGTATAGGCTATTTGACGGTAAATAAGCTTCAACTTCAATTGTCGATTAACATTTTCAGCCTAAATGATGTACCCCGACACAAAAATAAACATTAAACAATTTTTAACTAAATCAATAGTATGAAAGATGAAAACAACCAAACTATTACAGAATTAAATAATGAAGAAAATCAGAGTTGGGATAAACCATACAAGTGTGGATATAAATTAAGGAATCACTTTCATATATACAAGATATATCCGAAGAACATTATGACTAACAAAAATATGAAGTAGGACAAAAATAACACATAAGGAACAATGTTTTCTTCTTCCACTCCTTTATATTTTTCCTGGACTTCACCGCCTTAGTCTCCAATTCACTCCTGATCAGTGTATACTTTGGCTCATACTTTTTTTCATTCTCAACATAGCGTATTAAAAGAAAACCCAATAGATTTGTCCACTACAAAGTGGGTTATGAACTTGAACACAAAGATGGAATTTACATCTTGCATTTCACATATTCTTGCCAATTTTCCATTAAACATAGCCTGAAAATCAGAGACAGGATATACCATATAAGTAGGGATAATCATCAGATCAAACTAAAGATAAATCATATAGATAAAGTAAATTCATTGTCAAAATACATCTACCGATGAAAGTAATCTAAAAATGGAAAAAGGACCAAACAATTCTGTCTAACTAATAAAAGTTTAATCAAGATGAAAAAATAGGAGAATACCTATGTGTTCCAAATTTAGGTAGCCTCAACTGAAGCAACATCATTTCAAAGGGAAATGTAACGACAATATAATATGCCAATTCGGTTGAAACCCTTTGCCTACACATGCCATGCACTTTTCCTTGCTTATTTTTGTTATGTTTTCCATCGCTATCCTTGGACTCTAAAGGAAAACTCTTTGTTGCAGATCTAGTAGGTGTGGAGCACCCAGAGTTTTCAACCCTAGATTTTGCTCCATTTCAGGTCTCTTGATTCTTGAATTACTCTTCACCATGATATCACTCTTCAAATGACCAATTGAATTAGATCTAATTTCCTTACTTCACCAGCATCTTTAGTTTTTCTTTGAGATAGTACAGGTTCCCAAATAACCACATCCTCTCCCTGAAAGTTATTAGTATATATATTAGAGTGCTTATTTATTTACATCTTGCGAGGGTGCTGATTTCTTTGCGTCTTGCGAGGAAGACTTTTTCATAACCTTTCGATTATTGACTATGTATGATTCAGTATTTAAGCCAACCTTATGAGCCTCATTTGATGGAACATTATTAACAATAACATCATTACGACCCTTAGATACCTTAGTAGCTCTAACAAGGACTGAGTTTTCATTAATACTCTTAGGTGTCACATTTGGCCTTTGCTTATTGCTACTACTCTTTTGCTTGATGAAACCCCCATCACTTGACTGACAAATATCTTTTCCAGGATAGGCAGAAACCTTGTCGGCCTCTTGCTTCGATAAAAAATCTTGGGGTGGTGGGATGGCTATTTCTGATTAGACCATATAGAAGTGTCGAATTATAAAGCAACAAGTAAAATAATAGTTTCACTATCTTTGTTGAGAATGCATCCATTGGAATCAATAACCTTACTGTGTGCTACTAAATTTACATTGCATGCATGAGGTTTGAAAGTAGACACCACTATTTTGAGGGGTGAGGAGCCTTGTAGATCTTGCTTGGTAACATCAGCGGGCAAATCCTTTTTTGCCTTCTGACCCAAAGCATCACCTGCCTGCATTTGTATTCTTTTCTGCATTCAAGAAAACAATAAATATAGTTAACTATAACTGTCTTGTGGTTTGTGAACTATTAAGCCAGAATAGGATTTACCCTGGGTGAGTGGTATAGCTACTATGGATTCTTTTTTCATAAGAAAATATAAAATAGTCAATTGCCACTCTTTCAAATTCACCATAGTAACAAATAAATATCTAATTCACCTATATTTTACCAAAAAGTGTAATCAATAGTATCAATATATAATATTGGATAAATGTAAAAATAATTAGAGTTTCATGTAAGACGAAAAATAACCATAAAAGTATGGATATCAATTATAGTCAATGACATAAGAAAGAAACTTATTCATCAACACATGTCTACTCGTCACAGCATACTAAAAATGATAATAGTTTGAAACAATTTTGTGTAAGCTCAAACAATAGTTAAAGGTCTAGAGAAACAATAATCTCTCCACTTTTTAAACTTATTTGCATATTCAACACTTAATTCTTCATCATGTATGATTAGGTGCCTTTTTTTTCTACTTTTACCACCATTAGTGATTTGTAGTTCTTTCTTAGAATCTTTCAAGTTACCCAATGAGACATCAACAGATACCTGTTTATATTTGAATAAGTTAATAGTGAAAATATTTATTTAACATGTTTATCTTTAAAATTGTAAGACCCCACAAAATTCTTAGCTTAATTCAGTCCTTTAAGCTTATTAAGGGGGTCCCAAACTTAGAAAATTGTAGCTAAGTTTTTAGACTTAGTGTTATTTTAGCCTTTAAAAGTTGGCAATCTTATTTTGCGAACTTTACATCCATTAAATGTTGATATTTGAGTTAATTCATTATCAGGAATGTCAATATGTGTTCCCGGGCAAGTTTCAGATTTTTCGGACTTCGTTTGAAGCACCTTTGGAATCCTAAACCATTGAATCAATGCGATTTTGTGTGTCCCATTGACTATCATATTGATAAATGTTTTCCCCATCTCCCATACTCCAATTCCAGTGAACCTATGTGGACTCGACGTGGTGCGTTGGCTATTGTGTCGATGCCAATGACGTGGTGCAATGGCCTGCGCGTCGATGGATCAGCTTACAGTCATTAAAAGGCCACATCCTCAGGGCTAATTAAGTTTTTTTTCCCATTCCCTTTAGCCCCCATAACACGAAATTTAGCCCTCTTTTAGGAAAATATAATCATTCTTACACAAATTGCTCAAGAACAAAAACATTAGGTGAATTAAATTCAAACTCAAGGCTTAAGATTCCACCGTTAATTTTCTAGAATTCACCAACTAAGGTATGTGAAGTGTTCAACCAAGGGTACCATCTACCCTTGGAGTCCAAGAAAATCTTTTAAAGTTCATGTAGAGTGATTTCAAAATTTCCATGATTCAAATTAAAGTGTATTCATGATTTATTGCAAAATTCATGTAGAGTTAATTGATATGTGTGCTTTATCATGTGAATCCATGTTGAAACTCTTGGAATTGTGTCATTGGAATTGAATCATGATGCCTACATGTTGTGTTAGTATTATGTGCATATATTGTGCCCCACAAGTGTTTGATGTATTCTCCATGTGAGTTGAATAGTGAAATTATATCATGTTATCATGTATGCAAGTTCATGTCATGCAAGTGTTTTCTTAAATACCCAAATGAATGAATGATGACTAAGTAGTTAATTACCATGTCTCAAGATTATGCCATGCCTTTTAAGTTTATGCTATCGAGTCCTGGGGGTATTTAATACCCGACAACTTAGCTGCTTGTCTAGAGCCATAGTCAGTCACAGAGTGGAATCAGTCATGTCTCGATCAATAGAATTCAGTCAATAACAGAACTTAGCAAAAACTCAGTGAACTAAGAATCAGTCCAGCTTAGTTCAGTAAAATCAGTTCAGTTCAGTTATACAGTACGATCAGTAACAATTCAGTCTAGCCTAGTACAATTTAGAATTCAGTCCTATGTCTATTCAGTTGGGAGTAGGATTTAGAACCGAGTGAACCCAAGGATGGAGAATCACCTGCCAAAAGAGGAAAAATCCTTAGAACCAGTCCTTGCATTCTAGAACTACGTAGCCAGCGTAGGTTGAGACATCAACCTGCCAATTGAAGGTTGATGAGGTGATCCACCTTCCAGTTTAGGGTACCATCATTCTCATTCAGAGTACCTGCTAGATGAGGGTGACTCAGCACTTGTCCTTACTCGTGGCATGATATTGACACCCTTCTATCTGGGTTACAGGTTGGACCCTAAATCAGTTAGAGAAGGGGTATGTCGGTTAGATAATTACTTCCAAAAGTCTTAGTTTCAGATTCAGTCTCAGTATGGAACTCAGTTCAGTTTCGTAGATTCAGGACTATCAGGCACGGTCACTCAGCTGAGTATGGGACTCAGTATAGTTCCATAGAATCAAGACTATTAGATACAGTTATTCAGTTACCAGTAATACAATATTCAGTGTTATTACAATCTTAGTACAATTTACATATTCATGCATGTACTCTCATTCAGTCATGCTCATGATATTCAGTTAGTATTGTTCATACATATGAGCCCATGCATTTTAGCCAAAGAAATACCTGAATCAACGAAGAGCTGGTGATAGGACCTACTCATATCAAACTCAACCTCCCAAGTAACCTCATCTACTGGTCAATGTCGCCACTGAACCTTAACCACTGGGATAACTCTAGAGCATAATCATCTAACATCCCTAGCCAAAATAAAGACCGGCTCCTTAACAAAAGACAATTTCTCATCTAACGAAATCGACTTCCAACTAATGACATATGACTCATCATAAATGTAACTCCAAAGCATAAAAACATGAAAAATTGAATAAACAATTAAAAAATCTGGAATCAAAGCTAACTCATAGGCCACATCACCAACAGTCCAAAGAATCTTAAATGGACCAATATACCTGGGGCTAAGATTACCCTTCTTCCCAAACCTCATCACACCCTTTATGGGTAATACTCAAAGGAAACATGGTCACCAATACCAAATCTCAAGGTGCGAAGTCTATGATCCACATAGCACTTCTGCCTACTCTAATCCGCTCGAAGTCTGTCCTGAATGACTCAAACTCCATCCAAAGACTCATAAAGAAAGTCTGTACCTGAAGGTCTAACCTCATAAGCATCAAACCAACCAAATGGCGAACGACAATGCCTACCATACAATGCCTTAAAAAGAGCCATATCGATACTGGAATAATAGCCGTTATTATATACAAATTCTGCTAAAGCCAAATGTTGCTTCCACTAGCCCCCAAAATCCATCACATACCCATGGAGGATATCCTTTAAAATCTGGATAGTCCACTCTGAATAACCATCAGTCTGGTATGAAACACTATCCTAAGATCAACCTGAGTACCCAACTCATCCTGAAAAGTGTTCTAACTATGAGATGTGAACACAAAACCTCGATCTAAAATAATAGACATTGACACACCATGCAGATGCAAAATCTCATGAATGTAGATACAAGCTAACCTCTCAGCACCGAATGAGACTTGAACCGAAATAAAATGAGCTAACTTGGTTAATCGTTCCATAATAACCCACAAAATTTCAGAACCACGAGATATACGAGGCAAACCAATCACAAAGTCCATGGTGATCTGCTCCCTCTTCCGTTTGGGAATGGGTAACCTCTGAAGAAAACCGCTAGGTCTCATATGCTCGGCCTTTACCTACTGACAACATAAGCAACAAGACACAAAATTTTCTATATCTTGAATTATACCACCCCACTATTAGTGTTGCCTCAAATTATGATACATATTAGTCATACCTGGATGGATGGAATATCTAGAACAATAGGCCTCCTCCAAGATCAACCTAATCTAGTCACCCACTCTCGGCACACAAACTCGACCTATAATATGCAAAACCCTATTCGAATCAAGTGAGGCTTCCTTAGCCTCACCACTTAACACCTTATCTCAAATCAACCTCAATCCTATATCATCAAACTGATGAGCTCGAATCTACTCCTTCAAAGAAGATCTAGCCTCTACAAATTCCAAAACACGTCCAGGTGTCAAAACATCAAACCTAACCATCTGATGAGCTAAATACTAAACCTCTAAGGCTAAAGACCTCTATTAGGTCAAAAGATGCACCAACCTATCTAGGATAGTCGACTTTCGGCTCAAGGCATCCACAACTACATTAGCCTGGCCTAGATGGTAGAGAAAAGTCAAGTCATAATCCTTATGCAACATAAGACAATAGTGCTACCTCGTATTAAGATCTTATTTGATGAAGAAGTACTAAAGGCTATGATGATCTGAGAAGATCTCACAACAGACTCCATACAAGTAGTGCCTCCACAACTTTAAAGCAAACACAATCGCGCATAACTCCAAATCATGGGTAGGATAATTTCTCTCATGAGGATTCAACTAATGAGACACATAAGCAATAACCTTGACCTTCTACATCAACACAACACCCAGTCCAACACCTAAAGAATCACAAAACACTGTAAAACCTACACCCTCTTTGGACAAAGCCAAAATATGAGCTTAAGTCAACAAATCCTTGAGCTTTTGAAAGAACATCTCACAAGCATAAAACTATCGAAAAGAAATTTTCTTCTAAGTCAGCTTAGTCAAAGGATCTATAATAGATGAGGAACCATCAACAAAATGCCAATAATAACCTGCCAAACCCACAAAACTCCAAATCTCAATGGGCGAAGTAGGTCTAGCCCAATTATAAACTACTGCAACCTTGGATGGACCAACTATAATACCTTTCTTAGTGACCAGATGACCCAAGAAAGAAACTGACTCCAACCAAAACTCTATTGAAACATGGGGGGTTGCACCACACTACGAGGGACTAGGTCCCTTAAAGTCAGACACATGCAATAAAATAGTAAAGTAGTAAGTAAACAACACTGTGCAGAAAATTAAAGAATACAAAGATTTAACGTGGAAACCTCCTTGCTCAAGGAAGGAAAAACCACAACTTTCCCTCACAAGCACTCAAGAATCCACTATAATCAAACTCATTATTACAAACTCGATTTGAACCTAATTCTAGGATTCACTAGTTTGCAGCAACTCTATAACAAATTCTTCTTAACAACTCTATCAAGATCTTACCTCAATACTGATTAATCTAACCAACATAACACATAGGTAACTCTACCTAAGCACTCAACAAACACAAAAAGGCATTACTCTTATAACAAAAGTAATTCAATTATAGACCAAGACTTAACTCAAGAACAAACACTCTCTCAGCATACAAAAGCTTGGATATCAAGCAATATTTGGGTTTTTGTGGATTTCTCTCCTTGAATAGCCAAATTGCAAAAACTATAAATTGAGAAGCATTCTCTTCTATTTATAGTAGGATAATGATTAGGATAGAATTTTGATTAGGCCAGGTGTCCTGATAGGTACACAGTTTACCTGCATAGTTTATTACACTAACAGACAAAACTACGTAGGACAGTGACAGTCGTATGTTTTCAGGAAGACACAAGAACCTGGTCCCTTGTTTTCAGCTGCTCATCATCAAAACCAGATATATTAACCCCCCTTTTGATGATGACAAACCAACCACAGTTTTGGGAATAAATGTTTATTCACCTCATTCAATTAGATGATCATCATTATTATTGATGAATGTTCCCCCTATCACTATGCACCATGCTTTCCCCTATCACCATACATCATCATGCTTCACCAATATTCTTACCCCTGTCAATATGACAACATGATTCAGAAATATTCAACATATCATTTACCTTTCCCCTATTCATATACCTATACTTCAGCATATTATCCCTCATATGTGTCATAATTGGTACCTGGTCCCTAACATATGAATTCAATAGTATTCTATCTTTGGCATTATTGAAAAGTAAGAACAATAAAACAAGACTAAAGTAAGCACAAGTTAATTAACTCATGGCCACTAGGTAACACTAATGTGAAGAAAAAAATTTAAAGTAAAAAAGAGACAGATGAAAAACATAAATAAGGATTTATTCATATTTTATAGTAAAATTTAAGTATCACTGCAGTGCAAGATCTAACTGTTCCATAGAAAAATCCACATGAATCAAGAAAATTTAAACAAATAAAGGACTTAGGAAGAGGGTTTGAAGAGGTAGAGCTATCTTATTATTTTCTGCAGCATGACAGTGTAATAATTCCTTGGTTAGCTTTTTTATCACTGCATTCAAGCTAAAAAATTCATCAGTTAGAGTTGAAACTCTTCTCTTTAGTTCAACATTCTCAGTTCTAAGATCTGCAGAGATACTTGGATCCTTATTAAAAATTGCTAAATTATCATTTGCAATTTGCTAATCTATGCATCCTTAATAGCTGTGTTAGCTTCAATTCCTCTATTTCTTTCTTGAGCTCCTCTTGAGAAATGGTTCCTGATTTATTTTCCACACACTCAGTTTGATAAGAGTTTTCATACAAAACAGTTGTATCACAATACTAGGAGTTCCATTTTCACAGATAGTACCAAAATGATCAAACACTCTAGTCAACCAATATCCATAAGGCATCCTATGTTTTCCCTTTTTCCCATGAAAAACTTTATATATGTGCTCTATTATTAAAGCAGGTAAATTGATGAACTCAAAGCATCTAAGACATTCCATCACATACAAATCAGTAGTTGAAGCAATGTTCCTCTTTAGTAATCTAGGCAGAATCACTTTGTTAACAAAATAAAAGGCTAATTATAACTCACTTTTAAGTGATTTCTATTTACTACAACCATAGATTTTCCTTTAACCTTTGATGCATTGCCCATAAACTTTATTGAGGTTTGTTTCTTTGAGACAATCCTTACACCACTGATAGGAACATCAAGAATTCTCCAAAGTAGTAAGCATCAAGATTCAACTTTTTCCCTTAAACCACAACAGTCATCTTCACTTTCTCTTTAGAAAAATCCAGTGTGGAATAGAATTCCCTAACTACCTCATAAAAGCCTGTAGGAATGGGTCTTTCCATAAGATAAAGCCATTTTTGATGTTTAACAAGATCAACTAATTCCATCATGCCTGGTTTTGTTAATAAACTTGTGTAAAAAATTCTACAAGACAATACTCTTTGATTTCTCAAGAACCTGTTTCTAACTTCCTTGGGCACAGACTTACTTTTTTCTTCTCTTTTCCTTCTAGTAGAAGTAATGATAGATTCCGTTTAAGTTATTTTACTCTTTTTGGGACCAGGTCCCTCTAAAATATGCTACTTTATTTAAGGATTCTTAGATCCCACTCCAGAACTTCTTGTTTTCAAACTGACATCTTGTGTCTTGGGACCAAACAGACTCTTCTTTGTGTTATTTGATAATAAAATGAGATTTTGAGTAACCCAATCATCACTTGTCATTACACTGTCAAAAAGATTTTGTGTTTTTGGGGATAAATCTTCATCAACATGTTGAGTGAAGAAGAAGTCTGGCTTTAAAGGGAGTAAATGACTCAACTTGGTTGACTCTTTGAACGAAAGGGGGTTTTCATAAAACAAGACTTCAGGAAGAAGCTCAACCACTTTCTTAGGGATTTCATTCACTTTAGATTCATCTAAGAAGGTAGTTGTAAAGACTAGTTCAGTTATGTGTTGTCCTGGCAGAGATAGGAAGGATAAGGCGGACTTGGAGTTTTGAAAAAGGTTTAAGAGAGCATTTTTATCTACACTATATTTTAAGGACATGACTATTTATGATAAGGTTATCCTTTGAAAGGAAAAAAGACCACAGATCTTGCAAAGGCATTAGGGGAACATATGAGTACAAGGATGAGCTTTTGAGGGAGTGAAAAGAGATTGATTTCAGTTTTGGAGTGACTCATCTTTCCTTTGAGGATAAGATAGATTTTTGAACTAGAGACAGAAAACATGGCCTTTTTTCAGAACAAAAAAATTGCACATTCACGATACTAACTAGAGAGATAGGACTAGGTCCCTCTCTTTCTTGAGTGAATCCTTAAATTTGTGCATGTCACATCTGTCCTCCTCTAAAGTTATTCCTAACGTGTATAAGTGAAAAGTTATAATGTTGAGCTAGACCAACAAGTACATACTTTATCAAAGATACCTATCTCTATATCATATCTAATTTTAGGGAGAGAAATTGATTCATCTAGAAGTTCAGGTTATTTTGATCAACCCCAGCCTTAACCTGTTCTTCACAAATTATTCCTTATGAAGAGCCATAGTAAAGATGTCTGCTATATAATCTTCAATCTTGAAAAACTTCATACAATAGCTCTCTTCTCAATATTGTCTTTCAAAAAATGATGCCTTACATCAATGTGGTTGGTCTTCATATGTTGCACTAGATTCTTAGCCATGTTAAGAGCATTTTTATTGTTACACATTAAAGGAATAATGTTTGAGAAAATCCCAAAAACCTTTAGTTTCTATTTGATCCATAACAATTGAGCATAACAAGATATTTCATCCATATACTCACCTTTAACAGTAGATAAAACAATTAAATTTTGCGTTTTAGAACCTCAGGAGATTAATAAAGAACCCAGAAAATGAACCATTCCTGATGTGCTTTCTCTATCCACCAAATATCTAGCATAATCAGCATCAACATATCCTACTAGATCAAAACTGTCTCCAGAAAGATAGTATAAGACCAGGTTCTCTGTACCTTTTAGATCTTGAGAATTTTTTTTACATCTTTCAAATGAGACTCCTTAGGACAAGCTTGAAATCTTGCACACATTTCCACACTAAATATAATATCTGTCCTGCTTGTAGTGAGATATAGTAAAGATCTAATAATACCTCTATACATGGTCTTATTAACTGAGGGACCAAATTCATCATTATCCATCTTGGAACTAGTTCCAATTGGAGTTCTAATTATCTTGGCATCTCCAATGTTGTATTTCTTCATTAGCTCCTTGATGTACTTCTCTTAATAGATCATTGTCCTTTGAGAAGTTTTCTTGATCTATAATCCTAGAAAGAAATTTAGTTCACCCATCATGCTCATTTTAAATTAACTCCCCATTAGCTTTGCAAACTCTTCACATAGGAATTTAGAAGTAGCTCCAAAGATAATGTGATAGCTCTATGGGCAATGATGATGCTATTGAAGCCCTAAGAAGACCTTCGTCAAAGCCTCAAGCTCATATTATTGGGCTTCAATGAAAAATCAAGAAGATGCTTATAATGGAAGAAGAGCCCAAGAAAGAGTCCAAGAATTATGGAGAAGAATGGGGAAAGTGCTACACATATTTCATGATTCAAGTCCAAGCCCAAAAGGAAGAAGATTGAGCCCATATGGGTTGTGAGTAAATTTGGAAACTTTTCCTTATTTTCTTAGGGGAGAATTTTTGGTATTATTTTTACATGCTTTCCTAGTCGTAGTAGGATTTTATTTATTATTTCCATAATAGTATATCCTAATCCCATGCTATTTGGGATAGCTTTTTCCTAGTCCTAGTTAGATTTGATAAAGGTAGATCCCAATCCCATGCTATTTTGGATAGTTTTTTTTCCTATGTGTAGGGATGGATTTTGTTATTTTCAACCAGACAACATTATTATTAATTGAGAGTTTCTCTTATTTACACCTTTTTGTGTGGCTACTTGACATTTATCTTGCAACCTTATAAGAACGATTCTTTAGAAGGTAAGATTAATTCTTAACTTGATATCTTTAGTTTCTATTAAAGTTTATTAAAGAAGGTGATTAGTATTATACTAATTGTTGTCTTTAATTTCTTCAAAATAGGGTTCTAGCTCACCTTTGAATCTAAGTTCTTGAATTGACTCTATTGGTATTATAATTAGTCTTAATCCACTAATTTTGAATACTAAGATCAATTAGGGTTCTTAGCACATCATCTTGAAATTGGGGGTTTATTCTCAAATTTCATCTATCTTTAATCCTAGGTTTTTTGCTTCCGCATTATTTTTCTTGTTTATCAACGTAACCCAATTCTTATCAAGTGGTATCAAAGCGGTTCTATCAAGGTTTCGTTCTTGATAATTCTTGGGAGTTTCGTAGTAAAAAAAAGGGTTACTTTAGATCAAGAAATTCAAAATTTATTGTGTTTCTTGTTTTCCAACATCAAGGAGGAAAATCGAGAAGAGGGAAAATTTAGATTTTTTTAATTGGTCTTTTTTATTGTCTCACCAAACCCAATTCGTCTGGGAGTTGGTAATTATTATTATTTTTTTAATCTCTACATCTTACTTCTAAAGGGATTGTTACTAGTAGGGTTAATATATAAATCCTAAAAGAATCAGCCAAAGGTTGTAATTTGTGTGGGAAAAGGCGGGGAGGGGGGGTGAGATTAAAAAAAGGGCCAAATTAAGAGTTTTTGTTTTCTTTAACTTTTGGAGATGTCTCAAACCGAAAAGGATACTGATGTTGGGACTCAAAACAATGACATAGCCAAGGCACTTCGAAGTATCTTTGCGTGACTTGATGCATTGGAGGTCACCCATAATCCTCCTAACCCAGTGAACATAGCCGATGTAAGGAGAATGCATCAAAACCCATACCTCAAGTTAAGAGACAAGCGGTTCGAGCTCCTCAGTTCCAACAAGATGAGAATCTTTTTGGAGACTATGCAGATAAATTGGAGGAAGCATACCAAAGGAGAAACGATAGGATATCACCACGAGGTAGGGTTGAAGATGACAATCTTAGTAGCATTAAGATGAAGATGCCTGCTTTTAAAGGAATGAGAGATCCAGACTTATATCTTGTTGGGAAAGAAAGGTGGAGGCCATCTTTGACTGTCATAACTACTTTGAAGTTAAAAAAGGTAAACTTGTTGTAGTTGAGTTTTCAGACTATGCTCCTAGTTAGTGGAAGAAATTTAGCAAAGACTAATTAAACAATGGAGACCTTTCTATTACAACATGGGATGAGATGAGGAGGGTTATGAGGAAGCGCTTTGTACCATCACACTTTCAAAGAGTTCTGCAAAAACGCCTTCAAAATTTGAGGCAAGGTTCTATGTCTGTGGATAATTATTTTAAGGCTATGGATATGTCTCTGATCCAAGGAAATTTTAATGAGGAAGATGAGGCCACTATGGTCAGGTTTCTTAATGGGTTAAATGGAGAAATTGCCAATGTCGTAGAATTGCAAAAATATCTTAATTTAGGTGAGTTAGTAGAGTTTGATATAAAGGTAGAAAAACAAAATAAAAGGAAGGAACAAACTAGCTCATGGAAAAATTGGTATACTATAACTCCAAGAAATCCATGCACAATCTATGAGGATAAAACTATGCCTAAATCATAAGATGATAAGGGCAAAGGTAAATTAGAGGCCAAAGATGGAGGTAAAGCTTTCAACTCAAAAACTTCTACTCCTTCTAGTGCTATACTATGTCACAAGTGTCAAGGGAGGGGACATAAGGCATAAATAAAAGAGTTATAATCATTAAAGATAATAGGGAATATGAGAGTGAAAAAAGTGAAGAAGAAGAAGAAGAAGAAGAAAAAAAAAGGGTGTTGGGAGTAAAGACAAAATTAATGTGGCTGCTCATAATGAGGGAAATTTTTTGGGGGTAGTTAGGTGTCTTATGCATATTAATATGGGAGATCTTGATGAGGCACAACGAGGAAATATTTTTCATACATGATGTGGGATAAAGGGTAGAATTTTCTCAATGATTATTGATAATGGTAGTTGTGATAATGTGGTGAGTGCATACGTGGTGGAAAAATTCGGAATTCCATGCATGAAACGTAAGGGAAATTATAAGTTGCAATGGTTGAATGAATATGGAGAGCTCAAGGTGAGCAAACAATGCATGATTTCCTTCTCTATTACGGAGTATTCTAATAAAGTTCTCTGTGATGTTGTACCAATGCAAGATTGTCATATTTTTTTGGGTTGACCCTGGAAATATGATAAATATTCCATCCATGATGGGAGGAGAAATAAGTACTCTCTTGAACATAAGGGGAAAAAGTTTATTCTTGCACCCTTACTCATTCCCAAGTGTATGAAGACCAACAAAGATTGAAATAAACAATGGGAAAACATGGGAAGGGATCAACAAAAGAGAGTGATAAAGAAGAAAGAATTTGTGAGAGAAAGGTGGGTGAGGGTGACAAAATAGTGTGTCTTGAAAAAGCCAAAGAGTCTTTATTTGCAAAAAATAAGGGGATTCATATTTTCCTACTTACTTATAGGGAAGTTATGATCAATACTAATGATTTAACTCCTTTACCTAGTGTTTTTTTAAAGATTTTGCAAGATTTTGATGATATCTTTCTTGAGGATATCCCTACAGTCTTACCTCCTTTGAGGGGCATAGAACATCAAATTGACTTTGTTCCTGGATCTCAACTTTTGAATAGGCCCCCTTATAGAAGTAATCCCAAGGAAACAAGGGAACTACAAAGATAGGTGGAAGAGTAGATTGAATAGGGATTTGTTAGAGAATGTTTAATCCCATGCTCCATTCCTGTACTCTTGGTACCAAAAAAGGACAACACTTGGAGGATGTGTGTGGATTGTCATGCCATCAACAAAATAATGATAAAGTACTATCATTCTATTCCTCGTCTATATGATATGCTTGACCAATTGAATGGATTTAAGATATTTTCTAAAATTGATTTAAAAAGTGGATACCACTAAATTCGAATGAACCCGGGAGATGAATGGAAATCATTCTTCAAAACTAAGTTTGGTTTATATGAGTGGTTAGTGATGCCGTTTGGCTTAAATAATGCACCTAGTACTTTTATGAGGTTAATGAACCATATCTTCAAGGATTTTCATGGAAAAATTTTTGTGGTCTATTTTGATGATATTCTGATTTTTTCTACCTCTTTTGATGAACATGCGGAACACTTGAGGTTAGTTTTTCAAGTGCTAAGAGAGCAACAATTGTCTGCTAATCTCACAAAATGCATGTTTTTTGTTGATACGGTAATCTTTCTTTGTTCTGTTGTTAGCTCCAATGTTGTTGAAGTTGACAAAGATAAAATTAAAGCAATAAACAAATGGCCTACATCTAAGAGTGTGACAAAAGTTAGGAGATTTCATTGGCTTGCTAGCTTCTACCAGAGATTTGTGAGGGACTTTAGTACAATTGTTTCACCCTTAACTGAAGTCATTAAAAAGGATAAAAAATTTAACTGGGGAGAAGAACAAGAGCATGCATTTAATGTCTTGAAATATAAGTTGTATTCTGCCCCCTTGGTGCAATTACCTGATTTTTCCAAGTCTTTTGAAATTGAATGTGATGCTAGTGGAAAAGGCATAGGGGCCATTCTAATGCAAGATTCTAATCCTATTACATATTTTAGTGAGAAATTGAGTGGAGCTACATTAAATTATTCTACGTATGAATGGGAGTTGTACGCCTTGGTAAGGGCTTTGGCTACTTGGTAACACTACTTGTGGCTATGGGTGTTTGTGATAAGGACTGACCACGAATCATTGAGATACTTGAAAAGCCAAGCTAAATTGAGTAAGTAACATGCCAAATGGGTGGAGTTCATTGAGATATTTCCTTATATGATTTCATACAAACAAGGTAAGGAAAATGTGGTGGCTGATACATTATCCAAAAGGTTCGTTCTTGTTTCTACTCTTTCTTCTAAGCTAATGGGATTTGATCACATTAAATGTCAGTATGTTAATGATAGAGACTTTAAATTTGCTTATGTTGCATGTTTGAAGGGACCCTTTGAGAAGTTCACCCTGCGTGATGGGTTTTTTTTGACAAAAAATAAATTATGTGTGCTAATATGCTTATTGCGTGAATTTTTTGAAAGAGAATCACATTGTGAGGGTCTTATGGGACACTTTGGAGTGCCAAAGTCCTTAGATATACTTGCTAAAAATTTCTTTTGGATTGGCATGCGTAAGGATGTAGAAAATATTTGTGCACAATATTTAGAATGTAAGCATGCCAAGTCTAGGGCCTTACCACATGGGTTGTATACACCTTTACCTGTCCCAATTTCACCGTGGATATATATCTCTATGGAACTTGTTTTAAGCTTACCAAAAATAATGTATGGTAAAGATAACATTTTGTTGTGGTGGATAGATTCTCTAAGATGGTTTGTTTCATTCCATGCTTGAAAACTAATGACGCTTCTCATGTGGCTGATCTATTTATTAAAGAAGTTGTGAAATTACATGGAATTCCAAGAACTATTATTTGTGATAGAGATGTTAAGTTCTTGAGCCACTTTTGGCGTGTTATTTGGGGAAGGTTGGGAACCAAATTGTTGTTTTCTACTTTTTGTCACCCAAAAACTGATGGGCAAACTGAGGTAGTCAATAGAACACTAGGTAACATGTTGAGGGATATTTTGAAAGGTAAATTAAATTCTTGGGATGATCACTTTCCATTGGTGGAATTTCCTTATGGTAGAACTATTCATTCTTCTACTGGGTCTTCTCCTTTTGAATTTGTTTATGGTTTTAATACCCTTACCCCCTTGATTTAGTGCCATTGTCTACTAATGATATTTCTAGTCTTGATGGGAAGAATAAATCTGAGATGATAAGAAATATACATGAGCGAACTAGATTGGCCATTGAACATAAGAATGAGCAAGTTGCTTTAAGAAGAAACAAAAGGCGAAAACAAGTTATATTTGAGCCTGGGGACATAGTATGGATTCACATGGACAAAGAAAGGTTTTCTTCCAAATAAAAGTTGAAATTGCATCCTAGAGGTGATGGACCCTTCAAAGTGCTCGAGCGAATTGGAGACAATTCTTATAAATTGGATCTACTTGGTAACTATAAAGTAAGTGCTACTTTGAATGTTGTAGACCTATCTTTGTTTGATGGAGGATCAAATTCAAGGATGAATTCTTTTCAAAAAGAGGGGGACGATAGCTCCATGGGAAATGATGATGCTATTGAAGCCTTAAGAAGACCTTCGTCAAAGCCTCGAGCTTAGATTATTGGGCTTCAATGTGAAATCAAGAAGATGCTTATGATGGAAGAATATCCCAAGAACGATTCCAAGAATTATGGAGAAGAATGGGAAAATTTCTACACATATTTCATGATTCAAGTCCAAGCCCAAAAAGAAAAAGATTGAGCGCATATGAGTTGTGAGTAAATTTGGAAACTTTTCCGTATTTTCTTAGGGGAGAATTTTTGGTATTATTTTTATATAATTTCCTAGTCCTAGTAGGATTTTAGTTATTATTTCCATAATAGTAGATCCTAATCCCATGCTATTTGGGATAGCTTTTTCCTAGTCTTAGTTAGATTTGATAAAGGTAGATCCCAATCCCATGCTATTTCAGATATGTTTTTTTTCCTATATATAGGGATGGATTTTGTTATTTTAAATTAGAAAACATTATTATTAATTGAGAATTTCTCTTATTTACACCTTTGTGTATGGCTACTTGGGATTTATCTTACATCCTTATAAGAACGATTCTTTAGAAGGTAAGATTAATTCTTAACTTGATATCTTTGGTTTCTATTAAAGTTAATTAAAGAAGGTGATTAGTCTTATACTAATTGTTGTCTTTAATTTCTTCAAAATAGGTGTCTAGATCACCTTTGGATCTAAATTCTTGAATTGACTCTATTGGTATCATAATTAGTCTTAATCCACTAATTTTGAATACTATGATCAATTAGGGTTCTTAGCACTTCATCTTAAAATAGGGGATTTATTCTCAAATTTTATCTATCTTTAATTTCTTATCTTTAATCTTAGAGTTTTTTCTTCCGCATTTTTTTCTTGTTTATCAACGTAACCTGATTCTTATCATAATTTCATCAACATATATCTGAACAATAAATAAGATACTACCTCTGGACTTTAAAAAAAATGTACTATCAATTTTCCCTCTTTTAGAGACATTTTCTAGAAGAAACTTTAAAAGTCTCTCATACTAAGCCCTAGGAGCTTGCTTCAACCCATAGAGAGCTTTGTCCAATTTGAGCACATTATAAGGAAAATCTGCATCTTTAAAACCTGGAGGTTATTTAACATAGACTTCTTCCTTCAAGTTTTCATTTATAAAAGCGCTTTTGACATCAATTTGGAAGATTTTGAACCCCATATAGGCAACAAAAGGAATAAGAATCCTGATAGCCTCTATTCTTGATACAAGGGAAAATGTCTCATCATAATCAATTCCTTCCTCCTAGTTATAGCCTTGAACAACCAGCCTTGCTTTATTTCAGTTGATAGTTCCATGTTCATCCTACTTGTTTTTGTACACCCATTTAGTCCCAATAATTATTTTGTTAACAAGTTTGGGGACCAGGTGCCGGACTTTACTTTTTTCAAATTACTAAAGCTTTTCTTGCATTGCATTGATCCAATCAGCATCTTTCACATTTTTAGGCTCAATTTGGGATAGGAACATTAAGAATGCCATAAAAGTTTTGGCTTGAGATCTTATTTGGACTCTAGATTCCAAAGGTGTAGTTAGATTCTCAAGTGGATGAAAAGATTTATGCCTCCAGTTTGACCTTCTGAGATGAGTTCCACTAGGACCAGGTCCCTGAGAATTTTGACTAGACCCTTCTTGTTATTCTTCTACTAGAGTTGGGGTCTTTGACTAAGATCATGGATCATCATCACTTCCATCATTCTCATCTGCATTATTTAGTTCTTAATCATCATCTTTAGCAATATCATCCCTTTGATTAGGAATGAGTTCTTTAATTTCTAAATCTTTACCATCACCAAGATTTATTAGCTTTCCTTACTCATCAAAGACCACCTACACACTTTCTTTAACACACAGTTCTTTTTTTAAAAATCTGTATGCTTTGCTTGTTGAGGAATAAACCACAAATACTTCTTCATTACTTTTGTAGTCAGACTTTCCTAGATCATTCTTCCTATTATTTTGAACAAAGAATTTGCACCTAAAAGGTTTGAAGTTGCCAAGCTTAGGGTTTCTATTGAACACAAACTCATATGGGGTCTTGTTCAGTAGTGATCTAATCAGGCACCTATTTGTCACATAGCAAGCATTATTTACAACTTCAACCCAAAAGTTCTTTGGAAGCCCATTATCAATCAACATGGTCCTGACAATCTCTATGAGGGTTTTGTTATTTGTTTCAACAACTCTATTTTTCTAAGGACTTCTTGGGGCAGAGAAGTTATGACTGATTCCATTTTTAGCACAGAATCCTACAACTTGGGATTTCTCAAATTCAGTTCCATGATTAGATCTAAATTCAACAATCTTACAATTCAACTATATTTGAATTTGATTGGTAAAAGAAACCAGAACCTCATAGGCTTCATCCTTGGTTCTCAAAAATATATTCCAGGTGAACCAGGAGTAGTCATCCACAACGACAAACACATACTTCTTTCCTACTCTACTTTGTACTTTAACAGGTCCACATAGATCCATGTGCAGCATTTCAAGGGGTCTAGAAGTACTCACCTGCTTCTTCATCTTAAAGAAAGTCCTGGATTGCTTGCCCTTAACACAAGAATTACAAACCTTATTGTTTGGAAATTTTAGCTTTGGCATGCTGCGGACTAGGTCCTTTGAAATCAACTTGTTCAGAAAAGAGGAACTTACATGTCCCATCCTTTTGTACCATAAATCATTATCTTCACTTTGAACACTTAAGAAAGTAAATTCCCTATCATCCACAGACTCTAAATCAGGCACATACTATTTTTGATCCTCTTGGCTTTGAGAATAATTCTCCCGGACTTAAAGCTTTACACAAAGCTTGACATGGTACATCCATCAAATGAGAAGTTGACCTTATTACCTTTGTCACAAATTTGAGAAACACTTAGAAGATTGTACTTGAGGCCATTCACATAATACACATCTTTTATTGCTTGATCAAGTGAGTTTGCAATCTTTCTCACACCATGAATATAGCCCATTTTACCATTTCCAAAAGAAACACCTCTAACTTGAAGTTTCTTGAGAGAAAGAAAGCAGTCAGTCCTCCCTTTCATATGCTTTGAACATCCACTATCCATAAACCAGTTCTGACTGTATTCCCCTCATCCTACCTGTAAACATAGTCATTTGTTAGATTTGGGAAGATATTTAAGTTTGAGTTCCCAATAGGAAGACAAATGTGTGATCAAGTCTTTATTTGCCCATATAGGTAGACAATTCTTCTTCACATTTTTCAAGGGTATGAAACCCTTAGGATAATAATTCTCCTGTTGGATGTATCTAGCACTACTTATTCTAGTTGTAAGCCAATGCTGACAGTTTTCCTTCAAGTGTCCATCTCAGCCACAATGAGTGCAAAGAGGTTTGTGAACATTGTTTTTAATACCAAGAATAGCTTTCCCTTGAGACCCAAATGATTGGGTTTTATACTAATATTGAATGACTTTACCATTACTGACATCCTGACCAGTTAAATTAGAAAGGATTTGAGAGGATGTAGCCTATTTTAATAATTTCTTAAGTTCTTCCCTTATACGGACCTGGTCCCTTTCTAATTATTTATTCTTATGGACTGCAGTCATAAGATGCTTTTAAGAATCCTTCAACTTTTCTTCAATCTCAATTTGAAGCCTTGAGGCTTTTTTCTTCCCTTTACTATTAGAATCATCCATTATCTTCAGTCTATTCATTAAAATCAGATTTTTAGATTTCAACTTAGTAAACTATTCCTCTATTTCAAATATCTAGATAGTTAAAGCAATTAATTCAAGCTCCTGATTCTCTACTTTTTCTGCTAGAGCATTCTTCTCAGTAGTCAGTTCACACATATAATTAATCAACACATTTGCTAGATTTTTTATCTTTCTAGAAGAGTAGTTATCTAAATTTTCCTTAATGTTAGAGAGAGTTACCTCATTTTATTCTTCATCTTCAGTGTTTGGCATGAGAGAAAAAAAGGAATCATAGGTAAGTTCACACTCCTCCACAGCCAGCATAGACACATCTTCAGCCTTTTCAGCTTCATCATATTCACTGGAGGAATCTCCCCACACTGCTAGGGCTTGCTTCACTGCATAATCAGCTGCACCCTTTCTTTTTGATTTTATAGGGACCTAGTCACTATTCTTTCATTTGTCACCTCTAGTCTTAAGATATTCTTGGTAATCCATTTTTTGCATTGGAAAGTCCTTAATGAAATGCTCAGGACTTCCACATTTGTGAAAAACTTCAATTGTGCCTCCCTTTTTGCTGCTACTTCCTCTTCTTTAAAACTAAGCACGTTTCATCATAGCTCTAACAATCTTTTTTACCAAATAGACAACATCAGTGTCTTCTTCACTTGAATCAAATTTTGAATCCTTCAATGCTAGAGATTTTTCCTTTTTTCTACCCTTTTCTTTTGTCCTTGTTTCTTCTTGAGCTCACGAGTCTTTAGATTACCAATGAGTTCATCCATAGTGAGAGTCTTTAGGTTTCTTTCCTCAGCAATAGCATCCACTTTGATTTCCCATGACTTAGGAATAATACCTAGAATTTTTCTCACTTGCTTATACAAAGGAATCACTTCTCCTAAGCAGTACAAATCATTTGTGATAGAAGTAAATCTTTTATACATTTCTTGAATTGTCTCTCCTTCCTTCATAGAAAAAGTTTCATACTGATTAGTCAGTATGTCAACTTTTGAATCCTTCACATCAGTTGTTCCTCTATGAGCTGTCTTCAGGCAATCCTAGATTTCCTTAGCATTTTACAAGCAAAAATCGTGTAATACTTAGCAGGTCCTATGCCACAGAAAAACAATTTCTTTTCTTTGTAATTCTTCTTAACATTCTATCGATCTTCATTATCAAACTCTCTCCTATTTTTGACAACCATACTTGTTATGTCTCCTTATTTGACCTCTCTAACAGGAACATGAGGACCATCAAGTATTATATCCATCAGCTCACTGTCTTCAGCCATAATGAAGTCATAGATCCTGGTTTTCCACCACTCATAGTACTACCCATTAAATCAGGGTGGCGTAGTGGTAGATTACCCTTCTTCCAGATTAGGTAGAGCAACCATGATCAATAAGCCACTCTAGGTATTAACCTACTATAGTGTCCTTGCTCTGATTTAAATTGTTGAAATATGGGGGTTGCACCAAACTACGAGGAACCAGGTACCTTAAATCAGGCACAGGAATTAAAACAGTAAAGTAGTAAGTAAACAACACTATGCAAAAAATTATAGAACACAAAGATTTAATATGGAAACCTCCTTGCAATAGGGAGGAAAAGCCACGGCTTGACCTCACAAGCACTCAAGAATCCACTATAATCAAACTCTTGATTACAAACTTGATTTGAACCTAACTTTCGGCTCTACTAGTTTGCAATAACTCTATTACAAACTCTCCTTGACAATTCTTTCAAGATCTCACCCCAATATTCATTAACTCTAACCAATATCACACTCAGGTAACTCAACCTAAGCACTCAACGAACACAAAAAGTCATTACTCTTATAACACAAGTAATTCAATTACAGACCAACACTTAACTCATGAACAAACACTCTCTCGGCACACAAAAGCTTGGATCTTAAGCAATATTTGAATTTTCACAGATTTCTCTCATTGAATAGCCAAATTGCAAAAACTATGAATTGAGAAGCATTCCCTTCTATTTAAATTAGGATAATGATTAGGGTAGAATTTTGATTGGGATAGGTGTCCTTATAGGTACACAGCACACCTCCGTAATTTGTTATACTAACAGACAAAACTACACACGAGAATGACAACTATATGTTTTCGTGAAGATTAAGGGACCTGGTCCCTTCTTGTCAACTTCTCATCATTGAAACAAGATATAGCAAACTCGCATTTAGATAACTTAGCATAAATCTTCTCATTGCTCAATCTCTAAATCACGATCCGCAAATGCTCCTCATTCTTAGTCTCACTCTTGGAATAAACCAAGATATCATCTATAAATACAATAACAAAGGAGTCGAGATACGATCACAACACCCAGTTTATCAACTCCATGAACATGGCAGGGGAATTGGTCAACCCAATGGACATGACCAAGAACTCATTATGACCATACCAAGTCCAAAAAGCTATCTTTAGAATATCCAAAGCTCTAACCCTTAGTGGGTGATAACCAGACCTCAAATCAATCTTCAAAAACATCGCAGCACCCTGAAGCTGATCAAATAAATCATCGATGCGATGAAGAGGGTACTTACTCTTAACTATCACCTTGTTCAACTGTCGATAGTCAGTACACATCCTCATAGACCCATTTTTCTTCTTAAAAAATAAAATAGTTGCACCCCAAGGAAATACACTCGGTCAGATAACTCTCTTATCGATTAACTAATGCAACTGAACCTTTATTTTCTTTAGCTCAGCTGGGGACATCCTATAAGAAGGAATAAAGCTGGGCTTGGTGCCCGATTCAACAAATGGAAAATCAATATCACTATCCAAAGGAATGCCAGGAAAATTCATATGAAACACATCCATAAACTCACGAAAAACATGGACATAATCCAAGGAAGAAGGTGAGACAACACTAGCATCACGAATATGAGCCAAATAAGCTAAACATCCCCTATCAACAAATCTACGAGCCTAAACATAACAGATAACCCTCTTGGGTCCCGAATGAAGCGCACTCTTCCAAGCTATCCTCGGCACACTCGGTGAAGCTAAAGTCACAGTCTTAGAAAAACAATCTAGGATAGCATGATAAGGATCCAACCTATCCATACCAAAAATAACATCAAAATCAACTTTATATAATATAAGAAGATCTACCAAAGTCTTATGCCCAACAAAAGTCATAACACAAAATCGGTATACCTGATCCTCTACTAAAGAATAAGCTACTGGGTAGATAGACAAATAGGCATGGAAAGAGGCTCACTAAAAGAAATAAAACCCATAGAAAAATATGTAGATATACAGGAGAAAGTTGATCAAGGATCAAAAAATACAGATGCAAATCTGAAACAAACGTAGATGATACCTATGATCATAATAACAGAAGCCTCTACCTCAGTTCTGGCTGGTAAGGCATAGCACTGTCTACAACCACCAACTGGTTGAACAGCCCTACGACCACCACTACGAGCTCCACTACCTCAGCCCCTCGTACCTCTGGTAGCTCTCATACCCCTCACAATTGAATTAAGGTTAACTCTAAACACACCATAGGGAAAGTTCTTGGCTATATGGTCAAACTCATAACATAAAAAGCAGCCTCTAAACTTGTCCTGATGACACATCCTCTTGGCACCTCTCTGAGATGCTCAGGAAGTAGATCCCTGCGTCCATGCCTGGTCACCTATACTTTGGAATGACGCCCCAAACACTATCATCTGATTTGTGTCTTACTGAAGAGCAGGAAAAAAAAAATTCTAGCTAGTTGAGACACTGCCAGAGGGGGTAACATAGATGAAGGACAAACTCTTAACCCCAGAGCAACATTCTCAAATATCGAAACTTAAGGAGGAATAGTACTCTAATTCTGAGCAGTACCCAAAATAAAAGCAAGTGCAACACGAGGATCCATACTCTAAACTGGAGGAATACCCAACATAAGCGAAGGAAAACCCTCTAAATGGGTTAGAAAACACACCAATAATCCCTCCAAAATTAGGGTAAAAAAACTCTGAGGAACTAGAGTAGAACCCACACCTCCAACCTGCTTAACACGAGGCTCAAGAGAGAGTCCCCTAGCAATCCTCCTAGATGGGGCTAAGCCATAGGCTCATACACTCTCTTGAGTCTATCCATGACTCGAGGCTCGCCCTCCGGGTGAAGGATCCATATCTCTACTCTCGCTAAACCTAGTTAAAATAGTCTGTGTAGAAAGAGTGGAATACAACTCAAAACACAAGGTATGAAAGAACTTGGCATGATATGAAATAAAATGAGGGAAGTTTCGTAACAACATCTTATAGCCTATTGAAGATAGATACGAACGTCTACATATCAATCTGTGAGACTCTATTAGACATCCCATTTTTACACCATTGAGACCAATTAAACCTGGTTACTCTGATACCAATTTGCCACGACCTAAAAATCAATAGGTAATGATGGAACTTGTTATAATGAACCTTGACAAGTAAATCTATCACCTAAACTGATATAAAAAGGGTAAAAGACAAAAATACCCCTAATGTAAGGCTTCTTGAACAAAGATGAACAACATAGATATGATAAATGCAGAAAGAATGAAAGTAATAAACATAGCCATAACTCCCAAAACCTATCGTGAATAGTATAAGAACGTATTAAGTACAACTCAAATACAAATTAAATGCATGAAATATCTCAATACAAAAGAAAAATTTGTCTCTAAAGTGAAAGTAAGGGCATCGTCTATAGGAAAGGTAGTAGAATATATTTGGATGCCTAAAGGTCACCACTACCTTAAAAGTACCAAATCTCGATCAAATCAACCAAGCTAGGGCGCAACTCGAACTAGGACCTACACCAAAAGGGTATATGTAATGACCCAAAATTATCTCTCAAGACGTCACACGCTGCTTGAGGCTACAAGTAGCTCCAAGCTAACCCTTTGAGCCTGTTTCTACTAATAACACTCATTTTAAGATGAAATAATTCAAACACTAGCATAGTCATATCTTATGAAAGGAAATATGGAGAAAATGCTCGGTCAAAATGACCAAGCAATACCGAAAACCTTAATGCAACCACAATCTGATAACTAGTCTTACAAAGCCTCTGCTAATCCATGAACTAGAGATCCATTGGGACAGGTCCCCAACTGGCTTAAAATAAACTGAAAGTAAAAACACAGTCTCTCAATGTAGAAATGTCTAAAGATAAGTCCTCGAATCATAAGGACTCACCACTATAGGAATGTAGACAGAGGTACTCGAAAGTCACTGACGAGGGTGGGACTGAGCACCTGAACCTACATTATATGACAATGTAGCACATAGACGTATATGTAGATCAACACTTGGGAATGTACTGAGTATGTGGGGGTGCATGCATTTATATAAAACAAAATCAATACTATTTAATCAAATCATGCATGTAATAAGTAATGACATACATGGCTTGAATAAGTATAAAATGTGAAGCTCATGAATTATGTAAAATGGAACATGTAACACAATCTTGTGAGTCATTATACTTTCAGCTTTGAAATTTGTACTCTTCACTTATTCTCATATCAAGGGAAAGTATTGTAGTTTTAAAGGAAAATATCTTATCTCAATGAAAAATACTTTAGTTTAGGGAGGTAACTGATCTCGAAGTTTAAATATCAAGGGAGGTTCTCTTAACCGATATAAACCATGAGAGCTACATGGAGTCCAACATTTTGTCTTCCTAAGGAAGAGACCTCACGTTGGGGAGAGGCGTCATACTTTTGCTAGGGAGTATAACCTAGGTCCAGTGATCACTAAACAAACTCAGCCTCAGGCCCAATATTAACTCAACCTTAGGCCCAATAACAATCATAAACTTGGCCTCAGGTTCAACCTACGGTGGCGTATCAAACCCAAAAGCCTCCCTTAAAGATTACCAAATAGCACCTAACGCTAATGTGACCACAAAAGGGATTCAGGTTGCAACCGACATTTCTAATCAAAGATCAACATTCGCTTTTCTAAGATCTCAAAACACTCACAATGGAGTTTCATGAATTCATCATTATCAATCAACAAAACTAAGGAGAAAACTCTTAGCCACTAAGTATTATAGTTTGGCTA
This sequence comes from Capsicum pubescens, assembly GCA_030864215.1. Taxonomy (NCBI): domain Eukaryota; kingdom Viridiplantae; phylum Streptophyta; class Magnoliopsida; order Solanales; family Solanaceae; genus Capsicum; species Capsicum pubescens. The sequence goes on from CM061546.1 coordinate 188,182,840, forward strand.
AATATTACTCCCTCCATTTCAAAATAAATGACCTAGTTTGACTTAGCACGGAGTTTAAGAAAGTAAAAAAGAATTTTTATTCTTGTGTTCCTAATTTAAAGTTGTTTCAAATGTACCAAAATGTCCTTCAATGTTGTGGTCTTAACAATGTGACATGTAAAGTTGAAATTAAAGTATAATAAAAAAAGGAAAGAGGTCATTCATTTTGAAACTGACTAAAAGAAAAGTAGGTCATTCATTTTTAAATGGAGGGAGTACATAATTAGGGGCCAAAAGTGACCCAAATGTAAGAAAAGGTCAAGTAAGGTCTGTTTTGACCCGCTCTTGAAATGCTAGAGTAGATCAAATATAAATCCAAAGTGCCTTAGGTACATGTCCCTTTCAAGGGGTTATTGATCCATGTTTTAAAATCCTTCGACCTCATCAAAGTCCTTTGACCCTCCTTAATGATAATATTCATCCATGGGACATATTTTTATAGAACTAAGGAGTTATCAAGAACCTCAAGCATCATACGTATCCCATCCAAAGGTTCAGAGGCAATTTGGCTTGTATCATTCTCCTCTTTTTTAAAAGGATTTGACCTCGAATCCAAACCTTGCAAAACCAAAGGAAAGACAAACAAATACAATATCCTTATGACATGAGTGTTAGGTTTAGCACAAATAATCATAGCATTATGCCAAGATTGGACAAACTTAAGATATAGTCAAGGATCCTTTGTTTTAATCATGAAAACCTTATTGAAAGGGTTACAAAGGATTTGGCTATGACAAATATTAAGAGATAAGGAAACCACAAAGTTTATAATGGAATAAACAAGAAAATAAGGTAAGACTACATTCATATTAGGATCTAAAAGACACAATTGCTTCATTATCTCTCTAAGAGACCACATCAAAAATGGTACCACCAATGGTTCAACAATCCACAAGGGTTTTCCAGGGTAAAAGATGCGAATTGCGCAAAAAACATTCTTATTCAACCAAGTATACCACCCAACTAGTTTACTACCTCCCAATAAGATAATTCCAAGAATAGTATGGGCATCATCATAGGCAAAGAGGTAGTATAAAAAATAATCAAGCATAAATTTATCATACAAGGTGATATTATCTATAAGAATTCCATTTGACTCAAAGGATTTAGCATATAATGTATGCAAGGATGGAATAAAAACATTTAAGCTCAAAGAACCTTTCTCTTTCAAATAACTTCCTTTGAGAAAAGGGTCATCAATTTTAAACAAGTGATGAAGAAATGTATCACATAAATAGAGTTCAACGAGAGTGTTTTCAAGAAAATCCTCATTATTTGACCTACAAGTAATGAAACCTTTGTCAAGAATGGAAAAACACCATGGCGAACTCTCTTGGATCTTTTCATTGCTCTCTTTCTTTAAAGAGCTCTCATCTTTGTTGGATATCTTTCCCTTACACAATATGGGTCCATCAAGTGGATTATAAATCCCCAAGTAATACTTTCTATCATCGGGAAGGATATCAACATCCTTATTCAAACTTTACTTTTTATTTTGACTAAGAATTAAATTAGGTGAATAATAATCACCACATCCAAATTTGTCACTAGGGTCAAATGGATAGAGTGGCGATAGACAAGGGTCTAGAATAAACTCCTTTCCCTCAAAGGTATCATCCAAACAAAAGGACTTAAACTAACATAAGCATCTTCAAAAAAAATTATAGCGTAAAGAAAGATATCATGCAAATTGATTTCATCTAAGGTGTCCTAAAAAACATGCTCACTATGATGGTGAAGGACATTATCAAAGGTATGTTCAAGAATTGTAACATTCAAAGAAGAGTAGGCAATGGGTACACAAAAATCCCCTTTTAATTCATCACATTCCTTTACCTTAAGAGTACTCTGATCTTCCAAGAAGAAATTTCCATCTTTAGGAGGAATGTTATCACAACATAGTGGGTTGTTATATAGAATATAGACCTTAAAATGAGCCACATCATTAACATTATCCACACCACTAGGTAATCCGCTAGAAGTGATTTGATAATTCTCAAATAAGATATTATTCTTAAATAGAGAAGGCTCAATCCTTGAAGAAGAATTAGAAAATGTAAGGTCACTCTAAAAAATATAACTATCAAGTCTCTAAGAAGTTTCAAACACATAATCATCCTTATGAGCAAAATAAATAATAGGATTTTCATTAAGAGACATGATCAAAGAATCACTCATATTTAATTGACTAATATTTTTAACATCATCACTCACTTGAGGATCATTCATCACATCACAAACATCCTCAAGTGGTGGGATAGGTTCACACACAAGTTGATCAATACAAATTTCACAAGATAATGTACCATTATTCATCACATTGTCTTTAACACTAGCTGAAATAAAATTGATATTACAAGAAAAGTCAATACGGTCATCAATAGGATCAACTAGTGTGTCCACACTCTCAATTGGTAAATCATCAACAAGAGGTATATGATCATGAGACTCACATATAGTCAAGCTACTACTCACATTCAATGGTCTATCAGCCACGCATTCATCATTCACACATACTAAAGTTCAAGAGTAAGCTATGTTATCTCGAAGCTCTTGAGAATATTCTTCTTTACCTTGTTGTGAAGGTCCTATACAAGCTTTGAAAGTATCTAAGATTGCCCTCATCAAATCTTCAAAGGACATTTTCTCTATTGGTATATGTTCTCCTCCACTTCCCATATCTATACCTATACACATGTCCTCATTAAAAGAAGGACAAATAATTTTAGCTCGATTTAGTGGCAGCCCACTTACTTCACTCCTCTCAACCTCCCATTTTTACTCTCTTAGGTTTCCATCTTGCACTCTGTTACCCCTCTCAACCTTTTTTCTCTCATTCTCATTAGGCTTGGAGTAAGTGGTCACATCTCTTTGAGATTTAGGAAGAATGGGTGGAAAGATATGATTTCCCCATTGGTCCTTTACATTCTTAGGAACATTTTGCACATTTGGAACTCTATGCCTTGCAAACTAATTATCGCCTAAGATTAGATGTCCATGTTACAAGGGGAATATATCGCATCACACCTATTCATAGTACCTACATCGGGTGAAGAAAACCTTCACTCTCTTGGAAACTCTATACCCCTCCAAGATGTATGGAACAAGTAGAAGCTCTTGAAGTATCCCTAGATGGTCAGCCATAGGTGGTATGATGTAGTTTCTATAGCACCAATCATCTAGATCAAAGAGGCATCTCGGAACCCCACAAATGCTTACCTTTCCGAAAAGAACATTTCATCTTGGATCAACATTGTAAAACTTCGTATACCCCATTGGTGCATGGGCATCCCTCATGAGTTCCTTTAAGGAACTTTATTTTTGGTGGGACTTTGTTTTGATATTCCACCACAACGATGTCGGACCATGAATATGTTTAGGGGAACCATAGCTCTTTCTACATCACTTATATCATAATCTATGAAGATCCTTTCACACTCTCATTCCCAATCAAGATATTTTTTGGGACGCGACTCACTTATAAAGATGGGGATAGTAGTAAGATCTTGACTCCTACTATACCCTCCATATCTACCTTGGCTCCCATTTCCATACGTTTAGGCATTAGGATAAGAAGAGAAAGATGTAGTACCCCTAGGCTTTTGATATGTATGCTCTTTCATTCCCATGGAGAAACCTCTACTATAGTTAGCATAATTATTCACATTGATTTAACCTTTATAAGAAATACTGCAAGATGAGGACTACAAAATTTCACAATACTCACGTAAATTCTCACCACGATCCTTACAAGATTTGTAAATGAATGGATTATAAATTATGTCACCTCTAGGATCGGAGTGGGAATTGTAATACTTCTCACATGCCCTATCTTCCTCATAAGAACCATCACAAGGATCTTCATCATCTCCATTCTCACTATAATAACTAGGATCATCATTCATATCACATTCTTTTTCGGAATTGAATCCCTCATTCTCATTCAACTCTTGATCATGGATATATTCTAGCCCCCATAATCTCCATCTTCTTGTAGCCATAACTATCTTTACCGCAATCATAGTCTCTTATGTCGTAGTCAAAATTATCCGAAGCTATCAAAGACATACTTCCTCATATCACCTTGTACCTAAAAATTGAACAAATAAAATTATTGGGAAAAGCTCCTCACCAACACTCATAAGAATCTCACCTTTGTAGTTCTCTCAATTAGAGTGGAGAATGTTGAAAGTTGCTTATACTCCGGTGATAAATAAATTGCCAATCTCTACTTGCGGCTTGAGTGGATTCTTATTTGAATGAATCAAAAAAATAAAAACTATTTACAAACTTAAATAAAAAATTTACAATGAAATAAAATATACAAAAGCTCAAAAGAAATAGGGCGATGAAAATATTAAGATTCAAGAACTAATCGATCAACTTAGTAGACGAATTACTAGTTGATTATTGGTTTAAGAATTGATTTAAGAAAAAAAAGAGTTTAGGAATCAAAAAACTGGAACTAATGGATCAAACCTTGACAAAATTGGAGTTCAGGAGTGTTAGAATGCATTTGGAACTTCAATTTGGTATTGAGTAGGCTTGAAATATGTTTTGGGGGTTGAAATGCATTGGTCTTCCTTGACCTTCATTTGGGGACCTGCTCTAGTAGGTGGTGAGTAAGTTCAAGGAAGCCTGGATATAGGTGTTTCTGTTTTGAGGTGTTATAGCACCTTGGGCGTACTTGAACAACAAGTTGGCCTCCCCATGCATTTGAATTGGATAAAATGCCCTCCCATTAGTCCTTAGTGTCCTCTTTTGTTGGATATCCTTGGAATCTTTTCACACTTTTTCTTACTTTTTTGTGGATCAGACACCCTCTTTTGGATGAACTTTCAATATGAATATAACAATCTCCTCAAGAACACAGAAAGAACATCAATCATTCTAAGCTTTTTTTTCGGAGCTTGGAATGGGTTGAAATCTTGAACATAGGCATTTCTTAGCCTTATAAACTCATTCCAAACATCAATTTGCCCAAATTCTTCAGATTTTCAATTCACTCAAAACTTCTTCAACCCAAGCTTCCAACAAGGATAGAACACTCAAATAAGCTCTAATTTGACTCAAATTTGGTTTATAGACTTGTATAGTGTTAGAGAACACAATTCTAACACTAGAAACTCAAGAAATCATAAACTTTAAATTTAACCTAAGACCTAAAATATGAATAGTAATTTTTTTGTGATTTTTTATTTTCTAAGAGGACTAGACCCAAAATTTGACTCGTAGGAACGAAATCAAGCTCGGCTTTGACACCAAATGATATGATTCATGAAGACTCGAATCTAAATATGGAAAAGTAAAAATAGTGGAATAGGATATCAAAGATAGAAAGATAGATAGAAATAAGATAACAAAAGGGCAATCAAAGGGTATATCAAACCCAACAAACTCCCTTGAAGATTACCAAATAATACCTAACTCTAACGTGGCCGCAAAGGGGATTAAATCTTTATTACAACCGATGTATCTAATCAAAGATCAACATTCGCTTTTCCAAGCTCTCAAAACACTCCCAAGGGAGGTTCATGATTTCATCATTATCAATAAACAAAACTAACTACGGAAAAAAAACTAGCTTCCAAGTGTTTATAGTTTGGCTAAATATTATATAATTAGCGCCCAAAAGTGATCCATATGTAAGAAAAGTTCAAGTAGGGTTGTTTTAACCTTCTCTTGAAATGCTAGAGTGAATCAAAGGTAGCTCCAAAGTGCCTTGGTGCATGTCCCTTTCAAGAGGCTATCGAGCCCCATTTTGCATTCCTTAGACCTCATCAAAGTCCTCCTTGCTCAAGAGAGAAAAAACACGGCTTGTCCTTACAAGAACTCAAGAATCCACTATAATCAAACTCGTGATTACAAAATTGATTTGAACGTAACTTTAGGCTCCACTAGTTTGCAACAACTCTATTACAAAATCTCCTTGACAATGCTATCAAGATCTCACCCCAATATTCATTAACTCCAACCAATATCACACTCAGGTAACTCAACCTAAGCACTCAACGAACACAAAAAGTCATTACTCTTATAACACGAGTAATTCAATTACAGACCAAGACTTAACTCATGAATAAACACTCTCTCGGCACACAAAAGCTTGGATCTTAAGCAATATTTGAATTTTCACCGATTTTTCTCATTGAATAGCCAAATTACAAAAACTATGAATTGAGACGCATTCTCTTCTATTTAAAGTAGGATAAAGACTAGGGTAGAATTTTGATTGGGCCAAGTGTCCTTATAGGTACACAGCACACCTCCGTATTTTGTTATACTAACAGACAAAACTACACAGGACAATGACAACTGTATGTTTTTGTGAAGATTGAGGGACCTGGTCCCTTGTGGTCAGGTGCTCATCATCGAAACAAGATATAGCAAACTCGTATTTAGATAACTTAGCATAAAGTTTCTCATTCCTCAATATCTAAAGAATGATCCACAAATACTCCTCATGTTCAGTCTCACTCTTGGAATAAACCAAGATATCATCTATAAATACAATAACAAAGGAGTCGAGAAATGATCACAACACCCAATTCATCAACTCCATGAACATGGCAGGGGAATTGGTCAACCTAATGGACATGACCAAGAACTCATTACGACCATACCGAGTCCAAAAAGCTATCTTCAGAATATCCAAAGCTCTACCCCTCAATGGGTGATAACCAGACCTCAAATTGATCTTCAAAAACATCGCAGCACCCTGAAGCTGATCAAATAAATCATCGATACGATAAAGAGGGTACTTTATCTTAACTTTCACCTTGTTCAACTGTCGATAGTCAGTACACATCCGCATAGACCCATCTTTTTTCTTAAAAAATAAAATAGTTGCACCCCAAGGCAATACACTCGGTCGGATAACTCTCTTATCCAATAATTATGCAATAGAACCTTCATTTTCTTTAGCTCGGCTGGCGATACCCTATATGGAGGAATAAAGATGGGCTTGGTGACCGATACAACAAAAGGAAAAATCAATATCACTATCCAAAGGAATACCAGGAAAATTCATAGGAAACACATCCATAAACTCACGAACAACATGGACATAATCCAAGGAAGAAGGTGAGACAACACTAGCATCACGAATATAAGCCAAATAAGCTAAATATCCCTTATCAACCAATCTACGAGCCTGAACATAAGAGATAACCCTCTTGGGTCGCGAATGAAGCACACTCTTCTAAGCTATCCTCGGCACACTCGGTGAAGCTAAAGTCACAGTCTTAGCAAAACAATAAGGGACAACATAATAAGAAGCCAACCAATCCATACCAAAAATAACATCAAAATCAACTTTATATAATACAAGAAGATCTACCAAATTCTCATGACCAACACTAGTCATAACACAAAATCGGTATACCTGATCCTCTACTAAAGAATAAGCTACTGGGTAGATACACAAATAGGCATGGAAAGAGTCTCACTAAAAGAAATAAAACCCATAGAAAAATATGTAGATACACGGGAGAAAGTTGATCAAGGATGAAAAAATACAGATGCAAATCTGAAACAAACGTAGATGATACCTATAATCATAATATTAGAAGCCTCTACCTCAGTTCTGGATGGTAAGGCATAACACTATCTACAACCACAAACTGGCTGAACAACCCTACGATCACTACTACGAGCTCCACTACCTCGGCCCCTCGTACCTCTGGTAGCACCCATATCCCTCACAATTGAATTAAGAGTAACACTAAACACACGATAGGGACAGTTCTTGGCTAAATGGACAAACTCATAACATAAAAAGTAACCTCTAAACTTGTCCTGATGACACATCCTCTTGGCGCCTCTCTGAGATGCTCGAGAAGTATATCCCTACGTCCATGTTTGGTCCCCTATACTTTGGAATGACGCCCCAAACACTATCATCTGATTTGTGGCTTACTAAAAAGTAGGAGAAAAAATAATTCTAGCTGGTTGTGACCCTGCCAGAGGGGGTAACATAGATGAAGGACAAACTCTCAACCCCAGAGCAACATACTCAGATACCGAAACTTAAGGAGGAATAGTACTATAAGTCTGAGCAGTACCTAAAATAAAAAGCAGGTGCAATACGAGGATCCATACTCTGAACTAAAGAAACACCCAACATAACCAAAGAAAAACCCTGTAAATGATGTTAGCAAACACACCAATATTCCCTCTATAATTGGGGTATAAAAACTCTGAGGAACTAGAGTAGAACCCAGACCTCCAACCTGCTCAACAAGAGGCTCAAGAGAGAGTCCCCTAGCAATCCTCCTAGATGGGGCTAAACCATAGGCTCATACACTTCCTCGAGTCTATCCATGACTCGAGGCTCGCCCTCCAGGTGAAGGCTCCACATCTCAACTCTCGCTAGACCTAGTTGAAATAGTCCGTGTAGAAAGACTGGAATACAACTAAAACACAAGGTATGAAAGAACTAGGCATGATAAGAAATAAAATGAGAAAAGTTCACTAACGACATCCAATATCCTATTAAAGATAGATACAAACGTCTGCATATCGATCTACGAGACTCTATTAGATATCCCATTTTTACACCATTGAGACCAATTAAACCTGGTTGCTCTGATACCAATTTGCCACGACCTAAAAATCAATAGGTAATGATGGAACTTGTCCCGATGAACCTTGACAAATAAGTCTATCACCTAAACTGATACACAAAAGGGAAAAGACAGAAATATCCCTAAGGTAAGGCTTCTTGAACAAAGTAGAACAACATAGATTTGATTTATACAGAAAGAATAAAAGTTATAAATGCAGCCATAACTCCCAAAACCTATGGTCAACAGTAAAAGAACGTATCTAGTACAACTCAAATCCAAATGAAATACATAAAATATCAAAATACAAAAGAAAAATTTATATCTAAAGTGAAAGTAAGGACATAGTCTATAGGAAAGGTAGTAGAATATATTCGAATGCCTAAAAGTCAACCACTACCTTAAAAGTACCAAATCTCGCTCGAATCAACCAAGCTGGGCGCAACTCAAACAAGGACCTGCACCAAAAGGGCGCATGTAACGACCAGAAATCGCCTCCCGGGACGTCACGCGATGCTTGAGGCTACAAGTAGCCCCAAGCTAACCCTTTGATCATGTTTCTACTAATAACACTCATTTCAAGATGAAATAATTCAACCACTAACATAGTCATATCATATGAAAGGAAATACGTAGAAAATTCTCGGTCCAAATGACCAAGCAATACTGAAAACTTCAACACAACCAAAATCTTTTAACTAGTCTAACAAAGCCTCTACTAATCCATGAACTAGAGAGCCATTGGGACAGGTCCCCAACTGACTCCAGATGAACTGAAAGTAAAAACATAGTCTCTCAAATGTAGAAATGTCTGAAGATAGGTCCTCAAACCATGAGGACTCACCACTGTAGAAATGTAGAGAAATGTACTAAAAAGTCACTGACAAGGCTGGGACTGAGCACCTGAACCTACATTATAAGACAATGTAACACATAGACGTATATGTGGATCAGCACTTGGGAATGTACTGAGTATATGGGGGTGCATGCATTTATATAAAACAACATCAATACTCTTTAATCAAATTATGCATATAATAAGTAATGACTTACATGGCTTGAATAAGTATAAAATGCGAAGCTCATGAATCATGTAAAATGGAACATGTAACTCAATCTTGTGAGTCATAATACTTTCAGCTTTGAAAATTGTACTCTTCTTTTATTCTCATTACTCAAGGCTAAACAAAACTTTAAGCAATACTTTCAACTCATGCATATGTCTCATGGAGAGTAAAACTTCTTCAATGCTCAAGAACTCATAACTCTTTTGAACTCAAATACTTGGAATTCGAAGTCATATAACTTTGGAACATACTTGAACGCATTTCATTCATGTTAGAAAAATATCTCATTTCAAGCTTTAGGGAAAAATACTCATATCAAGGGAAAGTATTTTAGTTTTAAAGGAAAATATCCTATCTCAATGGAAAATACTTTAGTTTAGGGAGGTAACTGATCTCGAAGTTTAAATGTCAAGAGAGGTTCCCTTAACCGACATAAACCATGCGAGCTACATTGAGTCCAACACTTTGTCCTAAGGAAATGACCTCATGTTAGGGAGAGGCGGCATACTCTTGCCGGGGAGTATAACCTAGGTCCAGTGATCAATAAACAAACTCAGCCTTGGTCCCAATATCAACTCGACCTTAGGCCCAATAACAATCATAAACTCAGCCTCAGGCCCAACCTACGGTGGCACGTAGTTTTTGGGTAAGAAACTTTAGTAACTTACCCGCTCAATGCTAAATACTACTCCCTTTAGTTTAGCTCGGTCATCTCATGAAAATTCACTTTGAATAATCTAATAGTTCAATAAGAACCCACTAATCAAATAAGTAATCTCATGTAGAACAGTGGATTTCAAAACTCAATGACCATTAGGTCAAAACATTTCTCAATAATCCCAAAATACTCAAATCATAGGTGCTTATAGCACAATAGTTTATAAAATATCAAGTCTCAAGTAGGTCTTAATAACCCATAGTTCAACCTCAAGTTAAAACTCATCAAAAGCATAATAGATAGCATATAGATTCATAACTCATGTAGAAATCTGGAAATTTCAGCAATTTATCTCAAAATCTCAACATACTCACATACTTCAATGTTTCAATCATTTCAACTATTAACTTCTCAAGGATTAAAATCATGGGGTATAGATCCAGCTGCAATTTCTCAAGAAAACATGTAAAAATCTTGTCATTAGACTCTCAATTCACGGGAAACATCAAAAGTTTGCAACCAATAACAATGGGTAAAAAACCAAAATTCAATTTCATGTAAAATCTCATAAATTACAGAGAATTATAGTTTAAATAGGACTTTGGGAACAAGGGTGAAAGGATTACCTTTATTCAAAACCCCACATACCTTGAATTAGAAGTTTTGGATGAACTCTCGCTTTTGGAACTCTATTCGTACTCTTGAATGAGGGTTCTTGAAGCCCTTAACTTAGGAACCTTGAATCTTGACTCAATTTAGAAAATCTATGGTGGATTCTTGAGATTCTTGGAAGAGGTTTTGGATACTTAGGGTTTTTGTTGAGAGAAAACTTGAGAGAGACTTCATAGAATGCTTGTAAATAACCTTGATTTGGTGTTTTCACGGTTTAAGAGGCTTGGAAAAAGTCCAAAATGCCATTTTTAACTTCTGTACGAAGCTAGAAAAATTGAACTAGAACCCGATTTCATGGGCCATCGTGATGCGCCACTATCATGGTGGCTCACTGGAAATTGAAAAATGGGAAATTTGTAGTCACCGCGATGTGGAGACATCACGTTGTCCCACTAGTTGAGACCTGGAACTTCAGCGCGACACATCACAATCGCGCCAGGCCACTGGAAATTGACTATTGGAAAATTGGGGTCCTTCGCGACGCGCCACTATCGCGGAGTTACACTGGAAATTAACAATTGTCAAATAGACCCACTCCGCGATGCGCCAAGCACCAAAATGATGTTGTTTTACGACTAGGACTTAAATTATCCATAACTTCTTACCCGGGTATCGAATTTGGGCAAATCTTATATCAACGGAAAAGCTTATCGAATTTCCCATGTGATAAAAAGTTGAAATTGGGGAAATTCTATATGGTTAACACGATACTCACTTAGGAAGTCACTTCTCAATATTTTAGGTTTGAAATTATGCCTCACTTGACATGCCATAAGGTTTATTCAATGAGAGAATTTCGCGGGGTCTTACAATATCTCCCCCTTGGAAACATTCATCCTCGAATATCGCTGGTTGGACTAAGAACACAGGAAAAATAGAGTACACATAGCTTAATCTCTCTAAACACTTAAATACCTCAGAAATTGCAAGAACTCATGCAAGAATAGATACATAGCTGCACTATAATTTGAAGGGCTAAGTTAAGGAAGAATAATACCTTCAGCTTTATCTAAACTCGCGGAGAAGAGGTGTGGGTACTTGGCTTTCATGTCTTCTTCTGCCTCCCAAGTAGCACCCTCAACAGACTAGTTCTACCATAAAACTTTAACCAAGGGAACTTTTTTGTTCCTTAGTCTACAGATCTGAAAATCTAGGATCTCAACAGGAATCTCATTGAAGGAAAGACTGTTATGAATATCAGCACTCTCTGAGGGATCCACTACAACGGAATCACCAATATGCTTCTTAAGCATGGAGACATAAAAAATAAGATGAACAGATGACAACTCTATGGGCAACTCAACCTCATAGGCCACCTTACCAACACCGCTCAAGACTCTATACGGGCTAACATAACGAGGACTAAGATTTCCCTTTTAACCAAACCTCTTCACCTCTTTCATAGGTGAAATCTTCAAGTACACCAAATCACCCATCTCAAACTCAAGATCTCTTCTCCTTACATCGGCATATGACTTTTGGCAACTCTGAGCGGTCTTCAACCTCTCTCGAATCATCTTAACTTTCTCCATAGCTTCAAATACTACATCAGGCCCAATTACGGCAGCTTCACCCACTTTAAACCACCCTATGGGTGACCTACATCTCCTACCATACAAGGCCTCAAATGGTTCTATCCCGATGGTAGCATGGTAACTATTGTTATAGGCAAACTCTATCAATGGAAAATGCTCATCCCAACTACCTTTGAAATCAAAAGCACATGCCCTTAACATATCTTCCAGGGTCTGAATGGTCCTCTCAGCCTGACCATCTGTCTGTGGATTAAAAGCAAAACTCAAAAGAACTTGGGTACCAACACCCTGCTGCAATCCCCTCCAAAACTAAGAAGTAAATTAAGTGCCCCTATCCAAAATAATGGACGAGGGAACTCCATGCAGCCTGACAATCTCCTGGATATACAATCTAGCATAATCCTCAGCTGTATAAGATGTGAGCATGGGCAATAAATATGCATACTTAGTCATCCTATCCACAACAACCCAAATAGAATCATGATGATGATGCGAAAGAGACAACCCAGTCACGAAGTCCATATTCACCACCTCCCACTTCCAAGTGGGTATACCAAACTCTTGCATCACACCATCAGGTCTTTGGTGCTCTACCTTAACCTGTTGGCACATTGCATACTTTGCTATGAACTTGGATATATCCTTCTTCATACTATTCCACCAATAGATTTCCCGCAAGTCGTGGTACATCTTGGTGGTGACGAGATAAATAAAATACCGCATCCAATATGTTTCAGCCATAATCCTCTACCTCGGATCATCAACACATGGAACACACAATCTACCTTGCACTCTCAAAACTCCATCTCCCCTTTGGGAGAAAACCTCTACCTTTTGGTCCTGAACTGACTCCTTCAGTCCAACCAAACTAGGATCTTTGTCTTGCATCTCCTTCACTTCCAAAACTAAAAAAGATTAAGAACTACTTTGCACCAACGTACTCCTCTCGGCTGAATCAAGTAACCACACACCCAATCTAGCCAGACAATGCACATCACGAGCTAACTCTTTCTTCCCTTCCTCTACATGAACAACACTACCCATAGACAATCTGCTAAGGGCATCCGCCACTATGTTGGCCTTGCCTGGGTGATATAGCACACTCATATTATAGTTTTTTAACAACTCCAACCACCTCCTCTACCTAAGATTTAACTCCCTCTGAGTAAACATATATTGCAGGCTCTTATGATCAGTAAACACATCAACATAAACACCATAAAGATAGTGTCTCCAGATTTTCAAAGTGAAGACTACAGCAGCTAACTCAAGATCATGGGTTGGGTAATTCTTATCATACGGATTCAACTTCCTAGAGGCATAGTCTATAACCTTACCTCTTTGCATCAACACACAACCCAAAGCAATTCTAGAGGCTTCATAATACACCACAAAACCATCTGTACCATCAGGTAAAGTCAACACAGTGGCTAAAGTAAGTCGAGTCTTCAACTACTAAAAACTCTTCTCACAGGAATCTGAACACTGGAACTTAACTTTCTTTTGTGTCAACCGGATCATGGGAGACGTAATAGAAGAGAAACCTTAAACAAAACGGTGGTAGTAGCCCGCTAGACCTAAGAAACTTCTAATGTCAGATGGAGAGATAGGTCTAGGCTAATTTCTTACAGCTTCTGTCTTTTAGGGGTCAACTCTAATACCTTCGGCTGAATAATATGACCAGAAAGGCTACAGACCTTAGCCAAAATTCACACTTAATTAATTTAGCAAATAACTGGTGATCTCTAAGATTTTACAAGATAACTCTAAGGTGATTCACATGGTCATTCTCATTACGGGAGTATACAAGGATGTCATCTATGAAGACAATGACAAACATATCAAGATATGGATTGAACACTCGATTCATGAGGTCCATGAAGGCGGCTGGGGAATTGGTTAACTCGAAGGACATGACTAGAAACTAAAAGTGACCATAGCGGGTTCGGAAGGCTGTCTTTGAAATATCACATTCCCTCACTTTAAGTTGATGATAGCCGGATCTAAGGTCTAACTTGGAGAAATAACTTGCACCTTGTAACTGATCAAAAAGATCATCAATTCTCAGGAGAGGATACTTATTTTTTACTGTGACCTTGTTAAGCTGACGATAGTCAATGCACATATGCAAAGAACCATCTTTCTTTTGTACGAATAAGACAGGCGCGCCCCAAGGAAAAATAATGGGCCTTATGAAACCTTTTTCTAAATGATCTTTGAGTTTATCTTTCAATCCTTAAGCTCAGCAGGTTCCATATGATATGGCGGAATAGAATTAGGTCGAGTGTTGGGAAGAAGGTCAATCCCAAATTCTATCTCTCGATTGGGAGGTACCCCTGGGAGATCTTCCGAAAAACATCTAGAAACTCATTAATAATATTGATTGACTTAATTATTAGATCCTCGGACTTAGTGTCTTTGACTCTAACTAAGTGATGGTACAACCTTTGGATATTAGCTTTCTGGCTTTGAAATAGGAGATAAAATGACTCTTGGGAGATACCAAACTCTCAGACCACTTAAAAGATGGTTCATCAGGAAACTGAAACTTGACCACATGGGTACGACAGTCTATAGATGCATAACAAGAATGAAGACAATCCATACCCAGAATAAGGTCAAAATCCACCATGTCTAACTCTATCAAATCAGCAAGTATGACTCTATGAAGAATAGTAACAGGACAATCTCTATACACTTGTTTAGAAACAACTGACTCCACGATGAATGTAGAAACTAGGAAAGGCTCAGGAATCTTTTCGGGACCCATTTTGAAATTTATAGCTACAGTGGGGTCACATAAGAGAGACTTGACTCGGGGTCCAATAACACATAGACATCAAAGCAAAAGACATGGAGCATACCGGTAACAACATCGGGAGAGTCCTCCTGCTCCTGATGGGATAGTAAGGCATAGAATCTGTTCTGCCACTGACCACCAGCAGTACTAGATGAAGTGCCCTGAATAGGGGTGGGATGGAGTACAGAAGCTAGTGCACTAGTAGCCTGTGCCTGAGGTCGGGCATCTTTGTTTCCCTTTCTAGCATGAGGACAATCTCTAAGTCTGTGGCCCTACTTTACATAACCAAAATAACCCTCAAATCTACAAAACACTCCCCGAGATGACTCATACCACACTTAGCATAGGAAGGATAGCGGGGCCTATTACCAACACTGTTCTGTGACCTAGATATAAAAGATCTTCCCCCTTGTTCCTGCCTGCTTCTAGGAATGAGAGCACTAGATGATGAAGGCACTGGCATAGATAAACGCCTCTGAAACTGAGGGCGGTTCCCTCCATGGAACCTAGGCTGGCTAAACTCATGCTGCTCATATCTAGCCCTCTTTTTACCCCTCACTCGATCTCTCTCCCTAATCTTATCTGTCTCTATCTGCTGGGCATGCATCATCAACCTAGCTAGATCGATATCCCTATGCAACATTGCAACCCTACACTCCTTTAGTACCAACCCAAAAACACCGTTCACGAACTTGCTCATACTAGCTTGGGTGTCAGAAATCAAATCAGGAGCATATTTGGCTAACTTGTTGAACTTCAAGCAGTACTCCTAAATAGTCATGGAGTCGTACCTCAAGTTCATAAACTCTTCAATCTTTGCCTCCCTCATCTCAAGCGGAAATAACTTTTCCAAGAATGCATCTTGGGAACACCTACCAAGTCATAGGATCAATATCCTCACCTCTACCATTCTTTCACGATACAACCTAGTCATATGCTATGTCTTTCAACCTGTAAGATGACAACTCAACACTTTCTTCCTCAAAAATATGTATCACCTGCATGATCTTTCTCACCTCCTCCAGGTAAAACTGTGATTCCTCACCTTCCTTGGACCCATAAAATTCAGGTGGATTTATCCACATGAAATCATGGATCCTAGCTGCGGCTACATCATCTCTCTGCTGATTAGTAACTGAGGCCTAGTTATTGGCCCAAATATTAGCGGTGACTGCTTGGGCTAGTGCCTGAAAGGCCACCCAAAACACGGCATGAGACACGGTCTCATTCAAAGGATTAATAGGTGGGGGTTGCTCATTATCATTCCTACGGCTATTCGCTCTTCGGAGAGACATTTTTTGAAATAAAAGAGCATGAATTATTAGATGAGAGGGACGACAGTAGGCAAGATAGAATCCAAAAAAAATAGCTTTTTCCTAAAGTATCTTGTAGCCTCTTGCACATAGATGTGGCGCGCTACACACCGATGATCAAAACTCTACTCAACATGGCTTGTCAGACTCCCTAGGAATCCTTTAAAACTTTAGGCTCTGATACCAAGTTTGTAATAACCCAAAATTTCCTCCCAGGACGTCACACGATGCTTGAGGCTACAAGTATCCCCAAGTTAACCCTTTGATCCTGTTTCTACTAATAACACTCATTTCAAGATGAAATAATTCAAGCACTAGCATAGTCATATCACATGAAAGAAAATACGGAGAAAATGCTCGGTCCAAATGACCAAGCAATACCGGAAACCTTAACAAAACCATAATTTGATAACTAGTCTGACAAAGCCTCTACTAATCCATGAACTAGAGAGCCATTGGGACAGGTCCCCAACTGACTCGAAATAAACTGAAAGTAAAAACATAGTCTCTCAAATTTTAGAAATGTCTGAAGATAGGACCTCGAACCATGAGGACTCGCCACTGTAGGAATGTAGACAGAGGCACTCAAAAGTCACTGACGAGGCTGGGGCTGAGCAGCTGAACCTACATTATAAGACAATATAGCACATAGACGTATATGTGGATAATCACTTGGGAATGTACTGAGTATGTGGGGGTGTATGCATTTATATAAAACAACATCAATACTCTTTAATAAAATCATGCATGTAATACGTAATGACTCATATGGCTTGAATAAGTATAAAATGCAAGGCTCATGAATCATGTAAAATGGAACAAGTTGATCAATAAAAATTTCACAAGATAATGTACCATTATTCATCACATTGTCTTTAACACTTGGTGGACTCAATTTGATATTACAAGAAAAGTCAATACGGTAATCAATAGGATCAACTACTGTGTCCACACTCTGAATTGGTAAATCATTAACAAGAGGTATATGATCATGAGACTCACATATAGGCAAGCTACTACTCACATTCAATGGGATATCATCCATACATTCATCATTCACATATACTAAAGTGTAAGAGTAAGCTATATTATCTCAAAGCTCTTGAGAATATTCTTCTTTACCTTGTTGTAAAGGTCCTCTACGAGCTTTGAAAGTATCTAAGATTGCCCTCATCAAATCTTCAAAGGAAATCTTCTCTATTGTTACATGTTCTCCTCCACTTCCCATATATGTACCTATACACATGTCCTCATTAAAAGAAGGACAAATAATTTTAGCTCGATTTAGTGGAAGCCCACTTACTTCACTCCTCTCAACCTATCCTTTTTACTCTCTTAGGTTTCCACCTTGCACTCTCTTACCCCTCTCAATATTTTGTCTCTCATTATCATTAGGCTTGGAGTAAGTGGTCACATCTCTTTGAGATTTAGGAAAAATAGGTGGAAAGATATGATTTCCTCATTGGTCCTTTACATTCTTAGGAACATTTTGCTCATTTGGAACTCTATGCCTTGCAAACCAATTGTCGCCTAAGCTTAGATGTCCATGTTACAAGGGGAATATATCGTATCACACCTATTCATAGTACCTACATCGGGTGAAGAAAACCTTCACTCTCTTGGAAACTCTATACCCCTCCAAGATGTATGGAACAAGTAGAAGCTCTTGAACTATCCCTAGATGGTCAACCACAGGTGGTATGATGTAGTTTCTATAGCACCAATCATCTAGATCAAAGAGGCATCTCGGAACCCCACAAATGCTTACCTTTCCGGAAAGAACATTTCATCTTGGATCAACATTGTAAAACTTTGTATACCCCATTGGTGCATGGGCATCCCTCATGAGTTCCTTTAAGGAACTTTATATTTGGTGTGGCTTTGTTTTGATATTCCACCACAATGATGTCGGACCTTGAATATGTTTAAGGGAATACATAGCTCTTTCTACCTCACTTATATCATAATCTATGAAATTCCTTTCAAACTCTCATTCCCAATCAAGATATTTTAGGACCCAACTCTTTTATAAAGATGGGGATAGTATGAATATCTTGAATCCTACTATACCCTTCATAGCTACCTTGGCTCCTATTTCTATATGTTTAGGCACTAGGATAAGAAGAGTAAGATGTAGTACCCCTAGGCTTTGGAGATACATGTTTTTTCATTCCCATGGAGAAACCTCTACTATAGTTATCATAATTATTCACATTGATTCAACTTTTATAAGAAATACTACAGGATAAGGAATACAAAATTTCACAATCCTCACATAAATTCTCATGATGATCCTTACAAGATTTGTAAATGAATGGATTATACATTACGTCACCTCTAGGCTTGGAGTGGTAAGTGTAATACTTCTCACATGCCCTATCTTTCTTATAAGAACCATCACAAGGTTATTCATTATCTCCATTCTCACTATAATAACTAGCATCATCATTCATCTTGCGTTCTTCTTCGTAATTGTATTCCTCATTCTCATTCAACTCTTGATCATGGATATATTCTAGCCCCCATAATCTCCATCTTCTTATAGCCATAACTATCTTTACCACAATCATAGTCTCCTATGTTGTAGTCACATTATCCGAAGCTATCAAAGACATACTTCCTCATATCACCTTGTACCTAAAAAATGGAAAAACAAAATTAGTGGTAAAATCTCCTCACCAACACTCATAAGAATCTCACCTTTGTAGTCTTCTCAATTGGAGTGGCGTATGTTGAAAATTGCTTATACTCCGGTGATAAATAAATTATCAATCTCTACTTGCGGCTTGAGTGGATTCTTATTTGAATGACTCAAACAAATAAAAACTATTTACAGACTTGAATAAAAAATTTACAACGAAATAAAATATAGAAAAGCTTAAAAGAAATAGGAAGATAAAAGTATTTGGATTCAAGAACTAATCGATCAACTTAGTAGACGAACTACTAGTTGATTATTGGTTTAAGAATTGGTTTAAGAAAAAAAAGATTTTAGGAATCAAGAAACTAGAACTAATGGATCAAAACGTGACAAAATTGGAGTTCAGGAGTGTTAGAATGCATTTGGAACTTCAATTTGGCATTGGGTAGGCTTGAAATATGTTTTGGGGGTTGAAATGCGTTGGTCTGCCTTGACCTTCATTTGGGGACCTGCTCTAGTGGGTGGGGCGTACGTCCAAGGCAGCTTGGACAAAAGTTCTGCTTCTTTGAGGTACTATAGCACCTTAGGCGTACTTGCACAACAAGTTGGCCGCCCCATGCCTTTGAATTGGCCGAAATGCCCTCCCATTGGTCCTTAGTGTCCTCTTTTGTTGGTTATACTTGGAATTTTTTCACACTTTTTCTTACTTTTTTTTGGATCAAACACCCTCTTTTGGATGAACTTTCAATATGAATATAAAAATCTCCTCAAGACCCAAAATTTGACTGCGTTGGAACGAAATCAAGCTCGGCTTTGATACCAAATGATATGATTCTCGCCATGAAGACTCGAATCTAATTGTGGAAAAGTAAAAATAGTGGGATAGGATATCAAATATAGAAAGATAGATGCAAATAAGATAACAAAAGGGCAATCAAAGGGTGTATACAACCCAAAAACCTCCCTTGAAGATTACCAAATAATACCTAACTCTAACGTTACCACAAAGGGGATTGAATCTCTGGTACAACCGATGTTCTAATCAAAGATCAACATTCTCTTTTCCAAGCTCTAAAAAAACTCCCAATGGTGGTTCATGATTTCATCATTATCAATCAACAAAACTAACTACGAAAAAAAACCTAGCTTCCAAGTGTATATAGTTTGGCTAAATATTACATAATTCGCACCCAAAAGTGATCCAAATGTAAGAAAAGGTCAAGTAGGGTTGTTTTGACCTTCTCTTGAAATGCTAGAGTGAATCAAAGGTAGATCCAAAGTGCCTTGGTGCATGTCCCTTTCAAGAGGCTATCGAGCCCCGTTCTGCACTCCTTAGACCTCGTCAAAGTCCTTTAACCCTATTTAATGGTAATATTCATCCATGTGGCATATTTTAATAGAACTAAGGAGTCATCAAGCACCTCAAGTATCATACATATCCCATGCAAAGGTCCAGAGGAAATTTGGCATGTTTCATCACTTATACTCATTTGGTATCATAGGCCGACCGAGCAAAGTAATAAATATAGTACACATAATACACACTAAGGTCACGTCACCTGCAATCAGATAGTGTCCCACAATGGTAGCCCACACCACTTGCACTAAAAGTTCTAATATATCACAAATATAACAATAATACGACAAGTAGAACACAAGTATACATTATATAACGTGCAAGTAGAAATAGAGAAGAGCATGTATATTGTAACGTCTTGGATTCTGAACCCCGGATGCTACACGTTGCTCATAATCTTGAAGGACCACAAGCTAACCCATGACTGGTACCTGCCGCAATAACTAAATAATAATATTGTATAATGCGTAAATTTGGTGGAAACTTTCCATAAGGTTCAAAATTGAAATACAACTGTATAAGGTATAACAATACCGAAACTTAAACAACTGTCTAAAAATACTCTAGTCTGAAAAGCCTCTAATCTGTCTAAACTGTGGAGTTGATGGGACAATCCCCCCACTAACTTCATCTACTATAATACTAAATCTAATGCAATAATAAAATAAAGAACATTCTTGAATGATGAGGACTCACTGGTAAGTCTACTGCTGCTAGCTGAATCTGAACTGCTAAGGGTGCTCGGGAGCCCGTGCGTCTAGACCTCTTTTATTTGTATGAGCATAAAAAAATTCATGTATAGATAATGTCGGAGATGATATGTGTTTCTCCAATTTAACTCTATCAATAAAGTACTCTAATGGGTTTACCAAAGAAGACAAAACATCTATAAAATATGCATCAAATTAAACACTTTTATGATATAGCCAAGCATCCTCAATTGCACTTCTTAGATATTTTCCCACGTACCTATTCATATCAACGTAAGAATTAAGAGTGTAGTTCATCACCTCAAAAAATACCTTAGGTGTTCTAGCAATTCCAAGAATGTGAATAAACCAATCACACATACTGTATTTGGTCTTATATGTAAAAATAACAACACCTCGCTCCTTTTGCATGAGAGTTAGATTCACAACTGTATTTTTGATCTTTTTGTCACGAGTCTTATTTTGGAAAGATCCAAAACAATTCTCTTTACCTTTATACTACTCAACATACACTTGCTCAATGGGATATTTAGTTTGGACCACCTTAGGAATAAGTTTATTCAATGATGATTTTTTAATGCAAATATTCCCATGAGTATCTGCAAAAGAGTAAAAATAACTAGAAGAAGAAGTAGAAATATTAGTGTTAGAATAAGAAATAACCTTATTCAAACTCTCTTGTTTTTCTCTCTCTACCTCACAACCATCCATCTCTTTTTTACTCTCGTGATCATCTCTCTTTTGTTTTATCTTGACCTCAATTGAAATCTTATTCTCTCCACACAATACAACCTTTTCCTTTTCCTCTCTTCGAATGTCAACATGCACTCCCTTACTCCTTACATTATTTTCTCTCTCAAAATCGTTCATTGTTTCTTTCACACGTTTCTGATCTTCACAAACTTGGGATGGAGTTAAAGGTACAAGTTTATATTTTCTTTTGTTTAGCTCAAAAGAAACTTTATTCTTCCCCCTATCATAAATTGTTTTCCTATCAAACTGCCAGGGATTCCCAAGCTTGATATGACAAACTTGCATTGGAATTATATCACAAAGAACATTATCATAGCACCTTCCCATGGAGAAAGAAATCATGCATTGCTTAGTCACCTTAAGTTCACCGAAATCATTATGTTTCATGCATGTAAGTTTCAACTTCTCCACCATGTATGAACTTATCACATTAGCATCACTTTCAAAATCAATAATCATAGAGAAAATATTATCATTTATCCCACACCTTGTATGCAAAATACTTCTCCTTAAATCAGTTATATTCACCTGATTAGGTGGGTTTTGGGTGACCTCTAATGCATAGAGTCAAGGAAAAATCCTTCCAAGTGCCTCGTCTATGTCGTTTTTTTGAGTCCCAGCATCAGTATCTTTTTGAGACATCTCCAAAAGTTAAAGAAAATAAAAACTTTCAATTTGACCCTTTCTTTTCTCTTACCCTTTCTTGCCTTTTTCCCACTCAAATTACTACCTTTGGATGGATTCTTTAGGATTTATATATACAACCCTATTAGTAACAACTTTTTAGAAGTAAGATGTAGAAACAAAAGAATTTATCAATATCCAGATAAATTGGGTCTGATAAGACAAGGAAAAAAGACCAATTTGTGTAAATAGAAAAATTTTCAAATTTCCCCTCTTCTTGATTTTCCTTGTTGATGTTGGAAATCAAGAAACACAAAAAAAATCTAATTTTTTTTTATAATACCTTAATTCTCAAACAGATAAATTTTCTCTCTTTTTTATTTCATTTTTTTCTCTTTTTTTTTGGCTATGTAGCTTAACAATAAAAAAAATTAGTGTTTTTTTTGTTGAAACTACCAAGATTATCAAGAATGGAACCTTGATAGAACTGATTTGATACCACTTGATAAGAATCGGGTTACGTTAATAAACAAGAAAATAATGTGGAAGCGAAAATACTGAGATTAAAGGCAAGAAATTGAAGATAGGCAAAATTGGAGAATAAAATCTTTAATTTTGAGGTTAAGTGCTAAGAACCCTAATTGATTTTAGTATTCAAAATTAGCAGATTAAGACTAATTATGATACTAATAGAGTCAATTCAAGAACTTAGATCAAAAGTGATCTAGATCCCTATTTCAAAGAAACTAAAGACAACAATTAGTATAAGACTAATCACCTTCTTTAATTAACTTTAATAGAAACTAAAGATATCAAATTAAGAATTAATCTTACCTCCTAAAGAATCGTTCTTATAGGGTTGCAAGATAAATCTCAAGTAGACACACACAAAGGTGTAAATAAGAGAAACTCTCAATTAATAATAATATTTTCTGATTGAAAATAACAAAATCCATCCCTATATATAGGGAAAAAAACATATCTCAAATAGCATGGAATTTGAATCTACCTTTATCAAATCTAACTAGGACTAGGAAAAATCTATCCCAAATAGCATGGGACTAGGATCTACTATTATGGAAATAATAAAATAAAATTCTACTAGGACTAGAAAAGCATGTAAAAATAATACCAAAAATTCTCTCTTAATAAATTAAGGAAAAGTTTCCAAATTTACTCACAGCCCATATGGGCTCAATCTTCTTCCTTTTGGTCTTGGACTTGAATCATGAAATATGTGTAGCACTTTGCCCATTCTTCTTCATAATTCTTTAACTCGTTCTTGGGCTCTTCTTCTATTACAAGTATCTTCTTGATTTCATTGAAGCTCGTCAATCTTAATGCAAGTGGACCAGCCTGGATGCTATCACTAATCCTTGTATTAGCGAAATGGTGTATTTCTTTCAATTGAGAAGAAGCTTCTATGTACAGGAGGAAAAATTTTGGACATGTTCCACCTTCTCACATATAGAAACAACGTATGCGAAGGTGGATTTTTTTGTATATAGATTCCATATATGCAAATATGACTCTTTTTCATCTCCAATCATCTTCTTTCACAATTTCCACATATGCAATCCACTTTTACAACTATTAGATGACGTTTGCGAATATGAACTTGTGATTCATTTACCTTTTTGGTTCTTTTCTTCTTTATTTTGTTATTTCTTCTTCCCACAAGATTTGCTAGAAAATATACGAGAATAGGATATCATTATTCATGAATTTATTTTTTAAAAAAAATTAGTATGAAATTACGTGAATAATTTTTATCCGTCACTATCTTGCTTTGATTGAAATACTTTTTTTACGTAATTTATTAACAAAAAGAGTTGTTTGACTTTCTTTAGAATATATATTTCTATATGTGCAATGTGTTAGTACAATACAATAGAGATGTGGTTTTAAAAAATGGAAGTCATAATACTGTCACTATCCAAAATAGAGTGTGTGATGGCACCTGCCATACCTTCCGGTACAGGTAAGCCAATTCCAACCCAAGACTTATATAATTGATGAAATCATAAGTGTAAGAAGAAGAAGAATCAAAAAATCCAAATGATTTAAAGATAAAATAATAACTTCAAAGATAAATCCCAGGTCTAGTTATTTGGAAGCATTGAAAGTAGTGGAATGAAGTTTTGAATCTCAACTTTTGTATGAAAAATAAAATAGATATTCTTGAAAAAAGATAAAATCATATAGCCCATGATTATACAAGAAAAACGCATCGGGAATTGCAAAAGGTAGAGCTTCCTAACATTCAAAATGTCAAAATTACGAAATATCTAAAATTTATAAAGTGTTTAGTGCGATTTCTGTAGTTAAAGCCCATTATTCATAGCTAAGAGTCAATTTTTCTATCTCTAAAGGTTTTCACCAACAACTTTTTGCATTAGCAAGTGCTAAAATCTTTTTTGACCCTTGAAAACCATCCGGAATCCTATAATTATGAACCAACAGTGCAAGTTGATCATAAAATACGTTTTGAATCTAATGGGATCATTGAATCTATGAAAAAGGTAATTTACAACAAATTAAGTTCCGAGAACCCCTTTAAGACAAATTTAACCAGTTTCTAATTATGAAGTCAAAATGCAAAATAAAGGATCAAGATCCGAATATCTATGCTAGTAACCCAAAATTGATACTTTGAATCTAATGAACTGTTAGAATCAGCAGCCAATGTCCGGATCAAAAACTTTTGATCAAAGTTAAACTAATCTCTTTAAAGAATAATCAAAATCACAAACTCGTAAGAATCACTCCCAAATGCATTAGAGACCATGCAAACCATCCCCATAACTCGTAAATAAGATAAAGCAACAACGGGTTAGCATGAAATGATCAAAACATTAAAAATTCTAAAAATCATAACGAAGGTCATTATAGCATCCACCTAAGATTCACGTTCATCCTCAAACGTACAAGTAGTAAAATATGTCAAAATAGAAAAAGAATATAAAATCCCCTTGAAAACCTTGAAAATAGACAAAGGATATAAAATACCCTTGGATATAAAATACCCTCGGAAACCTCAAGCAAGAACTCCCAAGAAGAGTCATAACATTAGAACTACCGCTTTCACTAAAGAATTATAAATCTATCACACAATGACTCACAAGGTCACAACACTAACATCTAAGGGAAAATTCTCAATGAAGCCAAATTTTTTTATTTTTAAAATTTCTCTATACCCGAAGATTGAGTCGATCATGCTAGAAGTTTTGAACATACCTGACTAACCTTTACCTGTCAAAGATACAACAAGCCACTGACTCTAACCACAAAACCAAAAATTATCCTCAAACCCACAAAATGCCGAAGAATCCATGAGACTCCATATCTATTCACCAAAATATTGAATGAACCTACACAAGGCCAACATGATATCTTGAAAATAAAGTATCTAGGCCCAAAATTGAAATCAATTCCACATAAAACTTCAAATGCTACACTTAGCATACTTAGGTCACTATACTATAGTTATATCCTTGTGATCAACTCTCTGAGGCAACTGAGAATTACCTAAAAACTCTATATACCATAGATATAAACATAAAAATGGCATTAAATTCTCATGTAACTCTTTACAATAACCCATGCAGTCCTTAATACCTAAGTGAAATCAATCAAACCACTGTCCTCAATAATTCAAAAGAAAAAAGAGCCTCTTTAATCATACACACATTAGTAACTGGTCATATTAGGGGCCATAAACCCATAGAAGAAGTAAAACAATCAATATATCTAACTAACAGATTCCATAATCACAAATCAAATCTCAAAGAAAAATTATCAATAATCCTTATGTACCAATTCCTTAACCTTCCTTAACTCACTTTCCATTCAACATTCCTTAACATAAAAAAACATAGAATGATAACACATACTCTAATCAAAACTCATAAGCTAGAATATTTCATTAAGTCACTTAACTACCAAAGTAATAAATATTCCACACAAGTTTCCTTTCCATTAGAAACCCCTTCCAAATTAAAGGAAAAATCCTTATAAGATGAATTCGTTCAAGCCTAATCAAGGAGTGTTTCTATACCCACAAGTATTTCCATACAAGCAAAGATAACCAATAAGGAAGAATAAATCACAAAGAAAGTACACTTAAATGTCTTTCTTATCTAACTAAAATCCTGTACTTGCAATCCTTTCGAATTAGTCACACCACAAGTCTAATCCATTCTATACTTTGAATATACCGAAACCTATAATCGATCCTCCACTAGTTAACAACATAACCATCAAAAAGATCATATTTAAAATATAATAAAATTTATAATACCCAAGGAAATCATATCTAAACCAGTGATATACTCTGAATGAGTCATGACATAGGATCGGTATACCTGATCTACCACTACGAAAAAATCTCTGAGGTAGCAAAATTAGTAGACCCAACAAAATTCATGAATCATATCAAGAATAAATATCGAATAAATAAACACATAGGAGAATGTAGAACCACAATCAAACACTACCAAGATAAATCAAAGGCATACCAAAACCATATATGTAGTTATTATACTATAAGCTCCTGTGTTGAGTCCTTCTTGTTGAACATAATATAGAGATATATCATCTCCAGAGCAACTGTTGAGGCATCTTTTTGTCTGTGGTTTGGTCAATCCCTCCTATATTGTCTGAGGTCTCTATATATAAAACAACCCAAGGAAGTAGAAGTCCACTAAACTAAAATTAATGGACCTGATCGACCATCATGATCTAACACTATCCAAGAATAACCATGAGAATATCGGCCTCTACCATACATGTCACTATTTCTATCAAGTATATGAGGCCTCTAGCCCATAAATATGTTATGTCTCCACTTAGACTCCTCTAGAAACTCTCGAGCAAACTAATCCCATGAAAGATAAGATGACCAAATTGTTAACTCCCTACCAAAAATATCCATCATTGTCTAGATGGACTAAAGCTCTGAAAGGTGGTGAAATACGCACCATTATAATCAACTAAGCCCAACCTATGAAATCTCTTGTAGTAACCAAGTAAGAACATATAAGCATCAAATTAGGAATCTCTAATGGATTGAGAAGGATCTATCCTCATGAACTATACAAACCTACTCTATAACTCTAGGTAAAGAAAGGTAAGGTGACTAGATATGGAGAAATCCTTGGTAATACCACGTACTGTAACACCTCAGATTTTGGTCCTTGGAAAATTCTATGATTTTAAGCTTACTGCCCAACCTATGACTCACCATATGAGTTGTAAGGTTTCTTGACGAGTCATAGGGCCCCCAATCATAGGGTGACTAATAAAGTTCGTGCATGTCACTGCCTTGGTGATGACTTGTACCAAACGATCCATCAAGACTCTTTATGAGTCATAGTGTGCCTTTTGTAGCCAAACTAGTGTAGTGTCTAAATATCTCTATCCTACCTATGACTGGACCATACGAGTTTTAATACGACTTATAGGGTTAATAGTAAGACGAGCCTAAGTCACTACACAAACCATAAATTATAGTTATGATTTGTAAGGATTCATCACGAGTCATAAGGTGACCCCTGATACTTGAGCATCATTTTCTACACTTTTAAGTGGGGGCATTCTTGTTATTTTACTCTTTTCCCCAATTAAAACCCACGTCCATAAAATATGTTGGGGACCCTATTGTCTATACTTAACAATCAAATTACTCTATCAAACACTCTCAAAATCCCTAAGTCAAGAACACCTAGGGTTTCAAAGGACTTGGATATTAGAGTGTCCAAGGGTTGATTTCTCTCCGTAATTCTTAATATCTTAGGCATGTTACTCTTCCCCAAAGTTTATTTTATTAAAAGCATGTATTTAAAATTGTTATTTATGTGATTAAATTGTGGTTTGTGAATGTGGGTTTAGGGATTATGTTTAATGAATGAATTGTTTTTCCCATGGATTTTACAGATGATTCATGGTCTAAATTAATGCTTTTGAACTATTTTGGGTGCATGGGTGTGGTTAATTGGAATAGGGGTCGTTGATTCCCCCAAATTGATGGTTTTGAATATTGAATGGGTGATAACCTCAACCCAATCTTGTGAAACTTCATTTGAACATGAGAACATACACATTGAAAATATCTTTGGAACTATTTCATAGCATAAAAGACTAAAGAACTAAATTTGATATAATGAACAAAGGTGGTCCTAGTATTGTGGCATTCCCACACACGGATTTAATAAATAAAGGGGGTTATGGAATTTTTCCATAGTAATTTAATGAACAAAGAAGGTCATGACATTCCCTTATATGGATTTAATGAACCAAAGGGTCGAGACATTCCCCTAAGTTAATGTCTTGGAATGGCATAATTATATATTTGCAAGCGTAAGGGTATGATGATACCTATGGTGTGCCTTAATGGTTAATTCCTTGGTTAAATGGATCGGTTATGTGAAACTTACTTTTAATTTAGCTTAATGGGGGTTATGTCAGTAAGTCGTGAAGGCAAACGTCCGAAAAGATCGATACTAAAAACTCGCATTTGCTGGCATTAGGGTTGGTCTTGATGACTGTGTGCATGATTCACACTATTAATAATTATTTCTATCTTAGATTGATATGGGGTCAGGACATTCCCTGGTATTCATTGATACCTACGGTTTGTGCAGCTAATATATCCTGTGGGTGCCTTTTAGTGACAATTAAACTATATAGCCTAGGCTAATATTTTACTTTCATGCTAAACCTTGATCCTTATCCCAGTATGTTATATATATATATATGTACAATGTATGCATGTAAATTTAATCATGGTTGTGACTTGGCATTATTTTATCCTTTCCTAAGTTACATGCTAGTGCTCACCCTGCTAGACGTCCTCAGATGTTGTATCCCTACAGAATGCAGAAACTCAAGGAACTTTTACTTTTTTTATGCACTGATAAGATTTCTCGATTGTCAGCGGTCAACTTTGATGTGGAGAGCTTCCATTCTCCGAAAGGGTTATCATTTTGAATTCTTATTTTATTTATGTCTTAGACCACTTCTATTGGATTCTTTTGGTTATCATTGAGGGCATGTCCTAAATTAGATTAGTTTTGATTTATTTAAAGGATTTGTGGATTACTATAGATTGGGATGGTTGTTGAAATTCTTAGACTCTTTTCAGTGTTAGTTGAGTTGCCAATTTTTTTAATATGTTTGAAACTCAGTTTATCTTGTTATATGTTCAAAATTCATCTACTGCTAGTTGTATTGTGTTTTGTTTTAATGAGGCAAAAGAGGTGGTCTCTGGTCCTTGGTGGATTTAGGATACCCATCATGGCCAGGCCCTAGTTTGGGTCATGACAAGTTGGTATTAGAGCCAAGGTTCATGGTCATAGGGTATCCACAAATCCATGTTAAGTAGAGTCTCTTTTATGGGTACGTAGTATACCACACTTATAAGAGAGAAGATACAAGGCATTTAGGTATATTTCCCTTTCTTGTGTTCTACTTTAAGGCTAGAGAGTATAGGATGTTAAAATCTCCTCTAATCCCCATTTGTTTGCATTTTAGATCATGACTCCCAGGAGATATGATGCTCATAGAAACTCTTCTTTTCCACTTAAGGAAAATATGGATAAAATTCATCCAGTGTATGGGTTATAAACCTGGTCTAGGTTTCCTACTTTAGATGCCCCCCATGAAATTCCCCTGATTCTCTCTAGTCCTTCTCGGACTCCTCAAGGTGATATGTCTAATATGAGTTTTGCCAGTTGATTCATTTGCATACTCAACTAGTGGTATCTCAGTTGCACCAGTATGAGCATGTTGCTTTCATCACTCTTTCTTCTGAGGCCACAATGTTTGGCTAGTTCATGAGGTTTAGTCTTGCAACCTTTACAGGCTCTAAGGTTGAGGAGGATCCTCAAGGGTTCATAGATGATATGGAAATGATTTTTTGAGTTATGCATGTTTCTAACTCTGAGAATGTGGAGTTCACGGCATATCAGTTGTAAGATATGGAATATCAGTGGTATGAGGAGTGGGAGTAGTTGAGAGGGGATTATACTGAGCCATCTATGAGGGATGACTTCTCTAGTACCTTTCTTGATTGTTTTTTTCTCAGAAGTTGAGAGAGGCAAAAGCTGAGGAGTTTCTGAATTTGAAGTAAGGCAAAATAACTGTGAAAGGGTATACGCTGAAGTTTTATTAGTTATCCCATTATGCTTCAGACTTGGTGTCCTCTATGATGGCTAAGATAAAAGTATATGTTGAAGTTTTATTAGTTATCCCATTATGCCTCGGACTTGGTGTCCTCTATAATGTCTAAGATAAAAAAATTTGCTTTAAGTTTATCTCGGGACTTGGTGTGTTGTTGAATAATAATATGGATATCTTTAGGATTGTGGTGTAAATGAAATAAGTTGAGGAGGAAAAAAGAAATAACCCAAAATACAGGAAAGACCAAGTAAGAAATTCAGGTATTTTAAGCAGGGTGGAGGTCACCAGTATAGTGGTTGATATGATAGGTAGTGGTCTAAGAAGAAATGGGAAAATTCTGATTCTTATTCTACGACTAGTTCTCCATGTCCAAAGCCATTAGTTTATCGTTGTTTTCAGAGGAATAATGGATTTAAGGCATAAAGTGCCTAATCTCAGGTCGATGAGGCCCAGACAGCTCTATCATATCCTCCTTGTAGATTTTGTGGATAGTTACACCACAGTTTTTGTGATGAAAGGAGAGATAAGTGTTCTAAATATGGCCAACCTGGCTATATTTAGAGAAACTGTCCTACTAGTGATGTTACTACTCGAGCTAATAAGGTTTCAATTATTGTGTCTTTAGCTCTAGCACTAAAGGCTACTACTTATGATACTGACATGGGTGGAAATCATCTGTTTGCTCTCGCCACTTGTCAGGAATCTGAGGCTTCTCCTGATGTTATCACTTGTATGTTACAACTTTTCTCTTGTGATGTGTATTATTTGCTAGATCCGGGTCCACTCTTTCTATGTGACCCCTTATATGGCTATTTATTTTGGTTTTGATCTTGAGTGTATTTTTTTATCCTTTTTCTATGTCTACCCTAGTGGGTGACTCTATTATGGCTAGAAGGGTCTAAAGGGGTTGTGTGGTATCTATCTGTGGTAGGGAGATATTGGTGGATCTGATAGAGTTATATATGTTAGACTTTGATGTTATTTTGGGGATGGATTGACTCCATTCGTTCTATGCGTGTCTTATGTGACCCCTTATGTGGCTATTTATTTTGGTTTCGATCATGAGTGTATTTGTTATCCTTTTTCTATGTTTACCCTAGTGGGCAACTCTGTTATGGCTAGAAGGGTGTATAGGGGTTGTGTGGTATCTATCTGTGGTAGGGAGATGTTGGTGAATCTGATAAAGTTGTATATGTTAGACTTTGATATTATTTTGGGGATGGATTAACTCCATTCGTGCTATGCATCTCTTGACTGTAGAACCCAAAAAGTCAGCTTCCAATTTCCAAATGGACTGGTGATTGAGTGGGAACGAAGTTCTTTAGTACCTAAGGTATGGTTTATATCTAATCTAAAAGCCCAAAAATTGAATTCCAAAGAGTGTTATGTCATTTAGTTTGAGTTAAGGATTTTGATTCTGAAAGTACTTACTTGCAATCTGTCCCTATAGTCAATGAGTTTCTCAAAGTGTTCCCTGATGATCTTTCAGGTATTCCTCCCGATAGGGAAATATACTTTGGGATTGATCTTCTACTGGATACCCATCCTATATTTATCCCTCCTTAAAGAATGGCTATAATTGAGTTGAAAAAGCTTAAGAAATAGTTGAAATATCTTCTTGTTAAGGGTTTTATTATCCTAGTGTTTCTCCATGGGCTGCTCCTGTGTTTTTCATGTGTAAGAAGGATGGGTCTCTTCTTATATGTATAGACTATCGTTAGTTGAATAAGGTGACAATAAAGAATAAGTATCCTCTTCCTAGGATTGATGACCTGTTTTACCAACTTTAGGGTTCTAAGTACTTTTCTAAGATTGATCCTTGGTAAGGTTATTATCATTTGAAGATTAGGGAGGTAGATATCCCTGAGACTGTTTTCTAAACCAGGTATGGACACTATGAGTTCTTAGTCATATCCTTTAGTTTGACAAATGCCCCAATGACATTTATGGATATTATGAATCGGGTATTCTGTCATTTTTTCATCATTGTGTTTATTGATAACATATTAGTATATTCTAAGAGTGAGGAGGACCATGTCAATCACCTCTGTATTGTGTTACAGACCCTTAAGGATCAATGGTTGTATGCTAAGTTTTTGAAGTATGAGTTCTGGTTGAATGTCATGACCTTTCTTGGTTATGATGTTTCTAGTGAGGGGATCATAGTGGATCTACAAAAGGTTAGGGCAGTTAAGAAGTGGACTGAACTCACGACTCCAATCGATATTCAGAGCTTCTTGGGTTTAGTTGGATTTTATAGGAAGTTTGTGGAGAGTTTCTCCTCGATTGATGCTCTATTGACTATGTTGACTCAGAAGAATATGAAGTTTTTATGTTTCGATGCTTATAAAGGTAGTTTTGATAAAGTGAAGGATAAGTTGACTTCAGTTTCAATTTTGACCCTACCTGAGGGTACCGGTAGTTTTATCGTGTACTGTGATATGTCTCATATGGTACTGGGTTGTGTGTTGATGAAACATAGTAAGGTAGTGTCCTATGCTTCTAGGCAACTTAAGGTGCATGAAAAAAATTATCTGACTCATAATTTGGAATTGTTTGTTGTGGTGTTTTTTTGAAGATTTGGCACCATTATTTGTATGGGGTTCATGCAGATATCTTTTCATATCATAAAAGCTTGCAATATGTGTTCACCTAAAAGGAGTTGAATCTCAGGCAAAAGATATAGCTTGAGTTACTTATGGATTATGATATGAGTATCCATTATCAACCAGGTAATGCTAATGTGGTTGTTGATGCTCTTAGTAGGTTATCTATAGGGATGTTATCTTAAGTGGATGAAGATAAGCGAGTCTTTGTGAAGGATATTCACCATTTGGCTAATCTTAGAGTTTATCTTTTGGACTCCAAAGATGGAGGTGTGATTTTTCAAGAGGTGGTGAAGTCTTCTCTTGGTACAGAGGTTAAGATGAAGCAGATTTTAGACCCTATCTTGATGCAGATTAAGGATGATGTAGGTCAACAAAAGGTGATGGCTTTTGAGATTGGTAATGATGGTATCCTAAGGTACCAAGGTATATTATGTATTTTTTATGTTGATGGGCTGCAGGAAAGAATTTTTGCTGAGGCTTATGAGTCGTAGTATACTATTCATCCTGGTACAAAGAAGATATACCATGACTTGAAAAGGATTATTGGTGGAACAACAAGAAGAGAATATGGCCAAGTGTATGATTTGTCAACAAGTGAAAGTGGAGCATTTGAGGCCTGGTGGTTTTTCTCAAGAGATTAAGTTTCCTTTGTGGAAGGGGAAGTAATTAACATGGACTTTGTTACTGGTCTTCTGTGGTCTTGTAGCCAGTTTGATTCAATTTGTCTCATCATGGATAGGATGACTAAGTCTCCTCATTTCTTGCTAGTAAGGACTAATTATTCTATGGAGGATTATGCTAAGCTTTTCATTCAGGAAATCATCAACTTGCACAGTGCGCCTGTTCCTATTATATCTTATCGAGGTACACAGTTCTCGTCACACTTTTGGTGGTCATTTTAGAGAGGTTTAGAAAATAAGGTAAACCTTAGCACCACTTTCCACCCTCAGACAGATGGACAAGCAGAGTGCACTATTCAGACTTTAAAAGATATGCTAAGGGCCTGTGTGATTGACTTTGGTGGTAGTTGGGTTGATCGTTTTCCTCTCATCAAGTTCACTTATAATATTAGCTATCATTTTAGCATTCAAATAGCCCCATTTGAGGTTTTTTATGGTAGAAGATGTCGTTCTCCTATTGGGTGGTTCAAAGTTTGTGAGACTAGATTATTTGGTCCTAAATTAGTTCATCATGCCATAGACAAGGTGAAGGTGATTAGGTATAGACTTAATACTACCTAAAGTCACTAAAAGTCCTATACAGATGCGAGGTGAAAGGAGATAGAATTTGATGTTAGTGATTGGGTGTTATTAAAGGTGTCTCTTATGAAAGGAGTAATGAAGTTTGGAAAAAAGAGGAAGCTTAGTCCCCGATATGTGGGTCCATACTTGATTTTAAGAAAAGTGGGAAATGTAGCTTATGAGTTGGAATTGCCATCTAGTTTCGGTTCTATCCATCTGGTGTTTCATGTTTCGATTTTGAAGAAGTGTATGGGTGATCCTTCCTTGGTTGTTCCTTTGGAGAGTGTTACTGTTTCAGATTCCTTGTCTTATGAGAAAGTCCCGATTTAGATTTTTGATAGGCAAATCCATCGTTTAAGGACTAAGGGTGTGACTTCAGTGAAGGTTCTATGGAGAAATCATAAGGTTGAAGAAGCTACTTGGGAAGTTGAAGAGGACATGAAGTCCAAATATCCATTCCTATTTCATGCTTTCGATAATTGTGCTTAAGGTATGTGTATTCCATAATATCTTTGCTTTTTGTCTTTGTTAAAGGAAATTGTGGTTGTATTTCTTTTTTAAATCGTGCTAATGAATGCCTTGACTTATCATTCGGGGACTAATGCTATTGGGGAGAATGTAACACCCCGGATTTTGGCTCTTGGAAAATTCCTTGATTTTAAGCTTACATCCCAACCTATGACTCACCTTATGAGTTGTAAGGTGTCTTAATGGGTCATAGGGCCACCCATTATAGGGTTACCAGTAAAGGTTGCCCATGTCACTACGTTGGTGATGACTTGCACCCAACGAGTCATCAACACTCTTCACAAGTCGTAGTGTGCGTTCCATAGCCAAACCAGTATAGTGTCCAAATGTCTCTGTCCTAATTATGACTGAACCCTATAAATTGTAAGGTCTGACTACGAGTTGAAGGGTGAGACTCATAGGGTCAAAAATAAGATGAGACTAAGACACTGCCCAGACAACGAGTCATGGTGATGACTCGTAAGGAGATATCACGAGTCGTAAGGAGACCCATGATGCTTGGGACTTTTTTTTCTTCACTTTTAAGTGGGGGCATTCTTGTCATTTCCCTTCTTCCCCTAATTAAAACCCACATCCATAAAACATGTTGGGGACCTTATTCTCCACACTTAACCATTAAACACACTCTCTCAAACACTCTCAAAATCCCTAAGACAAAAATACCTAGGGTTTCAAAGGAATTGGCAATTAGAGCATCCAAGGGTTGATTTCTCTCCGTAATTCTTGATATATCAGGCAGGTTACTCTTCCCCAAAGTTTATTTTGTTAAAAACATGTATTTATATTTTTTATTCATGTGATTAAATTGTCGTTTGTGAATGGGGATTGAGGGCTTTTGAGCCTTAATGAATGAATCGCTTTTCCTATGTTTTTTATAGATGATCCATGGTTTGAATTAATGGGTGGGAACTATTTAGGGTGCATGGGTGTGGTTAATTGGAATGGGAGTTGTGGATTCCCACAATATGATGGTTTTGAATATTGAATGGGCAATAACCTCAACCCAATCTTGTAAAGCTTGTTTTGAACATGAGAAAAGAAGCATTGAAAATATCTTTGGAACTATTGCATAGCAACAAAGTATAAAGAACCAAATTTGATTTAATGACCAAAAGGAGTCGTGGCATTCTGCCACATTGATTTAATGAACAAAGAACGTCGTAGAATTCCCCTACATGGATTTAATAAGCAAAGGGGGTCGAGGCATTACCCCAATTTAATAGATTATGATGACATAATTATAAGCTTGAAAGCATAAGGATATGATGATACCTATGGTGTGCCTTAATGATTAATTCCTTGGTTAAATGATGGGTTATGTGAAACTTGCTTTTAATTAGGCTTAATGGGGGTTATCCAGCTAAGCTGTGAAGGTGGAGGTCCTGAAGGAAAAATACTGGAAACACGCATTTGCCGGCGTGAGGGTTGGTCTTGATGACCATATGCATGGTTCACACTATTGATATTTATTTGTATCCTGGATTGGCATGGGGTCGAGGCATTCCTTGATCTTTATTGATACCTCTAGTTTGTGCGGCTAACACTCACTGGGGCCTTTTTAGTAGGGAGAACTGAACCCATATATCCCATGGGTGACTTTTTATGACTGTTAAGCTACATAGTCCATGTTAATGCTTTACTTTCATGCTAAACCTTTCTCTCTATCCAAGCATGTTATATATATGTGTGTGTGTGTGTACAATATGTGTATGTGAATTTAATTGTGGTTTTGACTTGGCATTATTTTATCCTTCCTGAGTTACATGCTAGAACTCACCCCGTTAACCATCCCTGGACACTGTATCCCTACGTGATACAGGAATCGAAGATACTTTTACTTTTCCTGCGCAGTGATAGTATTTCTGGGTTGTCAGCAATCAGCTTTGAAGGGTGAGCTTCCATTCTTCAGAAGGATTATTATTTTGAGGTCTTGTTTCATTTATGTCTTAGACCACTTCTATAGGATTCCATTGTCTATCATCGGGGACATGTCCCAACTTAGATTGGTTTTGGTCTGTTTAGAGGATTTGTGGATTACTGTGGATTGGGATGGTTGTTGATATTCTTAGCCTCATTTCGGAGTTAGTTGAGTTTCCTATCTTGTTATATGTTTGCAACTCAGTCTATCTTGTAATATGTTCGGAATTCATCTGTTTCTAGTTGTATTGTGTTCTGTTTTGACTAGGCAAAGGGGGTGGTCTCCGGTCCTCGATAGACTTTGGATACCCATCAGGGCTAGGCCCTGATTCGGGTGGTGACATCAACACTAGGAGAATCTATAGTCAAATATGCATCTAGGGTAAGAATCCCCAAAGTAGCATGTCAAATCAAAGTTGGAGATACCCTTTTAAGGAAACCCAACACTCCTACTAAACAATCCTCAAGCATAGGTATGATCATCGGTGGTGTTTACACTGGCCTAAAACATTCTATCTTAATGAAACAAACACCACTAGCAACTGCAGAACCTGATGAGGCAATTCCAACCTGATCTCTAGCTAAACCAGATGTTTCAATCCAACATCTACCTTAACTTATGTCCCTGGTTCATGCCAAAGGATTGGGCTCTACTTGCGATATGTGAGTCATGGTGACACCTACTTTCACTCCACTAATAGGTAAGCCAAACCGTGGCCCAAAACTATAGTAATGGGCTAATTAGTGGAAAATGGTATAACTACCAAAAATATGCAAGTAAAGGAATTATAAGCTACAAATCATAGGATTAGAATATAACAGAAGAGAAATAACAACATCCCATGATCTAATAATATTGGTAGAAGAGTCTCTAATCCAAAAGAATACAAGTACTATCAAGTTAATATAGAATAGTCTCAAAAATGAAAAGACAAGCAAAAACAAAAGAAGTAGAAAAGGTCAACTCGGGCTCCGTGAGCTCATCCTATCTCCAAACTCTGATCAGCACGATCCTTCTATCAACGGCGGCAACTAGTACTTGGATCTACGTTAAAAAGGTACAAAAGTATAGTAAACCACGGGTACTCAGAAGACATCATCCGCCGACTGAGCTAGATCATTATATAGATATAATAAAATGTGAAATAAATAAGTTGAGTCAAGTTAAGAGGGAAAACCTGGAATAACACTCCAAATATTTTTAATAAATAATCGAAATAATAATATTAAAAAAAACACAGCTATCACTACATAAATATCCCTCATTAGCCGGAAAGTGTAATAAGTAAATAACCTTATGCGGGCCTCCAGAAGCGCAGAGGGTGCAATAAAGGAGAAATAGTAATATGACTTATACTAAATAACCATATCTCAAGATCATAGCCGTAGATCCTGCCATACCACAAAACACCAGAATTAAACCAGTTCCATAACCTTCATAAATAACTTCATTGTCGAACTTGAATTGGAGCATATATCATTATTTTTCGAACTTGAATCGAAACACATATCATGAATAATGTCGGAATCAAACTTGTCTTAGTATCATAAATTGCCAAACTTGAACCAAAACTAATATTATCTCTCAAGTAACAATCTAGAATAAAGCATCATGTATCCAAACCTCCTCAGGCTTAAGAATGTATGTTAAGATAATGCAACAGGTCTATTAAGTCTGCACATAACTAATAGTAGTTTTGGCCTAAGTTGGGTCGAAGGGCCCCACTTCTAACCCCAAAATCCATTCTAAGGAAAATTATACCCCAAACTAGGCTAAGGTATCTAATTTCACTACTAGATATTAAATAAGCTATATTTTAGTCCTAAGATAGCAATTCTACCTAAAAATGAGTAACTAAGTCAAGTATGCCTAATTGCGGTTCCTTAATTGGCTAAAAGATCCAAACCATAGCAAATATATTTCCAAGACCTAAATCCTATCCCAAAACAAGCATAATATCATATTCATACTATAATTAAGTCCAATCCAAGAGAAGGTAAACCTAGCCTACCCGAACGCCGAAGAAAGCCTGGTGAAGTCTGATAAATCAACGATTTCCCGTTCGACAAGCTTCCAGATGATGCCATACTATCAAAATGGTAATATACTCATAATTAAAAGAAAAACAATGTCAATGTTTCATTTTTATTCTTCATATCCAAAAATCATGTTAAAACCCCATGTGGGGTCCACTTGTAAAATTGCACTTTCAAAATCGTCAACACATTCCTCTATGATCAAGGATCTTTTACCCTCAAGAATGGGTACATTTTGAGCTTTAATGACACTAAAATCAACCCCAAAAAAATATAGGGATTTTTTTTAAGTTAACCAAGAATTTAACTAGAACTTACCAAGATTTTGATGAAGAAATAATTAATCCGAGCTCACAGTTACACTATAATCTCTCAATAATTATTCCCACTCTCTCTGTGGTTTTAACTATTGATACTTGTGAGAAAAATAGAAGAAAAATGGGTAAAAGAGGCATTAAATGGACTCCCAGGTGCCGCTTAAGTGGCCACTTGACTGCTTAAGCAGTCATATCTAAAGCAACCAATTACTGGTTAAGCGGTTCCCATTGGGGCTTGCCCCTTTCGCTTAAATGGACAAATGGCCGCTTTAGCGATTCAATTTGCAAGCTTGATCTCTTATGCGGACTTCACTAAAGTGACTCAAGTGACACTTTAGCAGATGCACTAGCTGAGCGATGCACCAACTGAGACTTGGAAATTTTTAAATCCCCACCGACCCATTGGGATTCATTCGGAATCCCGTGACTGCAAACAAAAACTATTCTACCCAATAAAATTTGATATTTCAAACTCAATGGCTCACTCAAAATCTCTATCCGGGGTCATTTCAATGAAATGTAGACCCCTTACTCATGAGAATTTTTTTTCAATTTCCAACCAAGAGCCCGAAATGAGTCTTAAAGTCTCAAGACCCGATCTAAAGGTCCCCTTGCCTAAAATCAACGTTCTGAAGCCAAAAAACACTGTTAGAATTGGCATACGAGGTCGTTAGACTAGAGTTTACATTCTTGATAGCCAATTTTTACTAGTGAAGAATTCAAAACACAAAATTGGCTCTAAAAAACAAATGAACTGCTCGGTAACTAAACTATCAGCTCTAGCAAGTCACTAATGAATTGGGGCATCCATAGGAAAGCTCTAAGTGGGAAAAAAGCATGGAAATGCATAAACTAACCTGGAGGTTCATTACAATATCTAGTAGGATATACCTAAAGGCTTGAACAAGTGAGGATTTTGGGTCTGCATCTCGCTCTCGATCTCCCAAGTATCTTGCTCTACTGGATGGTGTCTCCACTGAACCTTAACTACTAGAATCTCTCTAGAGTGCAATAGATTGACATCCCTAGATAATATGAACATCATCTCCTCCACAAAGCACAGAAGACTCGTCGGGAATGTACCTTCGCAATAAACAAACATAGAAAATCAAATAAACAACAACAAAATCTATGGGTAAGTATAACTCATAAGACACTTGTCCAACTGCACAAAGGATCTAAAAGGTCCAATATATCAGGGGCTAATCTTTTCTTTCCTCCCAAACCTTATCACACCCTTCATGGGTAATACTCAAAGGAATACCTAATCTTCAACTTCAAACCTCAAGGCATGAAGTGTACGATCTGCAAACCAACACCAAAAGTATCACAATATATGATGAATCCCTCTCCCTCAATAGGAAGAGACAATATAGGAGTTGAAGTGAGATATCCCTTGATCTTCTAAAAGCTCGACTCAAACTCCTCAGACCACTAGAAAGGATCCTTCTTTTGGGTTAATATGGTCATTAACGCTGCAATAGTAGTGAAACCCTCAACGAATTGCTTGTAGTAACCAGCTAAACCAATAAAGTTGTGAACCTCAGACTGAGATGTTGGCCTGGACCAATAACAAATAGCCTCAATCTTTGTTAGGTCCATAATTGTCCTATCCTTAAACACCACATGTCTTATGAATCTCACTAGATCTAGCCAGAATTTGTGCTTTGAGAATTTGGCTAAAAGTGCATGGCCTCTCAAAGTTTGGAGCATAATCCTCAAATATTGCATATGCTCCTATCTACTCCTCGAATACACAAGGATGTCATCGATGAACATAATCAAGAAGGAATCTAATTAAGGCCTGAACACGCGGTTCATCAAATCCATAAATGCAGTTGAGGCATTGGTCAACCCAAAAAACATCACCAGAAACTCATAATGACCATATCGAGTCCTGAAGGCTGTGTATGGGATATCCTCAACCCAAATCCTCAACTGATGGTAACCGAAGCTCAAGTCAATCTTAGAAAAACCACTACTCCTTGAGGCTAGTTAAATAAATCATTAATATGAGGCATAGGATACCGATTATTCTTCATTATCTTATTAAGATGTCTATAATCAATACACATGCTATGAACCATCCTTCTTCTTCACAAACAAGACAAGATCACTCCAAGATGACACACTCGATCTAATAAAATCCTTACATAGAAGATCCTGAAGCTTAAACTTCAACTGCTTAAGCCCAGCAAGATCCATATGGTAAGGTGTTATAAAAATAGGTTGGGTTTCTCGTTCAAGATCAATAATAAACTCAATCTCATGCTCACTAGGAAGACTACGTAGATCAGTAGGAAAAATATCAAGAAAATTATATACTACAAGTATAGAGATAAGCAAGGGACTTTCCACACTAACATCACAAATATAAGCAATATAACACTCGCAACGCGTTGGTATAAATCTCATAGCCCAAACATATAAAATAATCCCATCTACTTGTGGCTAAAAGATCCCTCACACACCACCAGGGGTATTCAGGCATGCAAAGGTAACAATTTTGGAAAAATAATCCAAGACCGTATGGAAGGGGGATTTCTAGTCCATACTCTGAATCACATCAAAACCCACCATATCTAATACAATAAGATCTGCCTGAGTATGAAACTATTAAATAGTCACAACGCATGATCTATAAACCCAATCAACTATTAATGAATCACCCACGGGAGTAGATACATGTAACGACACAGATAAAGAATCTTAAGATAACTCTATCCGCAGTGCATAATAAGAAAATACATAAAAATAAGTGGATCTCTTATCAAATAAAGAAGAGGATGGATGATGGCACACTTATATTATACCATAATAATAGTATATGAAGACTCCATCTTAGGTCTTCCAGGTACGATATACAATTGACCTTCCCACCACTTGGTTGGGTTCCTGATCGATCTTATATTCTACCTGCCCGAGGACCTCTACGAGCAGTCTGGGGGCTACCCCGACGACCCTGCATACTACCTATAGTAGGAGGAAACACTACCCTAATCAATGAAATACTTTGCGCTACCAGAACAACTGCCCCACACCTAGGACACTCTCTAGAGAAATAGTTGAAGGACCTACAATCATAACATGCCCAAGGTGATGTACTATAACCCAAATATCTAGATGAACTAAACTAAACACCTTATCTAGAATACCCATAAGATAAACTCTTGGAGGCTGACCACTACTTTGCCCATGATAATTATTATAGTTAGACTGGCCTTCATCGGTAATATGAAGTGCAGCATGAACAGGCCTATTACACTGACCCTAATGCTAATAAGGCTGATGTTGAGGGTGCCTACCCTGAGAGTCATTTCCTTTAAATCATGAACTACTCCGACTACCATTGAAACTATCTTAATATTACAGCCTCTTATTGATGCCCTCTTGGGCCTC
This sequence comes from Capsicum pubescens, assembly GCA_030864215.1. Lineage (NCBI taxonomy): Eukaryota > Viridiplantae > Streptophyta > Magnoliopsida > Solanales > Solanaceae > Capsicum > Capsicum pubescens. The sequence continues at coordinate 188,225,799 of CM061546.1, forward strand.
GCAATGCATCCTCTTTATAATTTGAGCATGATTGGGAGCCTCCACAAAAGACCTACTAGTAGCAACCAAACTCTACATCACCATATGGAGAGGAAGTCTGAATCACCGAGCTAATCTTTGAACCCACTCATACTCGATCAATAAGATAGATATAGAATGCCTAGCCAACTCATAAAATTAACCCTCATACTCCACAATAGTGATGAACCCTACTCTAATATCAAGAACTAGTTTTTTAGATGATCTCTACGCGTTGTAGCCATCTGTAAAAGAGTAAACTAAATGAATCCTTAGAAACCAACTCAGACTCTTAGCATAAAGTGAGTGAAAAAAATGAATATTTCCTAAGAATGTCCTATAGCCTCTCAAAGATAAGAAACAAGCGCTATAATTCTAATTTAGCGGACTCTAGTAGACACTTGCATTTGTACCAACAATACTGGTTAACCTAGTTCTCTGATAATAATTTGTCACGATCTGATTTTTGAGTAATGAGGGCACTTATTTTTACCCCACTGGTAGGTAAGCCAAAACGTAACCTAGAATGCGCTAACTTATGGAAAATGGTATAACTGCCAAAAAAGTGCAAGCAAAGGAATTACAAGCCATAAATCTTAGGATAATAATACAATGAGAAGAGAAATAAAAACATCCCATGACCTAGTAATGTTGGTACAAGAGCCTCTAATAAAAAAGAATACAAGTACTATTAAGTCAATATACCATAGTCTCAAAAATGAAAAGACCTTTAAAAATAGAAGAAAGAGAATAGGTCAACTCCAACTCACCCTATCTCCATACCCTACTTATCATGATCCCAACATTAACATAGGTGACTAGTACTTGGATTTTAATTGTAGGTGGATTTTTATACCTAAGTTCCATATTTTATGTTTGTTTAACCTTGTTTTAAGGACTTCTCGTGTGCGTAATAAGTTGATAATGATATAACTGAGCATCTATGTGTTAAACTACATTTTTATAATGTTTAGGGTGTGTTCAAAATAAGTTTGGAAATAATTTGATCACTTAGAGTTTAGATAAGAAAACTAGTGTTACTAGCTTGAGTTATGTGTTGTTCTAGTACATCTCGATGAATTCTATTGTATTTTAAGCACTAATTTGTAGTCTTTTATGTTATAGGAGGCCATGTAAGATGTTAAGAGTGATATTTGGGAGAAAACCAAGGTCTAATGATGTGAGGAACTCAAAGCCAAATGGAGGGAGTACACCTTGACAAAATCTATTTCTGAGCACAAGGGTGTGCCACGCCCTCTAGCCTACGATATAAGGGTGTTCCATGCCCGAAGATAAAAACAAATTATTTATTTCAAGTAAATATAAGTTATAAGGGAGTTCCACGGCCTTATCAAGCCAATACATGGGTGTGACACACCCATGATTTCAAATGGGCCATTGGCTTCCAATTATAAATATGACACTTGAGACTTATTGTAAACAACTTGGACGACTTTTGGGGATGTAAATACACTTTATGAGGCTGAAATTAGGGTTATTAATCTTTTTTTTAGTTTATTTTTTATTTATACATGAATTTCAATCTTCTGATTCATTGTAAATTCATAAGTGGCTAAACATCCTTATCTAGGGTTGAGGCCAAGAACATGAATACTTAATCTTATATTTGAGTTGGTTTATGTTTATTATAATGTTAGAATGTTTATATTTTCTTGTTATTACTATTCTATGGGTGACTCTTAGGATAAACCTATATTTCTATTGTGAGCTCAAAAGGAGGAACAATAGAATAGATTGTGGGATATATGAAGTGGGATCTTATACGGAAAGGGATTGAAGTTAAGATTTGCATTTAAGGTAGGAATATACCTAATAAAACCTATTTGGTTCATATACAAGATGAAATATAAATGTGTTTGACTTAGTTCTCACATCCCCACTCAACGATGTAATTATGGGTCTAAGTTAGAGAGACAGTTAGAGAATGACCATTCCCTAATTATGTTATCAACCTCGTGAATCAACAACCAAGATAATTAACTAAACCAACAAGAATGTATGAATAAGTATGATTGTTTGCAGTGTTTTGACCCTGGATTTCTCCCTATTACAATTTCCAACACTTTATAATCCTAAATTGTTTGTGGTTACTTGAAGCTTTCAAATCTCAAACGTTATTGGTTACTATTGCACTTATTTAATCTTGCGGTATGACTAGAATTAGATTTTTGCTAAGCACAAGTCCCTATGGGTTAGATACTTGGATTTTAAAGGCCTTTTTACTACTTGGTAGACCACGTACCTTGTGTGTGCGCTAGGACGCAACAATTTTTTTGCACCGTTGTTGGAGACTTGAAAATTGGCAACTGTCTTAGTTTTAGTATTGCTATTTTGTTTTATAAGTGCTAACAACTTAATCTTAGCTTCTGAATTTGCAAGCACAGGTCTGAAACTTAAGTAATCTAGCAAGGTAAAGGTATTTGGTTGACCCTATCCTAAACTTGAGCAACACATACATCAGCTAAGGAGAGAAATAGTACTTATTTATCGAATATTGCAAATTCAAGAGGACGAAGCTATTCCTGCACCAATAGCTGAAGATTAACTAACTCGTAGATAGTTTGCAAAGTGGAAATCTCACTTGCAACCAATATTACCTATGCCATCCACAGAATAATTGAGCTCAAACAAAACATGATGCAACTATCGCACAACAGTGGGAAATTCATAGGCTTGTCACACGAGGATCCTCAGGTCTATTTGCAGAACCTTTTGGAGATCAGTGACACCTTTATTCCCAGTGGATTCTTCATTAACCACGTGAGGCTAGGGGTGTACATCGGTCGGTTCGGTTCGATTTTATACATTACCGGTTTGGTTTTTCAGTTTTTAAATATGTTAAACTAATAACCAAACTAATAAGATATTTTTTATCGGTTTTTGGTTTATCGGTTTTTAGTCCTTAAAGGTTCAGTTTTTGGTCTAACCGATAAGAAAATACTCATAAAATAGAAATAGTAGTAACTAACATGAAAAATAATGAATCTTAGTTGCAAACAAAAATCCTACATAATGTGTTTTAATTTACAAGAATCTTCAAGTTTGAACTAAATGTTGTTAGGAGAAATTAGGAGTTTGTATAATTGAAATAATAGGTTTGTTAACTTGTAGAGATTAAAGAGAAATATCTAATGAGTCATATATATATAGGCAAAATGACCTTCTGGACCCCTATACTATGTCGATTTTGTAAATTGGACACTTCTAGTTACATGTTTGTCATCTGAACTCCTATACCCACTAAAAAGCTATATTTTAAATCTTTTGACCATTGACTTTTCCTATGTGACATTATAATGGAGACTAAGGCAAGGAGAGTGATTACACTCGCCTGGGGTGCGAGTGGGGGTTAGTTTTTTGTCAATTTTATATCAATTTTTTTTTCAGTTTTTAAATTTAAAAATATTTTAAAAAATTAAAAAATAATAAATAAACCCCCCACCCCCTTCCCAATCCAACCACTCCCCCACCCCACCCCAGCCCTGTCCCAGCCCCTCCACCCCAACCAGCTTTTTTCAGCTTTTTTAATTTAAAAATATTTTTAAAAATTTTAAAAATAATATTTTTTAAAAATTCAATATTTTTTCAGCCTTTTAAATTTAAAAATATTTTAAAAAACTAAAAAATATATTTTTAAAAAAAAATAAAAAAGGCCTCCCCCACCCCCAACCCCATCTATCACCCCACCCCCACCCCCACCGTCCCCCACCCCATCCACCAGTTACCACTATCCTCCACCCCATCCACCAATCACCACCGTCCCCTACCCCATCCACCAGCCACCACTATCCCCCACCCCATCCACCAGTCACCACCGTCCCTTACCCCATCCACCAGTCCACTACCATTCCCGTCCCACATCCAGCACCCACCCTATTTCCCACCCTCTTCTCATCTTCCACCCTCTCCTCATTCCCCCACCCCGTCTTTCACCCTCCCCCAAGTAACACAACAACCACCACACCAGCATTCTGTCACTCCCACACCCCATCCCACAGCATTACAAAATCCCATCAAGAACCCCAGCATTACAAAAACCCATTATAAAATCCCATTACAAAAAAATTTCTCCTCTAAGTTCATTAGCATCTTTGGTCAATTTTTGTGTTAAATTTTAGTTTTTGGGTAAGATTTGGTCAAGACATCATGGAATTAATTCAAATCAAACACCATGGAATTAATTCAAAAAAAAATCAAATTTCAATTGCATTTCAATTTTACCATGGAATCACCTGCTAACAAAAAAAATTAAAATTTCACACCAAATAACTAAACACAATCAATTTATAAAATGGGTATTATGGATCTTAAATTCATATGAAATTTTTTTTATAAAATCTAACAATTTTAATTGTTTTTTTTAATTTATTGGAAGTAGAATATATTAATTGGGGTTTATAAAGAAAAGAAGAAAGAGAAGAGAGAGAGAGTAGAAGAAGAAGAAGAAGAAGAGAAGAGAGAGAGTGGAAGAAGAAACAGAAGAAAGACATAGAGAAGGAGAATAAGAATCGGGGAAAGAGAAATAAAAGGAGAAGAGAGAGGGAAAAGAGGAGGGGGGAAGGGATTGTTTTTTTTAATATTTAATATTTTTTATATTTAAAAATAACGGGGAAGCTGACATGGTAGCTGACGTGGCGAGAGTGTGTTACACTTACCAAAAAAGTATTTAAATTGTTACTTTTTAGTGTGTTCAGGGGTCCAGATGACAAACATGTAAGTAGAATGTCCAACTTACAAAACCGACATAGTACAGGGGTCCAGAAGGCCAGTTTGCCATATATACATATATATATATATTCTTAATAGGTTATCGGTTTACCCAATAACCCAATAAGAAAAAATTGAACTGAACCAATAACCCAATAATATATTTTTATAAAACCATTAAAAACCCATTAATCAATAACAATAAACCAATAACATTTTTATCGGTTCGATTTATTGGTCGGTTCGGTTTTTGCATAGCCCTACGTGAGGCTTACTCTCTTCCCCTTCTCACTTTTGGGGGAAGCAAAGAAATGGTTGAAGGTAGAACCTTCAAATTCCATCACTATTTGGGATGATTTGAAGAATAAGTTCCTATTCCAATTCTTCCTGTATGGAAAGACTGGAAGGTTATGCAATGAAATTTTGGGTTTTAAGTAGAAGATAGACGATAAATTAACAGATAAGATTCAAATATTTTTCAGGGACTGCCCTCACCATTAATAGACAAATAAGTTATTCGTTCACACTTTTGTTGAAGCTCTTGACCATACAACAAAAAAATTATTAGATTCACCTGTAGGTGGTCAAGCTTTGAAGAAAGCTTATGATAAGTTGTATACCTTACTGAACCGAATTGCATAAGTTTATATCGAACGGAAGGAAGATATGTCTAGAAATACAGTGAAGAATCCTGTCGAAATGATTGAAGTGGATAGTGTCACAGCTTTGGCCGCTCAATTGTAAGCCTTACAAAATCAAATGATGACATAGTTCAACAAGTTGGGTGTGAACCAACCTCAATTCCAAGTGAACACAGTCCAGCAGACCCAATCTTGGTATGAAATTTATAGTATTAGTGGTCATTCTATAGACTTATATGGAGAAAATCTGAAGTCAATAAATTTTGTAGGCAATACATAGAAGGGTAAAATGAAGTAGGGTAATGCTTACAACCATAAGTGGCGGAGTCAACCCAACTATTTATGGGGCAATAATTAGGTTCAGACTCAGCAGTTTCAGCAGCAACCAAACATGCAAGCCAATAATATTGAAGAAATGTTAGAAAAGATACCAGCCAATCCAGAACAAATAACTGTAGAAATTAAGGAATAGCAACTTGACCAAAAAAATTTAGAGACACAATTGAAATAGTTAGCTCAGGCCTGGAATGCCAGACCTCCAGGGGTTTGCCAAGGGACACAAAGAATCCAGAGGAGGTAGTGGAAATCACCTTGAGGACTGGTAGAGATCTCATTGATAGACCTCCAAGGAAAAATCAAGAGGTTTAGGTAGAGTTAATTCCAAAGAAGAAAGAGAGGATGCAAGTTGCAGTTAAATATGCTAAACTTTCAGGGAAGTCTAAGTACCCAGAAACTAAAGAAGCTAAGCTTGTACAAGAAAGACCACCACCACCATTCCCTCAAAGACTTAAAAAGGCTAAGGAGGATGCTTTCAAGAAGTTCCTTGACACATTAAGAGAACTACACATTAACATCCCATTATTAGATGTTTTACAGGGTATGCCTAAGTATGCTCATTACCTTAAAGATGTGGTGACCAATAAAAGAAAGTTGAATGATACTGAGATGGTGGAACTTACTGAGGAGTACAGTTCAGTCATGATGAGAAAGATTCCGACAAAGATTAAGGACCCAGGGAACTTCTCCCTCCCCAAACAAATTGGTGATAGCAATGTGGTGTATGCCTTGAGTGACTTGGGGGAGGGCATAAACTTGATGCCTCTATCTGTTTTTAATGCTCATGGATTGGGAAAGATGAGGCCATGCTTTGCTGTCATTACCTAATTTCTCAAGTCATGATGGCGCCTACTATAACCCACCAATAGGCAAGCCAAACTCGTAGTCCAAAATGACTAGTAACAGACTACTAAATAAAATAAGGAAATAATGTGGAATAAATGTAACAAGAGATAAAATGCATAAATACATCCCAAATCCTAGTGGTATCAATACAAGAGCTTCTAATATAATAAGAATACAAAAGTGGAATCATTGAAATAAATTACACTAATACAACTTATCTCTAAATACAATATAGGGACTAGTCTAATACATAAGAGGGATATAAGTAATCCTTTAATCGTCAAGAGCTCATACTAAGTCTCCAAACCATGGCTGCTCCTCATGAAGCACACATCAATAGAGATAACCTATACTATGATTTACAACATGCAGAAGTTTAGTATGAGTACCAAATGAATGGTACTCAGTAGGCAACTGCCAACTGAGCTCCAAAGATAAAGCAAATATATATAACATATAAACAAATGGAAACTATACCCAAGTGTTCAAAAACTACATACATAGTCAATGAGATAGTAAGGATAACCTATCCTATTCATGTCTAAGAGACTAACAAATAAGGCTACAAAAGTATCAAGGATGAACTAACCTATTTCAGCCATACTTAGAAATCTCAACACTATATCGTATATCCCTGGCCATATACGAATAAAGGACGAAAGAAGATTATATGGCAATATACAAGGCCAAGGAATGAAAACACAATATGCGTAAGTAGAGAAAGGGATATACGGTAATATCATAGCTAAATATAGATATATATATATATATATATATCGAAGCATATCCTAGGTCATCATAGCTTCACTTTAAGGCCTCATTATAACCCTATCGAGATTTAGTACTAACATACTCAAGGTTTCTAATCCATTTGTCTCATCATGAATTAATCATGTATAATAATGAAATCATAATATGGAAGAGGCTAGAAACATACCTCAAAACTCGATATTGAATCAACGAACAATTTGTCATAATATGATCATAATAATGATCATAACAATATCAATAACAGCGTGAGTAACCAGCTATTTCGGACAACCAAATACCTAGCCGAGCTTATACGTACCTCTACTGCCCTAGGCTCGGAAGGTGCAATCAACATATAACAACACAAGGCATAGTCATCACCCTTATCTATGCAACCTTCCCATACCGTCAGATAGACATAGACACATACTAGGGATAGGTGATGCACATGCAAGAATGAATGCAAGGTACACAATCAATTTCACAATCTCATCATCATAACCATCACCATCATAATTAACATCTGACCTTGTTGAGTATGTGCGTGTGTATATATATATATAGTTGTCATACATAGGGCTATCCAGACTCGAACTGGTAGATGTACACATACGAACATCAATATAATCATCTTTCGGCCTTGCCGCATACCAATATCATCATCATAATATTCTCCGGCCTTGTCAGGTATCATCACATCATCATAACATCCTTCGACCTTGCAAGGTATCATAATATCATCATAATATCCAAGTCAATGTCAATAATAGAGAGTGAGCCCCACGAGAGCTAAAGTAAAGTGCAAGCCCTACGAAGGCTATAGTGAATAATCATGAAAAGAGAAGCAAGGTAGATTATATTTCCGTAATTCATCTCTCATCATCAATATCACATTTTTAATAATTATATATATATAATATATATATATAGTAGGTACGCAAACTGAAGTCGTGGATTAAAGAGTGTAAATTTGTATGTTTGTTGCCCAGGGTGAACTTCGGGACTAAATCTCTATAAAAGTGTAGAAAAGGTCAAAATATCTCATGATCAGAGTAAATAGTAGTGTCTAATCACGAACCAGAATATATCTTGGTCAAATCTTTAAAACATCTTTATTAACCTCTTTTACAAATATAATTTATTCATTAAGTTAGGCAATTATTATTGTGAAGAAATCCATTTTAAGATAGAAAGTGGGTTTAACCCTTAGTTAGTGACAACAATAATAAAATTATAATCTAATTAGAATCATATTAATCATCTATGCAACAATCATGATTGTACCGAATCTATGCATTCCATCACCAGTATCCAAATCAATGAAATCATAAGCATCATACCATATATTCTTCCATCCCATATCAAAGAGATGTGTAAATAGATATATATACATATTTTTATAAGCTACAACTGTATCATTTATAAGAATAAACACCTCTCGAATATCCAAGCAATATCATAATATGGCTTGTGTCCAAAACAATCATACATCATAATCACAGCCTTATGCCCACATACGTATCCAAATATCACATTAATAATCATGTACATACAAATCATCTCATAACTATAGGCCATAAGTATTCATAAGGCATAACATCTCTATAAGTTGTGAAGCATATCTATAATCAGGTCACGTATAGAAAGCATCTCACTTCTAGGAGGCACAATGCATCAATAAGCATAACTCAAACAACGAGGCGTATCACATCTATAAGGCATCTCGTTCCTATAGGTCATATATAATGACTATGAGGAATATAATCTCTATAGGCCTAATATCACGTCTAAGAGGAAATAGCATCTCTAATGGCCCAACATCATGTCTAAGAGAAAATAGTGTCTCTAATGGCCAAAAATTATGTCTAAGAGGAAATAGCATCTCTAATGGCCTAATATCATTTCTATAGGGAGTATCATGTCCATAGGTCATTAGTCATTATCCGGGGGAAAATACCATCACTATTTGTCAAACCACAAAGTAATCTTACACTAAGGTTGACTAGTCTCAACTATTCCTAACATCCGTAAATAAGTCCACAAGGCTAATATAAGTCTTGGACTAAGGTGGGCCAAACGATCCCACTTCTAATCCTCAATTTCCATATTTAAGAAATCTACGCCCCAAACTAAGCTAAGGTATATAATTAAACTTCTAGATGTCAAGTACGCCATAACCAAACCTAAGATAGGAACTTCAACTAGAAACATGGGAATTTAATTCAATTCTACCCAAATCAATGTTTCAATATCAATAGGCTATCCCAACTAAGGTAAAATAAACTAACCATACTTCCAATGCCAAAACCACATCCAAACCTAAAATCACATCATATCCATGCAAAAAATTAGTCCAATCTAGGGAAAAGGCAATAGGATTCTAAAAGGGTCTTAAACATACCACATTATAGGTCCAAAACCCTCATCTAATCCACAAACATCAATAATATAGACTAAGTTATTCTACTTATAATCAAGCCTAACATTCACATTCTCATGCCATATATAACACACATCATCTTTGAAGAAGAGTAGGTAGAAGCCTACCTCAAAACCGAACTGTAAAACCATATGTCAGTCACCACACATCCACTTTCACTTCAGAATCCACAAAATGCCATCACACTATCAAAATAGTAATCTACTCATCAATATGAGTTTAATGATACCTATATTGCCCTATTGTGCTTGGGGTCCAAAAATGACACTAAAAATCCCAAGTAGGTCCCACTTATGAAAATCACATTTTTGAGGTCAACCCAACATCCATACATCATGAAGGAATCATATCCCTTACGAAATGGGTGAAAATCAAACAAACTTCAAGCTAAAATCAAGCCCTAAGTGAATTTAGGATTTTAGGTCAAAACTAAGAAATTCAAGCATGAATTTGAAGGATTCCTACCTTTAATCCAAAGATATTTGTGATAATAGATGATAATCAAGATCCTAAGCAAACCAGACAACTCAATTTTGAGTTATCATACCTATTTAGGGTTCTTGGCTCTCAAGGGTAAGGATAAAATAACCAAAATCGCGACATTGGGGTCTACTTTTAGACTCCTCAGGTACAGAGATGTTGCGATCGTCGTCACTTGGACTGTGATCACTATGCAATGATCGCCATGGGCCTACTGTGATCGCCATAGAACGATCATGGTGATCCTTGCGTGATCACCATGGCACCAGTACCAGCAATTTGGAAATTTTTCCAAGTTTGCAATGATGCCTCGAGATTTATTCGAAATCTGAATTTCGCAATTGAACTACATAAACACACTAAGTTCAATATTTTGGAAGCGTTGGCAAAGTCGAATTTTCAATTCGAGGCCATTTCGACCAAATATGGGTCCCACGCCCATATTTTCAAATTTCCAACTTTTCGACCAATAGGTCAAAATGAGCTTGGGTATAGTGGGACCCATACCAAAGGTCTACCAGCCTAAACTCGATATTCCGGAGCTGCTAACGTAATCAGAATTCACATCCGAGATTGTTTTACTGAAGTTTTCACCTAGTGGCCATTGGAACCAATGAAGACTTCCAAATAGGGATTTGGTTCTGAAAATCAAACAAACTACCTGGTAACCAAATGATCAGTCCCAGCAAGTCATAAAGGACTTGGGGAAGCTATAGAGGAGCTCAAACAACAAAAATAAATGAATGAATGGAATTGTCATTACTATATCCACTACTAAAAGGACTTTTATCCCCTAAAGTCAATGGATAGAAAGAATCTCAAAATATCAAAAGCATGATGTACTGGGCCCGCTTGCTTCGAGCATGACTTCCCAGATAACCTCTACTAAAAGAGAACACTTGCAAGGAATTTTGCCATAGGTATCCCTTTTCAACTAACACCCTCACTTCACTTCAAAATAACCAAAACTCAACTTCAACCACTAACTGGTCTCCAACTGAACCAAAAAGGATGATGCATACAAATCTAAACCACAACATGCTAATACCATCTTGATACCCGCATAAATCAACAAAGGATGATCCAAGACACACCAACCTAAGGCATGAGTCCTACAACCGATTCTAAATCCAAATATATACTTCCTTTTCCATTCCACACTTGCAATCCTCTCCAAAATAGGAAGAAAATCACTTGAGTCCGGTCCGCGCAATCTTATCACAGACAAATCATAGAACTGAGGCTGCTATGCTAAAATTCCATTTGACAAACATGAGAGTAAGCCCATAAGGCACTGTCTGGGCACACAAATGGAGATAATCAAGAAATGTAATCTATGCCAATGCTACAACTAGTTCGGATGGAAACCAAGACTAAAATTTAGAAGGTCAAGGCACAATTACCCATCACTAAATAATTCGTACCAGGATATCCCATTAATCGTGAATGAAACCATACTGAATCCAACTTAAGTATATTACCACCACTGAGTATATCATCTAAAATTTTCAAAGAAAATTGATGACTCATGGTTAAAATTGAAAGAACCAGTACCGAGTACACAGGCTATATTTGAAAATATATCAACTATAATCCAACTGAAGTTAAGAAGACTAGGCAACCACGGAGTAGTCTCAACCAATCTATAAATAAAATTCAAACTGAGATAAGTCTGAAACAAAGGCTTCCCCTAAACTCTAAAGCTCCAAGATGAGATTCACCACTAAGGCAAAATTGTTCGATCTCAACTACCCAAACCAAACCTGAAGATGGGTAGGCATTTATACCCCAAATCTATAATAACTTCCAAATCTCCATCCGGAGGTGTCAAATCCAAATTTGATCCACCAAATCCAATCCAAGATCAAACACTCACATCGATCATACTGTCTGAATCAGACATATCCATGCCAAATCATGTCGAGCAAAAATCAATACATAGCTGAAACACAAAATCATAATAAATGATAAATCATCAGCTGAAAACACAAGACATCCAATCTAGTAAGGGTAAGAACTCTAGCAACTCAGAGAAATACAACTTTATCTGGACTAATCCATCCAATACTCCATATTAGGAAAGAATAGCCATCGAGGGGAAATACTCCACCAGGCCTTATTAGGCCGAACAAACTCTAAAATGGGGATTTGATGAATCTACCCAAGAATCACATCATCGAAGAAAATATATACTAATCTTAAAACCATGGTCAAAGTCAAGACCACCACAAAAAAATTAGTAACTCAAGATAGAGAATTTCCAATTATCCAACTCAAGAAGCGATCATAGGAAAGGCCACCTGCTGCTAACTCTCCAACTTCACTTTAGAAAAGAACCACATCACGAATGTAAAGGAGTATCTAATCTCCATACCAATAATAAGGGCAAACCGTCACAAGGAAACAAACCCAATAAATCTAAAAGATGAATCCATGACATCTCAACCTCAATATTAATATCACTATCAGGTGATGAAATAGCCACGAGCGAAGAACGGACCCAAAACTGATCAAGCTCCAAAAATGGACTATATAGAAAGGGATAGCAAATACAAAAACCTTCGCACCCAGGAGGCAAGTCTAAGAATCTCAAACTTAATAACGGGCATATAACTAAATTAATAACTCTAAAGTCATGTAGAACCACAGAAGGTCAACTAACTTTTGACGCCACAATACATCCCTGAATCAATCTAAGATGACTAACCAAGAGGGAAAACAATTAACCTCGTTGCGCTATAGAAAATAAATCAACAAATTAGGCAATATCTACTCAAACCCCCAAATAAGAATTGCAAGGAAATGAAATTCTAACTAGATAACACTAGTCTATACAGCTACCTAACGTGGATTAATTACATCAAGCAATAATATCAATGACCTCAAGCAGTGATAGAAACAGTAACAACAATATTAATATCAATATCAATATAATAAATAGGCGGTACTAAAATGAACATCAATATCATGTACCACTCAAGGTCCACAATAGCTAATATGCCAAGATAAATATGGCTCGAACCCAAAAGCTACACCCATAGGGAGAAAATACCAACACAGATCTACTCCATCCACTACTAAAAGGAATAACCCCCGGGGTAGTAACATAATCATGAATTCAATGATAAGGAACATAATAACCAATATCAACTCATCAAGGCATATAATCACCAATGGGTGTGAAAACTCCAATACATATAATAAAAGATAAATGTGAGAGATAAAAGCACACCTATCATGGTGAAATCAGTAATCACATTCCTGAAGGTCATAGAAAGAATAAATCTAAACGGGACCAAACTCATACCAACCAACTAAGTCATCAATTGAGGCATCAAGTGCACTATCTCTAACTCAAGATGCCACAGCATCATGGGGCTGATATAAATGGGCTGGTGTGACTAGAAATCTCATGCTAGGGGCACTCTCTAGATCAATAACCAATCTCTCTGCAGTAGCAACAAACTCCTGAAGCTCTAATACTGGTGAGCAACATGAACAAAGCCCATATAGCTGACCAACTAACATTAAGAGCAATCTCTACTATAATGGTAATCCTTCCCGCAATCATAGCCTGACTCAGGAACTCTAGGCTGGTGGGGAAAATACATGCTAACTCTACCATATTAACTAACTCACATTTGGGGCACTCTCTAGACCCAATTTTTATCTCGCCATAACCAAAACAAGCTCTTGGATGGAATACCAGTAGAGTTATACTGATGTCATGGCCTCTTGCTGCCACCTCCATAAGTCACAATACATGTTGTTGGCCTTCGCCTAATCAAAATCTGAGAGTAGAAATACCCAATGACTATCATATGCTCTGACGCTAAGTGGAGTGACAATGTTAGTCCTTTGGCATATCCATGCACCAAGTCCTACTCTGAAGGATGTAGCATAAGAATATGCCTGGCCTAATTTAAAAACCCAATATCATACTCAGCATCTAATATAGAACCCTAATAAACACCAATAATTCCAACCTTGTCCTAAGAACCGCTTGATGACTTGAATATTATCCATGGCTATAAGGGATCTGTAATAGACTCGGGACCCTCAATGTTGAATCTTAAAGGGATGAATTAGACACGAGCTCAACTGAAGCCTAAGCTAGCCCTAAATCCTTTTGGCTAACACTGAAGGTCTTCAACATCCATCTCTTACTCTCTAGTTTGATATTGCACTGAAACTCTAGAAACACCTATTAAAGTCTCATCCCCATCTATTGATAATATTGTATCATCCTTCGAGGATAGAATAGAGTTAAGAAATATGTTCGATGTTTATGGCAACGCGGACACACGATAAGGTGTCAAGAAGTAAATTTCCTAAAATGTCCCTGTAGCCTTCCAAAGATTGGTTACGGATGTCTCTACAAGACTCTACTAATCACTTTACTCTTGAACTAATACACCGGTGAACCTACGCTCTAATACTAATTTGTCATGACCTAATTTCTCATGTCATAATGGCGCCTACTATAGCCCACCAGTAGGCAAGCCAAACTTGTAGTCCAAAATAACTAGTAATAGTCTACCAAATAAAATAAGGAAAGAATACAGAATAAATATAACAAGTGATCAAATACATCCCAAAACCTAGTGGTATCAATACAAGACCTTCTAATATAATAAGAGTACAAAAGTGGAATTGATGAAATAAATTATACTAATATAACTATCTCCGAATACAATATAAAGACTAGTCTAATGCATAAGAGAAAGAAAGTAATACTCCAAACACTAGGAACTCACTCTAAGTTTCCGAACCATGGTTGCTACGTATTAAGCACAAATTAATGACAATAACCCGTACTATGATCTATAGGATGCATATATGTAATATGAGTACCAAACAAATAATACTGAGTAGGCAACTATTAACTGAACTCCAAGATAAAGCAGATATATATAACATATAAATAGAATGGAAACTACGTCTAAGTGTTTAGCAACCACATTACATAGACAATGAGATAGTAAGGATAACCTATCCTATTTATGTCCAAGAGACTAACATAATAAGGATGAAAAAGTATCTAGGATGAACTATCCTATTTCAGCTATGCTCAAAAATCTTAACACCATAACGTATATCCCTGGCCAATATATGAATAAAGGATAAAAGAAGATTATATATCAATATACAAGCCTAACGAATAAATATACAATATGCACAAGTGAAGAAAAGGATATACGGATATACCATAGCTATATGTAGATATATATACATATATACAAATATATATATGGTTATAAGGTGAACTTAAAGCACATCCTAGGTTATCATATCTTCACTTTAAGGCCTCATTATAACCCTATCGTGATTTAGTATTAACATACTCAAGGTTTCTAATCCATTTGTGCCATCATGAATTAATCATGCATAATAATGAAATAATAAAATGGAAGAGGCCAGAATCATACCTCGAATCTTGATACTGAAGCATTGACCAATCTGTCATAACTAGACATAATAATAATCATAATAATGATAATAATAATAATGATATCAATAACAATACGAGTAACTGACTATTTTAGACAACTAAATACCTAGCCGAGCTTATGTGTGCCTCCACTGCCCTAGGCTCGAAAGGTGAAATTAGTATACAACAACACAAGGCATAGTCATCACACATATTTATGCAACCGTCCCATACCAACTAACAGACATAAGCGCATACTGGTGATAGGCGATACACATGCAAGAATGAATGCAAGGTATACTATTAATTTCATAATCTCATCATCATAACCATCTTTGTCATAATCAATCTCCAACATTGTTGGGTATGTGTAGGGCTAGCCAGACTCGAATTGGTAGATGTACACATAGGCACATCAATATAATCATCCCTCGGCCAATATCATCATCACAATATCCTCCGACCTTGTTGGGTATCATCACATCATCATAACATTCTTTGGACTTTTTAGGTATCATCATAACATCATAATATCCTAGTCAATGTTAATAATAGAGAGCAAGCCCCCCATGAGGGCTAAAGTAAAGTGCAACCCCCATAAGGGATAAAGTAAAGAACAAGCCCCACAAGGGCTAAAGTAAATAATAATGAAAAGAGAAGCAAGGTAGATTATATTTCCATAATTCATCCCTCATCATCAATATTATATATATAATAGGTCCACGGGCTCAAGTCGTGACAAAAGAGTGTAAATCTAAAAGTTTGTTTCTCGGAGTGAACTTCGGAACTAAATCTCTATAAAAGTGTAGAAAGGGTCAAAATATCTCACGATTGGAGTAAATAGTAGTGTTAAATCATGGACCAGAATATATCTCGATCAAATAATATTATGAAGAAACCCATGTTAACGTAGAAAGTAGGCTTTAGTCCTTATTGGTAACAACAATAATAAGATTATAATCTAATTGTAATCGTATCAATTATCGATGCAAAAATCATGAATGTACCGAATCTATGCATGGAATCACCATTAGCTAAATCAATAAAATCATAAGCATCACACCGCATCTTCCTCCGTCCCATACCGAAGAGATATGTATATAAATATATACATATTTTCATAAACTACAACTATATTCTTTACAAGGATAAACATATCCTGGATATCCAGCCAATATCATAATATTGCCTTTGGCCAAATAATCTATTCAGAATAATCATACATTATAGTCACAGCCTTAGGCCCATATACATATCCGAATCTCATATCAATAATCATGTACATAAAAATCATCTCATAACTATAGGCCATAGAGTATTCATGAGGCATAACTTCTCTATAAGCTATGAAGCATATCTATAAACAACTCATATATAAGAGGAATTTCACTTCTAGGAGGCATAATGCATCAATAAGCATAACTCATAACTATGAGGCAAATCATATCTATGAGGTATCTTGTACCTATAGGTCATATATCATGACCATGAGGAATATCATATTTATAGGCCTAATATGATGCCTAAGTGGAAATAGCATCTCTAATGGCCCAATATCATATCTAAGAGGAAATATCGTTTATAATGGCCCAATATAAAGTCAAAGAGAAAATAGCATCTCTAATGTCCTAATATCATTTCTATAGGTAGTATCATGGCCATAGGTCATTAGTCATTATCCGTGGGAAAATACCATCACTATTCATCAAACTACAAAGTACCCTTACATTAAGGTGTACTAGTCTCAACTATGCCTAAAATCTATAATTAAGTCCACAAGGCTAACACAAGTCTTGGCCTAAAGTGGTCCGGACGATCCCACTTCTAATCCTCAATTTCCATATTTAGGCAATCTATGCCCAGATCTAGGCGAAGGTGTCAAGTTGAACTTCTAGATGAAAAGTAAGCCATAACTAAACCTAAGATATAAACTTTGACTAGATATATGGAAATTTAAGTCAATTCTACCCGAATCACGGTTTCAAGATCACTAGGCTAACCCAACTAAGGTCAAATATACTAACCATAATTCCAATGCCAAAACTACATGCCAAACCTAACATCACATCATATCCATGCCATAAATTTGATCAATCTAGGGAGAAGGCAACAGGATTCTAAAAGGGTCTTAAACGTGCCACCTTATGGGTCCAAAACCCTCATCTAATCCACAAAAATCAATAATCAAGACTAAGTTATTCTACTCATAATCAAGCCTAACATTCACATTCATATGCAATATATGACACACATCATCTTCGAAGAAGAGTAGGTAGAAGCCTAGCTTAAAGTCGAACCGCATAACCTTACATTAGTCACCACACATTCATTTTCACTTTAAAATTTCCACAATGCCATCACAATATCAAAATAGTAACCTACTCATCAATACGAGTCTAACGAGACCCATATTACACTATTATACTTCAAATCCAAAAACGACCCTAAAAACCCCAAGTGGATCCCACTTATGGATATCATGTTTTTGAGGTCAACCCAATGTCCATACATATTAAAGAAATCATAACCCTCAATAAATAGGTGAAAAACAAGTGAACTTTTGGCTAAAATCAAGCCCTAATTGAATTTGGGTTTTTGGGTCAAAAACTACAAACTCAAGCATGAATTTGACGGATTCTTACCTTGAATTCAAATATATTGGTGATAGTAGATGATAATCAAGCTCCTAAGTCACCCGTACAACTCAATTTTGAGTTATCATACCCATTCAGGGTTCTTGGTGCTTAAGCCTGAGGAGAAAATAACCAAAATCACAACATTAGGGTCTATTTATAGACCCCTCAGGTCTAGAGATGTTGCGATCACTATCACTTGAACTGTGATTTCCATGCTACAATCGCCATGGGACTTTACATAATTTCCATTCCACGATCATGGTAATCCTTACGTGATCGCCATGGCACCAATACAGCAACTTAGAATTTTTTCTAAGTCTACACGATGCCTAGAGATTCGTTCGGAATTTTATTTTTGCAATTGAACTATGTAACATCACTTAATTTAATATTTTGGATGCATAGGTGAAGTTAGATTTTTAATTCTAGGTCGTTTTGACCAAATGTAGGTCCTACACCCATATTTTTAATTTTTCAACATTTTGATCAATAGGTCAAAATATGCTTGGGTGAACTAGGACCCAAACCAAAGGTCTACCTAGCCTAAAATAGAAATTATGAAGCTGCTGGCACAGTCAAAATTTGCATCCAAGTATTTTACTGAAGTTTTCACCCGGTGGCCATTTGGAAACAGTAAAGACTTCCAAACAGGGAATTGATTTTAAAAAACAAATGAACTACCCGGAAATCAAATGGTCAGACTCGGCAAGTCATAAATGAATTAGGGAAGCTATGGAGGAGCTTAAATGACAAAAATAAATGGAAATATGAAAAATAACTAGAAGAGTCATTACATCTATTGTGCTCCTACTGATGGATAAAACAAGAGTGTTGTCCAAAGAAATCATTGAGAATTTCCTCATTAAGGTTGATAGGTTCATTATTCCAATTGACTTTATTGTTCTTAACTATGATACAGATGAAAAAGTACCAATAATACTGGAACGTCCATTCTTGGCGATGGGATGAGCACTGATTGATGTTAGAGAAGGCACTCTAACAATGAGACTGGATGATGAAGAGGTGGTCTTCAAAGTATACAAACCACTCAATCCACCTTTATGCTAAAATTATCTATTCATGATTACAACCATGGAAGTAGATGAGTATAGGGTGGAGGAGTTCAAGCCTCCAATGACCTCTTCGACCTATCTCATAATGTGGCCCAAACCAAAAATTGATCCAAATGTTTGAAAAGTTAAGAAAGAGCCAAATAAGGTTCGTGTTTAAAAACAAGCAAAGAGTTGTTTGAGAGAGAGAACTCAAGAGGTCAGAAAAGAGTAAGAAAATGGATAATAGTATGAGGATAAAGGAATATGGATAAAGAGTAGTGATGTGGGTTGTGCCGCGACAATAAATTATTCCCTACTTGGGAGGCAACCCAAGTTAAGTTAGGTGTTGTATTTTTCTTGTTTTTCTTTTATATCACTTTTGTTTTTGTTTTTGTTGAGTCATCGATTGACAAAAATTCTGAGTACCAGAGATCTAAGCTAAGGAGCATGTCAAAGACTGGGTGTGGGGTCCACCGAACCTCGTTTATGATTAAGATGTGGCTAACTAGGGTAGAGGCCCAAGGGAGTAGTTATATGATTTCTTTTAATCTATACCTTGGGGATAAAGTGTGATTTTAAGTGTGGGGTGAGAAATCTTTCGATTGCTCTGGGCAAAGCATTACTAATAGGATTTTATTTGTTTTTCTAGTATTTGACTAAATTTGAAAACATTACAAAAAGATTTTCTCTTTGTTTGTTTTAGTTATTTTGGTTGTTAGTGTCAGTCCAGTAGGGGCACACTTCACCCACCCTTTGGTTTTTCTTTTTGGTTC
The DNA here is from genome assembly GCA_030864215.1 of Capsicum pubescens. Lineage (NCBI taxonomy): Eukaryota > Viridiplantae > Streptophyta > Magnoliopsida > Solanales > Solanaceae > Capsicum > Capsicum pubescens. The sequence goes on from CM061546.1 coordinate 188,245,930, forward strand.
TTTTTCGAGTGGGCACCCTGTGAACCCAGTATCCTTTTATCATTTTTAGGAGTAAATTTTAAAACTTTGTGTTGGGAATAAGTGAGATATTTTTACTATGTTCAATACATGATTACATGATGCAAGTGATTTTTAATATGAAAGCATGTTGAGTGTGTTGAACAACTACTTGTGAGACACCTAGGCAGTCACAAACCGAACCAAGTCCAAGCCATAATGGGTATTTCAAGCCCGCGTGGACCGAAAATAACCTCCTTCACCTAACCTAGTCAGCTCAACAACCTCAAATATCGGATGAATTTCGACCGTTTCAAAAGATATTATAAACTAAGACTAATATTTATTCATGAAATGTCTAAGACAATCACTGGTAATCGGATAACCGTCCATCACCGAGCCAATCCACCAAAATAGCACACCCAAGTCCACAATAATCCAACAAAGCCTCTATAAAACCAAAGTCTATAATATGTCGAGACATGCCCCCGACAGTAGCCAAAACAATGATAATCAAAGTCTAAGACATAGAATATAAAGACCATGAAATGACGCCTTCCGAAGTATAAAAGCTCACCACTTCAATGTCAACACACGGACTAACTCAAGCACCTGATCACTGCATAGAAAAAGTAGAAGAAGTTTTGATACCGGCATCGCATGGGTATACGACGTCCGGAGATAGTTAGTGGTTATAGCTCTAGCATGTAACTCAGGGATAGAGGAATAAAGTAATGCCATCATTCAAAACCAAGTCAAAAAACCATATGCATTCACATGTACACACATACACACACACACATATATATATATCATGTCGGGATAGGGAGCAGGGCTTAGCATGAAGTTTCAAAACCTTAACCTGGGTTGTGTAGCATAACCGTCATAAAATAAGGCACCCACGGGCTATATGGTCCATGCTCTCCCCTATCTGGAAAGGACCCAGTGCCTGTAGCCGCACGAACTAGAGAATATCTATATCCATATATGCCTTCATAGGGGACTCGAACCTCCCGGGATAATCAAGGTGACTTAAGTACCAGTGTTTACAATATGAGGGACTCAAACCTCTCATTCATATGTTCATTCGGGGGACTCAAACCTCTCGCTCATATAGAAACCCGCACTGGCTAGCACAGTTTCCAGTGTTAGTCCTTTGGACTCTACTTCTATGGCCTGAATACACATCACACTTTATATCCCAAATTAAAACATTCATTTCACATACATAACCATTAATCCAATTACTTACCAACGACATCCCTTTGGTATCGTCATACTGACCCCACTTGCAAGAGTACAACATGTCATAACCATTATTAATCAACATTGGGACTCGAATCCATTGTCTAAACAAAGACATCAATTCAATTCAACATATAGGGACTCAAACCCATTTGGCAATTCAAACTAATTTATGGGTAAAAAGGCCTTCATAAAACCATTTACCAACCACTTACATTATTAGGCCAATGCCTTGGATCAAAACACAATTTAATATGTGACAAGATCATTCTCAGAGGTAACTTCACAAATAGGTTGAGGATATACCATTATCAAACCATTATTCAATCCAAAAACCATCAAGTTAGGGTTAACCATGAACCCATAGTTTAAATCAGAATTCCCAAGCATCCACATGTGCAAACCCATTATCAAAACATGTATAATTACAACTTAAACCATGAGAAAATAATACTCAACATTATGCATTCAAACCATTAACCATGGTTTTCAAAACCATCATTAATGATTAATGAACAATATTTAAAACACATGATTTTCATGAACTAACAATGAAGGAAGAGTCACATACCTAAGTTACGAATATTCACAAAGAGATTTTGATCTTTAAGACTCTAGATGATCACCTTGAAGGAACCTAGCCCAATCTTTCTTGAGAAATCTTAGAGAGAGTTTAGAGAGTGTGTGATATTCTAAAGAGTAGAATGAATGCCCAATAAGTGTTATAAGGCGTGGGGGCTTAAGGTCTTGGCGTGGGAAATATCCAAAATACCCTCGTCTTAAAAGCTATTGAAAACTCATAGGTGGGTACGATTGGACCATCCAACTCGTCACCACAGCATACGAGTAGTATCCTCAAGTCATAACTATAATAAAAAGTTGGACACCATATTCTGTCCAACATACGACTCTCTTGACCAACTCGTCACTAGACCATTGACTAGTGCCATAAAGTCATATCCAAGGCAGAACATCAAGGGCTAGACACTGATCAATATACAATTTGATCTTAAACCTCTCGTCATAATACCGTACAACTCGTATGGAGTCTCTTGTACCTAGGACAGAATATGGCCAGCAACATACTAACCAACATACGACTAGGGTCGCTAGAACCATCACCACACCATAAAACTTGTGGTGTGAGTTGTATGATGAACAAAAAGTTGAATACTCAAGAAATTTTCAATGGCCAAAGTTTGGGGTATTTCAGTCTCCCCCACTTAGGATCATTCTTCCTCGAATGATGGAACACGGCAATACAAGCACGATTTAAACTCCACACGCCTCTACTCTTACCTTTAACTACATTAGAAAACAAAGATGCCAAGTAGATCAACCTTTTCCTTTAATAAAGACAGAAAATAACAATGTTTAGAATACAAACAAACCTCAAGCACGAAATTTTAGAATCGGGAATAGGAATGGATACTTGGAATTATGTCCTCCCCAGCTTCCCAAGTAGCTTCCTCAGACTTTTGGTTCCGCTATAGAACCTTTGCCAAAGCCACATCTTTCATTTGCAACCGAAGAACTTGCCGATCCAAGATCCTTACCGGGACTTCCTTATAGTACTAAGAATCAAAAATACCAGTATTCTCCTATGGAACAACCAACAAAGGATTACCCACGCATTTCTGCAACAAGGACACATGGAATACCAAATGAATAGAACGCATGCTAGAAGGCAATTCAAACTCGTATACAACACTACCAGCCTTTCTCAAAATCAAGTATGGGCCAACATACCAAGGACTGAGCTTCCTCTTCTTCCCAAACCTCATTACACCCTTCATGGGAGACACCTTCAAGAACACCCAATCTCCAACCTCAAACTCCAAGTCCCTTCGCCTCACATTCACATAGTACTTTTGGTGACTTTGGGCGGTCTTAAGCCTATCCCGAATCACCTATACCTTCTCCATAGCTTGGTGAACCAAATCTAGGCCAAACATCTCCACTTAACCAACCTCGAACCACCCAATCAGAGATATACACTTCCTTCTATACAATGCCTCAAACGGGGCCATACCTATGCTACAATGGTCACTATTATTATAGGAAAATTCTATAAGAAGCAAGTGGTTGAACCAACTACCACCAAAGTTGATTACACAAACTCACAACATATCTTCCAAAGTCTAAATAGTCCTTTCTGCTTACCAATCCAACTGCGGGTGAAAGGTCATACTAAAAATCACTTTAGTCCCCAAACCACGATGAAAAGAATGCCAGAAATACGATGAAAAATGAGTGACATAATCCAAAATAATTGAGACAGGCGCACAATGTGACTTTACCACTTCCTGAAGAAATACCTTCGCATAATCCTCAGCAGAATAAGTAGTCCTCACTAGCAAGAAGTAAGCGGACTTAGTCATCCTATCCATGATGACCCAAATGGAGTCTCACTGAATCCGTGATTGTGGAAGGATGGTAAGAAATCCATATTAATTATCTTTCACTTCCACACCAGCAATTTAATTTCTTGGAGTAGCCCTTCGGGCCTTATGTGCTCTACCTTTACCTGATGACACACCATACACTTAGCCAAAAAGTTGGCTACATCCCGCTTCATGTTGTTCCCCCAATAAATATCCTTAAGATTATAATACATCTTTGTTGAATCGGGATGAATCATATACCGCGACTCATGGTCCTCGATTAAAATCCTTCCTCACAATCCATCAACATCGGGAACACACTGCTCCAACTCATAAGTTGGATAATTCTTATCATGAATCTTTAACTATCTAGAGGTATAAGAAACCTCATTGCCATGCTGTATCAATAGATAACCCAAACCAACTCAGGACGCATCACAATAGGTGATGAAACCCTCGGTACCCTCAGGTAGAGTCTAGATAAGAGCTGAAGTCAACTTATTTTTTAGTTTTTCTAAACTACCCTTGCAAGAATCAGACCATAAGAACTTTACCTTCTTCTAAGTCAACTTGGTCAATGGAGTAGCAATAGAAGAAAAACTTTCCATGAATCTCCTATAATAACTGATTAAATCCAAGAAGCTCTGAATATCAGTTGGAGTCATAGGTCTAGGCCACTTCTTAACCACAACAACCTTCTGAGGATCTACCATGAACCCTTCACTAGACATAATATGACCTAAAAATGTAACAACATTCAACCAGAATTCACATTTAGAGAACTTAGCATACAATTGCTGATCTTTCAAGGTCTGCAACACAATGTATAGGTGATTGGCATGATCTTCCTCACTCTTAGAGTACACCAAAATATCATCAATGAAGACAATCACAAACAGACCTAGAAACTAATGAAAGAACCTATTCATCAAATCCATGAATGCTGCTGGGTATTAGTCAAACCAAATGACAACACCAAGAAATCAAAATGCCCATACCTGGTACAAAAATCTCTTTTAGGGATATCCACTCCCTAATATTTAACTGATGATACCCGAATTGAAGATCGATCATTGAGAAGAACGTAGATACCTGAAGCTGATTAGACAAATCATCTATCCTCACAAGAGGGTACTTATTCTTTATCGTCACCTTATTCAGGTGCCGGTAATCAATACACATCCAAAGGGAACATCCTCCATACGCACGAATAACACCGGTGCACCCCAGGGAGATACACTAGTAAGGGCAAAACCATTGTCTAAAAGATCCTTTAATTACTCTGTAAGCTCCTTCAACTCAGATGGAGCCATTCTATATGGTGAAATAGAGAAAGAACGAGTGTTTAGAACAAGATCTATACAAAAATCAATCTTCCTATATGGAGGAATACCAGGAATGTCGTCAGGAAAAACCTTGAGAAATTTATTCTCCACCGAGACAGGATAAAAAGAAGGACCCCCTAAGTTTGGATCTTTAAACTAGACCAAATGATAGACACATCTCTTGGAAATTAACTTCTGGGCTCTAAGATATGATATGAACCTCCCCTTAGGAGATAGTAAACCACCCTCCTACTCAATAATTGGCTTATTAGGGAATTTAAATATGACTTTATGGGTTCGATAGTCTAAAGAAGCACCACACGAATACAACCAGTTCATTCCCAAAATAACATCGAAATCAACCATGTCTAATTCAAATATATCCTGAAAAATCTCTCGACAACCAACAGATACCACACAAACCCTATAGACACTTCTAGTAACCACAGAGTCACCCATCGGGGTAGAGATTAAAAAAAGGTCAAAAAATACTCTGGACCAAAACCAAAATGCACAACCACAAATAAGGTCACATAAGAGAGAGAACCCCAGATCAAACAAATAGTACACATCATGGGAAAAGAGTTTCAACATACAAGTAACGACATCGAGAGATGCCTCAGAGTCCTGATGATAACGCTCAAACTACAGCTCTCGTAAGAGTGTAAGCGGTCGTTGTCAAATATAGAACCCAACTGGGTTGGGTGTCGAATCCCACAGAGAATACTTGGTCACTAAGTAAGCAAAGATTAATAGACATTTGGTGAAAGTTTCATAAAAGGGGGGATTGTAACGTGCAATAATGTAACAAAGTGAAAACGGAAAATAGAAAAGTAAAAAGAAAGAATGTTTAGTAAGATGTTTAACCAATGAGAATTGAGAGTTGGGGTTATGTCCACCATATGAGTTATACGTCTCTGTTGGCTATGAGTTATGTGGAATTCAGACATGCATGTGCTTATAGAGAATTGTATTCTATGGTAAATCCAGGCGTCTTTCGACCATAAAGGATTATTTCACTTTAACTCTTTCGAGCTTAAAGCGTGTCTAACGGTACAAATTCTCCAAGAGGTTAATCCAGTTACGGCACTAACTTTTTAACAGGGGTTGGTGCCCTATTACCTTGACATTATCTCTTTTCCAGACATATAACTTTTCTTTCGAACAAGTTAATGTTATACTGGCGTATTCTATGCGTTTGCAACCACAAGAATTTGCATTAAGATGAAGAGAATAATGATATAAGTAGCATACATGTCACGAATTCACAAACTCATAGCAATAGATAGTATCTCATAAGGCTTCCATAACCCCAACAGAGAAGTTTAGCTACGCATGAGTGCAATGGAAAACACAATAGACATTATCATCATAAAAATCTCACGTGAATTCCTTGTAAATAGCTTTTCTCTTGTTGTAAAAATTAAAAGCCAAATATATGAAAAATAATGTCAACAATGAATTAATGAAGAAAAAGGGGAAGGATAGAATAGGGATGAGGGTGGTGGAGAATTGTTTTGATGGATGGATGGTGGATGGATGGGAATAATAAAAATCTCCAGCAAAATAGGGTATTTATAACACCCATATCCTATTCCTACTAAGCTACTGCATTACTTATCCTAGTCCTACTAGGTTACTGCATCATTATCCTAATCCTACTAAGTTACTGCTGATCCCCAAAGTCTTTAGAAATGTTGTTTTTGCCCGGGACAGATATTCTATGCGTCACTTTTGGTCCTTGACGTCCAAGCTTTCCCTTCCTTCTTTCGTGAAGCTTCCTTGGGCGTCAAGTTATCCATAAAATGCTGAAATCTGCATCATTTATACCTAAAAACTTTCTAATCACCTTTGTTAGCTCACTTACAGGAAAAAGGACTAAAAGTGCATGAATTATATATTTTGTCCTCAATACTTAGCTAAATATGGGTAAATTATAGTACTTTAGGCGTGTAAATACGCCTATCATCAACACCCCACACTTAAAGCTTTGTTCATCCTCGAATAAAATATCATGTCCATCTAAACATCTACTTAGGGTTTCACAGTAACAACACAAAATTTTCATCAAGACAAGCACGATAATTATAAACAAAGATTAGTTTTCTAATCACTATTAGAAACAATTCAATCTCTAACATAGATTCGTGATGATGGTTAATTCGTATTCAAAAGTTAAGGCACAAAGAATCATACAAGACTATCCAAAACTCATCAACCATGTGTGTCTCACAATATATCACCCATAATTACTCACAAGTATTTCATTTTTCAAAACATGGGTATAAGATTATCCTTGCTCTCACTCTCACAAAGAATTCATATGTTGCAACTGACGACCATAGGCTTGCCCTTAGTGTAATGCTCTACTAATATCAGAATGTTAAGCTTAGGATCAAATAGGTCTGTACAGGTTGTAATGTAGGCTAAGGGACGGGTAGGACTATTTTGGCCAGAAATAGGGACTATGTTCCTAAGTGCTTTAATACATCACATTATGCCATTAACACTCTCTTTTAATCAACCCTTCTACCTTTCTTTCATCTATCACCCTTTTTCACCTATTTTGCCATTCAAGCATAACTATCTTTTTATTTAATCATAAACACAATTTATCATTTTGTTTTTGATACGGGTGTACAAAGCTGTCCAATACGTTCTCGACCATTCACACGAAGCCAAGCTCGGGAGTTACAAAAACTACAAGCCATATTCATGCAAATGGCTGCGTGTGAGTTGGTACTTGATCCGCCAAAGAGCTTCAACATTTTTAAGTGTGAAAATGAACCTTGAAGTATAATAAACTACACTCTAAGGGCACCCCATGACTGAAGGGTAGGAAGGTCACTTTTCCTTCATTTTGTGTGTAATATAAATAGATGCTATTAGGGTTATTTTCAGCACTTAGTTCATTCTTCATATTTCACAACAAGTCTTGTAACATTGAATATTTCTCTCTCTCTTGTTCTTGAGAGTAGAACCTGAAATCTGTCCAACAAGTGTAGTTACACTTGTGTTGTTTCTTGGCTAGAAACTTGAGATCTTGAGGTTCATGAGTTCCTCTTGGTCTAAGTAAGAACTTGGTACTGAAATCTTTTGGTCTTAGGGTCCTATCTTCAAGTTAGGGTTCATAGATTCTAAGATATCTTTGTGTCAAGTTACTATCTTTCATTTTGTACTCTTGAAACTTTGTAGTAACTTAGTGAAGCCGTGTGGGGCTGATTTTCGATTCACTATAGTTACTACCATTTGTTGTTCTTGTTGTTAACATTGTACTCTTGTAATCTATCATCTTGTGTTGTTGAACCATTGTTTAATGTTATTGTTATCTTCTTGTTCTCCTTGTGTAGCTACTATTTTGGTGTTGGTATTTCTTCAAAATTTCGTGATTGTTGTTGTCTTCACATATTGGAGTTGTTATCTTCAAGCTCTCGGAATTGTAGTGTGTTTGGACTGATTTTGTGGCAGATTTGATACGCTCCAAGTTAGTAGTGTATCATTTGGTATCAAAGCCATCTTTGATTTTGTTCTAACAAGATCAATCTTGGGCTTGAGACTTGAAAACTACAAAAAAAAAAAAACTGAAATCTGAAAATTTCAGAAATAGTCAAATCTGCTACCTTTGTGTTCTTGGCCAAAAATTGTGATATGTTGTTGTATGGACCGAGATTTTCTTGTTTTTTTTGGCTAGATCTTGTAGTATTTTTCTTGTATAGAGTGTTTCTAGTGTTGGTTTCTTTCTCACCAACACTAAAGGTGTCAAGATCTAAAGATTGAGCTTATAATATTGACCATAGTTGTGGTGCCTTGTGGCTGGCTGTTTGTTGTTACTTGTTGTTGACAATTGGTGGTGTTGTGTTGTGTTTTGAAGAAGTTTTTGTTGAGTTCTTGAAGGTTGTTGTGGTGTTCATCAAGTTCTTCATCTTTTCTTACAACTTTAGACAACCAAAAAGTGTGATATAAATTCAAGAGTTGAAGCTGAAAATTGTAAAGCATGTTGTGAGAAGCCTTGAACCCATCATTTCTTAGACTAGGCTTCTACTTTTCAGCAACTTTTTTCTTATTTCAAGAACCTAGTGTTACCTTTTTCTTATTTCAAGAACCTAGTGTTGTGGGACAAGGTACTTTTCTTATTTCAAGATTTATGTTTTCCCTCCAAGACCAATTGTCATCCTTTCCAAATTGTGTAAAGATTTAAATTTCAGAATTGGTGCTTAAATTGTGTGGGACCAAGACCAATTGCATGCTGCCACATCACCCATTTGCTACTGTTCACGTCACCCATTGGCTACTGTTCACGTCATTAATAAGCTCAAATTTAGGTTTTCTAGTTTCTAATTGTTGATTCTTAGTTTCATTACTTGGTTCTAGAACTAATTAACATGCTAGTACACTCCTACTAGGTTGTCAATTAGTCCTTTTGAATTCTCTTGTTCGTGTCCACGTTTAGTTGGGTGCTTTTATTCGTTTGAATACGTTGTAACTTCTTAACTCCAGTCCGTCGAGAATTCTTTGAGTTTCAAACAAGAATCCACTCCGGACAAGAGCTTTACTCATATCTTAAGGATTCACGATTACTAGCCAATCTACAACATTTGTGGAGCTCAAGTGTGAGTGAGGAGAGGTTTAACGCTAACTTGTTTGCTGATTGTGTAGGTAACACCTTGACATGGAAGGAAGAACATCCGAAAGTGGGGGTACTACTGAACAAGACACTATCAAGGCCATACTTGAGGCCATTACCAGAAGTTTAGAGAGGTTGAACACGGAAGTTGGGGCAATGAGGGGAGATTTGACTACGATAAGTGGGAGATTGGAGCAAGTGGAGAGTCAAAGGAACTCTCGTCCATCCACTCCTCATCATATTCCTTCAAGTGGGCATGAAAGAACTTCATCCACAACTATCTCACCAGAAACATTGCACCAAATAATGAATCCACCTCTAGCCCCACTAAATGCCACAAATCATACCACTACTTTCCCTCCAAACCAAGAAGTGAATAAACCACGCCATTCCCAAACTCCTCCAATTCGACAAGAAGGATGTAGCCATCCATTACCTCCACAAAATCTGAATGTACCTTACCAAACTCCACCAAATCAAAGACCACCACCTCCACAACTCCCAATGCCTCCAAATCAGATTCCAAATCACCAAAACCGACCAGCTCACTTTGAGGAATATGGTAGAGAGGAGTATGATGGATATGGAGCCTTTGATGATGCTTACATGAGAGAGGAGGAGCTAAGAAGGGGTCGTGTTGATCCAAGGAGGTACCGAGGGTATGGAGAAAGGGGAAATCGACACCAAGAAAGAGACATAGGCATAAATACCATCAAATTGAGCTTACCTATCTTTAAAGGTGAAAGTGACCCCGAAGCCTACTTAGCATGGGAATCAGCTTGTAACAAAGTTTTTAAAGTTAATGATATCTCGGAAGAAAAGAAAAGTTGTTATGCCATAGATCATTTTGAGGGTTATGCCAACACTTGGTGGGAGTACGTCAAGCGTTTTGGTGATGAATTAGTTGATGGGCAGCCACCACCTTGGTTTCGGTTAAGGTACTTGATGAGGAAACGGTACCTTCCCGAGAGTTATCGCCATGAATTACTTGCTAGATTATACAACTTACGTCAAGGCAATAAAAGTGTGATGGCATATTATGATGAGTTTCAACAACTCATGTTGAAGCTTGATCATCGTGGGGAACAAATCAGTCATGACATCATCCGGTTCAAGTGTGGGTTGAACAAAGAGATCTCTACTCATTTGATGCTTCACAAATTTGATACCGTTGAAGGTATTTTCCAAGCGGCTCTTGAGATTGAAAGGGAGCTTAAAGAGAGGTCGTCGCTCAAGGCAAGGGGACAATCCATCTCGGGTTGGCCTAGAAGCAAGGACGTGGTTCAATCCTCTTCTGGTTGGCCCAAAAACAAGGACCAACCCGCGACTACAAGGCTGCCCGAGCCCAAAACAGTCCACAAAATTCCTCTAAAACAAGAAGTTCACAAGTATCCAAACCCAAAAGGATTCCAATGTTTCAAGTGCCAAGGTTGGGGACATAAATCCAATGAATGTCCAAATCGACGCAACGTGATACTACGGGAAGGTAAATTGTATTACCTTGGTGAGGAGGTGGGTCTTGAAAAAGAGGAGGATGAGGCCGAGCCTCAAGATGGAGAGGAAACTGGAAATAGGCAACTTGATGATGATGATGATGATGATGGTGAAGTTATTTACCCACAAGAAGGGGAGTGTGTTATTCCAAACTTTGTAGTTAGACGCGCTATGATTAGTAAGGCAATAGACGACCCTAGCCAAAGGGAAAATCTATTCCATACTAAATGCCTTGTAAAGGGGAATGTGTGCACTTTGGTGATTGATAGTGGTAGTTGTGCGAATGTCTTTAGTGTCGCTATGGTGAACTTTCTGAAATTACCAACTACACTTCATACTAGCCCTTACAAGTTGCAATGGTTGAACGAATGCGGTGAATTGAAGGTCATGAGGCAATGTGTCATACGGTTTAAGGTAGGGAACTACCAAGACGAAGTGCTTTGTGATGTGATACCAATACAAGCATGTCATTTGTTGTTAGGTAGACCTTGGCAATATGATAGGTCTACCAAACATGATGGGAGGACCAACCGATATTCACTTGAGAAGGATGGTCGAAAGGTCACTCTTTATCCTCTTTTGCCATCACAAGTGAATGAATTACATCAAAAGATGAGGGAGTTGAAGGAGAAGGGAAAGAAACCCGAAAGTGGTGAAAAGGAGGGGAAAACCGTGGGTGGGGCAGTAGGGATTTCCAGGACTGCCTCAACATCAAATGGGCAAGAAAACATGGTGATGTTGGCTAGAAAGAAGGAAATCTTCTTGGATTATGATGTGGACATGCCGATGCTTCTTTTGGCTCATTGTTTTAATACTAACCCTACTAATTCTTCTATTTCTCCTTTGATTTCTTATGTGTTGCAGGATTATGAAGATGTATTTCCCAAAGAACTCCCGCAAGGATTGCCCCCGCTTCGGGGAATTGAGCATCAAATTGACTTTGTGCCGGGCTCACAATTGCCAAATAAGCCAGCTTACAGAAGCAACCCTACGGACACCAAAGAATTGCAGCGTCAAGTTGAGGAACTCCTCAACAAAGGGTATATCAAGGAGAGCATGAGTCCGTGCGCGGTTCCTATGCTACTGGTGCCTAAGAAAGACGGAACATGGCGTATGTGTGTGGACTGTCGAGCCATCAATATGATTGCGGTAAAATATCGTCACCCTATCCCTAGGTTAGATGATATGCTTGATGAATTGAATGGTTCGTGTTTATTTTCCAAGATTGATTTAAGGAGTGGCTATCACCAAATAAGAATGCAACCCGGTGATGAATGGAAAACTGCCTTCAAGACTAAATTTGGTCTCTATGAATGGATGGTTATGCCATTCGGCCTAACAAATGCTCCAAGTACTTTCATGAGGCTAATGAATCATGTGATGAAGCCATTTATTGGAAAGTTTGTTGTTGTTTACTTTGATGATGTCTTGGTCTATAGTAAGTCAATTGATGAGCATGTGATGCATTTACAATGTGTGTTTGATGTCCTTAGAAAGGAAAGGTTGTATGCAAATCTGGAGAAGTGCTCTTTTGGTGTTAATGAAGTTGTTTTCTTGGGTTTTGTTGTTAGTTCAAGAGGGGTTGAAGTGGATGAATCCAAGATAGATGCTATCAAAAATTGGCCAACCCCACAAACCATTAGTGAAGTAAGAAGCTTCCACGGGTTAGCTAGTTTTTATAAAAGGTTTGTCAAAGGATTCAGCACCATAGCCGCTCCTTTAACCGCAGTCATTCGAAAAGACCAACCCTTCAAGTGGGGTGAAGAGCAAGCTAAGGCTTTTGAAACCTTGAAAGCTATGCTCGTTTCCGCGCCTTTATTACAATTTCCCAACTTTGATAAGATATTCGAAGTTGAGTGCGATGCTAGTAAAGTGGGCATAGGGGCTGTTTTGATGCAAGATTTAAAACCCATTGCTTATTTTAGTGAAAAGCTCAAAGGAGCAACTCTAAACTACTCCACGTACGATCTAGAGTTGTATGCCTTGATTCGAGCTTTGTCCACTTGGCAGCACTATTTGTGGCCCAAGGAGTTCGTGATCCGAACGGACCATGAATCCTTGAAGCATCTTCGGGCACAAGACAAGCTTAACAAGCGGCATGCAAAATGGATTGAGTTTCTTGAAACCTTCCCTTATGTTATTCAATACAAAAAGGGTAAGGACAACGTAGTAGCCGATGCTTTGTCTAGAAAACATGTTCTTGTGTCAACATTATCTTCTAAATTAATTGGTTTTGAGAGTTTGAAAGAATTGTATCCCGAGGACCCTCACTTTGCTCCTATCTTTAGGGAATGCGAAGAAATGGGTAAGGACAAGTGGGATTCGTCTAGGGGTTCAAATCCTTATGCCAAGTTTGATGGATACTTGTTTAAAGGTAGACGATTGTGTGTACCCTCCAGTTCTTGGAGAGAGTTATTTGTGAGGGAAGCACACAATGGCGGTCTAATGGGTCACTTTGGGATCGAAAAGACCCTTGGAATATTGGAGGAGCAATTCTATTGGCCAAAAATGCACAAGGATGTGGCCAAGATTTGTGGCCAATGCATAGATTGCAAAGGAGCCAAATCGCGGCTCCTACCTCATGGGTTGTACACCCCGCTGACCACTCCTTTACGCCCTTGGCTTGACATATCTATGGATTTCGTGTTAGGGTTGCCTAGGACTAGACGAGGTCGGGACAGTATCTTTATTGTGGTCGATCGGTTTTCTAAGATGGCACACTTTATTCCTTGCTTTAAATGTGATGATGCACCTAGTGTGGCCTCTTTGTTTGTTGATAATGTTGTCAAGTTGCATGGTGTTCCGAGGACCATTGTGAGTGATAGGGACTCTAAGTTCCTAAGTCACTTTTGGAAATCCATGTGGGGTAGGCTTGGAACCAAGTTGTTATTCTCTACATCTTGCCACCCACAAACTGATGGTCAAACGGAAGTAGTAAATAGGACTTTGGGTGCTATGCTACGTTCCATGGTAAAAGGAAAATTGACTTCTTGGGAGGAACACTTACCATTGATTGAGTTTGCATATAACCGTGTCATACACTCAAGTACGGGAATGACTCCCTTTGAGTGCATATATGGCCTCAACCCCCTTACCCCTTTGGATTTAACTCCTTTGCCTAGTGATGTTATGATTAGCTTAGATGGAAGCAAGCGGGCTGATTCGATGAAAAAGTTACATGAGAAGGTGTGGCTTCGACTTGAGAAGAAAAATCAAGACATTGCAAGGAGAGTCAACAAGGGGAGAAAGAAACTCATTCTTGAACCGGGAGATTGGGTGTGGGTTCACCTTAGAAAGGATAGGTTTCCGTCTCAAAGAAAGTCCAAATTGATGCCAAGAGGCGATGGTCCATTCCAAGTACTTGAGCGGATCAATGATAATGCCTACAAGATTGACCTTCCCCCGGAATACCAAGTGCACAACACTTTCAACGTGTGTGATCTTTCTCTAGTGGATGCGGTTGAGGATGACCAAATGCTGAATTTGAGGTCAAATTCCTCTCAAGATGGAGAGGATGATACGGGTGTACAAAGCTGTCCAATACGTTCTCGACCATTCACACGAAGCCAAGCTCGGGAGTTACAAAAACTACAAGCCATATTCATGCAAATGGCTGCGTGTGAGTTGGTACTTGATCCGCCAAAGAGCTTCAATGTTTTTAAGTGTGAAAATGAACCTTGAAGTATAATAAACTACACTCTAAGGGCACCCCATGACTGAAGGGTAGGAAGGTCATTTTTCCTTCATTTTGTGTGTAATATAAATAGATGCTATTAGGGTTATTTTCAGCACTTAGTTCATTCTTCATATTTCACAACAACAAGTCTTGTAACATTGAATATTTCTCTCTCTCTTGTTCTTGAGAGTAGAACCTGAAATCTGTCCAACAAGTGTAGTTACACTTGTGTTGTTTCTTGGCTAGAAACTTGAGATCTTGAGGTTCATGAGTTCCTCTTGGTCTAAGTAAGAACTTGGTACTGAAATCTTTTGGTCTTAGGGTCCTATCTTCAAGTTAGGGTTCATAGATTCTAAGATATCTTTGTGTCAAGTTACTATCTTTCATTTTGTACTCTTGAAACTTTGTAGTAACTTAGTGAAGCCGTGTGGGGCTGATTTTCGATTCACTATAGTTACTACCATTTGTTGTTCTTGTTGTTAACATTGTACTCTTGTAATCTATCATCTTGTGTTGTTGAACCATTGTTTAATATTATTGTTATCTTCTTGTTCTCCTTGTGTAGCTACTGTTTTGGTGTTGGTATTTCTTCAAAATTTCGTGATTGTTGTTGTCTTCACATATTGGAGTTGTTATCTTCAAGCTCTCGGAATTGTAGTGTGTTTGGACTGATTTTGTGGCAGATTTGATACGCTCCAAGTTAGTAGTGTATCAGTTTTTCTATTTCTTTTTCTTTTCTTTTTTTTATAACACACCTCTATGATAGCCACTCTTTTTCATAACAAATTCAAGTACCAATACACTCTAAGGCATCACTCTTACCCAATTTCCTCTTATTTTGTCACATGACTTCACAACTTAAAGCACTTAGGAATTTGGATCAAATTATGGTCTTGAAAAAAATGGATTAGGCTTACATATGAGGCTGTCAAAGAAAACGGCTTAAAGGCTCAAAGGGGTTGACTAGGATAATGTCCAGGGGTAGGTAAAACGAAGGTAAATAAGTATCGGTTGCCAAAGAAATGCCTAAATCATATCCTAAACTCACACTCTTTATTTTGCTTTACACACACACCAGGCAAGTTCTAGCATCAGTCACAAACACAGAATATACTATCATCTCACACACACAAGGTACATGGTCAACTTTATTGGGAGTATTATAGACTCTTGACCCTAATAGATGAATGAATTAAACCACACAATTATCACACAGTGAGTCACACTTAGAGCCTAAATGTCTCAATAGTAATGATTCTAGCACAAACTCTTGTCATAACACCATGCCGCCTATCAGAACAATTTCATGCATCAAAATCTAAAAAAAAATCTACGACTACTAACTAAATCAAACAACCAAACATAAATAAATGTAAATGCAGATAAAGAAGTATAGCATGCAAATACCAGCACCCCACACTTAGACGGGACACATTGCCCTCAGTGAAAAATAAATAAGAAGAACCTAATTAGTCGGACTCCTCTTCTATGTCTGGGGTCATACCCCCTGCGTCGAAATCATCATCAGAGTCATCATCCTCAGAGCTTCCTCAAATTGTACCCCACTTGATCCAAAAGTGCGTTGAGGTATTTGTAGCGAGGAGGATTCAGCTTGCTCTTTTCTTCCGCTTTCCTAACCTTTCTGTGTGGTGGATACTTGTTTATTTTTCTTGTCGTTCTTTTGAGGCCATTCTACCTGAGATCCTAATAGAGTCATGTTAGCTTCATCTCAGAAGATTCAATTGATAAACAAACAGTAATGGCACCACCCCACACTTAAGTTGTTGGCACAGACTAATTAAGTGAGTGATGTCGACTACTCAGACTTCATCGTCATACATTTGGGCAATATGTTCCAATAATATGTTCAGCACAGTCATACTTTCATGTCGTCTTAACTATCCTTTCCAACTCTATTTCATGTAATCTTGATCATACTCTCATGTTTGGATTAATGCACTTTTTTGAACTAGACTACTGCATAGACATCGTATCAAGTTATGGCATAGAAATAATCACAACATCTCATGCTTGTATTCAATCATGATCTTTATCTCGATGAACGAGTCATTCAAACATTCAATCATTCGATTTTGAAGATTATGCACTTAACTTCACCATGTCGACTCCGCAAAAGTATGACAGTGTATAACAATCAAATACAAGTCGGAACAAAATCAAGAATACCCACACGTATTCTTTCACTCAACGAGATGTATCACAACAAATTAACCACATTCAAATCACCAATACTAATTCAAGATTTAACAATTCATTATAGGCGTAGTAGTGTAGTACTTACGGAATATAAAAGAAGAACAAAGAAGTACTTAGTTGGTTGATGGCCTCGGAAGATGTTCTGGCAAAGTAAAAGAGCAAAAGGAAAATTTTTGAGAGATTTTGGAGAGGTAGGCGGCGCCTAGGTTGAAATTGCAATGCATTTTTGTTCTAAAACTAAGGTTCTATTTATAGGAAAAGCTTGGGTCGGGTTTTGACCCATTTGGAATTGGATTTGGAGACCAAAAGTGACAATAGGCGGCGCCTAATGCTTTTCCTATGCTTGGCATAGGCGGCGCCTATGCTATGGCATTGTTGAGCATAGGCGACGCCTATGCTATGGCATTGTTAGGCATAGGCGGCGCCTATGCTATGGCACTCTAGAATCTGAGACAGAATGCTTTTGCATAGGCGGCGCCTATGCTATGGCATTGTTGAGCATAGGCGGCGCCTATGCTATGGCACTCTAGAATCTGAGATCTTAGGCCATAGCATAGGCCATGCCTTGTTCGTGTCCTATATTTACATAGGCCTTGCCTTGTTCTTTGCCTATATTTTCATAGGAAATGCCTAACCCATAGCCTTTTGCTTCTTCATTCCTAACTTACCACCTTCAACATGCAATACTTCCAAATCAAAATTTGAAACCAATCTCCTCCTTTACACCTCTTGCACCTATATTCACTCAAAAATAACAAAAATGATTAGAACGATGGGTTGCCTCCCATCAAGTGCCTTAGTTTTGGTCGTGGCTCGACAAAATCTTAAGAAAACAAAATAATTAAAAATGATGGGTTGCCTCCCACCAAGCGCTTGATTTATTATCGTGGCACGACATAGCTATCTCGATTACTTAGACTTCATCGAGATAGATGAGGCATCATTTTTTGAATGGATTCAGACGACGCTGATGCTTACTTGTAGGCATGCAATCTCCTTTGAGATGAATCTTGTGCGTACATATCCCAAGAGGGATACCAATTATATCATAAATAGACCAACCCATAGCTCTCTTGTGCCTCTTCAGAGCAGAGATGAGAGCCTCTACGTTCTGTTCACTTAGATCATCTGCAACACTCACCGAAAGTGTATTTTCACTTCCTAAGAACGCATACCTGGGGAGCTCTTTCGATTCTAGCACTGGTGGCTTTTCAATGGAAGTCTTCACTGTTGGTGACGGTTGATTCTTAAGATCAAGGTCCGGCTGCTTAGGAGTATGAAAATAGCACCATATTTCTGTTAGAGCACACATAGTTTCTTTATAATCTTCATCATCCTCATGCTCAACATTCAGCAGCGCAGCAGACAATGGATCAACAGTAAGTCATTTCTCTACAGATAATGCTTTCTTATCCTCATAATGAACATCAGCTACGGAGAACACATTCATATCGCTGGGCTACTTCATTTCTTTGCATATATCAAAGAGGACCACTTCGTCATTCAACCGAAATAAAAGCTCATTAGCTCTCATGTCAATAAGCACACTTCCTGTTGCAAGGAAAGGACGTCCCAAGATTATGGGAATTTCAGAATCCACCTCGCAATCCAAAATCGCAAAGTCTGCAGAAAAGATGAAGGCGGAAACCTTCACCAACACATCATTCAAGATACCCACAGGTCGTTTTACCGACCTATCTGCCATCACGAGCCACATATTGGTTGGTGTAGGGTCGCCCAACCCCAACTTTCTGTAGACGGATAGTGGCATCAAATTGATACTAGCTCCCAAATCGCACAATGCCTTAGCAAAATTCATAGATCCAACCGTGCAAGGAATAGTGAAAGCACCAGGGTCTGCCTTCTTCTGTACTAAGGACCTTGTGGCAATTTCACTGCAATGATGAATATTATCTGTCGGCTCATAGCTTACTGCCCGCCTCTTTGTTAAAAGGTCCTTCATGAATTTAGCGTATCCGGGCATCTGCTCTAGCGCTTCCACCAAAGGAACATTAATAGTCAGCTGCTTCAACATAGTCATGAATTTACTGAACCTGGTATCATCAGCTTTCTTCTTCAGTCTCTGCAGAAAAGGTGGTGGTGGAAGGGGAATTGTTTTCTCCACCACTTCCTTTTTATCTTGCTTCCGATCATCAATCTTTTCAGGCTGCAAACGTCTAGGGGTGACGTCATGAACATACTCTTCAGCTTCTTCGGCCTCTTCACATTCTACATCAATAACATTATCCGCTATATCATCAACCACCTGCTTGTCCTTGGATGGATTTTCCAATACTTTACCACTCCGGGTAGTAATAGCCATGCATGATCCGTCGTTCCTTGGGTTTTGCACCGTATTGCTGGGTAGTGTTCCAGCCTTTCTTTCGTTGAATGCCGCAGATAATTGACTCAATTGTTGCTCCAGCTGTTTTATTGAAGTGGAATGCGAGTCAACCAATTGTTTCATTGAGGACAGATCATTTATTACCTCAGTTACTCCTGTGCTGGTTGCCTCTACTCCTTTCAACAGCTTAGCCATCATATCTTCCATGGACATATTTCCAAAACCAGATGCAGTGGCGTCACGTCTTCCAGGAGGAACATAAAAACCACTCCTGTCGGTATTGTTTTTCCAACTACCTTGATCGCGGTCCTTGTATCCAGATTTATCATAATAGATCTGACCTTGGTTTCCTTGGGCATTTCCTCGGAAACCCCCCTGATTATTCAAGTAGTTCGCTTCTTCCTCATAGTCGGATTCATCTCTTCCCTGTGATACAACGGCCTTATCCTTTTCGGTCTTCCCTGATAATAAGTGCTTGGTAAGAAGATCCATCTGCATTTTCATGTGAGCCATATCTTTGTCACGTTCCTCTTGTCTACGCCTCTGCTCTACAGTCAAGCCAATAGATATAGTAGAGCTTGCTACCTTAGAATCCCTGGTATGCCAAGCTCTGTTCTGTTTTGTCATACGATCTAGCATATCACTTGCCTCAATAAAATTAAGGTCCATGAATGATCCTCCAGCCGCATTATCCACCACTGGCTTAGTCACTGAGTTCAAAGCCATGTATAATATCTTTATCAAGTGGACATTGGTCATATGATGGTTTGGGCACCGCATAAGCTTCTTTTTGAATCTCTCCCATGTTTCGTGGAGAGCTTCAGTTGGAAGCTATCGGAAGTTGCTGATCTCATCTCTCAACTGTTCTCTCTTGGATGGCAGAAAGAATCTTTCTAGGAAAGCGTCTTTCAATTGCCTCCAATTGGTGATAGAATCAGGAGTCAGCCCATTCAACCATAGAGTTGCCTCCCCAGATAGAGACAATGGAAATAAGCGCAGCCGAATTGAATTCTGTCCAACTCCTGGATTGCCAAATGAATTTCATATTGAAATAAAGTTGATCAGATGCATATTCGGATCATCGCCTGCGAGTCCACCAAATAACCCCTTGAGCTGCAATAACTGAATCATGGTGCTAGTGATATTGAACTTAGCTCCAGGTGCCAAGAGAGGAGGAATAATAGCTCCTGTAGCACCAGCTCCATCCAGATCATCATCATCATCATCAAAAGGAGCCTGCACAGCTCGGCAGTCAGGTCTCATTATAGCTTGACAATCTCTCCTGTGCATAGGTGCTGCCACTTCTTCTGCACGCCTAGGATTCAGTAACTCATCATCAACCAGGTCCTCATCATCAGGATTTGTCGCCCGACCTGGGTTATCAATATTCTGTTGATGCACTTGAGCAGCTGCCAGTGCAGCTAATCTAGCCTGCTCCTGTTGAGACGCCCTTCTGTCAAAGTCACGTTGTGCATCCATCCTACCAATAGAACCTGAATAGAACAAAAACAACAGCTAAAAGTAAAATCTGAGAACTTTTGACCAAAGGGTCTAGTAACTATCACAAACTTAGTTGACAACTGTATTCCCCGGCAACGGCGCCAATTTTTTATAATGCTCAAACTACAGCTCTCGTAAGAGTGTAAGCGGTCGTTGTCAAATATAGAACCCAACTGGGTTGGGTGTCGAATCCCACAAAGAATACTTGCTCACTAAGTAAACAAAGATTAATAGACTTTTGGTGAAAGTTTCGTAAAAAGGGGGGATTGTAACGTGCAATAATGTAACAAAGTGAAAACGGAAAATAGCAAAGTAAAAAGAAAGAATGTTTAGTAAGATGTTTAACCAATGAGAATTGAGAGTTAGGGTTATGTCCACTGTATGAGTTATACGTCTCTATTGGCTATGAGTTATGTGGAATTCAGACATGCATGTGCTTATAGAGAATTGTATTCTATGGTAAATCCAGGCGTCTTTCGACCATCAAGGATTATTTCACTTTAACTCTTTCGAGCTTAAAGCGTGTCTAACGGTACAAATTCTCCAAGAGGTTAATCCAGTTACGGCACTAACTTTTTAACAGGGGTTGGTGCCCTATTACCTTGACATTATCTCTTTTCCAGACATATAACTTTTCTTTCGAACAAGTTAATGCTATACTGGCGTATTCTATGCATTTGCAACCACAAGAATTTGCATTAAGATGAAGAGAATAATGATATAAGCAGCATACGTGTCACGAATTCACAAACTCATAGCAATAGATAGTATCTCATAAGGCTTTCATAACCCCAACAGAGAAGTTTAGCTATGCATGAGTGCAACGGAAAACACAATAGACATTATCATCATAAAAATCTCACGTGAATTCCTTGCAAATAGCTTTTCTCTTGTTGTAAAAATTAAAAGTCAAATATATGAAAAATAATTTCAACAATGAATTAATGAAGAAAAAGGAGAAGGATAGTATAGGGATGAGGGTGGTGGAGAATTGTTTTGATGGATGGATGGATGGGAATAATAAAAATCTCCAGCAAAATAGGGTATTTATAACACCCATATCCTATTCCTACTAAGCTACTGCATTACTTATCCTAGTCCTACTAGGTTACTGCATCATTATCCTAATCCTACTAAGTTACTGCTGATCTCCAAAGTCTTTAGAAATGTTGTTTTTGCCCGAGACAGATATTCCATGCGTCACTTTTGGTCCTTGGCGTCCAAGCTTTCCCTTCCTTCTTTCATGAAGCTTCCTTGGGCGTCAAGTTATCCATAAAATGTTGTAATCTGCATCATTTATACCTAAAAACTTTCTAATCACGTTTGTTAGCTCACTTATAGGAAAAAGGACTAAAAGTGCATGAATTATATATTTTGTCCTCAAAACTTAGCTAAAATATGGGTAAATTATAGTACTTTAGGCGTGTAAATACTCCTATCATCACCTGACAAGAAGCAAGAGCATATAAGTAATTTCGTCCAATGCTGGTACTACAAGTAGAAGTATCACCCTTTAGTGCAGGAGCCGATAAAGAAGAAATAGAAACCTTATTGTCCCTAGAAGAAAACCTAGAAGGACAATCATGCTGCATATGGACAATCTGACCATAATAAAAATATTGATTTCTCCCCGTCTCACATTAGCCATGGTGCAATCGACCATAAACTATGCAAAGAGGATATGATGGAGCAGATTGAGCCCCAATAACTCGAGATTGGGCACCATTTTCCCTAATCCCTCCACCATCCTGAGAAAAATGATCACCTAACGGCTTCGATTATATAACCCAAACAAGGGCCTTATCAAAATGGGCATCCTAAGTCCAACCAGGATCGGGGACTGCCCCTGTTACCCAACCCCCAACTGCCAAACACATACCCTGAGTCAGATGAGTTTCGAACATATAACAATATAGAGTTTATTACAAGTCTCAAACTCTAGGATAGGTCTATAACTGTGACCAATCCAAGAAAGTCTAACCATCCAAAACCCAACCAATAACCGTACCAAAATCAAAATAATAACCATGTTCCTATCCATAACATAATATAAAGTATGGAACAATCATAAATTAAGTTAAACGGTATCATTCTCGATACCAATTATAATACTAAGGCTGACACCAATATCGACACCGCCCATTCCAACCCATATTAGTTCCACAAAGCCTCTAACCAAAATAAAAAATAATATCTAATTGGGACATGCCCCCATTCATAGCCAAAACCAATATCTATGAAATAACCATAGAATGTAAAGACATATATGATATGAAGTAGAGTCTTCTAAAGTATGTAAGCTCACCACTTAAATCTAATAGCTAATCCCGAATCTGATCACTAAGCAGGAGTATAATGGCCAGTTTCTGTATCGAGTGGGGATACAACCGCCCAAAGACAAGTTAGCAAGTGAACGTTAGCAAGTACTCAGGGTAAGGATAAAATAATGCCAACCTTTAAAATAAAGTAAACCAACCATATGCATTCCCAACCATAAATACATATATATATAACCATGTTGGGAAGCGAGAGCCGAGCTTAGCATGCATTTAAAACCATTAACCCTGGTAATAGTAGCATAACCATCCTAGAACCACCCATAGACTATATGGGTCCAGTGTAACCCCCTAAATGGGCCTCGATGCATTTAGCCACATGAACTGAAGATACCATAGGAGTAAGGGACTCCCAATTACCCTTCGCTCTCTATGATACATATATATAATTGTAACTTAAGGGATTCACATGTACTCTACATGGTCATCATGACCAATCCTCATTCGGCAAACATGAGTTTTCAGTGTCCATCCATAGGACTTACACCTTCACGGTTAGCTATCACATCCCGCCATTATTGCCCAATTAAAACCATTACCATATAACCAAGACCACTATTCCATGTATTATTAACCAAGGATATAAGTAGTAGTATCGTTATACCGACTATAGCTTGCAAGAAATATCCTTAGCCAAACTTTTTAAGAAGAAAGGATTCTTATGTACCCATATATTACATTATTAAGTGTAACACCTCAAAATTGGGTCCTGATACGTCACACGGTGCTTAGGGTCACAAGTGACCCCAAGCTAACCCTTCTACTGGCATAACTCATAAGTAATTGAATAAAAATACAAATCCATACAAATCAATAGAAATTAACTCTTTTCTGAATCTGATCGATACAAAAATGGAATTTTACAGGATTACAATTCTGCCTTTACAACCAAAATTGAAACAAAATACATCAACTTCTACTGACTGTCTATGAAGCCTCTACTAGTACTGATTGTAGGTAGCCAGGTCATGACTCCCGACTACCCTAACTCAATACGACTGAATAAAGAAAATACAACACTATAAACTCTGCATAACTAACCCAAGCCCTTGAATCAAAAGGACTAATCACCTGCTGACTGGATACCACGAACTGACTGGATCCGAAGGTGCAACTATACCTTGTACCTATATTCTGAGAAAATGTAGCCCACATACGAATATGTGGGTCAGTACCATGGAAAGATACCGAGCATATGGGGGTGCAATGCATATATAAAATAATATCTTAATATCATCACAGTTTATAAAACTATGCATGCTGATATAGATGACTCACTTAGCTCGAATTAAATCATCAAAATCATGGATGAATAATACATGTAAAGTAAAGCAAGTGAGTCATTACAATACATTCTCAATTCACTTTCATCTCAATTTCAAATCATCACAACAATCAAATCTCATGTCAATTCTCATTAGAATATATTCCTTAAATTTTTTAAGAATAATGACTTTCTCAAACTCAGCCTTTTAAGCAAATATGTTTTCATTTCAGATAGAAGAGTACACAAACACACATTGGGAGATCCTATAACCGACATAAACCATGTAAGCTACATGGAGTCCAATGTACAACCCACGTTGGGGAGAGCCGTCCTATCCTTGCCATCGAAGTAGGACTTCCAATATCAATTCAAAAACACTAGTGATCACTATATAAATCAGCCTCAGGCTCACATCCTATGGGGGCACGTAGTTCTAGGGAAGTAAGGTCACTTTATACCTCCCACTCGGTACTAAAGATTACTCCCGGACTTAGCTCATAAATTTAAATCAGCCTCAGGCTCACATTAAAGAAAATCCACAATAAACACTTCAGCAATTTTCATCGGGAGCTAATTTGCCACCCCTTCATCATAATCAATAAAAACGTGGATTTCTTTCACAGTCGAGTTCAAAATAACCCATTCATTACCAAAAGGTCAAATCATTCAAAACATCTCAAATATTCAACATCAACGTGCTTATAACACACATTTTCTCAAAAACACAATTTCAAATGGAGTTCGCGACCCAAATATCAAAATCATGATAAATATCGTTCAAGATTCATGCTTTATATCACTACATATGTAAATTCATCTTTTAAAATCATAAACATCAAGATTTTATAATAATCATCATAAGATATGGGTTCATGCTTCAAATTCATAAAAAAATTAAATAAAAATCATGTCTTTGTAAAGAAAAATACTTTTGGGCATAAGAACGAAAGAGAGTTCTTGTTGAAAAACCCCACATACCTTGAATGATGAACTTTAGATCGATACTCATTTTTGAGATGTTAATCGTGCCTTTGAATGATGGTTCTTGGAGTTCTTGAACTAGGAACTTGGAATCTTGAATAAATTTGCAGAATTAATGGTGAACTTTGGAGGTTCTTGAAGTTGAATGTAGGAGCTTAGGATTTTCTTTTTGAGGAAATTTGATGAAATATAACATATAATGCTTCTAATAGGCTTTAATATAGGGTTTGGATGGATTTTGAGTGAGGGGGAATGACCAAAACGCCTCTAAAAATCAAATAATTCTCGAATCTATCCTTTGGTGGACTGTTTTGATAGGCTGAAGTAGATAGACCATAACTTTTTACTCCAATATCCAAATTGGATTAAACCAATTTCATCGGAAAGAGGACTCGCAGAGCTTTCCATTGATATATAGTAGATCACCTAGATCATTATGTACAAGGAGTTATGATCATTTAAAGTTAGAGAAAAAATACGCCAGGCCTCAGTACTTTTTTCCTGCACGTTTTACTATTCACTACTATTCACGGTTCGATCGGAATGTTCATAACTCGCCGCTCGGGCATCCATTTTGGATGATCCACATATCGTTGGAAATCTTATTCGATACTCTACGCAATGGTGGGTCATAATCTAAGACATTCCGCACAGAAAATTTATAATTCATTCTAGAAGATAGAACCCAACACGTTTACGCACAAAATTTCAACAAAAAATTTCCCTGGGTATTACATTAAGTTGACTTAGAGGAATCCCTTGTACCCACAAGTGATTATTATTATGTTTTGCTTGGGGGATTCCCTTGTACCCCACAAGGCTTTCTATTAGACCAACCATAGCTTCCAAGACCTTACCATTTAACCATTTAAACTATTTATACTATTTAGGGTTCTATAACCAAGTTAAACCATGCAATAGTTCCATTAAAAGTCCAACAATATAGTAAAAGCATTCTTATAGGCATTTTATCAAACACATTGGGGGCATAGTGTTTCCAATACCAAAACCAAGTACCCCTTAACCATTCCCATGAAACCAAAGGTCCAAACCACTATTAAAACATGTAAATCCATAATTAAAACATGGGAAAACCATAACCAAACCATTATAACTAAAACCCCAATATATATTTGAAAACCCAAAACCATACAATAATTATGCCATGAAAGCAATTCATAAAATATGCCTTTAGTTGGAACTAACGATGAGGAAGAAGAAACATGCCTTAGATTAAGAAGATGGTGGAGAGAAATCACCATTGTAAGCCCCAATTTGATCCTATTGATGAAACCCTAGCCTTCTTGACCCAAGAGATTTTGAGAGAATTTTAAAATAGTTTGAGTAATTACAAATAGGTTAAATGATTTCCCAATAGTGATATAAGTAACGAGGACTTAAGAGGTTAAGAGGGGAAATGTACAGATTACCCCCAACTTAAACTTCTTAAAATCCCCACGGATGGTACGACCACTCCATACCAGTCGTACCCTACCATATGAGTGGTACCTACCACTCGTACCCTAGGCCTCCCCTTAGACCCCAACACTATCCAACATATGACCATCCAAGTCAAACCGTACCCGACCATACTACTGGTATCATAAAGTCGTGCCCTAATCAAAATAGAATCACCTAGACTAAACTTAGGGTCGAATACGAATGACTCCCTACCATTCATACCATAAAATATGACTAGTATGTTCCAATCGTACCATGGACAAAAACAACCAAACCATACTGGTCACCATATGACTAAACCCAACCTAGTTGTACCCTATCATACGATAAGTACCCCAACTCGTATGATGTCTAGAAGCCAAAAATCCTAAAAAAATTGAAAGGTCAAAACCCAGGGTGTTTCAGTCTCCCTCACTAGGATCATTCATCCCAAAATAACGAATAAGGAAGTACAAGCTCGTATTACACCTCAACATAACCATTCCAACCTTTAACTAAGTAAGGAAACAAAGATGTGATCAAGAACACATACCCTCCGCATGAATATTCAGAGAAGGAAACAAATTCAGATACTTGGACTTCATGTCCTCTTTCGCTTCCCAAGTAGCTTATTCCACCTTGTGGTTTTTCCATAGAACCTTAACCAAAGCTACATCCTTCGTCCTCAACAGATGAACCTACCGATCCAAGATCTCAATCGGGATCTCTTCATAAGATAGAGAATCTAAGATACCCAATCCTTCTAAGGGAACAACCGATAAAGGATCACCTATGCACTTTCTTAACATAGAGACATAGAATACCGGATAAATGGAGCTCAAACTAGAAGGTAAATCTAATTCATATGCAACATTGCCAACCCTCCTCAAAACCACATAAGGACCAACATACCAAGAAGTGAGCTTCCCTTTTTTACAAATGACATTACTTCCTTTATGGGAGACACCTTTATGAATACCCTATCCCCAACTTCAAACTCCAAGCCCCTATGACATAGGACTTTTGATGACTTTGCACATCCTTAAGCCTATTCCAAATCACCTTTACCTTCCCCATAGCCTGATAAACCAAATCTAGGCCAAATATATCTGGCTCAGCAAGCTCGAACCACCCAATAGGAAATCTATACCTCCTACTATACAATGCCTCAAAAGGGGTTATCTCAATTCTAGAATGATAACTTTTGTTGTAAGCAAACTCTACAAGAGGTAGATGATTAACCTAATTACCACCATAATAAATCTCACATGCACAAAGCATATCTTCTAATGTCTGAATAGTCCTTTTTATTTGCCTATCCATCTACGGGTGAAAAGAAGTACTCAGACTAACCTTAGTACCCAACCCTTTCTTAAATAACCACCAAAAGTGAGATGAAAACTACGTACCATAATCAGAGATAATCGAAACAAGTACCCCATGTAGCTTTACTATCTCATAAAGATGCAACCTCGCATAATCCTCTACCAAAAAGTTAGTCCTCATTGGCAAGAAGTGAGCCGACTTTGTTATCCTATCCACAATGATCAAAACTAAATCAAACTGATTCTGAGACCGAGGAAGATAGGTAACGAAATCCATATTGATCACTTCCCACTTCTATTTTGGTAATTTAATTTCCTGATACAAGCATCTAGGACTTATATGCTCAACTTTCACTTGTTGACACACTAAACACTTGGCCACAAAATCAGCTATATCCATCATCATACCATTCCACCAATACATCTCCTTGAGATCATGATATATTTTCATCAAATCGAGAGGAACAACATAGCATGATTCATGTGCCTCAAACAATACCATTTTTTGCAAACTATCAACATCAAGAATACATAACCTTCCTTGGTACCGAAAGGTACCATCACCACTGATCTCAAATACCATCATCTTTTTCCCGCCTACATCACCCTTGATTTTTATCAAGATAGGATTTAGCATTTGCTTCTCCTTGATTTATGTATCAAGAGATGATCAAACCACTTCCTGTACCATCACACCACCATTCTCAAAGTCTAAGAGACGAACTCCAAGATTATCCAAGCGATGAATATCCTTCACCAACCCCCGTTTCTCCTTATCCATATGATCTAAACTCCCGATGGATAACCTGCTAAGAGCATCATCCACAACATTAGCCTTACCTAGATAATAGTGAAGACTCATGTCATAGTCTTTGAGAAGCTCAAGTCATCTTCTCTACCTGAGGTTAAGCTCCTTCTGAGTGAACACATATTGTAGACTCTTATGATCCAAAAAGATGTCCACATGCACTCCATACAAATAGTGCCTCCAGATTTTCAATGCAAACACCACAGCTAACAATTCCAGATCATGAGTTGGATAATTCCTCTCATGCACTTTCAACTGCTTAGAAACATAGGCAATCACCTTACCATGCTGCATCAAAACACAACCAAGTCCCACCTGGATTACATCGCAGTAAATCACAAACCCCTCATTGCCTTCAGGCAAAGTAAAAATTAGAGCAGAAGTTAGCTTATCCTTAAACTTCTTAAAATTACGCTCATAAGCATCTGATCAAGAGAACTTTACCTTCTTCTGATTCAACTTGGTCAATTGGGAAGCTATCATCATGAAACTTTTCACAAACCTCCTATAATACCCAGCCAAACCCAAGAAGCTTCAAATGTCGGTTGGAGTCGTGGGTATAGGCCACTTTTTAACCACCACCACCTTTTGTGGATCCACCATGATCCCCTCACTAGAAATAATATAACCAAGAAAAGTAGCAGCGTTCAACCATAACTCACATATAGAGAATTTTGCATACAACTACTGCTCTTTCAAGGTACGCAACACCATACGAAGGTGATTGACATATCCATCTCTCTTAAAATACACTAGAATATCATTAATGAACACAATGACCAAAAGATCGGAAAACTGATGGAATACCCTATTCATCAAATACATGAATGTCGTTGGGGCATTAGTCAGACCAAATGATAAAACCAAGAACTTGAAGTGCCCATATCGGGTATGGAATGTCATCTTGGGGATATTTACCTCCCTAATCTTAAGCTGATGATACCCAGACCAAAGATCTATTTTAGAAATGAATTTGGCACCTTTCAACTGATCAAACAAGTTATCTATCCTTATAAAAGGATGTTTGTTCTTAATCATCACCTTATTCAATTGTCGATAGCCAATACATATCCAAAGAGAACCATCTTTCTTACGCACAAATAACACCGATGCACCCCACGGGGATACACTAGGATAGATGAAACCCTTATCCACAAGATCTTTAAGTTGCTTATTGAGTTCCCTCAACTCAACCAGAGCGATTTAATGAGGAGGAATAGATATTGGACGAGTGTTCAGAACCAAATCAATCCCAAACTCAATCTACCTATCCGGAGGAACGCCAGGAAGATCATTCGTAAAAGCTTCAGAAAACTCATTCACCACCAAAACAAAATGCAAAGAAGGACCTTTCGAGTTAGAGTCTTTAACCCAGACGATTGTAACTAATCCATCCCAATAATGACATTATAATCCACCATATCTAATACGAACAAAACTACCAAAGTCTCCTTACTACCAACAGAAACCACACACCCCTATAGAAATTTTTAGCAACCATAGATTCACCTATCGAGGTAGAAATAGAAAAAGAATATGAAATAACCTCAGGATCAAAACCAAAATACATAGCCACAAATCGGGTCACATAAGAGAGAGTGGACAAAAAATCAAGTAAATAATACATGTCATGAGAAAAGAGTTGTAATGTACCAGTCACGATATCAGCGATGCCTCGGATTCCTATCTAGATGCAAGAGCATATAACCTATTTCGGCGTATGTCGGTACTAGAAGAAAAAATCAATATTGAAGCAACACTCTTTGGTGCAGGACCAGATAAAGATGCAACCATAACCTTATTCTCTCATAAAGTAACCTTACAAACCCTATAATTTCTAAGTATATGGCCTGGCTGGCCATATTTAAAACACATGTTCCTCTCCTTATTGTAGAAACCCCAATGTAATCGACCATAGAACCTGCAAGAAGGACATGATAAGGCTGACAGGACTACACTATCCAGTGATTGGGCACCCTGTGCCATAAAGTTGTCGCCACCCTGCTGACGTCTATCACCCAATTGCTTTAAGTAAGAAGCACTAGTTGTAGAGAAAGAACCAGAACTCCCCTACTTCTTCCTTGGAAACATACCACCGTCCCAACTTCTTTGTTATTTTCCACCCTACATAGAGAACCTGAACCTCTTACAATGCCTTTCATCTATCTCGTCTTGCTTTCTTTTTTTCTTCTTCACTTGTTGTCTATGAACAACCAACCTAGAGATATTTATGTCCCTGATCAGCAATGCAGTCTTGCTTTCAAGGATGAACTCACGAGATAGTATTGAAGCAAACTTTCTCAACCTCGCCCTCATATCAGATACCAATTCTAGATAATACCTAGACCACTGGTGAAATTTCAAGGCATACTCTTTCACCGACATCTTCCCCTATTTTAGATTAATAAATTCCTCTATCTTTGCTTTCCTCAGCTTCTAAGGAAAGAAGTGGTCTAGAAAAGCATTAGAGAAAGTCTCCCATAAAGATGACTCATCAACATCACACCTTGCCTGATCCTATTCCTCATACCATTGGTACGCCACATCCTTGACCGACATCTTACCTTGTCTCAAATTCACAAATTCCTCCATTTTTGCCTCCCTCATCTTGAGGGAAGAGGTTGTCCAAAAAGGCACTAAAGAAGTTATCCCATAATGCAGAATCAATATTACCTCCCCTAGACTATTCCCACCCTTCGTACCACTAGTATGCCACATCAATCAATTGGTAGGAAGCAAACTCCACATCTTTAATATCTGAAGCATGCATAATTCAAAAGATATTTCCATCTCATTAATAATATCTTGAGGATCCTCCCCAACCTTAACACTAGTAAAAGTTAGAAGACTCAACCTCATGAATTGGCCAACCCTTGTGTCCCCAAAAAATGGAGTAGCAGAAACACCGCACTCAAATTGAGAAACTACCAACTGAGACAACATATGAATATACTGATAAAACTCAGCAGGAACCGGTGGAACTCTAGGAGAGAAATCAGGAACTGGACCCCTAGACTGGGTCTGTACCTCATAACAGGGCATGTACTATCAATAGTGTCCCTAAGTGGGACAAATGAGTTCCCATGAGCTTTAGATTGTTTGGGAGGCATGATCTAAAAAAGCGAGCAAACGAGAAATTAGAAGAATCCAAAAGCTTAGACTTTATAGCTCAAAGTAAGAAAACAAGAAACGAAAACATTCCTAAGTATCTTGTATTCTCTCTCTTATAAGTGTGGCACGCTACACACCCATAAAGGAGACTCTACTTGTCAGGGCTTTGTGGACACCCAATTGACTATGAACGTAGGTTCTGATAATAAATTTTTCACACCCTGGACCAGGGCCTGGTCCTGACGGGTATCTCAAGATCCACGTGGACCGAAGATCACCCCCTTCACCTAACCTAGTTACCTCAACAACCTCAAGTATCGAATGAATTTTGACTATTTAACAAGATAGTGTAAACTAAGACTAATATTTATTCATGAAATGTCCATGACAATCACCAGTAATCGGACAATTTTCCATCACTAAGACAATCCACCAAAATAATACATTCAAGGCCACAACAATCCAACAAAGCCTCTATAAATCCAAAGTCAATAATATGTTAGGACATGCCCCCGATAGTAGCAGAAACAAAGTCTAATCAAAGTATAAGACATAGAATATAAAGACCATGAAATAAAGCCTTTAAAAGTATGGAATTTTACCACTTTAATGTCAACTCACAAACTAAATCGAGCACCTAATCACTGCACAGGAAAAGTAGAAGAAATTATGGTACCTGCGTCGTGGAGGGATACAACATTCGGAGATGGTTAGTGATTGTAGCGCTAGCATGTAACTCAAGGATAGAGGTATAAAGTAATGTCATCATTCAAAAGCAAGTCCAATAATAATTTACATTCACATATAAATATATATATATATATATATCATATCAGGATAGGGAACAAGGCTTAGTATGAACTTCAAAAACCTTAAATTGGGCTATGTAGCATAACCATCTTAAAACAAGGCAGCCACGGGCTATATTAGCCCAACTTTCCCCTAGCTGGAAAGGCCCCAGTGCAGGTAGCTGCACGAACCAAAAAATATCCATATCCGTATATGCCTTCATGGGGTACTCGAACCTCTTGAAATTATCATGGTGACTTAAGTACCAGTGTATACAATATGGGGGACTCTAACCTCCTATTCATATATTTATTCTAGAGACTCGAACCTTCCTATCATATAGACACCCACACCGGCTAGCACGATTTCCAGTGTTAGTTCTTTGGACTCCATTTTCATGGCCCAGCAACACTTCCCACTTTAAACCTAATTAAAACATTCATTTCATATACACAATACTGATCTAATTACTTACCAAAGGCATCCCGTTGGTATCATCATCCAACCTCACTTGCAAGTGTACAATATTCCATAACCATTATTAATCAACTTTGGGACTTGAATCCATTGTCTAAACAAAGACATCAATTTAATTCAATATTTAGGGACACAAACCCATTTAGAATTCAAACCAATTTATTTCCAATAAGGCCTTCATAAAACCATTTACCAACCACTTACATTATTAGGCCAATGCCTTGGTTCAAAAGATAATTCAATATGTGACAAGATTATTCTCATAGGCAATTTCATAAATAAGTTGAGGGCATACCATTCTTCAAGACAAAAAACATCAAGTTAGGTTAACCATAACCCCTTAATTTAAGTCACAATTCCCAATTACCCAAATGTGCAAAACCATTATCAAAACATGTATAATCTCAATTTAAACCATGAGAAAACTATACTCAACATTATGCATTCAAACCCTCAACCATGGTTTTCAAAACCACCATTAATGATTCATGACCAATGTTTAAAACATATGATTTTTTTAAACTAACAATAAAGGAAGAGTAACATGCCTGAGTTACAAGGATTCATGGAGAGATTTTGATCTTTAAACCTCTATATGACCACTTTGAAAGAACCTTAGCCCAATCTTTCTTGAGAAGTTTTAGAAAGAGTACAGAGAGTGTTTGATCTTTTAAAATATAGAATGAATTCCCAATAAGTGTTATAAGATGTAGGGTCTTAAGGGATTGGGGAGGAAAATGTCTAAAATGTTTGATCTTTTAAAATATAGAATGAATTCCCAATAAGTGTTATAAGATGTAGGGTCTTAAGGGATTGGGGAGGAAAATGTCTAAAATACCCTCAGCTTAAAAGTTATAGAAAACTCATAGGTGGGTACGATTGGACCCTCCAACTCGTCACCAAAAAATATGAGTAGTACCTTCAAGTCGTTACTAGAACAGAAAGTTGGACACCATATTCTATCCAACATACAATTCCCTTTCCCAACTCATTACTAGACCATACGACTAGTACCATCCAGTCGTATCCAAGACAGAATATCAAGGGCCAGAACTGGTCAACATACGATTGGATCTTATCACAATACCATATAACTTGTAAGGAGTCTCTCATATCTAGGACAAAACTTGGCCAACAAGACATTGACCAACATGGGACTAGGGTCCCTAGATCCTTCACCACACCATACGACTTATGGTGTGAGTCGTATGATGACCAGAAAGTTCAACACTTAAGAAATTTTCTAAGGCTAAAGTTTGGGGTATTTCATAGGCTCATTTATGTGTCTTTTGTGTGATGTTGGATTAATTCTGAATTAATGTTGGTTCTTAGTGTAGAGTATATAATGATCCTACTTATTTGAGCATGTGTCGTGTGTGGGTGAGGTTGTTTGTATATTCCTTATTGCATTTTGACATCTAGAACTTGCCTGGTGTGTGCTCAAAGCAAAATAAGGAGTATTGGGTTTAGGAGATGATATAGTCATTTCTTTGATAACCATTCTTCATACCCTCTTCTATCTACCCTCGTGCATAATCTTAGTTAACCCTATTGAGCTCCTAGACTATTCTTTGGAAACCTCATTTGTAACCTGCTATTTTTTTGACTGACCATAATTTGATCCAAAGCTCCTAAAAGCTTTATTAAAAAAGCTAATGTAGTTAAGAAGTGTAAAAATTAATAAGGAAAGAGGTGAAAGTGAAGGTCCAAAAGAGTATCTAGTGGTGTGAAAAAGTTGTGTTTTGGTTGGGAATATAGCAATAAAAAGGGGAAAATTATAAAAAAAAATGGAATCATGTGTTGATAAGAGAATACTTCCTCCTTAATATATGTGAACTAGCTTAAAGATATGGGGAAAAATAAAGAGATGTTGGAGATGGAAGTGGTGAAAGTTTGGTTGTTTAGAAAAGATTTCAATGTATAATATGGTGTATTAAAGTGCTTAGGAAAGATAGCCACTATTACTGACTAAAATAGTTCCTACCCATCCTTTAGCCTACATTAAAACTAGTGAAGTCCCATTTGATCTTAAGACTTAATGTTCTGATATTAGTGGAGTACTACACTAAGGGCAAGCCTATGGTTTATCTTTTGTGACATGTGAATTCTCTGTGAGGGTGAGCATAATTTAATCCTTATACCCATTCTTATGGCAAATTACATCTTTGTGAGTGAACAAAGGTAACTCTCTTAGGGTAAGGGCACAAGTTTGATGATAGTAAAGTGATATATATGATCTCTTGGAGGGAATAATATGTATGGTATTTCCAACTTAATTAAGTCAATTCTTAAGGCTAGATTGTTTTGAAGTAGTGTTCATGAGCTTTCAAATGTATATGACATGTTTAATATGGAACTTGCTTGTTGTGTAGTCATTACAGTGATAGTCTGAATGTCTTGCATTTTATAGTAGTAATATTGGAGTCTTCCTTATATGGTTCTTAATGTAAAAATTTGCTCGAGGATGAACATGGAACTAAGTATGGGGTGATAATCTTAGGTGGATTTATGCACCTTATGTCATATTCTGCATTTATTTAGCCTTGTTTTGAGGACTTCTCATGTGCATAATGGGTAGATATGGTATAATTGAGCATTTATATGTTTAACTACATGTTTATAATGTTTAAAGTGTATTGAAAACAAGTTTGGAATTAATTTGATCACTTAGAGCTTAGACGAGAAAACTAGAATTATAAGCTTAAGCTATGTGTTATTCTAGTGCATCTCGATGAATTCTATTGTGTTTTGAGATCTAATTTGAGGTGTTTCATGTTATAAAAGGCCATGTGAGATGTTAAGAGTGATTTTAAGGAGAGAAAAAAGGTCTAATGATGATGGAAAAGCAATCACAAAGTGAGGAACTCAAAGCCAAATAGAGGGAGTACACCTTGACAAAATTTATTTCTTAGCATAAGGGTCTGCCAAACCCTCTAGCCTCCGAGATAAGGGCATGCCATGCCCCAAGATACAAAGAAAATTGTTTATTTCTAGTGTGCATCTACGATAAGGGTGTTTCATGCACTTATCACGCCAACACATGGGCGTGAAACGCCCTTGATTTCAAAATGGGTCATTGGCTTCCAACTATAAATAGGACACTTGGGACTTGTTGTAAACACCTTAGATGACTTTTAGGGTTGGAAATACACCTGAGGAGGCTGAATTTAGGGTTCTTAATCTTTCTTTTAGTTTACTTTTGATTTTTATTCATGAATTTTAATCTTATCATATTTGGTTGTTCATATATCCCTTTTATTACTATTCTATGGATTCACAACCCTTAGGATAAACCTATATTTCTATTATGAGCCCAGAAAGAGGATAATAGAATAAATTGTAGGATATATGGAATAGGATCTTATACAGAGAGGAAATGAAGTTACACTATAAAAAATGGATTTAATAGCGGGTGGGGGGGTGTAATGCCCTAAAATCCCATCCCGAGACGTCACACGGTGCTTAAGGCTATATGTAGCCCTAAGCTAACCCTATGAGCCTGTTACTACTTCTAATACTTGATTTAAGATAAATAATCTAAACAATGATACTTTATTAGGTCAACTATAATCCGAAATAACTGGAAATAATGTCTGAATAGCCAAAATACTAATAATCTGGAACACAACTTCAACTGATAGTCTAGTCTGACAAAGCCTCTACTACTCAAACAGGAGAGCCATTGGGACAGTCAGCCAACTGACTCACTATGACCTGAAAGTAAAACTCAAAACACTGTGAAAATGGGAAAGCTGCAAATATAGGTCCTCGAACCATGAGGACTCACCAACTGTGGAATGTAGACAAAGGTACTAGGGAATCACGATCACTGCTGAGACTAAGCACCTAAACCTACATTATGAGACAATGTATCACACAGACGTATATGTGGATCAGCACTTTGGAAATGTACTGAGTATATGGGGGTGTAGGCATTTACATAAAACAATATCAATACTCTTTAATAAAATCATGCATGTAAATAGGAATGACTCACATGGCTTGAATAAGTCTAAAATATAAAACTCATAAATCATAAATAGTGAAACATGTAACACAAATCTTGTGAGTCATTATACTTAACTTTAAAAATATACTCTCCTCTTATTCTCAGTACTTGAAGGCTAAAGGAAGTTTTAAACAATACTTTCAAAGTCATGCTTTCATTATATGGAGAGTAAAACTTCTTTCAATCATAGAGCTTATAGAACTTTTAGGTACTTTTAAGACTTGTGAACTCTGGAACTCTTTTAGACTCGGGACACTTGGAACTCGAGAATTTCTTCTAACAGACATAAATCATGTGAGCTACGTAGAGTTCAATGTCTTGCCCACATTGGGGAGAGTTGTTCTATCCTTGTCATCGAAGTAGAACCTCATCTTTAGTGATCACTATCTCGGACTTGGGCTCATAAATCTCGAACCTACGGTGGCACGTAGTTCTGGGGCATGAAACCTTGGAATCATACCCAACTCGATGCTAAATACTACTCCCATACTTAGCTTAGGATTTTTAGGAAATCCACTTCAAAATAACTCAAGGGTCTATAATGAAAACCAAAATATATTCCTTTTTGCTTTAAATCATAATCAAATGTGGATTCCTGTCTTAGCTTAGACACAAGGGGTCAAATCTTTAACTAAAATCTGAAAATAGCTTAGTTATGGGGTACTCATGGCCCAAACTGTCTTGAACAATAAATCTTAAAATGGGGGTCTATTGACCTAAATAGGATATCTCAAGTCAACATCTCAAAATTCATGCTTAAGAATGCAATTACTTATAAGGTATCTTGAAATTTGTAAGTCTCATCAATAAGCATAGAAACATGTGCAAAATCATGCTATTTGACTTTCAATTCATGAAAAGTATCAAAACCTTGCAACTAATGATAATGGGTGAAAAGCCCTAACTCAATTTCATGTAAAATCTCATAAATTGCAAAAAACTTGTAATTTAAAATAAGCCTTTGGGGACAAGGGTGAAAGGATTACCTTTGTTCAAACCCCACATACCTTAGATTGGGAAATTGGATGAACAAACTTGCTTGAGACTCTTTTTTTTGGAACTCTTGAGAGAGGGTTCTTGAAGCCTTTGACTTGGGAACTTTGAATCTTAACTCAATTTGCAGAAATTATAGTGAGTTCTTGAATTTCTTAGAGAAGGAATTTGGGTTTGTTCTTGAGGAAAAAACCCTAGCTTTGAGATGTTTTTGGATGAACTGAAGTCATTTGGTTCATTTGGGTATATTAAGATGTAAAAATGGTGGGAAAAGACAAAAAAGTCCCTTTTAAAAATGACTTAAAATCACTGAATGAAATATGTGACGATGGGTGCGACCGTCCGTCGCTGGATCGACGGTCCGTCGGTCCTGACCGTCGCACCTGGGCCAGATTTGGACTTTCTGCCTTGCCTACGACGGCTAGGTCGACGGTCCGTCACTGGATCGACGGTCCGTCGGCCTTACCGTCGTGCCTTACCTGAATGAGGTCTCACTACCTCCTCTGCGACGGTTTGGGCAGCAGTTCGTCGCTAGCTCGACGGTCCATCCGACCTCTCCATTGCACCTGGGCCTTTCAGACTACTTTTTGTAATTCGGCCATATTTTTCTCTTCCGATGTTGGATTTTAACGAAATGGGTATCGTTGGAAAGATAATTTAATTTTCTACACGATAGAAAGTCATTTTTAGGAAAACTCTATATGATTTAAATACTAATCACTTTAGAAGTCATTCCTAAATCTTTTAGAGATGAAATAAGGCTTTATTTGACATGTTCTAAAGGCTCAGACGATGAGAGAACTTTATGGGGTCATACAAGGGGGTTGCGGGAGTTATTTTAACCCCCGTAAAATTATATGAATTGCGAGGGTTAAAAACTTGCCGCTAAAATTTATAAATTTGTGGGGGGTTTTAATCTCCGATATCCATCGAATATATTTTCGGGAATTTTTAACCCCCGATATCCATCGAATATATTTGCGGGAGTTAAAAACCCCCTTTATCCATCGAAAAAAATAGCGCCTAAACTTGACTCCTTTTTACTTAAAAAAATATTTAATATTTTTTGCCCCCAAAATATGCCCTGTTATTTTTCCCCGAAACCACTACTAAAAAAAGGCCAAAAATCGATGCATAAAAAAGTGACGAACTGTGTCACTTTTAAAAAGCGCCGAGATAAGCGACACTGTCCGTTGCTTTTTTAGTTTAATTTAAATTTTTATTTATTTTTTATTTAAATCGACGGCCAACGTCTTAATATCCGTCGCTTTTTTTTGCGGATTATTGTGCCAACTAATTAACAAATAATTTATATTTTTTTTAATAAAAGTGATGAATAGCGTCGTTATTTATTTAAAAAATAATAAAAATTAATTTTTAAAAAGAGACGTTGTCCGTCTATTTTTAAATTTAATATTTATTTTTATTTATTTTTATTAAAATTGACGGACAACGTTCCTATAATTTTTTATTTTTAAAATATTAATTCTAGAAAAGAGATGCTATCCGTCGCAATTTTTAATTATTTTTATTTTTTTTGTATTTTACAAAAAGCGACGGACAGTGTCGCTTTTGTTAAAAATAAATAAAAATTAACTTTATTAAAACGACGTTGTTCGTCGATATTTCATATTTTTAATTTACTATTAAATAAATATTTTTTATATTTAAAAAAATGAAATATATTCAATTATATATTAAATACATTGATATCATATGATCGATTGATCAAGGTAATAATATACTGTTGAAATTATAATATTATAATATAAGTTAAATTAAATGATAATTCATCAGAGTATATATGAAATTCGTTGTGTTACGAGGTGATATACTCATGTATGTGATAGACATAGTACATATTTTGAAGTTGATAGTCAGTCAAATATCTATATATATATGTATGTATGTATATATACGTATCTTTCGTGTAGTGAATGTATATATCCAAATATTTTGAATAATACGTTAACATCGTATGATCGAGATATTAATACACTATTGAAGTTATAATAATAAAGCTAATTACCCAATAATTCATCAGATTAATACGTTTTATTACTATATATATATTACCGAATTCAAAAATTAATTAATCAAAAATTATTTATAGTATACGAAATACATAGACATTATAATGTGATTGATATCATTAATTTTATTTACATAATTTATTTATAATTAATTTAAAAATAATAATTTTATTTTTTTATATTAATTTTGTATAGTTACTATATTTATTAAATATAAACCTAATTCAATTCAATTTTCCTAATTTATTTAAATTCTAGCCATTATACTCAATTTGTGTCAATTGAGTTTAATTTAACTTAATTGAAATTCTCAATTCAATTTTTTTAATCCAATTTCTAATCCCAATTTAACTCACCTCCTCAATTCTTGTCACGCCCTAAAATCCCATCGGGCCGGACTGGCACCCGAAGCCGAGAAGGCCCGGGAGAACCCATTCAAATACCTGTACTTTTCCTTACATGTCACCAAAAATTTGGACAGCACTTCGTTGCATATAGAATGATCTAATTACCTGTATCAGCACAACACGCACAAATATATATATGTATAATGCTTGGCCGTCGGGGCCACCACATATACAGATATAACATCACTATATAAACTTTCATGACTTTACCCTTCCTTATGTCTACAAAGCCTCTAGGATATACATGACATAACTAGGGTTGGGACAAACCCCCGCCCACACATGACTCCTGTACAATAACAAAACATAAGGAACCGACTCGGAAAGCTTCGAAGCAAACTGGAGCTCACCAACAATAGTTGTATGACCTGGCTCCTACTTGTGCGGTGTATGAGCTGAGGTACCTGTGCCTGCAACACGAAATGCAGGTCCCCGTGGGGGACGTCAGTATTAAATATGTACTGAGTATGTAAAGCTGTAGATAATCACATATGATATAGGAGGTCAATAGAAATCCGAAACAAGTGAATAAATCGTAATAGGAGTGGACCACACTTACTAAAACTTGTGACAACCTGTACATTGAATTTATTCAATCACTTTACCTTCTTTCTTAACATCTTTGTAATCATTACTGTATTGTACTGTGACCATTAGGCTGCCTCCAGTACATATCAACTGGGGTCGACCCATGCTAGGCTTATGCCCCTGGGATACCACCCATAAACACGTAAATAGGGATCGACCCATGCTAGGCTTATGCCCCTGGGATACCACCCGATAAGAGAGAACTTCCATCACTTAGTTCAATTAATCTTTGAGATTTTTATTTCAGTCGCCACCACATTTTTGATACTTTGAAACAATGATACATCAATAGGAACCAAGTAATAGACCTTCTGTACAATAACGATGTAATAAAGACTCATTGGTACATCAACAATGTGTTTCAAAATCATCAATATCACAACAATGAAATAGGAGCCTTTTGGTATATCAATGAAACATTTTGACACTTTACAGGATGGAAACAACTTCGTTGGTAACGTAGAACAATACATGTTTTTGGACAACCTCGGAATCTTACTTGATGGAACATTGGTGTTTTCATGCCAAAGAACATTGTTAGAGTATGCTTTACATACTTCGTCGTAGATTTGAATACCAATTCAACACAACTTCCCGCCTTTACAAATCACTTATCTACAATGAAATGTTTGGCATCTAGTATTAGCAACCCAACACCACAATTCTCTTCCATAATTCCATACAACCAATATTTGCATAGCATTCCAAAAATCAACTTGAACAATATGTTTATGTGTGTGTATATATATATATAATCATCATTTCAATAACACATCATCACACCAAATCCCTTCACAATTCAACATAATCCAACCATGCACAAGAATAATCCAACATCATTTCCAATCATCTTTCAACAACAATCAAATAACACACTTCTTATGCTTACATGCATATATATACATATCTATTTAAATAACACCAACATAATTTACATCCTTACCATAAAATGGCCCTTTTGATTTTGAAGTCCTGTTGGAACAAATAAGGGGTGCTTCTCGAAGCCCTCGAGACGGTGAACACAACTACGGAATCAATTTGGATTTTCTACGGTTGAATCACAAGATAATTGGAGTTGAAATTTGGCTAGGGTTTCTTATTCTTCAATAATGTATGAGAAATAATGGATATGAGGCTAAGTATATGTA
The DNA here is from genome assembly GCA_030864215.1 of Capsicum pubescens. Lineage (NCBI taxonomy): Eukaryota > Viridiplantae > Streptophyta > Magnoliopsida > Solanales > Solanaceae > Capsicum > Capsicum pubescens. The sequence continues at coordinate 188,288,448 of CM061546.1, forward strand.
TATAATGACCAAATTTCGTTCATGAGGTGATGGAAAATGACCATATTGCCCTTAAAATTTTAAGTAAATCCGAATCTGTCCATGATGGACTGTTTTGACAAGCTAAAGTAGATCAACCATAACTCTTTTATCCGATATCATATTTGGGTGAAATTGGTATAGTTGGAAAGATAATTCAAAGGGATTTCATTTCATATAAAGTAGGCCACCCAGATAGTCCTATACAAGGAGTTATGATCGTTTGAAGTTGACCCTAAAAATCTGTTTTGAGAGGCTAAAGTAAAACGAGTATAACTCCTTACTCAGACGTTGTATTTGGATGAAACCAATTGCATTGGAAAGAAGAATCAAAGATATTTCTTTTGATAGGTTGTAGATCTCCCAGTTCATTATATTAAGGGAGTTATGATTGTTCAAAGTTGACCCAAAAAACTGGCAGGCCTCAGTAGTTTGTGTGCAGGAAATTTTCCTGCACATTTACTATTCACAATATCCCGGCCACCGTTTTATAGTTTCGAACGTGCTCGATTATATCCGAAACTTATCCATTTTTGGAAATCTTTATATCGTTGGAAATCTTATTCAATAACCTTCGTATGGAACCATCGACGGGCAAAATTCCGGTATAAATAAAGTCAATTCCCATACACATATAATCAAACTATACACTTGAAATCATCTCAAAATAATCAATACTCATACTTAAACTCATATATACCTAAATTATGATCAATACATATACTCCAACACATATAACCTTGGCTAATGCACGTAATTAAGTACGGGGTGTTACATCCTTCCCCCCTTAAGGACATTCGTCCTCGAATGTGAATGTAGTTATTTAGCCGAAACAAGTTCTAATTCATAATTGATATTCACGTCATCATATAGATATTATGCATATCTAAAAACTTACTTGTTAGTGTCCCAGTTCCACTCCTTGCACTTCTTTTTCACCTTTGAACAAATAAGGGTATTTCAATTTCATTGTTTCCTCCGCTTCCCATGTAATCTCTTCCTTTTGTTGATTTCTCCAAAGTACTTTCACCGATGCTACTTCTTTATTTCTCATCTTCTTAACTTGACGATCTAATATAGCAATAGGCATCCCCTCATAGGTAAGATCTTCTGTTACTTGCACATCTTCAATAGAAGTAATAAGGGACGGATCTCCGATGCACTTTCGAAGAATCGATACATGAAATACTGGATGCACTGATGAGCAACTTGCCCACATTTTTGAATAATATTATACGGGCCTATATATCGTGGACTCAACTTTTCTTTCTTGCCAAATCTCATCACCCCTTTCATTGGCGATACCTTCAAAAATACCCAATCGCCTAACGAAAACTCTAGCCCTCTTCTTCTACTATCTGCATATGACTTGTGTTAACTTTGGACTATTTTCAACCGTTGCTGAATCACCTTGACTTTTTCTATGGCTTGATACACAAGATCCGGTCCGAACATAAGAGTTTCACCCGCTTCGAACCATCCTATTGGTGATCTACACTTCCTCCCATATAAAGCTTTATATGGTGCCATTTTGATACTTGAATGATAGCTATTATTGTAGGCAAACTCAATAAGAGATAAATGATCATCCCAGTTGCCTTTAAAATCTATAACACATGCTCGTAGCATATCTTCAAGTGTTTGAATGGTGCGCTCTGCTTATCCATCCGTCTGAGGGTGAAAAGTTGTACTCAGATTCACTTGTGTTCCCAAACTTCGTTGGAAAGACTTCCAAAAGTTTGCGGTAAATTGAGCTCCCCGATCTGATATAATAGAAGTTGGTACCCCATGTAATCGGACTATTTCTTTAACATACAGCTTCGAATATTCTTCAACTGTGTAAGTGGTCTTAACGGGTAAGAAATGTGCGGATTTAGTAAGCTTATCCACAATCACCCATATAGAATCAAATTTCTGAGTTGTACGAGGCAAACCTGTAACAAAATCCATGTTGATCATGTCCCACTTCCAAATTGGAAGATCTATGCATTGCATATAGCCTCCGGGCTTTTGATGTTCCACTTTAACTCATTAGCAATTTGGACATTCAGCTACAAATTCTGCAATGCTCTTCTTCATGTCATTCCACCAATACATATCTTTCAAATCTTGATACATTTTGGTTGATCCTGGATGAATGGAATACCTTGAAAAATGTGCCTCTGTCATAATCTTCTTTCTTAGCCCGTCTATATCCGGTACACACAATCGGTTTTGGCACTGAAGTACTCCTTCTCGCGTAAGCTCAAATGCCTTGGTCGCACCACTCTGAACGTTCTCCTTAAGCTGTAATAAAATAGGGTCTGCATATTGCTTCTCTTTCACTTCAGCTACTAATGAAGATTCCGCAGTATTAAGTACGATAAGCTCTTTATTTGGAGTTTCAAGAAGGCGAACTCCCAAACTAGCTAACTGGTGAAGATCCTTAACTATCCCTTGCCTTTCTATAGGCGCCATCATAGCCTTACGACTTAACGCATCAGCTACCACATTTGCTTTCCCTGGATGGTACAAGATATCAATATCGTAGTCCTTTAATAGTTCAAGCCATCTCCGCTGCCTTAAATTGAGATCCTTCTGATTAAAAATATATTGCAAGCTCTGATGGTCAGTATATATATCAACATGAACCCCATATAAGTAGTGGCGCCATATCTTTAAAGAAAAGATAACCGCTGCCAGCTTAAGATCATGTGTAGGATAATTTTTCTCATGTGGCCGCAATTGTCTAGAAGCATATGCTATTACCTTACCATGATGCATCAATACACATTCTAAACCAATTCTGGAAGTATCACA